>CM062634.1:10105765-10853265 GCA_025617555.3 Puccinia polysora | reverse complement strand
GAGACGCACGACAATCTCAACTACTAAACAAATCAACCACTGTAGAAGGATCCGGTACAATTGTGTTGAAAGAAACAATCAGACATGGAAGACGGACACAATGGTCATCCAGTCCTCAAAACCCCCTCCATTCTCCCTCTCAATTCACCTGGATCAGATTTGAACTATCTCGACTGGTCAATGATCTTACAGATCCATTTTTGAGCAACCGGTGTAGGATATCTGCTTACCAACGACAGCACAAAACCTAACCCAGAAATGTGGACTAAAGACAATTTAGCGGTATGCTCAGTCATATCAAGATTGATCAATCCCTCAAATTTTCAATTCATACAAAAGCATGAAGAAAGCACCATTGGAATGTGGAACGCTCTACGTGATGCACACCAAGACAACTCCTCCGGCGGACGAATGTATTGGTTAAGAAAACTCCTTCTTACAAAACTTAACAACAAGGAAATGACCACTCATCTCTTGGAAATAACCTCCTACGGTGAAAAACTGGCCTCCTTGATTACCACTGAAAACCCTCTCACCGCGGATGACCTCCTATCTACGGCCATCCTACTCTCTCTCCCTGACGACTGGCTGGCGTGCGTGTCGAGCATGATGAATGAGGAATCAGTCCCATCATCTAAGCTCATCAATGCACTCAAACAGGAGCACTTAAGAAGACAAACCAGAAATGAAGATCTCTTAGCTGCGAATCTGGCGAAGCAAACACATTTGAACTTCCTCAAGGCATCAAACCGACGAGACAATAATACTCAGAATCCAGCAAAAGTCTACTACTGCACCAACTGCAAGACCAAGGGACATTCTTTTGCAAGATGCCCTGAGGTCCTTGAAGCTCTTGCTATCTCCAAAAGAAACAAGCAACAAAATTGAGTCAAACCAACAAACTCAAACAGTTACAAAGCCAACATTACAAAGGCCAATCAAAACACTGAACCTAATGACGAGGACGACTTCTCTGATTTGGAAATTGTTGTCCACGCCCAATATGCCTCATGTAACCTTACCCAAACAAATGCAAATCAATCTGGAAATGTTGACTTCAACCTTGATTCCGGATGTTCACTTTCTGTGACACCTCACGCGTGGCAAATTGACTCTCCGAAATCAAAATCAACCTCCATCCAACTGGCCGACGGCTCATCAATCACCTCTATCAAAGAAGGATCCATGTCCCTGCCGATTGGTAAGATTAAGGCACTTCTGGTGCCAAACCTTCATGAAACCCTTATGTCAATTTCAAGTATCTGCGACGCTGGCTTTCAAGTCATTTTCACGTCCACAGGATGCGAAATACGTCAACAAGAATCATTGACCAAGGATACACCTATCACCTTCCAAGGATATCGGAGAGGGAATCTTTATTATCTTCCACGTAAATTTGTGAGCCATTGGGAGACAGCTCTCTCAACGTGCTCCAACTTTCATGATGACATTCTTTTTGGTTATCACAGTAGATTTTCTCATCTTAACTTGAAGTCACTCAGAAAACTACTCAAAACTCTTGGGATCACTCCAACATCCAACAACAAACTGTCAGTACAACAGTGCCCCACCTGCATCAAATCCAAAATGTCACAAAACCCTTTTCATTCAAGGCTCAGCTATTGATCCAACACCCCTGGCGAGATCATACACTCAGATCTGAGCGGTTTTGAAGCAAACTCCAGAGAAGGTTTTAGATATTTCATCACTTTCATCAACGATTGCTCCAAGGCCCTGTTTGCCTATCCTCTACGGTCAAAGTCAGACGCTCCAAACTCCATTAAATTGTTAATCTCATTCTTTGAAGCTCATCATCACCATCCAGTTCTTTCACTACGCACCAATAACGGAGGCAAATACGTGAACACCAAATTACAAGAGTTTCTTTTGTCCAAGGGCATCCGTCACAAGCCAGGGCCTCCTCACTCACCTCAGATGAATGGAGTTGCTGAGCGCTCTAACCAAACCATTCTCAATCTGATCCGATTTTCTCTTTCCTCCTCTCATCTACCAAAGTTGTACTGGGCCGATGCACTGTGCCATTCCCTTTTTGCTTTCAATTCCTATCCCTGCAAAAACCTCACGGCTTCGTCTTGCCAAACTCCATCCTCCAACACACCAACGTTCCCCCTTCCTACCTTCATCCCTTTGGCTGTCTTGTGTGGTATAAGGTCCCCGAGGCTAACCAATCCAAACTTGACCCAAAAGGCCGTAAGGCAATTCTCCTGTCTTATCTTTCCGACGGTAATGGATATCGTCTTCTGGATCTTGAAAAACGCAAAGTCATCAAGTCCAGGGACGTTATTTTCAACGACACCGCTTTCCCTTACTCCAAATCTTGTCAATCCGCCCCTGCCTCAACTCCTCCCAATAATCCCATTGAGTTTACCTGGCCCGCTGTCCTCCCATTTCCTGAATCCCCACCACACACCGTTGGCACACCATCAACAACCAACATATCCTGACCTGCCCCCCCCTCCCCTCCTGCTAATCTTCTTACCCCTGCTCATCCTGCTGTCCCTCTCCTTTCATCTCCCGTTCCATCCCATACAGACGCTTCCCCCTTGCCCAACGTTCACTTCAGACTTACTCTTTCTGCTCCGCAATCCAGATTGTCTTCCTCTTCCAAAAGCTTGGTTTTCCCCCCCTCTTTCTCCCTCATCCGTCCCATCCTCACATCATTCCCCTCCCCATGTTCTATCTCCGTTGTCTTCCCCCTGTCTTTCCCCAGTTCTCCCTTCTCTCCCTCCACCACCTGCTCCGCTCTCTCCGACTGCCCCGCCGTCCACACCCTTGCCGGTCTCCTCCTCCCCTCTCCCCGCTCCACGCCGCTCCTCCAGAATCTCTCGTCCAAATTCCCGGTTCGGAAACTACTCGCGCTCCGCCTCAGTTAAAGACAATATCCTAGCCCCGAAGACCTGGAAACAACTGATGAAGAATCCTCATCGCTCCAGGTGGATGCTCTTGGCTCACAAAGAAATTTCTTCCTTGCGTGGTATGAACACCTGGAAACTCGTTCCTCCCCCGAAAGGCCAAAAGATTATCCGGTGCAAGTGGATTTTTAAGGTGAAACAGAAGGCTGACGGCTCAATCATCAAGCTCAAAGCTTGCCTCTTCGCAATGGGCTACACTCAGGTCCATGGGCTCGACTTCTCTGAAGTGTTCTCTCCAACTCTTCACCTTGAGACGCTTTGACTTCTCCTCAGCCTTCTTGGCACCAAAGGATGGGTTGGCCGCCAAGTCAATTTCAAGACAGCATTTCTAAACGGCCACCTTGATGAACCGGTCTACATGTCTCAACCTCCGGGCTTTGAGGACCCACTACACCCCGACTGGGTGTGCAAAGTCTCAAGGGAAATCTACGGCTTAAAACAATCACCCCGGAAATGGAATGTAGAACTCAATGCCGCCCTCCTCTCCATTGGCCTGACCAGATCCTCCTACGACCCCTCTCTATACTTCCAGCTACGGGATGGAGTGCTTGTAGGAGCTGTCACCGCTCACGTGGACAATCTAGCAGTCGTAGGGACCCCCGATTTCGTCTTGCCTTTCATTAAAGGCATTGGAAAGTGCTTCACAATTGGATCTGACGAAGATCTCTCACTCTATCTGTCCATATCCATCCTGCGTGACCGCAAGTCTGGTACGGTTTCCATTGGGCAACAGCACTATATCAGCTCAGTTGCCTCCAATTTTCTCCCATTGGTCTCCCCTCCCGTCATCTCACCCACAAGTGCAACTTTCAAGTCTCTGGTGAAGCGTAAGGTCGACGTTCCGCCTGCCCCTCCCCAGTACAACCAGCTCATTGGCTCGCTTCTTTGGATTTCCCAATGCACTCGCCTGGACGTGTTGTTTGCAGTGAACAAAATTTTGCAGTTCCTTCAAGATGCCTCCATCAATCACTGGAATGCGGCACTCAGGGTTCTTCAATATCTCTCCGCCACCAAAACCATGACACTGAATCTTGGAGGCTCTCACCTCACTCTCACCGGCTTTGCCGAAGATTGTGACAATTGTCGCTCTGTTTCAGGTTGTGTCTTTTGCGTAGGGTCTGGCTCAATCTCCTGGAGGTCCAAGAAGCAACCAACCGTTTCGCTGTCAAGCTCGGAGGCGGAATATAAAGCCCTATCAGACTGCTGCAAGGAGGGGCTGTGGCTGCGAAACATAATGGTCAAACTACGAATCCGCGACTCCAGTCCAGTTCCCCTCTATGTCGACAACAAAGGAGCTGAGGCTCTGGCGAAGAACCCCAAACATCACTCTTGCACCAAACACATTGACGCGCGGCATCATTTCATCCAAGAATGTGTGGCTCGGGGCGTCTTCACCGTTCATCATGTGGGGACAAAGAAAATGATTGCGGATATGCTAACCAAACCGCTAACTCGGGTCCTCCTCAAAGCTCATCAAGCCCTGTTTGGCCTCACCGCGGGTGGTTAGCAAGGGGGGGTGTTGGGATTACTGATCTTTCATCTCTAATCCCATGTAGTTTCTTCTTATTTCTTTCATTCTTTTCTGTCTGTTCTGTTCTTAATCATCTCTATTTTCTATTCTCCTCCACCTCTTCTGTTCCCTGTCATTCCCACCATAGTGTGACACTCAAAACTCATCCCCACTCAGTTGTCCTTGCTCATTGTCACACGCGTGCGCTCTGTTTCCAATTCTCATATGTTCACTAACCATGTCACGCTCTTGTGACATGTCTATCACTGTGTCCACCTGAGGACAGAGCTCAAGAATGGTGGAAGGATTTCCTTTCCTCATCCTTCTACCTATTGTCTCCTCTCTGAATTTCCTCAGGTGAGTAATTTTGTTCTTATTTTTCTTTCTCTCTGACTGATGTGTGTGATATCCTTCTACCTATTGTCTCCTCTCTGAATTTCCTCAGCCCAACAGCAAGTTTGCAATAAAAACTTGGTTGGAGAATGAGCATAGCTTCAACTCAGGATTGGTTGGAGCTTCAACCAGAGATCAATTGATGGCACTTGCTAGCAACTGAAATCAAATTTATCATGGTGAGACAGTGATAAATAATAAAATGTGATAAAAACAGGGATTTGTAATTGGATTTGAGGGGATGAAATTGGATTGGAAGGAAATTAGCAATCACAAGTTTTTCAAGGATAGTATTAATAAAAATATCAAACAAATTCAGGGAAGTTTCAAAGATGGTGGACTGGCTCCCAAGAGGTGCAATCCTCATACAACTGGAAACAGTACATTTGAAAATTAATTTAAATTACATTTGCATACCATTGAATCAAAGACACAGCTTACTTACCACTCTAAGTGATCTTGAATATTTATGGTTTCTTGAGGGGGATGATTCTTGCCCAGGTGTATGAATTCAGATGGCTATAGGAGAGATACATGAAAGACTGGATTGATAGCTTTCCATTAAAAATTCAGAGAGGCTTTGAAGGATTTAGGAGAGAAATTCAATTCAATATTGAATGCAATGAGTCTATTTTTGAAGAGTGTGTTTCAAACTTGTGAAACAGATTTTTTTAATGATTATAACATAAAGCTGATGTGATTAGTCAACCTTTCATTAAAATTGTACAAACATAGGATATCACAGCTTGTAATTAGAATTATATAAAAATAACTTGTTTTTCCCTTTCTAGTCTTTACTTATGAAAAATATTCTACTGGTTTCACCCTGAATTTAATTTAACTCCATTCCTGGAGTATCCTTTATCCTAGTACCATCCAGAATCAATTTGAGTAATTTTTGGGTTCTCACCCATCCTGGAGTCCTTACTCCATCTTCTTAATTTTCATCTCAATTCATTTTGGCTCCCTTGTGGTACTAGTTTTCCTTTCCCTGTCAGTTTTCTTCTACCCTGGCTACATTTCAAGCCTCCATGTGACAATATGCAAGTAAGTAAATCTTTGAAAATTGTTTAAGATTCAAGCCATACTGAAACTCCTACTTCAAGGTTTTGTGTGAAAGTTGAAAGTTTGTTGGCGTTCTACTTCTAAAAAAAGTTTAAAGATTCAAGTCTTGTTCAAAGTTTCTGTTGGAGGAAGTAAATCAGGTTAAGTTATTTGGTAGCATTTTAAGAAGGTGCTATGTGAATTATGTCAAAATTAATATTTATTCCTTAAAGAGTTTAAAAAGGAAACCATTTAGTGGAGGAATGAGTGAAATTTTTGTAGGTAAATTTGAACAGTCAAAGCCCTTTGACAATTTTTCCTGTTGGCTGAAGCCATAGATTGAATGATATCTTTCAAGTATTTGATGGAATTTCTTGCTTTGAATATCCAACTCAGGGTTCCAAGCTGTTTATAAGTTGAAAGTGGTTACATAAAAATAAAGTTCTACAATAGCTTAAAATATTCTTGGGGAGACCATGCTTCAAAAACAAACTTTCTATGAAGTGATTAGCCAGTTCTTCCAAAGAGGAAGTGTTTTTCCTTGAAGAAAAAGAGCCATATATGAGGGAAAATATACTATCACCAGGATAGCATAATATCCACCATCAAAAGGTAATTTAGAAATGAAAAATATACACCAAATGCCAAGGAATAGGAAGGATTGGAAGTGGCTTCAGCAGACCATACTTCTTGTGGTTAAATTAATTGTTAAAATTGGAATAATAGCACATTTTAATATAGTATTTTAATTCATTGTTCATAAAAGGCTGATGGAAGTCTTTTGCAATCAAATGGCAGATTTTTTCCTGACTATAGTGATAAGAAATCAAATATTCATGCTTGAACTCAAAGATATCTAACTTATAACAAGAATTATTTGGTGTTAATATATGGTCTTTAAAAAATAACTAGTATATGCCCCCAAATTTGGTGAGGCATGGCATTTTCTCAGTTCAGTATGAGCTTTGCCCAGTGCAATAGCTTGAATGAAGGTGCACAGCCCACATCCATTTTTAAGAGATCAATGCCGGCCACTCAATGGTTTTTGAGGGAGGACTTCCAAGGAGGCCAACATTTGTATTTGCCAACCCTCAAAAAAGCAATCTTTTTATATTTATGGATTAATAATTTTAATTCATCAATTGATTTTTTACCCAAATTTTCTAAATTTTGCAGTTGAATGCAGGAAGGATTTTTAAATCTGGCTGTTTGAATTTTAGAGGATTTTTATCAGAGATTGGTGATCATCAAGCTGAGACAGGTAGAATTTTTTGAGAAAGGTGTTTAAAAATTTTAAATTTCACGTCTCCCTCACTTATCCTTGACTCACTCATCTTCCACCACATAGCCCATGTGCACCCCAACAGGGAGTCTCCTTCTAGATCTCAAATCCCTATTGGGGGTCACCAGACCACGGGAAAAAACCCCGCACACAATCTCAGGAACAGATGACTTTTCTTTTCCTTCTGACTCTTCAATTTTCTTGTCTTCTGTTTCTTGTTTCCTTCATCATTCTTTGTCTTGTTTTCTGTTCTCTCTTCTTTCATCATTTATTTCTTAATTGTGCAACTCAACCAAATTGACACCAATAAACACCTCCAAGGATCAACCTTGAGGCATCAATGTCTCACTGTTTGGGGACTCAGTCTCTCTCAGTCTTGTAACTGTTCAGTTCACTCAACCCTCATTGACCTAATCAATGCTGGAACTCAAACCTTAAACATCATTGTACCAACAGCAATAAAGACCTCCCGCTGGTTTGTTTTTGAATTCAATATCAATTCATTAATAAAGTTAAAAGCCAAAAGCTCCGTCAACTAAAGAAACCAGCAAGAGCCATGGAGTCAACCTCTCAAATCAGGAACAAGAACAATGGGCTCAGGCAGGCTATGCTCAAGATGGCACTGGAGACTATTCCCCTTCTCTCCAAGGACAACTAGGGCATCTGGATGGACAAGATGAACTCATTACTCAAGCTCTGAGGAGTACTCCATGCCATGGAATCAGACTAAATAACTCTCTCTACGCAAGAAAACAACAAAATTCAACTGCTCCTCATTTAAAAAGTTGACTAAGTCACTCACAACAATATCATCAGCGTGAAAAATGTGAACTCCACCAAATCCATATGGGCTGCTATCAAGGAGAGATACTCCTCATCCAAAGCTTCCAACAGAGAACAAATCTTGAATGATTTCCTTCACATCACCTTCCAAGAATACAAAATTGGGGATTTTTCACCAAGGTCAGAACTGCAATCAAAAAGATGATTGATATAGGAGTAGACTTACTTCCAGACATACTGGCCTACCTCATCCTCTTTAAGTTTCCCGCTTTGCTCCAAGACCTCAAAAGACGGCTGATGCACTTGGACAAGACCATTTGTGTTGATTTTGTGTGCAAACACCTCACTCAGTTCAAAAATGAAATAAAAGCCAAGAACGCCAACAAATCTATCACCCTCACAGATTCTGTTCTTGTCACAAGCAAAAAAAAATTCAAGAGTCAACAGTCCAGTCTTTGTATAGAAGGATACCACAATCTCAAACAAGATAAGAATCACTTGGAGAAGGAATGCTTCCATCTCAACCTGGACAAGGCCCCCAATTGGTGGAGAGAAAATCAAGCCAGATGGAAAGAAAAACAGAAGCCCAAAAAGGAAATGGCCCACTACCATGCCTTTGTCTCAAAATTGATCAAATCTAAGGCGCTGTATAGCCAAAAAATCCTTGTCAACAGCGGCGCCTCAGCAAATATATTCAACAACAAAAAATTCTTCATAAATCTCAATGAAACAGTTGGCAAAAGCATCTCCACCGGAAAGAAAGGGGACAATCTCCCCATTGAAGGGACCGGTGTAAGACTCCAAATGGTGCTAGGCTGTGGCAGTTCTGTGGAGGGGAAAGGTGCTGTTTAGGCTGCCCTCCTAGGAGTTACAATAATATTTAAATGTAACCGGAATCAAGGTGCAGAGTCTTATGGATGAGAAACCAAAGTAAGGGAAGATGATAAGAGTTGTTGGTAGCGATGGAAACAGCACTATCTGAGGCAAGATGGTGCAGGTAAAGACTTGAACAAATAAGTCAAGGTTTGTTCAGAGTTCAATAGAACAAGTCAGTTGTAAGTAACAACGCCCACAAGCTAATAACTCTGGTCGTCAGCAGCTGATTAGGAAAGATCAACTCAATCCCAACCAACCTCCAGGTTCTCAATGAACCTGCCCAACTCTCCGCAATCAAGCGCTTGAAGGGTACCAGATAACTGTGGGAGGCTGAACAAAACAAAAGCAATTTGTTTATGAAGCTCTAGAAGCAAATCAATAACGAATTTGAGCAAGAATATCCCAACACTTCTCAAGGGACTCAGGAATAGCGTGGCAAAATTCAACCTTAAAGAAGAAGGGAGGTATAACACTCCAGGTTTTAAGCTTAATAAAACCTCTTCAATCAAACGTGATTGGCTCCAGAAAGATGATCAAGGAGAGATCAAGACCAGTATGGTTAAAAAAGGGATCAGAGTGGTATAACACACTCAAGAATTCAGACAGACAGGAATTCTTCTTCAACCAGCAAGGCTATTGGTTGGTGATAGGGATCAAGGTCACAAAGGACAGAGTTTGAGTATGGAGGCTCAAAGGATCAAGGGGGCAATCATGGATATACCCGGATAAATGGCTCAGATAGGTGGGGAAGGATGCCCACAGATAAGTTGATTACTGATGATGGTCTGATAGGATGCTGGGATCCTCTGATGCTTGGCCAAAAGGCAGGGGAGAGCCCCTCCTTTTATAGACATGAGGCCCTGTATACTATGTACAAGAGAGATTTACAAATAGGTGCGGGAAAATGAAAACATAAAAAAAGATGAGATGAGAGGAAAAAAAAAGAAATGCTGCCCGCATTGAGAATGACCGCGGGCAACCAGATGGACACCCGCGACAGCGGTCGCGGGTGTCGACAACGGCTGTTGTCGCCCGATCAGCGGCGACAACGGGGTGAAGGTTCCGACGGCCGCGAGCGGTCGCTTGCGGTTGTCGGTCGGATTGGATGATGGGCGATGGATTCAAGTAGATGGTTTGGGGTGGATGGATGTGAGATTGGGCCAATTGGGGATTAGCTTGATCGCTGATTGAACAATCCCAAAGGGGGGCATGGGATTGTTTTGAGGAATCGTCCGAAGCGCTTGTGTCACCTTGAAGAGAACTTGAGGATGGTGAGACCAATAACTCAGGCAAGACCAAACCAGGAGTGGTGGGTACAACTTGCAGAGATCCGGAGCCAGAGCCGATGGTATGGCAGGTTGTAGGAGTATGTACCTCAAAAATCTTGGAAGCAGTTCGGATGGGACAACCAACAAACTTATTTCCCGAGCTTGCCAACCGGCCGATCCTATGAGTCAAACTAGATCCCAACGACTTTCATTTGTCTGAGGTGAGGATTGGAGGAGTATGAGGCATAAAGGATAGTTCTGGAGGATGAGAAGGGATCGTCAAAAGTGGTTCGACGATCGCTCGCGTCGCCAAAAGTCAGGGCCGCAAGCGCGACAAGTGGGAGTTGAACATAGGAAGAGGGGATTGAAGCGGAGAGACAGGCAAGAGGCCTGTCCTAGACCGCTAGGACAGGGAGAAGTTGAGAGATGGGGAGAAATGAAGGTACCCATAGGGGTACAACCAAAAAAGATTTTTTTTTTTTTTTTTTTTTTTTTTTTTGATTTCCGTGGTGTCCCGGATTGGTCACCACATCTCTCCCCAACTTACAGACTGTCCTTAGTCTGCATCTAAAATTTGAAGGGATTAAAAAAAAAGCAGGGAACAAAGAAATTGAAGCAAAGATTGGCCATTTCTTGATCCTGAGAGCAATTGAAGAGTTGAGGAAAATATCTTGATTCTTCCAAATGAGCCCTAGAAGCGGCAGGAATAGAAAAAGGAGGACGTCCCAGGTGCTCACATATGTGGCATGCAGTAGAGTTTTACAACCAAAAAAAAACGCAGCAAATGACCCTGGTGGTGCACAATTGGGAGGACTTACTTCTGAGATAAGTTGCCCCCATGACAATGAAACTTCTTGACTTGATCAGCAGAGAACCTTCTGGCCAACCGAGTACCATCCAGCTCCTCCAAAACATAAGATCCACCTCTAACTTGATGAACCACTTGATAAGGGCCATTCCAACAATTAGAGAAAAGCTTGCCCCACTGGGTCTCCAAAGATCAATTATAAGCTAAAACTAGGTCACCAGGGTTCAAGGGCTCCCTGACTTGATTAGAGTGCTTGTCCTCCCAATACTGGACGGATTTTGCTCTGGACTCCATCATCGTTTGATAAGCTTCATCACAAACGTCTTCACTTCGCTCCAGTTGCTTGGATCTAGCAACTAACAGATCAGTGGTTGAGGACACCTCTTCCCAAGAGATGCCCAAGAAAGATTCCATTTCCAGATCCAAAGGAAGGACTGCTCTTTGACCAAAGATGATTTCATAAGGTGAGTAGCCAGTAATCCTTTTGGTTGAGATTCAATCAGAAAAGAGAACAAGAGGAAGGAATTTGCAACAATTCTTGCCACTTTCACCAGCCAGTTTAACAAGTGCAGCCTTCAAAGGGGCATGGCCTCGTTCCACCATGCCTTGGCCTTCAGGATAATAAGGAGTAGTAACTCTATGTTGTCCAGGAAGGGATTGGATCATTTCAGCAAGCTTGCCCCCAAATTCAGAGCCACCATCAGTAGAGTAAGATCAAGCCAGGCCATAACGCATTGTCCAGGTCTCGTAGAGGAAAGCTGCCACTGATTTAGAGCTAAGGTTCTTAAGAAATTTTGCTTCAACCCATCCGGAAAAATCATCTCTAGCCACAATGAGGTACTTAGCACCACCTGCCTTAATATGAACCACATCCATAGCAATCCTTCCAAAGACAGTGGACTCCCCAGTAGGATAACAAATTTCGGCTGGGCGCCTAAGATCACGTTTTTGACAAACTTCACAACTCTTGCACAATTGGGAGACGGATTTCTTCAAAGATGGCCACCAGAATCGTTCCGATAATTGTTGATAAGTTTTGGTTTCCCCACGATGACCAAGGCCTTCATGGAGACTTTCAAGGATAGAATCTTGTTTAGAGGGAATAGTAACAACAATAAGAGCACAAGGATTGCCCCTCTTCATAAGTCTAGAGCCTTGAACAAAAAAATTAGAAGACTTTTGTTTAAGAGATCAAAATTCCTTAGCAGAGAGATCAGGAGGTTTTTGAAGAGTTGAAAGGTACTGCTCTAATTTAAACCAGAAGCCTTGTTGAAAGCCAGAATAATTTTGAGAAGAAAAATAGAAAATAGGTTGGATTAAAGGTTCCTCTTCATTTAAATTGGTTCCAACATCAGATTTGTTGTCCCCAAGAGGTCTTCAAGATAAACCGTCAGGCATGGTGAAAGATTTCCCTGGCCTGTGAACAATATCAAAAGAGAAAAGCTGGATAAAGGCCACCCAACAAGTCATAGGAGCATTGGGAAGACTGGGAGCGTTGATCATTTCAATGATGGATTGAGCATCAACTTGCAATTCAAAATGTTGGCCCCAGAGAACGGTTTGAAGTTTCTTCATCATTCGAGCCACACCACAGAGTTCCAGTTTGGGCTGGGAGTATCTAGATTCTACATCTGAAAACAACAAAGATTAATAAAGAGCAGGACGGTCCCAACCATTCTCATCTTCCTGAGTAAGGACGGCCCCAACAGATTGATAACTAGAATCGACAGCCAGCTTGATCTTGCCAGCTCCAGGTCCATAAGAGATCTTTTTCAAAACTATGTCTTTACCAAATATCCTTTTGAGTAGCTGGAAAGCACATTCACAATCTTGGGTCCAAATCCATTCAGCATCTTTTCTGGTTAGTCGACGCAAGGGTGCACAGATTTTGGATAAAGATGGGATAAAGATTCTAACATAAGTGACAACACCTAGAAAGCCCCTAACTTCAGTTGGATTGATTGGGGTAGGCCAAGAGATGATCTTGTTGACTTTGGCTGGTGCCATCCTTCTTCCTTCCTTGCAGACTACATGACCAACAATTTCCAGAGCAGGGAAACAAGCCGCCAGTTTGGATCCAGAGACAGTAAGGCCAGATTCCTCAATTCAAAACAGAATCCTCTCCAAGGTAGTAGCATATTCCCAGATAAAATGACGAATTCCTGAATGCCAAAGTAAGAGCTCATTATCATAGTCAGATACTGGACCTTTAATTCCACCATTGTCAATAAAGATACCAGCATGATCAGGGATTTCATCCTGGAGGATCCACATCATCTGAGCCTGATAGACTGCAACCGAGTTGGTGGCTCCTTGAGGTAATTGAGTAAGTTGAAATCAACCAAGAGGAGTATCAAAAGTAGTGAGAGGACGAGAAATAGGATGTAAGGATTGTTTGTCATAGCCACCCATAATATCCCCTAGACCATAGCAAGCTCTTCCCGCAAAGGATTCAACAAATTCTTCAGTAGCAGGAGGGATACCAGAGTCTTTAATAGTAAATTTATTAAGAGGTTGAAGATAATGAACTATTCTAAGTTTAGCATTACTCTTGAGGACACAGAAGACGGGGCTGGAGTAACTAGAAGTTGACTGTTCATACAGGCCAGTTCAAACTTGTTCCCGGACCAACTTGATGAATTCGTCAACTTTAGCAGTAGGGATAGGGATCTTTTTCTTTTGCCAAGGATCATGTTCAACTACAGGGATGATATAAGGGAGGCCATAGGATTCCCGCAAGAGACCTCTCTCTTCTTCACAGAAAGCAATAGATTTTTCTCTTAGAGATAAGACATTTTTGATTAAATTTAACTCATCAGGAAGAAGCCATCCATCTTGACCAAAGTTGACCACCTTCAGACGTTCTTCAGTGACCCGTCCATTAGGCACAAAGGGACCAGTAAGAGATTGAGGAAGACCACAGTAAGGATTGCGAGATAGAGGAGGACGCATAAGAGAAGGATTGAGGTTGAGAGGCATAGGCTGGTTGACTGGTTGGATTTTCTTAGCAACTGGTTTATACTTAGTGGCAAAAGAGAGAATTTCTTGTTTCCTCCAAGAGTTGACCAGAGAGACTTGATTACGAAAGCTGAGTCCAAGTTCCAACATCTTCCAAGTCCGATGTTCTGCAATATCCTTGAAGGGTGCCTTTTCCATAAAAGGAGAACCAGGAGATAATACGTTGCTCACATTTGTGGCACAAGGTAGGGTTTTGAAAATGACGGTAAAAGATTGCCCTGGCAGTGCACAATTGGGAGGACTTACTTGTACCCCAAATTGCCTCCACTGAAGCCCATATTCCTTCATACCAAAATCGCCAAAAACGGAATTGCAATTAGGATCTAGTTTAGACTCATTGCGGAGATTCAAACCGGAACTGAGGGAAGATTGATCAGACTCAAAAGTAGAAGGAAAAGAAGACACAACAGATCCAGAGAGAGAAGGAGATGGAGAAGAAATATTTTTGGATTTTTCTATTTTGATATGTTTTTGTTTTTTAATATTCTTGAGCTCAGAAGAGAATGATGAAAGGAATGAAAAATAAGTCTGAGGGATGGGAGTTGACCCTTGAGTTGCAGTCTGAGGCTGAAAAGAACTACAACTATTAGTAGGATCAACTATTCCCCTAAAAAATGAAAGGAACTAGAGTTATCCTTCTGCTTCCCCTTAAAAGATGATTTGGGAGAATGACCAGGAAAATCTCTTTCCCAACAACCAGAATCCAAGGAGCAAAGAGGAACTTCAATTTTCCTGCCATCAGCATCAGGGAGAAGAATTCTCCCCCCAACTTGATCAGAAAACATCAGGGTTGCACCAAAGTCCATTAAGAAGGGTTGTCCCAAGATCATAGGACTGTCCAAACGAGTGATCCAAAAGTGGCAGGTTCCAACAATATTTTGACCAATCCTGACTGGTACATCTTCAGCAATACCAACCAGTTCACAAGCTTGATTTCCTATCCCATACACTGCAGAGTTGAAGCTGACCCTAGGACTAAGTTTGAGCTTGCAGGCCATAGCATCCAAGATTAAGTTAAGCTGAGATCCAGAATCCACAAGAGGAGAAACAGTTTTAGCTGAGTCACCAAGATAACAAGGAAGAAAGCCAAGGGGACAGGAATAAAGGTTGGATTCTATAGAAGGACTGGTTCCACCAGAGTCCTCCATTAAAGTGCCAGAGGAGACTTTGAGTTCTTCAGGGCCAATTTCCACACGTCGACGAGAGACCCATTTCTTCATTCCTTCAGCAAAAGATGGAGAGATCAATAGGAGTTCAGCCACAGATAGATCAGGAATTTTGAGATCAGAAATTTTCTTTAATACTCCCTCCACAGCATTGGGGTGATCCTTGGAGATGCCCCTTTCAAATTGAACTTTGGGCTGGGTGGGGGAAGGAAGTTCAGGTGACGCAGAATCTAAGGTAGGATTAGAAGGTTGAGGTGAGGGAGAAGGATCAGGGTGATCTGGGAACCTTTCCATGAGTGGTTCCTTTTCCACCTCCATGTCTTCTACATCAGAGGAAGGAGGCTCAAGTGATGATCGACGTTTAACGGGTTTTTGAAGGATTGAAGTTGGCAAGGAAGGAGCCTTATGAGGTTTAGGTTCCTCATGTCGTTTCCTGGCTGGATCAGATTGATAAGTAGTCCCAGCAAGACTAGAGGAAGAAATAGCTGGAGGATACCAAGGTTGGAGGGTACCACAGGATGATCGAAATTCAAAGGAAGCAAGAGATGCTTTCACAGGAGGTGATGGCTGGTAAGAGGCCACCACATGTTGGATAGGACGAGACGAGTCAAAAGGGATTAGGGCACCATTAGGGAGGAAGTAATTGTTTCCCCTTTGCTCTACCAATTTTTCCTTTAGGTCCTTCTGAAGTTCTTGGCATTGTCCAGTTCCATGGCCTTCCCTATGACAGTAGTAACAGACCAGAGTTGATTTGGGGACAGAAGAAGGAGTTTTAGGCGTAGCTAGCAAGGAAATCTTTTGATCTATTTTGTTCTCAAAGGCTCTAAGTAACTTGGTGATTTCATCTATAGTAGTAGGTTCTCGATTGGAATTAGGATCTGCTTTAGGCCTACGATCTGCCTCCATTTTAATCATAATATCGTTTGATTTTTTAAAAGAAGGAGAATGGACCGGTTCAGTAGTTCTAGGCTTTTCAAAGGTAAGAGCAGTTTGACCTTTCATGACTTTATCCACAGTACTCCTAAGGGTGAGAAAAACAGGGAGCTTGAATCGATTATCCCTGGTGGTAATCATGGATCCAGATTTGACCAGTTCTTCTTTAATCCTTTCCTGCACAGCCGACGAAAAAGATTGGAAGAACTTTGCTTGAATTTTGTCCACTGTATCAATGTGATCGTTTCGGATAAGATAGTTTTGAATGGGATGCCAAGACTTCCTAAAAATCTGATAGTCAGAGGCTGAAGAAATACCACCATTGGAGATCCACTGAGAAACCAGAGCATCCAAATCCTGCAGAGTAAACCTAGCCACATCTATTTTACCCCAGTATGCCAACATAGCCTCCCTGAGAAGCGTCCAGTTGTGGGATTCAAATCCCTCAAAAGAATCGATTACCTCCATAACTTCATCAGAGGAGATAAAGAACCGCAACTGATAAGCCATATCAAATTCACTAGCTCCATCCACTTCAGCAGCCATTTTGTAGGAGTCCAAGAATCGCTTGACATTTGTACCGTTGAAGCCTAAGTTCTTGTTCTGAGGTTTGATCTTTACCATCTTAGGTCTGACAGGGGTGGTTGGAGTAGCGGAAGATGCCATATCAAATAACAGAGTTCCTAGGGGATCCAAAGAGCAGATTTCCAAAGTGGCTCACGAGTGTGGCAAGAGTAGGGTTTCGCTAAAAACAACAAGTATCTTGCCCAAGCGGTGCAAAAATTGGGAGGACTTACTTCTAGGATAAGTTGCCTCCACGGATCAGATTTGAGAAGAGAGAAAAAAAGAAAAAAAAGATTGGATTTTGAGGTTGATTTTAAATGTCTTGGGACTGTAAATCCCAAGGTTGCTGGTTTGATCCCGGCCCGGGGGACCAAATGTAAGACTCCAAACGGTGCTAGGCCGTGGCAGTTCTGTGGAGGGGAAAGGTGCTGTTTAGGCTTCCCTCCTAGGATTTACAATAATATTTAAATGTAACTGGAATCAAGGTCCAGAACCTTATGGATGAGAAATCAAAGTAAGGGAAGATGATAAGAGTTGTTGGTAGCGATGGAAACAGCACTATCTGAGGCAAGATGGTGCAGGTAAAGACTTGAACAAATAAGTCAAGGTTTGTTCAGAGTTCAATAGAACAAGTCAGTTGTAAGTAACAACGCCCACAAGCTAATAACTCTGGTTGTCAGCAGCTAATTAGGAAAGATCAACTCAATCCCAACCAACCTCCAGGTTCTCAATGAACCTGCTCAACTCTCCGCAATCAAGCGCTTGAAGGGTACCAGATAACTTTGGGAGGCTGAACAAAACAAAAGCAATTTGTTTATGAAGCTCTAAAAGCAAATCAATAACGAATTTGAGCAAGAATATCCCAACACTTCTCAAGGGACTCAGGAATAGCGTGGCAAAATTCAACCTTAAAGAAGAAGGGAGGTATAACACTCCAGGTTTTAAGCTTAATAAAAACTCTTCAATCAAACGTGATTGGCTCCAGAAAGATGATCAAGGAGAGATCAAGACCAGTATGGTTAAAAAAGGGATCAGAGTGGTATAACACACTCAAGAATTCAGACAGACAGGAATTCTTCTTCAACCAGCAAGGCTATTGGTTGGTGATAGGGATCAAGGTCACAAAGGACAGAGTTTGAGTATGGAGGCTCAAAGGATCAAGGGGGAAATCATGGATATACCCAGATAAATGGCTCAGATATGTGGGGAAGGATGCCCACAGATAAGTTGATTACTGATGATGGTCTGATAGGATGCTGGGATCCTCTGATGCTTGGCCAAAAGGCAGGGGAGAGCCCCTCCTTTTATAGACATGAGGCCCTGTATACTATGTACAAGAGAGATTTACAAATAGGTGCAGGAAAATGAAAACATAAAAAAAGATGAGATGAGAGGAAAAAAAAAGAAATGCTGCCCGCATCAAGAATGACCGCGGGCAACCAGATGGACACCCGCGACAGCGGTTGCGGGTGTCGACAACGGCTGTCGTTGCCCGATTGGCGGCGACAACGGGGTGAAGGTTCCGACGGCCGCGAGCGGTTGCTCGCGGTCGTCGGTCGGATTGGATGATGGGCGATGGATTCAAGTAGATGGTTTGGGGTGGATGGATGTGAGATTGGGCCAATTGGGGATTAGCTTGATTGCTGATTGAACGATCCCAAAGGGGGGCATGGGATTGTTTTGAGGAATCTTCCGAAGCGCTCGTGTCACCTTGAAGAGAACTTGAGGATGGTGGGACCAATACCTCAGGCAAGACCGAACCAGGAGTGGTGGGTACGACTGGCAGAGATCCGGAGCCAGAGCCGATGGTATGGCAGGTTGTAGGAGTATGTACCTTAACAATCTTGGAAGCAGTTCGGATGGGACAACCGACAAACTTATTTCCCAAGCTTGCCAACCGGCCGATCCTATGAGTCAAACTAGATCCCGACTAATTTCGTTTGTCTGAGGTGAGGATTGGAGGAGTATGAGGCATCAAGGATAGTTCTGGAGGATGAGAAGGGATTGTCAAAAGTGGTTTGACAATCGCTTGCGTCACCAAAAGTCAGGGCCGCGAGCGCAACAAGTGGGAGTTGAACATAGGAAGAGGGGATTGAAGCGGAGAGACAGGCAAGAGGCCTGTCCTAGACCGCTAGGACAGGGAGAAGTTGAGAGATGGGGAGAAATGAAGGTACCCATAGGGGTACAACCAAAAAAGATATTTTTTTTTTTTTTTTTTTTGATTTCTGTGGTGTCCCAGATTGGTCACCACACCGGGACGGTCAAGCTCACCTGGAAGGACCAAACCATTTTCCTCAATCAATGTCTCTATATCCCAGAGATAGTGGTCAACCTCATCAGTCCGGGAATCCTCATTGAAAAAGGGTGTTGCCTGGTGTCAGAGAAGGGAAAGTTACAAATATTCAACAGAGATTCAATCATCATTTGAGGATTGATCTCAGAAAACCTCTTTGTAGCTCAAAATCCAAAGAGGATAGGTCAAAACCACTGCTTTCTATCCGTGAACAGCCACCCTGCAAGAAACCTGAGAGAATTGCACCTTGCTCTTGGCCACGCTTCAACAAGCCAACTATGTGAGATCAAAGACATCAGAATCAACAAGGACAACATTGACTCCTTCTACTTTCAAGATTTTGCCCTTGGAAAAATAACCAAGACAGAGTTCAAACTCCAGTCAACTGTTGCTTCCAAGCCTTTCAAACAAATAAACCTGGACCTAATTGGTCCACTCAAACAAGAGAGATTCATACTCACTGTGGTGGACAACTTTACCGGCTACCTGTGCGGGATACCCCTCCAAGGAGAGGATCAAACTGCCAAAGTCCTCATTGCATTTCTGGAAAAACAAAAATAAAAACTGGGCTACTTCCCATCCAAAGTGTGCTCCAATGGAGGGACGGAATTCATGAACAACAGGTTAGTTCAATTCTGCAAGGAAAACTCAATCAAACAACTGATCTCCAAACCAAATCACCCTGAACACAACAGCAGGGCAGAAAGGGCAAACAGGACCATTGTCAAAAGCATGTGATGCACCGTTAGCTCATCCAAACTACTGGTTCAACACTGGCCCAAAAACCTGAAAGCCTGCTGTCTTAGCCTCAACCAAATACCAAGGAAGGGGAAAAACAGTTTGCCCTGGGAACTGATGCACAAGAGCACCGTTCCTCTATCATACTTCAAACCACTCGGAATCTCAGTTGTCTACCTCAACCACCACAGGATCAAGGGGAAGAAATTTCATCCAAAAGGCCTTGAAGGCAAGCTGATAGGGTAAAAAACCAACTTCAGATCCTACCAAATCCTCAGACCCAACGGTAGCATCACATCCTCAAAACATGTAAATTTTGACCTCAAGTCAATTGAGAACCTAGAAGGTGGCAACTCCCCAAGCTACTATTTCATTTTGGAAGGCATGAACTCTGATAAAACCAATCCCAAAGTGCCAAGACCAGCCAATCATAAACCCAATAGAATCAAAAACACAGAGCGTTACCGCAACAGGTCACTGGACTCATTCTCATGGGCTGACTCTGCCTTGGACAATGAGGCCCAGGACCTCTTAGAGGACAAATGACTGCTTCCGCAGACTGCGACAAAACCAAGCTCCCCAGACCATCAGCCAACACCAGTGCAGGAACCACCCAGAGCGGAAACATCTCACCTACCTGGTCTGTCCAGAAGCACCCTGAGGAACAGATCAAACTTGAAGCCGGCCCAATGGTATGGCTTTCACCACTAATACAAGCCAAAAAACATACCTGAAGGTGATGTCCTGTGAGGAAGCTGAGAAATGGAAGGAAGCCATCAGAAAGGAACTGAAGCAGCGCAAAGACCTGGCCGTTTGAGAGGAATACAACAGACCAGACCCAGCTAACCCTCTTGAAACCACATGGGTGTTCAAAATCAAAGAAAATTGTCACAAAAACACCCTCATCCATAAGGCCAGAATCTTTGTTTGTGGGTTTAAACAAATATACAGACTTGATTACAAGGAAATCTTTGCCCCGACTGGAAAAATTGCCTCCCTGCATGCTATACTGAAACTTTCTCTCAAGGAAAATCTCCCAATCAGGCAATTGGATGTTAAATCTGACTGCTTCCATGCCCCTATAAACAAAGAAGTGTACATCAAGACCCCGGATGGCTGCAACAGACCCTCAAAATACCTCAAACTCAAAAAAAGCCTCTGTAGACTGAAGAAATCCACAAAGAACTGGTAAGACACCCTTGCCGACTGGATCAAATCTGTGGACTTTGCTGAATCCAACAACAACCCCTGCCTCTACAAATCAAAGGATGGGGGTTCCTTCATCTTCTTCCATGTGGACAACCTAATCCTTGTTGGGGACAGAAACAGATTTGAGGACAAATTCAACCTGCAATTCCAAATCTCCCAATGTCACAATCCCAATACTATTCTAGGCATGAATTTTGAAAGATCAGAAAATTCCATTCAAATCATTCAACCCAAACACATCAACCATGGTCTAGAAGAACTTGGACTTCAGGAATGTAGACCTGTATCCACCACACTCACACCTAACCTTCAACTCAGTGCAGCCATGGATGAGGATTTCAAGGCCTTCAAGCAGCTCAAAATCAACTACCCGTCAGGAATAGGACTTCTCAACTACATTGCCTTCAGGACCAGAACAAACCTCAGTCTTGCTGTGTCAAGCTTGGCCCGCTTTCAAAAAAAACCTGGCCTCACTCACTGGAGGGAGCTCAAGAAAACCTGGAAGTACCTGAGTGCCACAAAAGATCTGAAACTGACTATCAAATATGATGGTAAGGCTGACCCAATGGTCTTTTACAGCAATTAATCCTGGGTCAAGGACCCTGGGACTTGCAAATCTCAATCTGGCTACCTGGGGCTGGCCTTTGGATCCCTGATCTCATGGGAGAGCTTCAAACAATGGGACATCATCTGTTCCACCACTGAAGCCAAGGTCAATGTGCTCCTAGATTCATTTCTGGAAGGAAAGTGGCTGCAAAAATTAATTGGAAAAGTGTTCTCAATCAAAGTTCTCAGATCCTCCCATCTCATTGAAAATAAAAAACTCAAAGATAAATTGAAAAGATTTGGGTCCAATTCTAAAACCTGCCACATTGATCTCAAAACTAAAGGAATCAGGGAAGAACTCAAAATTGGCAATCTCTCCATTCAGATCATCTCTTCCAACCAAATGCTGGCTGAACTGCTCACCAAGGCTGTTCCCAAAACCACTCTGGCCAAACTCATCCACGTGATTCAACCATCCTTTGCTCTCCCTAGCTGAACGGACTGTCTCTTTCCAGTTATGGAGCGTGTTAACTTTCACGTCTCTCTCACTCATCTTCCACCACATAGCCCATGCGCATCCCAACAGGCAGTCTCCTTCTAGATCTCAAACCCCTATCGGGGGTCACCAGACCACCAAAAGAGAATAGCACATGATTTCAGGAACAGATGAATTTTCTTTTCCTTCTGACTCTTCAATTGTCTTGTCTTAGGTTTCTTGTTTCCTTCATCATTCTTTGTCTTGTTTTCTGTTCTCTCTTCTTTCATAATTTATTTCTTGATTGTGCCACTCAACCTACTTGACACCAACCTCCAAGGATCAAGCTTGACACATCAATGTCTCACCCTTTGGGGACTCAGTCTCTCTCAGGCTTGTAACTGTTCAGTTCACTCAGCCCTCATTGACCCAATCAATCCTGGAACTCAAACCCCAAACATCATTGTACCAACAGGCATAAAGACCTCCCACTGGTTCTTTTTGAATTCAATCTCAATTCATTAATAAAAAAGGTTCAATTTTGTTGTCAGCAAGGGTTCTCCCCCCGCTGGGGTCAAAGTTTTTCAAACATGATAAAGCATCTACTGCTTGTTTTCTGGGGAAATATGTGATTTTAAAGTTGAATTTGGAGAGGTATTTTTCTTGTCTATTTTTAAGAGACTATGCGCCCATGAAATAATCAAGATAATTGTGTTTATTAAGACCTTGGAAGGCTCAATGAAAGTTAGAAGGTATGAAAAAAAATTCTTCAAGAAATATACAATTTCAGAAATGTTTTTATCATGAATTTCAAAATTAATTTCAGCTGATTTTAACTTCCTAGATTTGAAAGCCATAGGGTTAAAGAGATTTGAAATTTTGGAAAATTAAAAAAATGAAACATGAAAGGGTGATGTTAAATTCATGACTCCCAGTCATGTGGGAGTTGTGTAGGGCCCTACATGGCCCAATGGACACGTGGGGTCCCATGCACGCGTCCAAGACGCGTGTACGGGTAAAAAAACGCGTCTAGACGCGCCCATGGTGTCTTCTCAAACAAGTGCAATCCCCAGTGGGCCGTATACACCCTGTACACAGTGGTTTTGAGCCGTGATTGGGGTATGTGGCCCCCCAGGGTTGTGCAAAACTTTTTGGGTCCCCCTGGACCTCATTTCCATCAATCAAAATTTGGGATCAAGGCTTACTATGTGGGACTTTTGTTCCACATCTAGCAATCATAAAGTGAAACTAAAGTCAAATTAAAGTGAAATAAAGTGAAATCAAAGTGAAACTATAGGAAACTGCAAATAAAAAATCCCAAAAAATTGATCTTTCTCAAACTGAAAGTGAGAAAACTTGGTAGTTGTTAAATTGAAAGTTGGATTGAATACTGAAGTAGCATTTCATTCTTTTTGCATTATGGGAGCAGTGGAAAGCCCTCCTTGTAACATGGTTGCATTCAAGGACCAAATTGGTGAAATGAACAAAGCTGCGGAAAAGAAGGATTTGGGTAATGAATCATTGGAAGCAACAATTTCATCCAGATTGAGGGTGAAAATTGAGGAACAAAATGTTTAAAAAATGGACATGACCTCTGGTGGTGAGTAACATTTTATGTTACTGGTCTTTGCCATATTTAATTTGATTGAAACTGATGGAGTGCATGCCATAAATATAACTATGTAAATATCACAGATTCACTTTCCCCACCTCCTGGGAGAGCTTTTACTACTAGGGAAGAGGCACAAAAATATTGTCAAACATGGGAAATGAAGCATGGTTACGCTTGAAAAATTTTCAACTCAAAGTGTGATAAATATATGGATTTAGCCTGTGATAGACATGGTTTTTACTCCGGGAAATTGCTCACCAAATGGTCAAGGAAAACTCACACAAGGAAGGTTGGGTTCAAGTTTTTAATCCATGATATTCACACAAAGGTGGATCCCTTGTGGAAAATCTCCTACAAGAATGATCAAAATAACCATGAACCATCTCTACACCACTCAGTGCATCCTCACCTGAGGAGAATCTCTGGGGTAGCCTTAGACAATCTAAAAGAAGGCATGAATGATGGGCTCAATACAATTCAACTCAAACAAAAATTGAGCAAGATTGATGCTGGAAAGTATGTTGATGACCAAAAATTCTATGACACTAATTGTAAGGTAGCTCTTGAAGAAATGAAGGGAAAAAGTGTTATGGAGGTCCTCTTTGAAAAACTTGGTGATTCAGGTTGGGTTCATCAAGAAAAACTTAGTGGAGAGGGTCACTTGGATGCCCTATTCTTGGCTTACCCAGAGTCATTGAAGCTTTTCAAGAAATTCCATCATATAGCTATGATGGATTGTAATTATAAGACAAATAAGTACAACATACCCCTATTGCAAGCCATAGGAATTACTTTCAACCAGAAAAATTTCACAAAAGCTCTTGTTTTTATAAAAAGAGAAACGTTTGAGTTCTACAGTTGGTCTGTAAATGCGCTAAAAGAGTTGGCTTATGGTCCTGAGAGACTTCCCAAAGTCTTTGTGACAGACCCTGAAAAAGTTTTGATCTGTGTTATAGAACAAATATTCCCTGAGTCAACAAGACAGTGCTGTCAATGGCACTTTTCTAAAAAAATACCA
Organism: Puccinia polysora; assembly: GCA_025617555.3. Lineage (NCBI taxonomy): Eukaryota > Fungi > Basidiomycota > Pucciniomycetes > Pucciniales > Pucciniaceae > Puccinia > Puccinia polysora. Next base: position 10,828,796 of record CM062634.1, on the reverse strand, counting down.
GCAAACTGTTGAAATTTCAAGTCTAACGGCTGCGGACTGTCATTCACGCCATACTTCTCAATCTCACGGCCGCAGAATATTATCATCTACGTCATAATTCAAATCTGTCACACATGTGAAATCTGTCACTAAATTCAACAGTAGAACCAGATCAATCAACTGTCTCTCTGACTTCCCTCCTGTTATCTTGTTTTCCTCTTCCAATCCATTCTATTTCTATTTCTATTTTCTATTTCTATTTATAGTCTGTTTCCACTCTTTTCCTTTCTTCATCGTCTCTTCTTCTTCCCTCATCAGACTCACTGATCTCAAGATGGTATCCCTCCATAAACTCCTCATTAACCAAATACCAACTACACCTCGATTACTCAACTTGGCCTTTGATTCAATCACTACCTGCGGCTCCTTTGATTGTCCCTTCTTCATCAAGACAATCCTTTACCGCCTTTCAACTTTGCGGCCATTGTTCTCATTTGGTGAGAAAGAGATCATCGTGCTTCATTCAAATCCCAAATCTCATTCTGAACTGTTGTCGCTAGTCTATTCCGTTGCTGTCTATCTTCTATCTATCCTAGGTTCCATAAGGCTTTTTATCCAGTATCTCTGTTGTTTTATTCATAATTGTTCATATACGGGGTAGGATCAATCCATTTTATTCTGTATGGGTCAACTATTGAATTTTTTGTTTTCTTTTTTTTAGTCTGGTCTTATATTTATAGCAATCAATTGGTTCAAGTTCTATCACGATTAACAGTCAAACGCGATCTCCAGTTGCCAACCTCTCAAGATCAGGTCCGTCTCATCTATAATGGACAACATCAATCCAAAAATTCTTAAAACCACCTTGGAAGCCATTCCTGTTCTCACCGAGGACAACTTCACCATCTGGAAAACTAGGATAAACTCGCTCCTGAACCTTGCCAAACTAAAATAAATCATTGGATCAAGCACAGAAGAACTAGAGGACGCCAACAAAACCATTCTCACGTCTATATTAATCTCCAAGCTTTCCCCGTCCATCCATACAACAATTGTATCTTCTGGCAATGAAGAAAGTGCTAAGGAGATATGTTGAGCAATCCACAAACACTTTGTATCTTCGCAACCATCCAATTGGGCTCAAGTATACAGCCAATTGGTCTCAATTGTATTTGATGAAAGCAACATTCAAGGATTCATCCTGGACGTCAAGAATGGTGTCAATACACTACACGAAATCGGAATCATCCTTCCTGTTGACATCTTAGCTTACATGATCCTTGATAAGTTACCGGATTCTCTGAGAAAAATTAAACAATCTATTACTCATTTGAATTTTCAGTCCGAAATCAATCCTGATGCTGTTCTGGATCATCTCCGCATTCATATGAATGTATTACAAATGAGCAAATCTTCACCTTCTTTGTCAAATCAGATCGCATCTCTTTTCACCAACGCATCTGGGAAATGCAAACCAAGGAAACACAACACTCTTGCAAATCATCCTAAGAACAAGTGCTGGATGTTGTACCCTCACCTTAGACCAAAGAATAATAGTCCCTCCAAATCCAAGACTTATGTCAGCTGTCTTTCCATCTCTAGCTGTCAAGATTCTCTAAATTTTGTTCTGGACTCCGGCTCATCCAATAACATGGTTTCTGACCCTAATCTGTTTACAAATCTTCAACTCTCAGAAAAAGGAATGATCAGTACAAGCTGCGGAAGAAACTTGTTGGAAGTAAAAGGGAAAGGAAAAATTGACCTGAAATGTGATTTGGGAGATGTCATACTTCATGAAGTACTGTTTTTTTTCCTAATCTCTCAATCAATCTGATTTCACTGAGAAGACTCCTTCTCAATAATTACATTGTTGACTTCCAACCCAATGTGTTTCTTCTCTACAAACTTGGCAACCTTGCAATGAAAGGACACTACTTCAATCACATTTGTTGTCTCAGATTTTATCCTCCCATTTCTTCCACATACCAATCTCATCTGTCCTATGCTGAAAATCTTCACAAGTCTCTAGGGCACGTGAGTTACCATTGATTGAGGCACAAGTTGAATATCCCTATCAAGAAAACTGAAAATTGTAAATCGTGTGCCATTTCCAAAGTGACAAGAGCATTGTTTCACTCAAAAATCTCATCTGCTGATTGCGCCTTTCAAGAGTTACATCTTGATACTATTGGGCCCCTACCTTCCTCAAAGAATGGTCACAAATATCTTGTCACCGTCACCAATGCGTTCTCTTGATATGTGGCTTTTATTCCGGTCATCAGCAAGGAATTGATCCCTTCAGTACTTTCTGAAGACATCGATCTGGAAGCAAAGCGATTCAATTACTATCCATCTATCCTGCACTCCAATCATGGGACCGGATTCAAGAACTTCAAGCTTGCAGACTTTTGCAAGAAGAACCTTATTTGTCCACGATTCTCCAATCCGTATACCCCCCAACTCAATGGACTGGAAAAACAATTTAATCGCACTATAATAGAGTCAATTTGTTCAAACCTGAGTGATTCTAATATTCCCATAGGAATGCGGCACGAAGTGGCCCAGGCTTCAGCCTTAGCCATAAATCAGATTCCATGTCATAAGAGCAAAAAGTAGCCCTATGAGATGTTCAAAGGCGCAAGGCTTCCCTTATCTTATTTCCATCCACTAGGCGCTCCTGTCTCCTATCTCATTCTTCCCAAGGCTCCTGGATTGAAATTACTCCCTCCAGGCAAGATTGGTCACCTAATCGGATACAATCCTGAGATTCAATCTTATAGAATCCTCACTTCTTCAGGAAAGGGGCTAGACTCCAAGCATGTTTGATTCCTAGACATAGATTTCAGACCCTCGAATAATTCTTCCTCCAAAGAATGGTTGCCCAATTGGAAATCTTCTGCTCACTCTCAAGATGAACCTGAATCCTTAAATGAGGAACCCACGAAGTTAGAAGCTTTAAGTTCTCCCTCTGATCAGCCTCCTTCCGAGTATCAGTCATCAACTGAACCCTCTTTAGATGTGTCTGAATCTGTGTATGAAGATGTCAGAAAAGATATTGTACCCTCTCGCGTTCTAAGAGAAAGAACCCTTGCCGTCAAACCAGTCAAATAAAGCTATTTCTCAACAAACCTGGATCCCGACAAGGTCCAAGATGCTAAACTAGAGGAACTCAAGAGCATTGAACAACACAAGGTGTGGGAAGATACAACCAAAACACCAAGCCGTTGGCTCAATACTCTATGGGTTGATTGTCTCAAACCTGCCACAAATTCCTCCCCTGAACGCGTCAAGTCCAGACTGTGTATTCAAGGTTTCAAACAGGAATCCGGGGTGGACTACTTTGATAAATTTGCTCCCACCAGGAAATTCCCTTCTCTGCTTCTTCTTCTAACTCTTGCGGCTGATAAAAAACTTCCTGTCAGAAAGTTTGACATCAAAAGTGCTTTTCTGTTTGCTCCCTTAGAGGAAGAGATATACATCAAAACTCCAAAAGAATCTACCCGCTCTAGTCCTTTTCTTAAACTCAAGAAATCACTTTATGGTTTAAAAAAGGCTCAAGCCAACTGGAACCACACCCTCACCAAATGGTTTGAAGAAATAGACTATCAACAGTCTCAGTTGGACGCATGTGTCTTTATTCATAAAAACTGAGACTCTTTTATCTTTTTCCATTTTGACAAATTGGTTGTGGTGGGGAAGACTGATGCATTTGAGGAACTATTTCTTCATCACTTTCCTAACTCATCAGCTCACGATCTAGACACTTTATTAGGAATGAAGTAGAATTGGATGAAACCAGTTTCTTGTTATCTCAGTCCAATCTTATACACAAGGGCATTTGACTGCTGAATCTTTCCAAGTGTTGACCAGTTGCTACTCCTCTTACACCCATTATTCAACTGAGTCCGGCTTCTGACAAGGAACTCAAGGAATTTGAGTCTCTGGGTATAAAATACAGACAGTACACCTGCATCCTTAACTATCTTTCCTCTCAATCGCGTCCTGACATTGCAGCTGCATCATCCATTCTATCCAGATTCAAACATCAACTGGGCATTCATCATTGGAGGGAAGTAAAAAATTGTTGGAAATACTTGAAATCAACCATCAACTACAAACTGAGACTTCAACCGCAGACATCAGATGATCCAAAAATAATCATGTACACCAATGCTACGTGGGTGGATGATCTTGAAACCAGGCCTTCCCAAAGTGGAATTGTGGCCTTCTGGAAAAATTGCCCTATCTCCTGGACGAGCAACAAACAAAGAAATATAACTCTATTTTCCACCAAATCTGAGCTCAATGCTCTGTCCAATGGCGTCCAAGAAGACTGTTGGCTATCAAACTTGATCTCTGAACTGTGGAATACAAAACTATCTCCGTCTTCCTTTCACATTGATAATAAAGGATTATTAGAAAAAATTAAACATTTTGGATTGAATTCAAAAACCAAGCATCTAGAAATCAAATTCAAACATATTTGTAAACTATAAAACAAAAGAAAAATTCTTATTTCTCTCATCTCATCATCCAAAATGATAGCGGATGCGCTTACTAAAGCTGCTGCTTCTCAATCCTTACAATTATTGACTTCCCGTTGTTTTCACTCTTCCTCATCAAATGATCTGGGGTGTTGAAATTTCAAGTCTCACCGCCGCGGACTGTCATTCACGCCATACTTCTCAATCTCACCGCCGCGGAATATTCTCATCTATGTCATAATTCAAATCTGTCACAAATGTGAAATCTGTCACTAAAGTCAACAGTAGAACCAGATCAATCAACTGTCTCTCTGACTTCCCTCCTGTTCTCTTGTTTTCCTCTTCCGATCCATTCTATTTCTATTTTCTATTTCTATTTATAGTCTGTTGCCACTCTTTTCCTTTCTTCATTGTCTCTTCTTCTTCCCTCATAAGACTCACTGATCTCAAGATTGTATCCCTCCATAAACTCCTCATTAACCAAATAACAACTAAACCTCAATTACTCAACTTGGCCTTTGACTCAATCACTACCTGAGGCTCCTTTGATTGTCCCTTCTTCATCAAGACAATCCTTTACCGCCTTTCAACTTTGCGGCCGTTGTTCTCATTTGATGAGAAAGAGATCATTGTGCTTCATTCAAATGCCAACTCTCATTCTGAACTGTTGTTGCTAGTCTATTCCGTTGCTGTCTATCTTCTATCTATCCTAGGTTCCATAAGGCTTTTTATCCAGTATCTCTGTGGTTTTCTTCATAATTGTTCATATACGGGGTAGGACCAATCCATTTTATTCTGTATGGGTCAACTATTGAATTTGTTGTTTTCTTTTTGTTAGTCTGGTCTTATATTTATAGCAATCAATTGGTTCAAGTTCTATCACAAACTGTAATGTGCGCTTTAATAATGACATTGGAGGGTGGCAAAGCTTTATGTCTCTGTGGGCTAAGTATGGCGCCTCAAAAAACAAGGAGGACTCAGAGGTCAATGATGCAGAAATTTGTCTTTAAAAGTAATCAAACTTGTTGGGGATAAATTAGAGAGGTTAAAGCAGAAACATGATGGGGAAGTATGCAACAATTCATCCTCAATGACTATGGGTTTGCCCAGTTCCCATGAAATAGGGGACCTACTAGCTTCAAGAGGCTCTGTTACACCTGAAGATGCTCATCCACAGTGGAGGTTGGGTTATGAACATTGCAGTTGTAGTTCTTTAAGTTGGTTTAAGTTGTATCGTTCAAATCACTTTGTGATTAATGCTTTTTTATTAATTATTTTTTATAAATGCTTTTTGAATGATGATTCCTACTTGAATAATATTTGATCCTTTTTAATTTTTAAAGGTTGATAATGATGAACTGCTCAATGATTCTCAGTTACATCGGAAACTAAATGCAATGATCATGAATCATCCTGATAAAGATTATTGCGGGCTGCTGAAGCACTTGATGAAGGAGACAGCCAATTATAAATCAAAGCTAAGACTTGAACCTAAAGTCTTGTGGTCAAGCAGAGGCCTTCTGAAATTGACAGATACCCAGAAAGATCCTTCTTAATTTTAACACATTGAAAAGGAAATTAAGCGGGAAAAAAGAAGTAGAAGGGAACCAAAGAAGAAAAGATGAATGATTGTAAGTCTTTTCTTTTGTGAAAAGTTCATCTTTTTGGTTTAATGAACTGATTGAGAAATGTTTATAGTCAAAGTCAGGATCTTCATCTGAATTTCATAGTTTAGTGGAAGAGACTGAAAGGTTGTTGGCTTTGGTGCCCTTGGAATCCAATTACTTTTCAGAGTATGAAGAAGATGCAATGGAGGAGTCAAACAGAAGCTCATCTTTGGTGAGTGGTGATTCCTTTAATGAGATTAGAATTTTGGCTTACTAATTTTTGATTTTAGGAAGTAAATTACCTCAATCAAATACCTGAGAACTTGAATAAGTTCTTGGAGGGGTTTTGGGACCCAGTGGGTGATGGAAATTGTGGTTTTAGAGTCATTGCTAAATCACTTGGTTATAAAAAAAATGGATGGTTTAAGGTTTGGAAAGAAATGCTTGAAAAATTGAGGAAAAAAAGGGGTTTTATTTCAAGATCCTTGGCAGAATTAAAGATGTTGAAAAGATCAAACAAAGAATTGATGTCAATGACATCAATGAAAAGATTCCCTCTTTGAAATGGCTTTCAAAGCTTGAAATGGGTCAAATAATAGCTGATACTTATGGAAGACCAATATTTTTCATTTAATTGGAATCATGTTGTTCTTTTCCTATGAAAATGGGTTTAAAAGAAAATTCAGATCCTATGTTCATTTGCTTTGTTAAAAATAAACATTGGGTCCAGCTTGTACTTAAGGAAGATGTGATTCCAATCCTGCCCATAGTTTCCAAAACACGTTCCATGATTTATAAAAAAGCAGCTTGTTGGGTTGATTGTTAGAAATGTGCTCATTATACTGTGTTCCTTTATTGACTCTCTTAGACTGCCATCTTTGTGTTTTCTTGTTCAAGTTATCCTCTACCTCTCTATCTTCTTTTCTGTTCCAATTTTTCTGTTACCAGTGCAGATACTCTAACTCACAAGTCACGCTGTCTCTGTTTGATGAATCCTCAACAGCCATTGGTGCTCAAGTCACTTCAACTTTATCCATTCAACCATGAACCTGAACCGACCAAGAACATCCTTGATACTTGGTCAAAAACTTCTGACTCACCGCCTTCAAGCAACCCAAGCAGCCAGTTCATCAAATCGCAAGAGTAACAGCATCAACTCAATAATCATTGGTTGCTCACTTTTCTCCTTCAGATAGATTGTTCAAGGCGCTCAAGGTTACAATTCATTCCAACAAGGCTGGCTTTGTTGTTATTGTCAATTGGCATTTGTAAATGAATCACAATTGTGTTCTATTTACACTCCTGCCAGCTTCTTATTCTCTTCTCTAGGTTCTCAACTGATTAGGAGTCATATCACCTACCATTATTTGCGCAAATATCCTGAATCCATAGTTTAGCCAATTATCTTTCCCCCATTGGTTCATCTTACTCAATCCTGTTTCTTCAAGACATGCTGATTCTCATTTGTAATTGTATCATAGTCTGGTATTGGTGACCACTTCAAACTTTTACACAGTTAAAAGCCTTTTGCTTGTAATGGATTTGCCAGGGCCTTCTCAGACGCCAGGACCAGGGGGGGATGCTACCAACTACAAATCTTTAGCCATCAAGTTTCTCATTGAATCGACTCCTCTTCTAACAGTAGACAACTACAGTATGTGGCAAAAAAAGTTTGAAAATCTATTCAAGCTGGGGGGGATTTTTTCTATTATGGACAATCCTGATCCTTTGAATTGCTTAGAAGAAGACACAAATAAATAATTCATGGATCATATCATTGCCAAGCTAGACTTGAACACCTACAATAATATCATCAATGATGTCAACAAGGATAACGCCAAGCTAATTTGGATATCAACACAAGAACACTTTGCCTCGTCACAATCAGCAAACAGGGCAAGGGTTTTCAATGGTTTCCTCCACCTGTCTATGGATTCCAATATCTAAGCTTTTGTGACCTCCGTCAAAGTATATCTCAAAAAACTGACAGAATTTGGGATAGAACTACCACCCAACATCATTTCCTATCTTGTGCTGTTCAAGTTTTCAGCCTTGATGCAGAGCATGAAGTCGCAAATCATGCACATCACTAGCAAAATGAAAATCAATGTTGTACTCAATCACCTGATTCAGCACAAGAACAAAGTTATGGAGCAGGATGACCAGGCAGAACCTGTCAATGTGGCGCTTTATCATGGAACTAGGTGTGAAAACGGAAAGCACAATCCCAAAGTCACTTTGCACTCTTCCAAATTGTGCTGGTTTGAGTTTCCGGAACTCAAACCTCCAAACACACATAATCAAGGTAAAAAGTCAAAGTCTGCGCAAACCAAAGAAGCGCACTTCTATTCATTCTTCTGCGGACTCAAAACCAATGACAACATCTTGCCAAGCCGCTTCATTCTGGATTCAGGGTGTTCAGTACACCTGATAACAGACAAGGACCGCTTCAATTCTCTTACCTTGAGAAATGGTGCTGGTTGAATTCAAACTGGCAAAAAGAACGCAGCTATTACAATCAAAGGATTGGGCAAGGTATCACTTGCAACAAAGGACGCCTTCATCACCCTATCCGACGCCTCCTGGGTACCCAAATTGACTGTGAATCTAATCTCGCTTGGAGAATTGATGGTAAAAGGAGCCTCTTTGCAAGTCAACTCTTCAATCATGCTCCAAGTACTTTCAAGCTGTTGAACCACGGCAAGGTCCTCTTATCCGGCAATATCACCAATAACCTGTTTGTAATTGACATGATACAAAATTCAGTCAACTGCCATTTCTCACAAGCAGATCTATCCAAAATCCATCGCTCATTGGGCCACACTAGCATAGCAAGAATGGAAAGGTTCCTCAACTTAAAAATTCCATCCAATCTCAAAAAATACTTTGAATGTTTAAGCTGCCACAAATATAAAATCTCCGCGCAAACGTTCAAACATCAGCAATGCATTGCCAACAAATGTTTTGAAAACATTCATCTACACCTCATGGGTCCCATCTTGCCAACTGCCAAAGGAGGTTACAGGTACATCTTGAACCTTGTTGAATTGCTCTGTGGCTACATTTCTTGCTTCCCTCTCAGAGCCAAAAGCAACGCTGCAGATTTAATCATTTTCATTATTGAGAACCAGCATTGGAAGACCAATCAATACCCTAAGGAGGTGTGCTCGGATGGAGGGGGAGAGTTCGTAAAAACCAAGCTACAATCCTTCTACAGACAACATCAAATCAATCAGATAATAAGCAAGCCTTATCACTTGGAACACAATGGCAGAGTTGAACAAGCAAATTGCACCGTCATGGAATCCGCTTGAGCAACCCTCTATGATACAGGTCTGCCCAAATCGGTCTGGCGTGAAGTGGTAAGAGTATTCTGTCTAATGCTAAATCAAATTCCAAAAAATAAGGGAGACATCTCTCCATGGATCAAGATGCATGACAAGGCTCTGCCTGACAACTATATCAAACCTCTAGGCACCTCACTCACCTACAAGTTAAATCAAACCAAAGTTTGCTCCAAGCTTGACAAGAAAGGAGCCCCCAGCATACTGATTGGGTTCAATCCTCAATTCTTATCTTACAAGATCATCAACTCCTCCGGAAAAATCATTGATTCCAAAAACGTCATCTTCAACACTCAAAAGCCACCAATCATTTCTGGCACAGACGTGGAGACAGACATTCCAACACAAATCCTTGAAAAAGCTCCTCAACAGTTGGAACTCAATCAAACACCAGTTGAAATTAAAGAGGACTCTTCCACAACTGAATCAGAACCAGAATCTGATGGATCTGATGGTTCCTCAGACAGTGAAGTGTGCGTCAAACAAAATCTCCCCCCAATGCTTCAAGACCAAAGCAAACTCTCCAAACAAGATAGATACGGCTTTGTGGCTGAGAGACTACCCAAAAGTCTTCAAGAAGCAATGGAGATTCCTGTGTGGAAAGAATCAGCTCTCAGTGAATTCAACTCAATCAAAGACCAAGGTGTATGGGAAGAAGCAGAAGAGGACAAAGTTAATAACCCACTAAAAACCCTTCCGGTCTTCAAGATCAAGCAAAACGCCCATGGCGAGCCATTTACTTACAAAACGCGACTGTGCGTGCAGGGATTCAACCAGCAGTATGGCCTAGATTACTTAGAAACATATGCACCTACTGGCAAAGTGGCCTCCTTGAGAGGTGTCCTCACTTAAGCCGCCAATAAGAACCTCCAACTTCTTCAACTGGACATGAAGGGCGCGTTCCTTCACTCAAGTCTTGAAGAGCGTGTATACATAAAAACCCCATACGGATGCAACAGAAGTTCCAAGTATCTTTGGCTGAAGAAATCTCTCTACGGCCTGAATCAAGCACCCAGAAATTGGTACCACATGCTAAGCAACTGGATAAAATCTCAAGGGTTTGAAGAATCCAAATGAAATCCATGCTTTTATATAGGCATTGACAAAATTTCCATGGTGTTCTTCCATGTTGACAACCTTGTAGTGGCTGGTGATGTGGAACACTTCAAGGATGCATTTCTCTCAAGAGTTGCAACTCCTCAGCACACTAACCCAACAAATTGCTTGGAATGAAAGTGGAATGTTGTGATGGGCTGATCCAACTCTCCCTGCCACTCCACATAGAAAAGGGACTGACAGAACTTAACATGAACAACTGCCATCCCGTCAACTCACCACTCACTCTGGGTCTCCATCTTCAACCTGCAGATGATGAAGATCATAAGAAGTTTCTGAAACTCAACATCAACTATTGCTCACCCATTGGCCGGTTGAATTTTATAGCCAAACTTGCCAGACCTGATATCAGCTTTGCTGTTTCCAGTCTGGCTAGATACTGCAATTGGCCCGGTTTAAGTCATTGGAACAAACTCCTACATGTATGGAAATACCTTTCAAAAACTAAAGATCTCAGTCTTTCCCTAGGACCACAATCTATCTCCAACCAACTTGTTTGCTTCAGCAATGCTACTTGGGGGGATGAACCACATTCTAGAATCTTGCAAAGTGGATTCATTTGATCCTTCAAGGGAAGTCCCCTATACTGGAAAAGCCAATGCCAACAATGCATCACCCATTCATCCACCAAGTCAGAATGTGTGGCATTGTCAAGATGTCACCTTGAAGCTCGCTGGCTGAACATGGTAATTCAAGAAATATATAAAAAAAATTTCAAGTGCCCACTACATCTGATCAATAAAAAAGGACTGGACGAAAAAATAAAAAAATTTGGCTCAAACTCTAAAGTCAAGCATATCAACCTGAAGACCAAGAGTCTGAGGAATGATTTCAAAAGAGGGCTCATTGAAGTTTGGCTCATCCCTTTGCTCTCCATGACTGGGGATGCCTTGACTAAGGCGGCCAACAAAACCTCAAATGCTCGCCTTGTGAATTATTTTAGTTTGCTCTTTCACTGAACATTGAGTTGAGGGGGAGTGTTAGAAATGTGGTCATTAAACTGTATTCCTTTATTGACTCTCTTAGACTGCCATCTTTGTGTTTTCTTGTTTGAGTTATCCTCTACCTCTCTATCTTCTTTTCTGTTCCAATTTTTCTGTTACCGGTGCAGATACTCTAAATCACAAGTCGTGCGGTCTCTGTTTGACAAATCCTCAACAGCCATTGGTGCTCAAGTCACTTCTACTTCATCCATTCAACCATCAACAAGAACCCACCAAGAACATCCTTGATACTTGGTTCACAACTTCTGACTCACCTCCTTCAAGCAACCCAAGAAGCCAGTTCATCAAATTGTAAGAGTACCAGTGTCAACTCAATAATCATTGGTCGCTCACTTTTCTCCTTCCAATAGATTTTTCAAGGCGCTCAAGGTTACAATTCATTCCAACAAAGCTGGTTTCTTTGTTATCATCAATTGGCATTTGTAAATAAATCTCAATTGTGTTCTATGTACAATCCTGCAAGCTACTTATTCTCTTCTCCACATTCTCAACTGATTAGGAGTCATATCACCTACCATTATTTGTGCAAATATCCTGACTCCATAGTTTAGCCAATTATCTTTCCCCCGTTGGTTCATCTTACTCAATTCTGTTTCTTCAAGACGTGCTGATTCTCATTTGCAATTGTATCATAGTCTGGTATTGGTGACCACTTCAAACTTTTACATTGATTGCCTCAAATATCAACTTGAGTTGTATTCTAACCTATAAATTAATTTCATCATTTGGGTTGGGTCTAACATGCTGATATTGTAATTCTATTAATATAAAGGGTTATCAAATTTTGAAGGTCATTATGTTGAGTGTTTTGAGTTAACATCATTATGATGAGTTTTTTGAAGGAGAATTTAATGGTAAGTCTGTTCAACTTGTGTTGGGCTGATCCTATCAAAAGCTTAACTTGTGTTAAGCTTGTGATGGGATCAGCTTAACACAAGTTGAACTTGTTTTTTTTGGTGTTTTTACTTTAGGGCTGGTCAAAAGACTTGTAGCTGGTCAAAAGACTTGTATTTGTTTTGGCACTTTAACTTTAGGGTGGGCACAAAGACTTCTTGTATTGTTTTTCTGGTCAGAAGACTGGCATTTATTTTGGAACTTTTACCTTTGGGCTGGTCAAAAGACTTCTTGCAGTTTTGGCCCTTTTACTTTAGGGCTAGTCAATTTGAACTTGAATTTTTTACTTGAATCTGAAGACAACCTGTTGGTTGTCTTCAGTGTTTATTTTTTTGTTTTTGTTTATTTGTTTTTATTTGTTTTTAATTATTTATTTGTTTTTTTTAAAAACAAAAAATCAACTTTTTTTAATCTTTTGGTTGATTTATGTTTTTTTTTGTATTTTTATTAAGTTTATTTTGATTTATTTTATACCCTTTATTTTTATTTTTATTTTTTTTGCACCAGACTTGTAACTGGGGGGCACTTCTACACGACTACATTTCAGCTGTGTAGAGCCCCACACGGCTTGAATGTGGTCGGGCTGGAAGTGTGGCATGGAAACACAACTACATTTGAGCTGTGTGGGGCTCTACACAGCTTGAATGTAGTTGTGCAGCCACCACACAGTGGTCAAGTGCCATGTGGAGTACGGCCCAACCCCACTCAAATCATGTGGGGTCTGCATGGCTCAGGTGTAGCTGTGCCACACAGCTCATTTCAGCCGTGAATTTAACATAACCCAACATGAAATAGCATTGTTTCCTGTGTCTGTTTCAAAAATAGTGCAAGATATCTGGTTGAAGTGAGCAAGGATAGGTGCCATAGTAAATGATTTCTTGTGAGCTTTGAACTCAAAAGAAGCTTTCTCAGTGAAAAAACGGAATATCCTTTTTAAGAAGATGGGTCAAAGGAACAGTTTTATTAGAATTGTGAAATATGTGTTTCTGATAAAGTTAAAAAAAAGGACCATCTGTAAATTATGAATGGGATTTGGTGAAGGCCACTCCCAAATATGCTGTAATTTGGATGGGTCCAAAGAAATAAAATATTTTTAAATTGATAAAACAAGGTATAGGAGAGAGCTTATATGAAAATTGGAATTGGAATTTTTAAAAAAGAGATTTTTCTTTTGAAGTTCCAAAGATTTTAAAACAAATTTTATGTGATTATCAAGGTTCTTTGATAAGAATAGTAAATTTTCAAGATAAACCACAATTTAATTACCTACAAGATCTGAAATAATATAATTGAAAATATATTTGAAAGTGAAAGTCAGAGCAATAAAATATTCATGAAATTTGAATGTATAAAAATTAATGTTATAGGCTTCTTCAAGGTCTAAATTTGACAAATTACTGTCTCCATGGGAGATCATTACAAGATGAAGCATAGGAAGTAATCTAAAGGAATTATTTCACATAAAATTATTCAGTTTCCTATAATCAGAACAGAAAAAAAGGATGCCATGTTTCTTTGTAAGAAATAGTACTGGAGAGCTGATTTTGATTTCTTGGTCAAAGAAATGATTTTCATGATTTATTTGCAATTTATTCTTCAAGTGTGGTTTATTCATACTTCAAGAGAGAGTAAACAGGACCTGGAGACAAATTTGTTCCAGTAAGCTATATATTATCATGGTGGGGACAGGATGGGGGATTTTATTTGATTTAAAAGCTGAGAAGAAATCAGGATTTTCATGATAAACAGGAATTAAAGACTCTTGAATGATTTCTAAATCAGCAATTTTTTTATCACATTTGTGAACTTGGTTTTGTGAAAATTGTGGTCAGCAATTAGCTTAGTTGCAAGAGGAGCAGTAATTAAAGCAAAACAAATCCTGGACACCTTGTGTCTATAATAACTAATGGGCTCTCACAATGGGGAAATACGTTGGAAAATTGATTGGATGAATTTGAATGGATGATAGAAAAAAGCAGGGAGAAGAGCTCCTCAAGTACAAAAGATTTGCCTCTTGTGGGCCCATTATACAAAAAGAGAAAAGTCAAAATTTCCGCCCCAAAAGAGCTCTACACTTTCTACAAGCCTTGCCAATTGGTTTGGGCTACATCAGCCTGCATGGCGTTAGTCCTTGTACCCTTAAAACCAGCCTATTCCAATCAAATTTGGTGTTTCCAACCTCACAGGGTTGAACCAGCCCCCTTGTTATTCAATAACTTGTCTGTTTTTCTTCTAAAACCAGTCTTGTTACCCTTACAACCTCACCCAACACGCTGGTTGCCTTATGCAACCAGCCCCTGGCCCCACAAATGGGCCTGGTGGGACCCAGGATCCACCTGGTTCCGGTCTCAAACTCACACAGGGGGGGGGGGGGTATAACCTGGCAACATGCCACAACCCTCCTCTTTCCTGCATAGGTGACCAGTGGTGTGGTGTCATTATATAGCCTCGGGTTGGGAACTGCGTCGCGGCCTGCGCGCTCAGCATCTGGTAGGTTAGGCTCAGAAGTGGGGGTGCGCCGGTTCTCAGCAGTAGCCGCTGCGGGCTCAGCAGCAGTTTCCGCGAGGCTCAGCAGTGGGCGCAGCGGATTGAGCACGCGGCTGCGGGACAGGCCTGACTAGGGGAGGCGGGCCGCAATCCGCTTGGATATCTGACTCACGGATGGAGCTGGGCCGACCAGGTTCTCGGGCGGTTAGTTGGGGGAGGAAAAGGCGGGGCGACAGCGGGGCTATATGCGTGGACAACCGCGCGCAAGGGCGGGCCAGCCACGGGATGGGAAATCCACAACGGCGCGTCGGGCGGATACAGGCAAGCGCGGTGAACTTTGGGTAGCGCGCAGCGGAGGGCCGCGCCAAGGAAGGACAAACCGGATGTTTGAAATGGCAGGCGAGCTGAAGGGATAGGGTATGGGTTAGGGTTCTGGGTCTAGGGTTTCTTCTTCATGGTTGTCAGTTTGTCTTTGTGCTTGTACTTAGGTTAGGGCTGAGGGGAGGGGATATAAGATACCTCTCTCCTCAGCACGGGTTGGAGGGGGAGACACACACAAGGGGGGAATAAGAAAAAGGAAGATTAGAATCTCACTCTCTCTCTCCTGGACAAGGAATCATCCTTGAGTCTTACAGACGCTGGAACCATCAAACTCCGTGACTTGGGACAACTTTGTGAGGGATAACCTCAAAAAGTTTCCACATCTGGGGGTCTGGCCGGGAACATCAATCCGTTCTCAGTCTCTTGAAGATAACGCAGGATGTTGCCAACAACCGCTCCGGGATCCAATGCTCCCCTTCCCTATCCTCTACGTTCAACTCCCGTTCCTGCTGCTCAACCCCCTCCGCCGCCATCCGCTGATGCTCCCAGAATTAGCGGGTTTGCTCCTCCCTCGGAAGGGTCATCCGACATGGCGGCAGAGGCCCCTTGCCGCGTTTGGTTGAGGCCGAGGGATTTCCCTCACCTTTGGTTCAGTACCTTGGACATTGAGCGGTTTCTTTCTAGATTTGAAGGGATCGCGGATTTGGAGGGCGCGTCGGGCGCAGATAAGGTTCGGACCATTGTGCTGTTCATTACCAAGGAGGAGAATTTGCGGGACGTGGAGGAAATGATTGGTTACAAGAGGCAAGACTGGGGGAAGTTGAAAAGCGAGATGTTGGCAAGGTGGGGAAAGCGCAAACCCCGGTTCCAAGAAAGCAACTTTGATCAAGCCGCGGAGGAAGCAAGCAAGAATGGTGGGGTGCGATCCCGCAAAGGATTAGTGGAATATATGTCAAAGTTTGAGCAAATCTATGGCTACCTGGCAAAGAACAAGGTCATCGCGGGCCAGACGGGTGCCATGAAGCGGGCGTTTCTGGGGGGTCTTGCGCCACAGCTCCGTTCCAGAGTGCAGCAATACCTGTATGACCACGGTCTGGTTAAGAGGTCGCTGGATGGAAGTGTCACGATTCTTCCCAATCTTTTGGTTATCCGTCAAGCTGTGGAGAGCGAAATCGATTTGGACGAGCTCATTGCGGATACGGCACAAATGTACCCGTCTTATTCCAAGAAATTGGTCACAATCTTGGCGCCGGTCCCCGACAAAACCTTGGCCACGCGGCCGCCGATGCCTTCTCATGCCGGACTTTCCCAACAATCCGCGGGACCATCAGTTGGAGAGATGAAGGAGATTCTGCGGGACATAAGGGTTTTCCTCAACCGGAAATTGGCTCCCACAGCTCCGACAGCCTCACCCTCTCCGGCGGCTCCTTCTCAACCGCGCGCAGTACCGCCTCACATGGTAGAAGAGTTCCAGCCCCCCAGCGGACCATCCGGGTTGTTTGGGTCGCCGCGGTGTTCATATTGCGGGGAGAGAGGGCACTGGAAGTTGGCTTGTGAGAACCTCACTTGAGACATGGACAAGGGGCTTGTTTGCACATCCGGGATGACGTACATATTCCCGACAGGTGAATCGGTGGATCTGACCAAGGACAAGCCGCCACCAATGGTGCAAGTGCGGGAAAGAGCGAAGGCTAAAGCCGAGACCACCCGGGTCTTTCTCAGGATTGTCACCGCGCCCGGAACCTGGGTAGCGCCAAGAGTGGAGGCCGAAGTCAGGGCATTGGCGACAAACAAGCAGATCACAATGGATGTTGACAAGCGACTAATGGCCCCAAAGCCAGTCGCGCGCGTACCAGCGTCGGACAAGCTGCCCTCTAATCCTGCGGGGAAGAAGAAGGCCGCAGACATTGTCCGAAGGGTGATGGGGAACGACTCACCAATACCTCTGACCCTACGGGAGCTAGCGGCGGTATTGCCTGCGGTTGTTGACAAGATGGTCCAGGCCTTAAAAGATTGCGGTCAGGGCTGGGTGCCAACAACGGTTCAGTGAGTTAATGTGGCGGAGGAGGAAACGGATCCCGAGCCGTGCCGGTTGAAGTTGGTATCCGTCCCGCTTGCTTATGTCGCAATGACCATTGCGGGGCAGAAGGTGTGGGCAATGGTGGAAAGCGGGTCAATGGTCAACTTGCTTCTGTCAAGGTTGGTGGACAAGCTCGGCCTGGTGCGGAGGAAGTGCGCAATGGGCCTTTTGGCGTTAAATGGTGGCAAATGTCGCCTGGATGGAGTAGTAGAGGCGGAGGAGGTGGAAGCCGCAAAGGTTTGTAAGCCCCTGTCATTTCTCTCAGTGGAATGCGGAGATGTGATTCTAGGTTGGCCATTTATTTTTGGGTTCCAAGATCAAATGGCCTTCAATGCCGAGGAAGGAACGGAGGCGCTGACCGTTGGAGACCCACTTGGAGCGCAGTTCGAGACAACAATCTGCGATCACGGGCAAGGGAGATGGGTACAGGACCCAGTGTCTGGCGGCAACGGGGAGTCCGGCGCGGGGGCTGACCGCAAGGGTCACCCTGCGGAGGATTTTCCCTAGTTGGCCGCGGTTACCATGCGGGGCAAGCTCCGGCTCAGCACGGGCGGCGGACAGGTGAGGAGCAGGTGGAGGGGGGCCCGCATAGGGAGCAGGCGCCAGAATTAAGTTCAATTCCTCAGTATGCATTGCCGGAAGGCTCTACGCTGCAAAAACCCTATCATTGTGCCACAGTCATGAGCAAAGGCAAAAGCCCAGGTCTGGTTATTACTAGTACTTACAACAATGACGGCCGGGTCTAAATGGCGCGGTGCAACACGGGCAAGTACAAACCGGTGGCGCGAAAAGTCCGGCCGCGGAAAGAGCCAATGCCTCAGGGACTCAACGGACCCCTACGACCAATCGTGTGGTCCCTGAACCCGTGGGAGACGCCCCTTGGGAAGAATGGATGGATAACATGGTTGGTGCGAATCACGGACGAGCGGGTGGACGCCCTTAACTTTGGACCAACGGGATGGCTGAGTGCGGAGGAAAGGGATCTTCTGTTATTGGTATTGGTGCTGAGGGAGAAGGCGCTTGCCTTCGGACCGGACAAGCGCGGGTTGTTGAGAGGCGAGATTGGGGACCCTTATGTTATTCCCACTGTCCCTCACGAACCGTGGCAAATCAAGCCGATTCCAATCCCCCGTACCGTTTGGGAACCCTTTCTGGAGCTGGTACGGGAGCGTGTGAGGACGGGGCTTTAAGAGCAGTCCACGTCAAGCTATTTGAGTCCTATCTTCGCGGTCGTTAAACAGGATGGGAAGTTGCTAAGGATTGTTCATGACCTTCAGAGGCTCAATTTGTTCACTATTTGCAACACGGGGCTTCCCCCGCGTGTGGAAGAATTTCTGGAGTCGATGGCCAGGTGCGCTTGCTACGGGCTGGTGGACGTAATGGGGGGATATGACCAGCAAGAACTCCACCCCGACTTGCGGCCACTGACGGCGTTTGAAACTGGGCTAGGGAGGATGCAGCTGACGCGGCTACCGCAAGGTGCGACCAACTCAGTGGCAGTTTACCAAGCCCAAATGACCTGGATACTACGTGAAAATCTTCCGGAAGGCGTGCAAATCTTCATCGACGACGCTGGCATTAAAGGCCCCAGAACAAACTACGGAGGCGCGGTCCTAGAGGATGCACCTGCGATCCTTTGATTTGTCTGGGAATACGCGGAGACTCTGCAATGAGTCCTCTTCCGAATTGAGGAGGCGGGCCTTACCGTGTCCGGGAAAAAGTTAGCAGTCTGCGTTCCTGCGCTTGAGGTGCTGGGGCACGTCATGGCCTTTGACGGTAGGCGAATAGCGGAGAAGAAGCGGAACAAGGTTCTTGAATGGCCGACTCCTCGGACGGTGTCGCACGTCTTGCAGTTCCTGGGGTTGTGCAGCTACGTCTGCATGTTCATCAAGCGGTTTGCGGAAGTGGCGAGCCCAATGCGGGCGCTGATGCGTAAGGGGGCCGAGTGGAATTGGACCGAAGGATGCGATGCCGTGTTTGCAAAGCTCAAGGAGATTGTGGGGCGCGAAATTGTCCTTCGGGACCTTGTTTACAACGCCGGAGGGATACGCCTGGCGGTCAACTCTAGTGAGTTTGGTGCTGGGGGGGTCTTGACACAGGAGGAGGACGGAAAAGATAGGCTGGTGCTCTACAAATCGGTCACCTTTACGGCGACAGAGAGTCGCTATTTGCAGCCAAGGCTGGAGCTGTGAGGCGTCACCAAGATTGTACGGCGGTTGCAGCACCTTTTGTGGGTTGTGCATTTTGAGCTCTTGGTTGACGCAGAGGCCTTGGCGCGAATGATTAACTCACCGACGCTGCCAAATGCGCCCATGACCATGTGGGTAGCGTTTCTCCAGTTATTCTCCTTTAGCATGGTACACATCCCAGGAAAGGCGTTCACAATGCCGGACGCGCTGTCGCGGTACCCGCGGGACAATCCCTACAAGGGGGCGGAACCCTTGGACGTGGAAGCGCCGGTTGTTAGGGTAGGAATGGCAGAGGTGGCAATTCGTCTTCCTTTGTGTCAGTCGGGGCGTTACGTGGTCTTGTGCTTTTATTTGCAGGATCTCCGGTTCCCCAAGGGCATGGCGGGCGCGGTTGTCCGGTGGGTGAGGCGTAACGTTCTGAACTTCTACTTACAGGATGGTCAGTTATGGCGGCGGAGTGGTTCCGTGCCTCTGGTCGTTGCAACTTCTAGGGCCAACCAAGAGGTGATCCTACAAAGTCTGCTCAACAACCTTGGTCACCGGGGTGAGGTTGAGATGCGGAGAAGGGTGAAAGCAAGGTTTTGGTGGCCGGGGATTGTCCGCGCGGTGCGCGATTGGGTGAAGTCGTGCGAGGCCTGCCAGCAGCAAAGCTTGGGTCTGCCCAAGGAGGTTGGCCACCCCACGGGTGAGGACGCGCTGTTTGGGCGCGTTTCGCTAGATGTGGTCCACATCAAGGCGGGCAAGTTTGCTTTTTTGCTGGTTGCGCGTGACAATCTGTCTGGGTGGGTGGAAGCGAGGCCCCTAGTGAAGCTATCGGCGGAAAAGGTGGCTCAGTTTCTGTAGGAGGAATGGTTCGCGTGCTACAGATTGCTTTGCTTGGTCACCGTTGACGGAGGGGCGGAGTTTTGGGGACGCCTGGTGACGCTGGTGCAGAGTTGTGGAGCAAAATTTGGGCACGTGACGGAGTACTCCCCAGAGGGCGCAGGGATGATCAAGCGGGGGCATCAGCTGATCAAGGATGCCCTGGTGAAAATGTGCGGTGAGGATGGCAAAAGGTGGCAGGTGGCGCTCCTGGCGGTTCTTTTTTCCAATAGGATATCCTTGAAGCGCTCAAGGGGGTATTTGCCTTACAAGCTACTCTACGGGCAGCGGCCTGTGCTTCCTGTGGACATCGAGCTGAACACGTTCTTGGGCGTGGATTGGTGGAAGTTCAAGACGTCCGCAGATCTGGTCGAGGCGCGGGCTGAGCAACTCCTTAGGCGTGAGGAGACCTTGAGAAGGGCCCGGGATTGTTTGAAGAAAACCTGGATGGCGTCCGTCCGCTGTTCCCATTGGCTCCGGGATCCGCTGCGGAAGGGGGACCTGGTCCTGCTGTATAATCAGAGTCTGGAATTCCAGTGGGGCCGGCTTTTTGCCAACCGGTGGAACTGGCCGTACCGCGTGGCCTCTAAGTTCTTGGGCGGCAGCCACAAGCTCAAGGAATTGGACGGGGCGCCGCTTAATGAGAAGGCCGCGGCTTCGCATGTGAAACGCTTCTTCGCGCGCGGTTCCACTTCCTTCGACGAAACGGCAGGCAATGATTTGGCGTCCACGGGCAAGGCGGTCTCGGAGTTGGGCAACAACGCGGAGCGTTTGGGTAGCGAAGAACCGGCGCGCGACGCGCAACCCCGGAGAAGTCAAAGGTTTCAGACTGCTGGGGACAGCTGTCAAGGTGGGGGGGGGCGCTAGGTGGTTAAGCTTGATTTGGTGAGGGGGTGTTCTAGCCGGTTCACAGCTGGGACAAATAGACACCCCAGAATGTTTGTCTCCTTATGTTTTGGTTTGGACTTGGTTTTGGATTGGTACTGGCTACGTTTTATTTATTGCAGGTACGCAGGCGCGGCGTGAAATTGGGTCCGCAAATGCAAGGACGAGCCCGGCGCATGGATGGCAGGACAAAGAGCTCTGAAAAAAAAAAATAAAAATAAAAATAAAATAAAATAAATAAATAAAAATAAAAATAATAAATATAGAATATTTCTTTCTCCTCTTTGGATCCGGGCTGTTTTCCTTCCTCCTTTTCTGTTTCTCTCCTGTTTCTTTCTTCAACGGACGGTCGCAATGGACGGGGACGGTGTGGACACGGTTCAAAGCTTAGCTTGGTAAGGGGGTGCTCTAGCCGGTTCACAGCCGGAATGACTAGACACCCCAGAATGTTTGTTTCCCATTGCTCCTCCCTTATACTTGCAGTTGTGAGCGCGCGCTGTTGGCATGGTGTTTGTTTGTTTTGTAGTACGGGTATGGGGAACTGTGTGGCAGTCCATCTGGGGAGGTCCAGGTACCCCTTTTTGGAACGGCTGGTCAATCTCAATCTCACTCACAAAGCGGCGCGCGGACGCGGACCTCAATCTTAATCTCATTCTCACAAAGCGCGGTCGCACACTTTTTCTCGGAAGATATGACCTTGCGCAGAAGACATGTATTTCTCTAGGAATAGGGGAAGCGCGGTACAACAAAAGACGGATGAAAAAAAGGGGAGAAGGGGAGTGGGGGGCGATGCGCCTAAGCCATCTTCATCATATCCTCCATCTCCGCCCTTGACAACGCCAGTAAGGCCCGGAAAGATGCCAGGAGCACGCGTTGGGATTCCGAGGATTGGGCGCCGGGGGTCGCAAGTTAATCCCTAAGCATTGTTGTCGACCTTTCCGCGAGAACCTCGAAGCGGGACGCCGGGAGTGCCATTACAATTGGGATGTCCGGAATCTTGGGAGGGCTGGGGAAAGGCGGTGCCGGTGCCGGGACGGGACTTGATCCAAATGAGTAAGGGGGTGATGAGGGGGTCCCCGGGGCATTGGGCGGAGGGCTTCGCTCAGCTGAGGGCAACAACGGGATAAGGATTGGGGACGGCGGAGGAGGGACCTTGGGGGTAGTAGGCCTCTCATCCAAGACCGCTGGTGACGCGGGCAGCGGTGGAGTGCCTTGTGGAGCCGGCGTAGGTGCCGGAGGAGGACCTGAAGCCGCAGCAGCGCGACGCCGGAGAATTTCATCAAGTCGCGGGTCCCTCGCGCCTTCCCTCATCCGGATGCGGTCCAACCAGAATTGCAGGGCCCTCCAATAGTCATCGACGGACAAGAAGTCCTCCTTCCGCGGTGGTCCCGCGCGGCAGAGGGGGGAAGCCAAGTCGCGACCCTCGCTTGGCGGAGGGCGGCGACAAGGGGAGCCTGGCAGAGTCCACGAGTCCTCCAAGATAGTGTCGTCGTCCAAAACTACAAATGAGTCCAGACAAGCCCTCTTGCGTGGCCTGGTGCGAGGGCCGGATTGGGGGGGGCTCGGGGCATGCCGTCACTAAGTGAGCAGCAACGATGGCCGCAAGGGCAAGCAACAAAGGCGCGTCGGCCAGGAGCAATCAAGCACGCGTGCCTGTTCCGGGCGCAGAATTTGCATGGGAGCATGATGGCAATGAAGCAGGGGGAGGGGAATTGGGGGAGTGTGTGAGGTGGAGTAGGTAGGGGGGAACAGTGCAAAGGTGGTCGAGGTAGCAATGGGAAGGGACCTCTGGGGACAGAACTCAAGTCAGGGGGGATGTGGTGTCATTATATAGCCTCGGGTTGGGAACTGCGTTGCGGCCTGCGCGCTCAGCATCTGGTAGGTTAGTCTCAGCAGTGGGGGTGCGCCGGTTCTCAGCAGTAGCCGCTGCGGGCTCAGCAGCAGTTGCCGCAAGGCTCAGCAGTGGGCGCAGCAGATTGAGCACGCGGCTGCGGGCCGGGCCTGACTAGGGGAGGCGGGCCGCGATCCGCTTGGATATCTGACTCACGGATGGAGCTGGGCCGACCAGGTTCTCGGGCGGTTAGTTGGGGGAGGAAAAGGCGGGGCAACAGCGGGACTATATGCGTGGACAACTGCGCGCAAGGGCGGGCCGGCCACGGGATGGGAAATCCACGACAGCGCGTTGGGCGGATACGGGCAAGCGCGGTGAACTTTGGGTAGCGCGCGGCGGAGGGCTGCGCCACGGAAGGACAAACCGGATGTTTGAAATGGCAGGCGAGCTGAAGGGATAGGGTATGGGTATGGGTTGGGGGATGGGTTAGGGTTCTGGGTCTAGAGTTTCTTCTTCATGGTTGTCAGTTTGTCTTTGTGCTTGTACTTAGGTTAGGGCTGAGGGGAGGGGATATAAGATACCTCTCCCCTCAGCACAGGTTGGAGGGGGAGACACACACAAGGGGGGAATAGGAAAAAGGAAGATTAGAATTTCACTCTCTCTCTCCCGGACAAGGAATCATCCTTGAGTCTTACAGAAGCTGGAAAAATTGAACTCCGTGACTTGGGACAACTTTGTGAGGGATAACCTCAAAAAGTTTCCACAGCGGGGGTGGTAAAATCCCCCACTGGTTTCCTGGGACAATGTTTGCCCCAGGCAGACCATCAAAGATGGTGGGCTGGAGGGGGGATCAAATCCCCCCAGCCCTTTGTGCCTCCCCCTTGGTAACAGGGGGAATCCCCCAGCTTGTTCTTTTCTCCACACCTTGCATAGGTGGGAGGGTGATGAGGTCCCCCCCACCCTGACCAGTTTCTGGCTGGTTCTAACTGGCCAGCCTCCTTCCCTCACCCTTGGCCTTTGAAATGGCAAGCCAGGGGAGGGGAGGGAGCCAGGGCTGTCAGCCACAGCTCCCGCAGCCCTAAAGGCCATCTGCAGGCTAGCACAGCGGCTGCTACTCACTTTTTGGCCACAACAGGGTGGTGAGAATCCATCTTGAGTCCCTCTTCCCCCAAAACTACCCTGCATGGGCCGTTGCACCCCTAAATGGGCCAGACACCTAAAAAAACAACCTTGAGAAGGCAAAACCACAGGAAAAGGCACTGATGCGCTGTCCCAGCCCGTTAACTTAATTATACACACTTTGGAGGGCCAGCCCATCTGGCCAAGTGTTTCCAAAAGAAAAATTGAGCCCAATAATTCCCATACAAGCCCATATAGCTGTAATTGGCCATAAACCTCACCAGGCCCATTAAGGCCTGTGTACCAATAGGCTTATTTCATGTGTTTTAAGGCCAGTTTCCCCAAATCCATCAAATCTACGCAGGCATGTATGGTCTGCTTGATTTTCCAATGGGCGGTAGAGGCCCATAAGGGAATCCCATTTGGATTACACCTATAGGTGGCACACATGTAAGTGCATATGTATTTTAACACACCCCCTTAATCCAAAAGGGGTGAAATACACATATAACAAAAAAAGCCTTGATGCTTGTTTCTGTCTAATGCCTTAGTCAAGATATCTGGAATCATTGCTCCAGTAGTCATTTAACTCAACACTATCTCTTTTCAGTTAACCGCATCACATATATAGTTATAGTGAACATCTGTATGTTTTGTTCTTGAATGAAACACTTGGTTTTGTGACAATACAATGGCACTCTGCTTATCAGAATACTACAATTCAAACCCTTGTTGCTTATATGTATCTTCTAAGACTTTTCTCAAACAATTTGCCTCCTGAGATTCAGACAAGTATGCTCTGTACTCTGCTTCAGTTGATTAAATACCTATTGCTTACACCATCTTGGAAATACATGAAACTAGATTCTTACCTAAAAAGAATACAAAACCACTTGTTGATTCTCTAGTTTTACCATCTGCCCAACCTGCATTGGAATAACTAACCAAGTAAAATTTTGCTGAATTTGAAAAATTTAGTCCCAGACTGTTTGTTCCTTTAAGATAACTCATAACCCTCTTAAAGCTACCCAATGTCTCATGCATGGTTTCTCTAAGGGTTGTGATAAAACCCCAATTGCAAATGAAATATCTGGTCTTGTAAACTGTCCCCAATAATTCAGAGACCCAATAGTTGAACTATAATCATTGCCTGACTGAAAAACTTCAGATTCTCTTCATCTGTGGACTTCTCCAAATGGATTTTTGACTGCATTGGAGTACCAAACTCCTTTGCATATTCTAAGCCATACTGCTTAAGAAGTGCTGCCACATAATGTCTCTGATTCAATTTGATGCCATGATTAAACTTAGTAACCTGATTCCCTAGCACCTGTTGTGCAAGACCAAGATATTTTATCTTGAAATCTTTCTTGAGTGTCTCCATAACTTTATCCTTACCATTCCCAATGATAATAATTGAATCTAGCCAAGAAAAAAGTATTGAATCATTTCTCACAAAGAGACAAGGGTTGGCCTCAGATGTCTTGAAACCAATCTCTATCAGTTTCTCACTCATGGTTTTATACCACAACCTCAATGCTTGCTTCAATCCATGCAGGTATCTACAAAGGTTGAGGACATGTTCTTCTTTATCTGCCAAAAGAAAGATTCTAATATAGATTTTCTTCATGATTTCTGGTTTAGTCTCAACTGAAAATTCCCTAAAACCATCATGAATTGACATATAAACAGTCTCCTCCTCTCCTAATTTTGCATTCAAGTATGCCATTACAAAATCAGCTTGTATGATTTCTTCACCCAACTCCACTTCCAAAGCAATGATGTACCTGAAGGTTGAAAGCCTTCCAGTTGGCAAGAAAAAGTTTCTTGGTAATCTATGCGGTCTCTCTGTTTGAAGCCTTTTGCAACACATCTTGCCTTGAATCTCTTCAAAACTCCATTAGTGTCAAAAATCTTATTCAACACTAATCTAGACCCAACAATGGTCTTTCCTTGTGGAACTAAATCCGGCTTAAAAAACTCAAAGATGCTATTATTCTAGAGAGAATCAAATTCATAAAAAATAGAACTTTTAAAGTTGGCTCTCTCATCAGAATTCATATCTTGGCCAAAGCTATTTGGGTTAACCCTGTTACCAATTTCTGAACTCAAATCCAGGACCTCATTAAGCATACACTTTTCCTGAAATGTATCTTCCTCATATCCAGCCCCAGAACAATGGGAATTCAATTCTGTAAAATTGAGGAATTGATTAAACTGAAAACTGGGAACTGAGGAGACAATGACAATCAACAAAAGGTATGAGATGAAGATGATTGAGAGACAAAGACAAACATCCGGCACATGGCAATTATGTGGTTGAGGGATTGAGGTTGAGAATTCAGTTGAGGCTGTGAGGGGGAACCGAGGAGACGAGACTGAAAGAGTTGCGTGAAGAAACCATTCAATACAAAGAAGGAAAAATGAGAAAAGAAAAAGAGGAAGATCTCACCGGGCACGCAGATGAGGAGACAGACAAGGAGGATTGAATGAGTCAGATGAGAAAAGAACAGGACAGGGAGATGAGATTGAAAGAGGTAGTTTGAGTGAGGTGGAGATCAGGTGAGATGGTTGAAGTCATGATGTGGGGAAGAAGGAGTTATTGAGGATGGAAGTGGTTGAGATGCCTGGAGATCATCGATCTGAGATGAGTAGACCGGGTGAACAATCTCATGAGAAGAACTACTGGAGTTTGGAACGTCTACACTGCTCCTGTGTTTGATGGAGAATTGCGCCTGCGTGCCTAGTGAAGTGACCTCATAGTTAACAAATTCCCAATAACTATAAACGGGTACTCTCATCCTACCACTCCTTTAAAATGGAGGTGGAGGCTCATCAGGTTCCAAATTATCAGACTTCCCTGAAGTGGGTAATGAAACCTCTGGTGGAAGGTCTTCCATCTCCTCATCATCTGGAACTACATGTTTCTCAGCCTTTGCTGGTGAAATAGGCTCTAATGCTATTTCTTTCTGTGACTTATAAAGAGAAACATATTCACTCCTCTCAAGTGGAAATGTACTTTGGTAAAATTTTACATTCCTACTACAGATAAGCTTTCTATATTCTGGAAAATATATCCTACATGACTTACTTATTAAGTCATAACCAACAAGCAAACCTGTTATTTCTCTAGGATCCAATTTTACAATCACCACATTATGGTGAACACTATAATACACCAAAACACCAATTGTTAGAAGGTTTGATGTTTGGTCTCTTGCTTCCAAAACTGATCATTGGGACTCTTCCCATTAGAAATCACAATATTATGCAACAGAAAAACTGTACATAAAAACTCAGCCCATAAGAACTTTGGTAGACCAGATTGAGCCATAATAGTTCTGACTTTATCCAAAAAAGTGCTATTCATTATCTCAACTATTACATTATTTTGTGGAGTACTTGAAGTTGTAACAATATGAGTGATATCATAATCACACAAATTCTCAAATTCCTTACTCACAGACCAACCCCCTCCATCAGTGATTAACCTTTTGATCTACCCTCAAACCATTCTGTTTCCAGACCTTGAAGATTATTGAAATCTCCTCTGTGGTTTAAACCTTTGATCTTATTGGTTTCAACCATAAAAAATTATTTGCTGTATCAAATAAATTGATGAATTAAATTGCCCCTCCAAGAGACATTGGGATGAATGTCCCTGCCAAATAAATGGAAAATTCCTCTCTAGGAATCATATTTCTTTCTCTACTCTTTGAGAAAAAATTTCTAGTCTTGGCCCATAAGGTATAACTCTCACAGTTTTTGTCCTTCACTTATTAGCAGTTCTACAGTGAGCCACTGTGCTCAGAGCTGAAATCTTGAATAAATCTGCACAAATCAATTTATTCCAAAATTTTTCACAAATAACAGTTCTCTTTTTCAAATAATCAACCACAAACCTTTATCTTCTTTAAGATAATGGATCTTTAATCCAAAGCTACTGGCAATTGATCAAATTAATTAATTAATCCTCTCATAACTTAACTCTCTTATTGAGGACATATTCCCACAATCATGAGTCCTTCCAAACACATTGGAATTGATTTGTTAGATCCAATAATCAACACCTTATACCCTCAGAGCCAAATTTTCCATAGAAAGATTGACCTTATTGCCTTCTTCCATGGATCTCAACTTCATTTCTTACTGTCACTCACATAGTGACCCTTCTTATGGGTCAAATAGCCAACATAATTCAAGTTTGGCATCTCCAATAAGATGCTAATTATCTTCTTGTCTTCAACAAGATCATATGCAACCTATGCTACATAATCTAACCCAAGTCCCTTCAATGTAAGATGGTAAGAATTTTTCTTTACATCAGAACAGATCTGAATTTTACTCATTCCTCATAAACTTACCAAAAAAGATTTTTTCAAACTTAATATCCATAAGTATTTCCCAAAAATTAAACATTTTACTGATTCAGAATAATTTTGGCACAGCTGGATCTTGAATGAACAAAATCTTATCCAAAAATTAAAGGTACTATAAAGAATCCAGAATTGAAAACAGACACAAACGGATCCCAACAGTCAATAAAATAAAGCCTGGTACTGATAATGTGTGAAAACTATGGCCAGAAATTATCTTAGTGGCAGGAGGAGCAGTAATTAAAGCAAAATTTTTTTTGGAAAACTTGTGTCTATAATAAAAAATGGGCCCTCACAATGTGGAAATAAGTTGGAAAATTGATTGGATGAATTCAAATGGAAAATGGAAAATAGAAGGGATAAGAGCTCCTTAAGTGCAAAATATTTGCCTCTTGTGGGCCCATCATAAAACAAGAGAAAAGGCAAAATTTCCGCCCCAAAAGAGCTCTGCAGGCTCTACAAGCCTTTTTAATTGGTTTGGGCTACATAGGCCTGCATGACATTAGTCTCTGTAACCTTACAACAAGCCTATTCCAGTCAAATTTGGTATTTCAACCCTCACAGGGTTAAACCAGCCCCTTTGTTATTCAATCACCTGGCTTTTTTTCCTTTAAAACCAGTCTTGCTACCCTTATGACCTCACTCAAAAGGCTGGTTGCCTTATGCAACCAGCCTCTGGCCCCACAAATAGGCCAGGTGGGACCCAGGACTCACCTGGGTCCGGTCTCAAAATCACACAGGGGGGGGGGATAACCCGCAAACATGCCACACCACCTCTGTGTACTGCCTAGGTGACCAGCAGGGGTGGTCAAATCCCACGCTGGTTTCATGGGATGACTTTTGCCCCAGGCAGACCATCAAAGATGGTGGGCTGGAGGGCAATCAAATCCCCACAGCCCTTTGCACCTCCCCCTTGGTAACAGGGGGGGGAGAGCCCCCTGCTTGTTCTTTGCGCCCTACCTTGAATAGGTGGGAGGGTGATGAGGTCCTCCCCCTCAATGGTGTGGTGTTGTATTTATGAGCTTGGATCAGTAACTGCATTGTGGGCTGCGCGCTCAGCAGTTGGGTAGGTTAAGCTCAGCATTTGGTGCAGGTCAAGCCCACTCCAGGCAGGGCGGTCTTGCAACCCGCTTGGATGGAGCGGACCAAGTAATGGAGCCAACCCAACCAAGTTTGCGGGCAGATAGTTTGGAAATCAGGGGTGGGGCAATCACAGGGTTATATGTGCCAGGAAGGTCCGTGGATTACAGGATCTGCAGAAGCACGCAGACGGATAAACATGAGGGGATACAAGTAGGATGCAGCAGAGGGCCGCACCCTGAGAAGGAAAGACTGGATGTATGTAATGGGGAAAGGGTTTGGAGGGAATGGGCAGTATGGGTTAGGTTTGGGCTAGGGTTTTGCGTTCTAGGGATTCTTTCTTAATTCCTTTGTTAGGCTTTCAGTTGCGATTTTACTTAGGTTAGGGTTGACAGGGAAGAATTAAAACCTCACTCTCAACTTGGGGCTGTAGGATCATATCATCACAAATTATCACCAAAGGATCAGGGAAGGATTTAAAGGCAGGAATATACAATATCATTTTTTTGTTCATCTTTTTCTTATAACCATCTCTCATTCTCAAAAACCATCAACCCTCAACCTCCTTACAGACGCTTGGACCAATAACTTCCAAACTTGAGGAAAACTTAGGGGATTATCCCACTCTAGTTTTCTACATCTGGGGCTCTGGCTGGGAAATAATATTTTGTCATATTCTCTCAAAGGTAGCGGGTGCAATGTTACAAACAACTACTCCAGGATAAAACATTTGGCCATCATTCCCTTTGCGGTTGGGACCTAGTGGACAAACGCCTCCTCAAACACCAACCCCTTGGTCTGGCGGCTTTTCTCCCCCTTGGTTGGATTCCTTGGAATTGGTTGAGGCTCCTCAACAGGTATGGCTTAGGCCCTGGGACTTCCAGAACCTCTGGTTTGAAACCAAGGATATTGGGAGTTTTCTGGCAAGGCTTGAGGAAATTGCTGATTCTGAGCATGTGACAATAAAGGACAAGGTCCGCACTGTTGTTCTATTCATAACAGACAAGAGTAAGCTTTGAGACGTGGAGGATAAGGCCTGCTACTGGGTCTGGGAAGGGGCAAGTTTGCGGAGAGAGATGGTGAAAAGGTGGGGGAAGCGCAAGCCTCTCTTCCAGGAGAGTTACTTTAAGCGGGCGGCAGCAGAAGTGATTGCGTGCAGGGGAGTATGGACAGGAGGAGACTTAGCCAAGATCTTGATGTTTGAGTGTATCTACGGATACTTGGAGAAGAACCAGGTGTTTGCGGGACAGAAAGGGGCAACAAAGCAGGAGTTTCTGGGCAGACTTGTGCCACAACTCAGGTTGGGGGTGCAGTGGTACTTGTTTGAGCATGGGTTGGTGAAGCGGTTGGTAGACAAGAGTTTTGCGCTACTTCTGGGCGTAAGTGTCATCCGCCAGGCAGTGGAAAGCAAGATCAACCTGGAGGGGCTGATTGAGGATACAGCCAGGTTGTTCCCGGCTGCTCAATCAGTCCCAGCTCCAACACAGGCACTAAAAGTGGGCAAATCAATGGTCACATGGCCCAAGGTGCCCCAGAAGTCATTGGATTTTCTGGTAAACAAGGTCATGTATATTTTAAAGGACCTTTGGATTCTCCTTGGCCAGATTATGACTCAGCCGCAGGGGATGCCGCCTCCCATGGTGAATGGCTTCAAACCCACAAGCAGGCCTTCAAGTGGATTTGCAGTTTGCACATGCACCTATTGCGGGGACAAGGGTCATTATAAGTCTTTTTGTGCCAAATTGACTGAGGACATGGATGGGGGGCTGGTCTGCACGTCCAGGAAAACTTAAATATCTACAAAGAGAAAGCAGGTAGACTTGGGGGACGGTCAGCCGCCTCCCATGCAGCAGGTTTGGGCAGGCATCAAGTCTCCCGCATAAACCGCCCAGGTATCACTTGGAATTGTTACCATGCCTGAAACGTGCCAAGCCCCACGCATGGAGGCTGAAGCCAGGGCATTGGCAGCAGATGAGAATGTTGTGGTGGAGAAGATGGACGTGGATGCCAAGGAGCAGCCATTGGTTCAGGCCCCAAAAATTGTTGCACAGGGTCCCATAGGCAACACACCTCCAATTAGCTTTGGAGGAAAGAAGAAGGCTGTAGAGATTGTGCAAAAGGTGATGGGGAACAAGACGCCAATACCTCTCACCCTGTGGGAGTTGGCCCTGCTGTCTCCAGTGTTCTTTGATGAGATGGTCCTGGCTCTGAAGGAGTGCGGACAGGGCTGCCTCCCAACAACAGTTCAGCAGGTGAACGCAGAAGAGGAGGAAGGGGAACATGAGCTGTGGCCGTCCAAGTCAGTGTTGGTGCCGCTTGCTTATGTATCGATGAAAATTGTGGGAAGGAAGGTTTGGGCAATGGTGGAAAGTGTGTCAATTTTTAACCTGCTTCTGACAAGGCTGGTTGACAAGTTAGGGGTGGTTTGAAGGAACTGAGAAATGGGGATTTGGGTGTTGAAGGTGGAGAATGTTGGGTAGAGGGGGTGGTGGAGGTGGAAGAGGTGGAGGTTGAAGAGTTATAGATTCTTGATTACCTGAACCAACAGATCAGTGTGGTCACGGACAAGGTAGAGCGCTCAAGTAATAGAAAAGAAAAGATAAATAGATGATAAAAGGAGAACAGGACGGAACAGGTGAATGTGAACAAGATAAGGGAAATCGAGTGAGATGTTCGAGGTTGGAGCTGATCTGCGGAAGTCTTGAATCGTGAGATGTGAGGATCGTCGTCGGCTTTCGAGGCTTGAGTTGGGGAGAATCTTGACGAGATAAGAGAAGGTAATTGAGGGAGAATCGTAATCGTGATGTGGTTGAATGATGAGGATAAGGGTGTGATGATTGAGGTGATGGAGCGAAGGAGAGCGGTGGAGCGTATATGATGGAGCGGGGGAGAGGACTGAGGAGTATGTGAAGCGGATGAAGGAGGAGAATGTGGAGCGAGGATGGAAGGATGAGAATGTGGAGCGAAGCAAGGGAGCCGGGAGCGGAGAGGTGATGATGAAAGAAGGAGTGCAAAAGATCACGTGTGACAGGTTGGGGAAAGATTGTAGGTGAGAATGAGCGCGGTATGGGGTTCGCGAGATTTCCTCTCAACACGCCGCCGTGTTCACATGAGAGGTTGCATTAGTGTATTGGTGAGATGATTGACTGAGGGTTTGATGGCGGATTTTGTTAGGGAGTCTGCCAACATTGATTCCGAAGGAACGAGATTGGTAATAAGAAGTTTAGCATCCTTTTGTTCTCGAAGC
This sequence comes from Puccinia polysora, assembly GCA_025617555.3. Classification (NCBI taxonomy): domain Eukaryota; kingdom Fungi; phylum Basidiomycota; class Pucciniomycetes; order Pucciniales; family Pucciniaceae; genus Puccinia; species Puccinia polysora. The sequence continues at coordinate 10,795,892 of CM062634.1, read as the reverse complement.
CACTTGATTTGAGTGTCCACGTGTTTAAGCGCGCTGTGATGGGACTCGGAATTAACAAGGTCGTTCAGGGCCTTGTTGTCAATATGTGAGCAGTGAGAGAGAGAGAGAGATGGGTTTAACTCCTTTAGTAGGTTTAGGATCCAGATTTTTTCTTGTGTTGCTAACACCAGTGACTTGAGTTCGCCTTCAGTTGAGGAGAGAGAGACTGTGGGTTGGAGCTTGCTGTGCCACGATACGGCGCAGCCGTAGAGTAAGATCAGGTATCCAGTATGACTCCTCCTTGAAATGGGGTCATTGCCTCCGTCGGAGTCACTCCAGGATTCGAGGTCAAAGCTGAAAGAGTCGTTCTTCAAGCGAAGGGCAAGATTCTGAGTCGTTTTTACGTATCGCCAGGCATGCTTGGCTTCGTTCCAGTGAGATAGGCCGGGTTTTGCGTTGAACCTGGATAAAGAGGAGACTGTGTAGGAGAGATCCGGTCGAGTTCGGGTGGCTATGAAATTGAGATAACCCGTCGCCGATCGGTAGTTGACGTTTAGGGTGGAGAATTCGGATGCGTCAGCGTCAGTCGCGGGTTTGAGGGCAATGCCAGGGGTTATGGGTGTGTTGATGGGCTTCGATTCAGAAAGTCCAAGTTCAGTTAGTGCCGTTTCGACGTGGTCAGGTTGATGTAGGCAGGGTCCATTCGGAGAGTTGAGAATATAGTTGCCCAGGATTTTGAGGAGAGGACCTTCGTGTGAGATGGCAAATTTCGACTTGAGTTTTGTCCGAAAGTCTTCCGAGTTTCCAAAGATGACTAAATCGTCGACGTAGCAGAAGATGAAGATCTGAGCGGATTGATTTATGAAGAGACATGGATCGGCAGAAGATGTAACAAAATTTTGGTCAAGAATCCACTTCTTAAGGGTATCGTACCAGCTTTTGGGTGCTTGTTTTAGGCCGTACAAGGCTTTATTTAATTTGAAGTAGGGAAAGGGGGTGTCGTGTCCAGGAGGGGCTTTGATATATACATCCTCGTCTAATTTAGCATGTAGAAATGCAGACTTGATGTCCATCTGAGTGATGGGTAATCCGTGATGGAATGCATAGACCAGTATCGTTCGAAGTGTCGTGATTTGCCCTGTGGGTGCATAAGTTTCTCCGTAGTCAAAGAACTCCAGTTGTCTGAATCCTTGGACGCATAATCTGGCCTTGAAGATGAGACCGTCGTCGTCTGGGTCGAATTTGAGCCGATAAACCCACACAGTCGACAGCGCTCTTTTACCTTCAGGCAGTGCATGACAGCCAGTCCAAACACCCATGGATTCGATTCCATCAAGTTCCTTTTTCATGCCCATGGACCAGTTTTGATATTCGGGTGAGCGTCTTGCCTCTTCATAATTTCGAGGGACTGTTCTGGTAAGGAATCCATAGCGTTGAGGACGTTGAAGATTGGAGCGATCTCTGAGGTTGATTCCGGAGGATGTGAGTTGATTGGTTAGGTCTTCACCGTCGGAGGACTCAGAGCTTGACGGATGAGTAGGAGGAGATTCTTCAGGGTTTTCGGGATTGGCAGCGGTTTCGTTGGGTTGCGATGACTCCGAGGTTTCTGAGCCACCAGCGCTTGCGGGGTCGGATGAAGACTTATTTTGATTGGTGGAGAGCAAAGCGTCCAGGAGATCGGAATCGGTTTGGAGAAGTGGGTCGAAAGGAGGTTCGCATGGTGAAGAAAGTTCAGTTAGCTTTAAATTCTCAAAAATTTTTACATGTTTGGAGCGAATTGTTTCTCCAAGCTCTGGAATGAAGATTCGATAGGAATTGAATTGCAGGTCATGACCCACAAGGATTCCTTCCCAGCCCTTCTGGTCAAATTTTCCCATGTTGTGCCGGAGATTCAGGACAACGGCTTTGGATCCAAGGGTTCGGATCAGGTTAAGTTTGGGCTTGATTCCGTTCCACATTTCTGAAGGGCTCAATTTTGATTCCTTGGCTGGCAGGAGGTTGAGTATCTCGCAGCATCCCACTAGGATCTGATCCCATAGGTAAGTGGGGATGGACATGTCGATGAGGGTCGTTCTAGCAGCTTCAACTAATGTTCGATTTCCTCGCTCGGCGATAGGATTGTGTTGTGGCGTATGAGGTTCTGACGTGGTGTGAATGATACCCGAATCCAAAAAAAAACTTGAGAGTTTGGAGTTGATGAATTCCCCGCCGTTATCGGAGTGGAATGACTTGAGTTGATACCCGAATTGATTCGAGTGTATTTTGATAAATTTGATAATTTCATCCGTGACGTCGGATTTGAGCTTAATGGGGAGACAGACCTTGAAGCGGGAGAATTCGTTGGTGAGCAGGAGAAAGTATCGATTACCAGTCTTGGAGATGGGGTTGATTGGTCCACAAACATCGGCATGTATTCTGACAAATGGTTTGGAGCAGCGGGGCATGTGACTCTTGAAGGATGATTTATGGATTTTACCTAGGGCGCAAGATTCACATGGTAGATCGGACCACCTGATCTTCGGAAAGTCCCTGGACAGAAGTCGGGTTTGATCCAGGTGAGGATGGCCAAAGCGCTTGTGTAGAGTGGTGAGAGTGACGAACACGTGGGACGATTCGGACTGAGAGAGGGAGAGGTCCTTAATGACCAAGAGGTTATCTTCGATTGACCCAAAAAGGATTTCTTTTTGCTTGAACTTTACGACAAAGTTGCTTGGACTCGACAGGTGAAGAGAGCAGCCTTTGTTCAGTAGTTGTCCCAAGGAGACCAGGTTCACTGCCAGTTGAGGGACATAGAGTGATTGACTGAGATGAACGTTGCAGTTTTCTGACATGAGCTTCGCAATTCCAGCCCCTTCGGCGTACAGAGAGGAGTTTTCCTTTCCTGTTTGAATTTGAGTGTGGTCTTCTGCCATGGTTTCAAAGAAGTCGGGCGAGTTGAACATAGATTGAGATGCGCCAGAGTCCAGAATGATAGCGTTTTTGGTGAGAAGCTTGGAGTTGGTCATAGCGAAGTTATAGGAAGTGCAGGATAAGTTGGCGGAAGCGGATTTGGTTTCGTTGGGTTTGGAGCTGTTGTTGAAGTTTGGGCGGAGGTGAGGATACAACCACCAGCAGGCGTTTTTGGGATGAGATGCCATTGGGTTATGCCAGGTGGATCGGCATTTGATGACTTCCTGCTTTGCGCCCTTATTCATCATAGCAGAAGCATAGGTACCCGCCGCAATTTCGTTCTTGATTTGATTCAAATGTCGAAGGATCAGGTCGCCGTCTATTTTGGATTCTCCAAGCGAGTGGGTGATTGTTGTTTTGAGATGCTCGAGTTCTGGAGGAAACTTATAGAGTATGAGATACGCGACTATATCCTCGTCCATTTTGATTCCGATTTCCGAAATTTGAATGAGACAGGCCTTGACATCGGTGATAAATTTGTCCACATGCTTTGTGTCGAATTGAAGATTGAGGAAATTGAAGAACACTCGAGACCTATTAGCTGTTTGGGATGACGCATAAAATTCGTTGATTGATTTCCAGAGTTCAATCCCATTGGTCAGATGGTGGTCCTTAACGCAGTTGATGTACGTCCGATTATCGAGTTTCGCTAAGATGTATCCAACGAGTTCGAGATTGATTTCCGGGGGGCATTTTTCGGATTCAGGGGATTGGATCCATTTAGCGATACCTTTGAGAGCAAAAATAGTCATGAGTTTTGAGCGCCAGAGTGAGAAATTTGACTCCGAGAGAGTGGGAATGGAGTCTGTGAGGGTTTTTAGGAGAGGGGAGTTGAGATCCGTTGGTCCAGGCGAGGGGTTCGAATCCATGTTATCGCTCGAGATCGTCGGTGAAGTTGTAGCGATTTCGGCTTTTAACCGTGAAGAGTTATAGATTCTTGATTACCTGAACCAACAGATCAGTGTGGTCACGGACAAGGTAGAGCGCTCAAGTAATAGAAAAGAAAAGATAAATAGATGATAAAAGGAGAACAGGACGGAACAGGTGAATGTGAACAAGATAAGGGAAATCGAGTGAGATGTTCGAGGTTGGAGCTGATCTGCGGAAGTCTTGAATCGTGAGATGTGAGGATCGTCGTCGGCTTTCGAGGCTTGAGTTGGGGAGAATCTTGACGAGATAAGAGAAGGTAATTGAGGGAGAATCGTAATCGTGATGTGGTTGAATGATGAGGATAAGGGTGTGATGATTGAGGTGATGGAGCGAAGGAGAGCGGTGGAGCGTATATGATGGAGCGGGGGAGAGGACTGAGGAGTATGTGAAGCGGATGAAGGAGGAGAATGTGGAGCGAGGATGGAAGGATGAGAATGTGGAGCGAAGCAAGGGAGCCGGGAGCGGAGAGGTGATGATGAAAGAAGGAGTGCAAAAGATCACGTGTGACAGGTTGGGGAAAGATTGTAGGTGAGAATGAGCGCGGTATGGGGTTCGCGAGATTTCCTCTCAACAGAGGTCCCAAGGGTCCCAAAGCCACTTTTGTTCTGCTCAGTGGAGTGCACAGAAGTGATCTTAGTACGGTCCTTTATGTTTGGATTCCAGGCTTGAATGGCGTTCAACGCTGAGGAATGGATGGAAGCGCTGACTGTGGAGGACGCTTCCGGTGCCTGGTTTGAGACAAAAATCTGCAAACACAGGAAGGGGAAGTGGGTGTGGGAAGCTGCAACTGGCAAGGAGGGAAAATACAATGGGGGAGCCAACCACAAAGGTCACCCCACCAAGAATTTTGCCTAGTTGACCGTGGGTGCCATGTGGGACAGGCTCTGGTTTGGAGCAGAAAGTCAACTAGGGAGGAGCAGGTGGAAGGGGGGGGGGCACAGGGAGGGCAGGGATGGCAGAAGATTCACAACAACAACAGCATGTGTGTACAGATGTTCAGGTGAAACGCGGGATGGTACAAGCCTGTGGTGCAGAAGGTCTGGACCTGGAACAAGCCAATGCTGCAGTGATTGAAAATACCTCTTTGGCCAATCACCTGGTTCTGGGATCCCTGGGAAGGCCCTGTGAAGAAGTGTGGGTGGGTAACGCAGTTGGTGCAAATCTCAAATGAACAGATCAAGGCGCTTAATTTTGGACTTGAGTGCGGAGGAGAAGGATTTGTTGGTTTCAATGCTGGTGCTATGCAAGAAGGCCCTTGCCTTTGGACCCAAAAAGTGCAGATTGTGAAAGGGCAAGATTGGAAAAATCTACCTGATTCCCATGGTTCCTCAAAAGCCCTGGAAGATCAAGCCAATTCTAATCCCTCAGAGTGTTTGGGAACCGTTTTTGGAATTGGTTTGGGAGGGGGTAAGGACGGGGTTGTATGAGCAGTTCACATTGAGATACTCTAGCCAAATCTTCACTGTTGTCAAGCAGGATGGAAAATTGATTAGGATCATCCACAATATGCAGAAGCTCAACTCCTTCACCATCTGATGTAAGACTCAAAATGGTGCTAAGCCATGGCAGTTCTGTGGAGGGAAAAGGTGCTGTTTAGGCTGCCCTCCTGAGTGTTACAAAAATATTTAAATTTAACCAAGTTCAAGGTCCAGAACTTATTAAGTGAGGAATCAAGTGGTAAAGGATAAAGTTTGGTAACAGTTGGTAGCAATGGAACAGCACTATCTGAGGCAAGATTATGTGGGAGATATTTGAACAAAAGAAGTTAAATTTTGTTTAAATTTCAAAACAACAAAGCTGTTGTATGTAAAAAACACCCACAAGCTAATAACTCTGGTTGTCAGAAAAAGATCAGGGACGATCAACTCAAACCCCAACCAAACTCCAGTTTCTCAATGAACCTGCCCAACTCTCCGCAATCAAGAACTTGAAGGGTACCAGATAAATGAGGGTGGCCCTACAAGACAAAGCAAAATGTTTTGAGAAGCTCTAAAAGAAAACGGTAACTGCTTTGAACAGGGATAACCTCAGCACTTCTCAAGGAAATCAAGAGCAGGCTGGAACAATGCAACTTTGAAAAATAGAAGGAGGTATAACACTCCAGGTTTTAAGCTTAATAAAACCTCTTCAATCAAACATGATTGGCTATGGAAAGATGATCAAGGAAGGATCAAGACCAGTATGGTCAGAGAAAGGGATCAAAGAGTGGTTTAAAACACTCAAGAATTCCAAAAGACAGAATTCTCTTCAACCAGAAAGGCTATGGTTGGTGATAAGGATCAGGCCACAGAGGGCAAAGACTTAAGTATCAATGGATCAGGAGGCAATCAAGGATATACCATGGATGATGATGATGATTACTATGATACTGTGGGGGGACATAGGCACACACTCCCATGGATGATTGGAAAAGGTAGGGGAGAGCCCCTCCTTTTATGGGCCATGGGTCCCCTGTTGAATATGTAAAAGTGATAACACATATAGAGAGGAAAAAAAAACAATTGATTTTTTTTTTATCATGAGAAAACAGAAGAAACTGATGAGAAAAAAAGAAACAAACAACAACCTAAAAAAAATTAAAATAATGAAAACCGATGGATGAGCAGGGATGAAAAGACACCTGCCTGTGCCAAGGATGGGTGAAGCAGGTGACAGATTTCAAGGGAGGCCCGCGCGGTGTGGTTTCAATTTAGAGACATGGATTGGGAACTGCGTCGCGGCTGCGCGCTCAGCATTGGAGGCAAGCGGGCTCAGAATTAGGGTATGCGGAGTGCTCAGCAGCGGCAGCTGCTGGATCAGCAGCAGCCGCTGTTTGGCTCCGCACCTAGTGGACGTGTCGGGCTCAGCATTGAATGCAGGGTGGGCGGCGATTCTCCCCGTAGATTGGATTTGGAAGGTAGTGTGCTTGAATAGGTTTGCGGGCATGCCGGTTTGGGAATGTAGGGGCGGAGCAACCTGCGGGCTATAAAGGAACGGATGGAGCGCGGGCGGATCATGCCGGATATTACCGGACACTCACAATGGGCGCGGACAAATGGATACGGACAGGCGCGGGGGGCTCCAAGTAGGGCGCAGTGAAAGGACCGCGTCATGAGAAGGAAAAACCGGATGGAGGGAATGGCGTACGGACGTCAGGGGGGGAGTTTGGTAAGGAGGTGTGGAGAGGAGGCTAGGGTTTCTGTCTTGGGATTGTTTTCTGTTTTTGTTGTCATACTGTTATTTGCGCGTGTACTTAGGTTAGGGTTGAGAGGGAGGACTTATCCTCACTCTCAACTCTGGGTTGGAGGGGCATGAAGGGAAGGAAGGGAATCATACCATCACTTCACTGGATTGGATCAAACATCTCACCAAGAGATTAAAGGAACTCATACCGGATACAAATCCAGGTGGAAAGTTCTTAGGATTGAAGGATTGGCAATTTCACTCTCTCTCTACTCTTCTTTATCTCTTATCTCCTTATTTCTATTTCTCATTTCAAGTGCGACTCCAGGCATCCTCATCTCCTTTCAAACGCAGGGCACCGTTAACTTCCAAACCTTGGGACAATTATAGGGTGATAACCCTTATTCTTTCCACATCTGGGGGTCTGGCTGGGAAGGAACCTTCCGTTTCTTGTCTTTCAAAGGTAACTGGGCGCGATGTCCTATCCATACCTCCCAACAGTCGCTTCCTCTTCTTCTTCTTCTTCTCCTTCCGTTTCCAGGTCCTCTACTCCAACCCCATTTGCGTCTTTCATCCCTCCTCCCCCTCCTTCCTCTGCTTGACCCAGGACAAGCTACGCCGTTCCCCCATTTGTCTCCAGTGACCATGAACCCACTCATCCGGTTTGCATCAGGCCGGGCAACTACCCTCACATCCAATTCAACACCGCGGATGTGGAGCAATTCATCTTGAGATACAAAGGAATTGCAGATGTGGAAGGTGCGTTGGACGCCAATAAGGCCCGGCTTGTAATCCTGTTCATAATGGACAAAGAGAAGCTCCAGGATGTGGAGGAGATGGAAGGCTACGAGAATCAGGATTGGCCAAAACTGAAGGCGGAGATCCTAACGCGGTGGGGTAGGCGCGAACCTCGATTCCAGGAAAGCAATTTTGACCGCGTGGCCTTGGAGGCAAGCGCGCGCGGAGGAGTCAGAACGTGGGTGGAGCTGGCGGATTACACCTTGAAATTCAATTGGATCTATCGGTACTTGTCAAAGAACAAGGTGGTGGCAGGACAGACTGGGGCCATGAAACGCGCTTTTCTGGGCAGTTTAGGCGCTCAACTCCGGGCAAGGGTGCAGCGGCATCTTCACGATCAGAACTTGGTAAAGCAGTCATTGGACGGGAGCATCGCGCTCCTCCTGGAGCTGGCTTTCATTCGCCAGGCTGTGGAGAGCAAGCTTGACTTAGAAGAGCTTATTGAGGATACCGCTAAGTCCTTCCCAGCGGGACCAAAGAAATCCGCTCCCCAGGTTTTGGCTCCGGCACAATTTCCGGCCCCGGTTCCACCTACTTCAACGCGTTTTCCGGTTCCTCAACCCGCGCCCGCCCATCCGGTAAGTGAATTGACGGAGCTTATGAAGGATTTGAAGATCTGCATGAGCCTTATGGGCCAGCAGCAGCCGCGAGGGCCTCCACTGCACATTGTGGAAGGGTTTTGGCCGCCCGGTACTTTTGTGCCGAGGGGGTGCCTGTACTGCAGGGAGGACAGTCATTGGCCATTGGCGTGCAAGGAGCTTATGAAGGATCTCAAAGCGGGATTGGTTTGACCGGCAGGGATGGGGTACATGTTTCCAACGGGTGAACAGATTCCAATGGAGCCAAGCCAGCCAACCGCAATGCAGCAGGTGCGCACACGGGGTCAGGAGGCGGGAACGACGGCGCGAGCTTCACTAGGCATTGTTACCGGTCCCGGGTTGTGGAAACCACCTTGGGTGGAAGCTGAGGTAAGGGTAGTGGCAACGGAAGAGAAGGTGGCGGTCTCCAATAAGATGGAGGTGGATGCAAAGGAGCAACCCCCGTTGAACATTCCAAAACCAGCCGCACGCGCGCCCGGAATCAAGGCGCCGGCAGCAAATCCTGTAGGGAAGAAGAAAGCGGCTGACATTGTTCAAAGGGTGATGGGTAACAAGACTCTGGTCCCGCTGACCTTGCGGGAACTGGCGGCTGTGTCTCCAGTGGTGGTAGACGAGATGGTTCAGGCGTTGCAGGATTGCGGTCAGGGACGGGTACCTCAGACGGTGCAGCGGGTTCATGTGGCCCGGAAGGATGAGGGGCGCAAGGAGTGTGAGTTGATATTGGTTTCAACTCCGCTTGCTTACGTTCCAATGGTCATAGCGGGGAGGAAGGTGTGGGCTATGGTGGACAGCCGTTCAATGGTGAACCTGCTGCCATTGCGGATGGTGGATGATTTGGGGTTGGTTTGGCGGAAATGCGCAATGGGTCTCCGCGCGCTTAACGGAGGGGAGTGTTGTGAGGATGGGGTAGTTGAGGAGGAGGAGGTCAAGGTCGCAAGGGTCCGTAACCCTCTTTCTTTTCTTTTGGTTGATTGTGGGGATGTGATTTTGGGACGGCCGTTCATGTTTGAGTTCCAAGCACAAATGGTTTTCAATCTGGAGGCCAGAACGGAGGCATTGGCGGTGGAGGATTTGTCCGGCGGAAGGTTCAAGACAAATATCTGCAATCACGGGAAAGGAAAGTGGAGGAGAGTGTTGGAGTATGAGGAGGAACCGGATGCGGGGTTGGCCTTCCACGGGCTACCCTTGGAGGATTTTTTCTAGTCAACCGAGGAGACCGCACGGAACAAGCTCCGGTTTTGCGCGGGCGGTCGAATAATGAGGAGCAAGGAGGGGAAGGAAGGAAAGTGCAGGGCGCGCACATTGCAGAAGTAAGTCCCTTTTCTCAGTATGCATCGCCCGAGGATACTACGCTTCAAAAACCCTATCATCATGCCACACTTGTGAGCGAAGGCAAAAGCCGTGGTTGCGTTCTGTGCAGGACCTACAGCAAAGGATGCGTGCGGATGACGCGGTGCAACGCTGGAAAGTACAAGCCGGTGTCGCGGAAGGTCCAACCAAGGAATGAGCCAATGCCCCAGGAATTGAACGGACCGCTTCGACCAATTGCTTGGTTGCGGGACCCTTGGGTCACGCCAATTAAGGCTTTGGGGTGGGTTACTAGTTTGGCGCGGATCACAAAGGAGCCAATTGCAGCTTTCAATTTTGGCCCAACGGGATGGTTGAGTACGGAGGAGAGTGAGTTTCTGGTTTTGGTTCTGGTTCTTTGGGAAAGAGCACTCGCGTTTGGACCTGAAGAGCAGGGGCTTCTGAAGAACAATATTGGCGACCCCTATGTCATCCCCACTTTTGAACACGAGCCGTGGCAGATCAAGCCAATTCCGATACCGCGGGCGGTCCAGGAGCAGTTTCTGGAGTTGGTGTGGGAACGGGTGAAGACTGGCCTCTACAAACAGTCAACGTCTAGTTACTCCAGTATGATCTTTGCGGTAGTTAAGCAGGACAGAAAGTCGTTGAGGATTGTCCATGATCTACAGCCGCTCAACTCTTTTACGATCCGGGACGCAGGACGGCCCCCTTGAGTTGACAAGTTCCTTGAGTCAATGGCGGGGCGCGCTTGTTACGGTTTAGTGGATGTGATGGGGGGATACAACCAGCATGAGTTGGATCCTTGCTTGCAGCCTCTAAAGGCATTTGAGACTGGTTTGGGAAATGCAGCTGACTCGGCTACCGCAGGGCGCGACCAATTCTGTGGTGGTGTACCAGGCACAAATGGCTTGGATCCTGAAAGATGATCTTCCGGAGGGAGTCCAAATCTTCATCGACGACGCGGGCATCAAAGGTCCGAAATCCAATTACGGGGGAGCAGAGCTGATTGGAGTTCCCGGCGTCCGAAGTTTTGTGTGGGAATACGCGCAGATGTTGGAACGCATCCTGTTTTGCATTGAGGAGGCAGGACTGACGGTGTCGGGGAATAAGTTGGGGGTTTGTGTTCCGGCGCTAGAAGTCCTTGGCCATGTTGTTGCTTCTGACTGCCGGCGCATTGCAGAGAAGAAGCGGAACAAGGTCCTTGAATGGCCAACCCCCCGGATGGTGTTGCATATCCTTCAGTTCTTGGGATTATGTAGCTATGTCCGTATGTTCATTGAGAGGTTTGCGGAGGTGGCAAGCCTGCTCCAATTGCTAACGCGGAAAGGCGCGGAGTGGAAGTGGGGAGAAGAGTGAAATCGTGCATTCCGGAAGCTAAAGGAGATTGTGGGATGTGACATTGTGCTCGGCGATCTCAACTACAACGCAGGAGCAATTAGGCTAGCAGCCAATTCCAGAGAATTTGGCGCAGGGGGGGGGGGTTCTCACTCAAGAGGACAAAGGCAAGGATAGGCCGGTGCTTTACAAGTTGGTCACCTTCACTCCAACGGAAAGCCGGTACTCTCAGCCAAAGTTGGAGTTGTGCGGGGTCACCAAGATTGTGCAGCGGCTTCAGTACCTTTTGTGGGGGGTTCACTTTGAGCTTTTGGTGGATGCGGAGGCGCTGGCGCAGATGATCAATTCGGGGTTGTGGAGGCGGGCGTTCAGCTGCTGCTCCGGCAGACCGGGCGGTACACGATTCTTTGCGATTACTTGCGGGACCTTTGTTTTCCCGAAGGAACTACGGACAAGCTCATGCAATGGGCAAAGCGGCGGGCGGGGAACTTCTACGTACAGGAGGGGCAGCTTTGGCGGCGGAAGACTCTGGTTCCTCTTGTGGTTACCACTTCAAGGGCGGATCAGGAAGCTATCCTCCAAAGCCTTCACAAGGATCTTGGCCATCAAGGGGAAGTCAAAACGCGGAGGTGGGTGAAAGAGCGGTTCTGGTGGCCGGGGGTAGTGCGTGCGGTACAGGAATGGTTGGCGTCCTGCAAAGCCTGTCAACGGCGGAGCGCAAGATTGCCTAAGGAAGTTGGAAACCGCACAGGGGAAGACAGCCTCTTTGGTTGAGTCTTGCTTGATGTTGTCCACATCAAAGCCGGCAAGTTTTCCTATCTGCTTGTTGCACGGGACAACCTGTCCGGTTGGGCGGAAGCGCATCCGTTGGTCAAGCTCTTGGTGGAAAAAGTTTCTCTGTTTCGGAGGAAGATTGGTTTGCGCGGTACGGGTTGCTTTGTCGGGTCACAATGGATGGAGGGGCCAAGTTTTGTGGCCGTTTGATTGAGTTGGTGAAGAGTTGTGGAGCCAAGTTTGGCCAAGTAATGGAGTATTATCACAAGGGGGCTGGCATGATTGAATGCGGGCATCAACCAATCAAGGACGCCCTGGTCAAGATGTGCGGGGAGGACGGAAAGCGCTGGTGGGAGACCCTTCCAATGGTTCTGTTTGCGGATTGGATTTTGGTGAAGCGGTCAACAGGCTACTCGCCGTACGAGTTAATTTTCAGACAGCGCCCCATGCTTCCGGTGGACATTGAGTTGGAGACATTCCTGGGGGTTGACTGGTGGAAGGTGAAGACTTCTGCCAAATTGCTTGAGGCTCGCGCCAAACAGCTCCTTTTATGGGACAGGATGCTCGCAAAGGCCGCGGACCGGCTGAAGAAGACTTGGACAGCATCAGTGCGCTATTGGGACGAGCGCTGCTTGCATTGTCTCCGGGATCCCTTGCGGAAGGGGGATTTGGTGCTCCTGTACAACCAAAGTCTGGAGTCTCAGTGGGGGAAGTTGTTTGCTAACCGGTTGAACGGCCCTTTCCGCGTGTCGTCCAAGTTTGAGGGCGGCAGCTATCAGTTGGAGGAGTTAGACGGTACTCCGCTGAAACGGAAGGCGGCAGCTTTGCATGTCAAGCGCTTCTTCGCGCAAGAATCTACCTTGTTCAAAAAAACAGCGGAAGGGGGTGACTGATCTGACAAGGGGAGTGTGGAGCGTGGCAATGGTGTAGGAACCAGATCTGGGGATTTGTCTTTGGGAGGAGAAGCGGAGACCGTGCCGTTGCAACGGAGTAGGCGGTTGCGACCAGCTGGGGACAGTGGCCAAGTTGGGGGGGAGGTTGTGGGGGAAGGGGATAAGTCTTGATTTGGTGAGGTGGTGCTCTAGCCGGTTCACAGCCAGAACAACTAGACACCCCAGAATGTTTGTTTCTCTATGTTTCTTCCTTATCTGGATTGCGGGGTCTTTGCTGGCTTGGGGTTTTTGCAGGAAACGCGGGCCCGGCACAAAGCTGGGTCCGTGAACGCGAGGACAAGCCCCATGGAACCGGAACGCAAGGACAATCCCGCGGATGGGGGAAGCGGGACTAAGAGCGACTTGTGGGCGGTCTACAGGCGTTGTGCAAAAAAAAAAAAAAAAAAGTGTTCTTTTCTATTTTTCTTCTCTGTTGGTTTCTTTTTCTCTTTTTCTTTTCTCTCAGGATATCTCGAGGATGGGTGGCTGGTATGGGAATAAGCTTGATTTGGTGAGGGGGTGCTCTAGCCGGTTCACAGCCGGAACAACTAGACACCCCAGAATGTCCGTTCTTTTACTCTCTCTCTCTCTCTTCCCTTACGGTGGCGCACGCTGGTGTTTGGTTGTTGTGTTTGTTACAGGATGGGTACGGGGAACTGTGTGGCAGTTTGGCTTGGGCGGTCCAGGTGCCTCTGTTGGAACGGTTGGTCACGTACGGTCACTCACAAAGCAAAGCGAACGGACGCGGACCTCAATCTCAAGCTCTTTCTCACAAAGCGCGGTCGCGCATTTTTTTTTTCTCAGAAGGTTAGGACCTTGCACGGATACGTGTATTTTCTTAATGAAAAAGGAAGCGCGGTACAACCAAAAAGAAGAGAAGAATGAAAGAAAGGGAAGAAGGGGAAGGGGGGGCGATTCACCTAGGCCATCTTCATCATTTCCTCCATTTCCGCCCTCAACAACGCCAGTAAGGCCTGGAAAGACGCCAGGAGCTTGCGCCGGGATTCCAAGGATTGGGCGCCGGGGATTGCAAGGAAATCCCAAAGCATCGTGGTTGACCTCTCCGCAAAAACCTTGAAGCCAGCCACCGGGAGTGCCATTACAATTGGAATTTCCGGGATCTTGGGAGGGCTGGGGGGAGGAGCGGCCAGTGAAGATGGGGCCTCCGGGGAATCAACAGGGGGGCTAGGTTCAGCTGGAGGCGATGACGGGACGACAATGGGTGATGGAGGCAGAGGGACATCGGGGGTTGTAGGCCTCTCATTCAAGGCTGCTGGTGGCGCAGGCGGTTGCGGGGTGCCTTGTAAAGGAGGAGGAGAGGGTGCTGGCGCGGCCGCAGGTTGTCCGGAAAGCCTTGGGTCTGGTACCGTTTGATTCACGCCAACAGCGGCAGCCAAAGCGCAGGTCACCGCGCGCCATTACTCCGAGGTTTTGTATTTGCTCCATTGCGGAGGTCCGGCCCGGCGCAGAGGTGATGCTGAGTCGCAGCTCACATGCGAGGTGGGGGGTGACGGAGCTCGGGGGCGGCGGGATGAAGGTGAACTGGGGGGTGTCCACAAGCCTTCCGAGATAGAGTCATCTTCTGAAACCACGAACGGGTCTGGAAGAGCTCTCTTGCGTGGCCTGGGGCGAGAGCTGGATTGGGGGGGCTTGGGGCATGCCCTCACTAATTGAGAAGCAACGGTGGCTGCGATGGCAAGCAACACAGGCGCGTCGGCCAGGGGCAATCAAACACGCGTGCCCGTTCCAGGCGCAGAACTCGCATGGGAGCATGGTGGAGATGGAGCGGGAGGAGGATGGGGAAGGTAGTAGTGGGTGTGTTGGGGGTGGTAGTGGAAGTAGCGGGGGTGGTGGTATGGTGAAGCAATGGACAACTTCTGGGGACAGAACTCAAGTTGGGGGGGGATGTGGTGTCAATTTATAGACACAGATTGGGAACTGCATCGCGGCTGCGCGCTCAGCATTGGAGGCAAGCGGGCTCAGCATTAGGGTATGCGGAGTGCTCAGCAGCGGCAGCCGCTGTTTGGCTCTGCACCTAGTGGACGGGTTGGGCTCAGCATTGAATGCGGCATGGGCGGCGATTTGCCCCGGAGATTGCATTCGGAAGGTAGTGCGCTTGACTAGGTTTGCAGGCGCGCCAGTTTGGATATGTAGGGGCGGAGCAAGCTGCGGGCTATAAAGGAATGGATGGAGCGCGCGTGCAAGCACGCAGATCATGCCGGATATTACCGGACACTCACAACGGGCGCAGACAAACGGATACAGACAGGTGCGGGGGGCTCCGAGTAGGGCGCGGTGCAAGGACCGCGTCATGAGAAGGACAAACCAGATGGACAGAGCAGCATACGGACGTCAGGGGGGAGTTTGGTACAGAGGTGTGGAGAGGAGGCTAGGGTTTCTGTCTTGTGATTTTTTTCCGTTTTTGTTGTCATACTGTTATTTGCGCATTTAATTAGGTTAGGGTTGAGAGGGAGGACTTATCCTCACTCTCAAATCCGGGTTGGAGGGGCATGAAGGGAAGGAAGGGAATCATACCATCACTTCACTGGATTGGATCAAACATCTCACCAAGAGATTAAAGGAACTCATACCGGATACACATCCAGGTGGAAAGTTTATAGGATTGAAGGATTGGAAATTTCACTCTCTGTCTACTCTTCTTTATCACTTATCTCCTTATTTCTATTTCTCATTTCAAGTGCGTCTCCGGGCATCCTCATCTCCTTTCAAATGCAGGGCACCGTTAACTCCCAAACCTTGGGAAAATTATAGGGGGATAACCCTTATTTTTTCCACAGCGGAAAGATGTTTGACAAGCCTGGACAATGGATGAGAAACAATGGGCCCCGCGCAGACAGCAGCAAGCTGCCCAGAAAACCGCAAGATGTGCAAGCAGAGAAAGGTTGGGGGTTGCAGCAAGATGAGCGCGGTCCAAGATGGATGGCAGGTGGTTGGATGACCGGTGAGGAGGATTGATTGTGGAGGATTTTAAGAGGGAAAGTGGGTCAAATGGGTGGGTAGGAGTGATCTCAATGAGTAGGATCATGTTGGGAGCAGGAGGGGTGGTTGGGTTGAAATTTGATGGGTGTGTTGAACTTAGCAACCAATGGAGGTAGTCAAATTGATTGATTTTTTTGATCTCAATCAATGGCTAGATCATTGTCATCATCATTGTAATTGTTGTTTTCTTTTTTGAGATGATGATCCCAATAAGGTTGAGCTCCTAGTTGATGATCAACTTGATGATGAGGTTAAGGGTAAGTGAGGAGGAGGGATGATCTGAAGGAACTGAGATTGGGACTGAAGACTTGAACGGGTTTGATGTGACCCATATCAATCTGAGACCGGCCAAGGGGGGTAGACCATTTTTAATGGATTGGTAGGGAGAATATTCCGGAGAGGTTTTGATGGGGGTGACCACCAAATGAAATCTCCCTGCCAATGGTGGGGATCTTGAGGGCGGTATGATAGAGTCCAACACCAAACCAACAAGCCAGGTTGGATAGATTTCCCAGAGGGAGAAGATCATAGATGACAAGGATGACTTGAACTGGAGAGACTAGATGGGTGAAGCATAGCTGAATTGTCCAGCAAATGGATGAGGGGAGCTTGCCATTGCCATTGATGTCAACAAAAATGCCGGTTCTGGCAAAGGTTGAGCCAAGACAAGCAAGTATGAGAGATGGGAAAGATTGAGTTGAGAGGCTCTTCACCCGCACATTTGGCAAAACAAAGGGTCAAAGCAAGAAGGAAAGGGATTGAAAGCAAGAACTGGGGAGTTGGACACCCCAGGGACCCATCCCTAAACCGCTGGGAGATGGGGAAGCTGGAGGATCTGGAGGCTGAAGGGAGCTGATTCAGAAAAAAGAATTCCAATTTTTTTTGATTTAATTGATAATGAAAGATAGTTAAAAAATCATGAAAAATTCAAAAATTTTCCGCACTGGCCCAAGGAGTCCAGATTTAGTCACCACAACAGGATGCAGGATTGCCCCTGCGCGTGGACAAGTTACTGTAATTGATGGCGGGGCACGCGTGTTACCAATTGGTGGATGTAATGGGCGGGTAAAATCAGTGAAAGCTCCACCCCAACTTGCGGCCACTAACTGCATTCAAGACAGGATTGGGAAGGATGCAGCTAACAAGGTTGCGGTCTATCAGGCTCAGATGACTTGGATTCTGCGGGACAACCTTCTGGATGGTGTCTTGATTTTCATCAATGAAGCCGGAATCAAGGGGCCAAGGACTAATTACGGAGGTCCCCCGGATCTGTTGCTTCATCTGGGAGTACACACAGATGCTGGAGAAGATCCTGTTCCAGATTGAGGGGGCAGGGCTTAAGGTGTCGGGAAGTAAGTTGGAGGTCTGTGTTCCGGCACTGGGGGTATTAGGGCATGTGGTAGCCTTTGAAGGTAGAAGGATTGCAGCAAGGAAGCCTAACAAGGTCCTCAAGTGGCCAACCCTGTGGACTCTGTTGCACATCCTCCAGTTTCTGGGGCTATTCAGCTACATTTGCATGTTCATCAAGCGGTTTGCGGGGGTTGCAAGCCCGCTATGGACGCTGGTACAGAAGGGGGTCAAGTGAACTGGGAATGCACGGCTGGGTGTGATGCCACTTTTGCAAAGCTCAAGGAGATTGTGGGATGCAACATTGTCCTCCAGGACCTTTACTATGATGCGGGGTGACTTTTTTGGTGGTCAACTTGGGTGAGTTTGGTGCCGTAGGCGTTCTGATCCAGGAGGAGGATGGTAATAATAGGCCAGTACTCTAAAAGTCCCTCACCTTTGCCACAATGGAGAGTTGGTATTTTCAGCCAAATTTGGAACTTTTCAGAGTCACCAAGAGTGTGCAGAGACTCCAAAATCTGCCTTGGGGTGTGCATTTTGAGCTTTTGGTGGATGCAGAGGCCTTGTCGCAGATGGTCAACTTGCTGAAGCTGCCAAATTCCCCTATGACCAGGTGGGTGGCGTTCCTTCAGCTCTTCTCTTTTAGTGTGGTGCATGTTCTGGGGAAGGCATTCACAATACCCAATGCCCTGTTGCAATATCCATGGGAGGATTGATTTGGGGGGGTGGAACCCCTTGATGTGGAATCTCCAGTCATCCAAGTAGGTGTGGTGGAAGCAGAGGTTAGTCTCACACTGCAGCAGTTTGGGAGTTACAGGGTCTTGTTCTCCTTTTTGCAGGACTTCCGGTTCCCAAAAGGTATGGCGGGAGCGGTAATTTGCTGGGAAAAACGGTGGAAAACAAAATTCTATCTATGGGAAGGGAAGTTGTGCCGGTGGAGTGCCCCTGTGCCTCTTGTGGTTGCAACATTGAGGACGGACCAGGAAGCAATCCTGAGGTATCTCCACAAAAATCTTGGCCACCAGGGTGAGATTGAAAAGCGGAGGAGGGTGAAGGCAAGGTTTTGGTGGCTGGGTGTGGCGCACACAGTGCAAGAGTGGATAAAGTTGTGCAAAGCCTGTCAGAGGCAGAGTTCAAGGCTGCCCTGGGAGGTGGGTCACCCTACAGGAGAGGACACATTGTTTGTGCGGGTTTACCTTGACATGGTCCACATAAAGGCTGGGAAGTTTTCATACCTACTTTTTGCAAGGGACAATCTATTGGGTTGGGTTGAGGCACATCCTCTGGTAATTTTTTGGCAGAGAAGGTTGCTCATTTCTTGGAGGAAGACTGGTTTTCACGGTACAGTATGGTTTGCTTTGCCTAATTACTTTTGATGGGGGCATGGAGTTCCGGGGCTGCTTGATGAAGCTTGTTCAGAGTTGCGCAGTGAAGTTTGTTTGGGTAATGGAGTACTACCCCAAGGGTGCTGGGATGATCAAATATGTCCATCAGCCTATCAAGGATGCTCTGTTAAAGATTTGCAGGGAGAAAGGAAAATGGTGGAAGGAGACCCTTCCAGTGGTTCTCTTTGCTGATAGGATCTCCGTTAAGCGGTCAATGGGATATTTGCCTTATAAACTGCTCTACAGGAAGCGCCCAGTGCTCCCAGTGGAAATTGATTTGAAGAAGTTCCTGGGTGTTGATTGGTGGAAGGTAAAGTCCTCCACAGAGCTTGTGGAAGCGCGCGCAGAACAAAATCTTAGGAAGGAAAAGATGCTGGCAAAGGCTGCAGACTAGTTGGGGAAGACTAGGACAGCGTTGGTTTGCTATTAGGACAAGCACTGTTCCCATTGCCTCCAGGACCCGCTGCAGAAGGGGTATTTGGTCCTACTGTACAACTGGATTCTGGAATCACAAAGGGGAAGCTTTTTTCCAACTGATGGAATGGACCCTTTTGCGTGGCATCCAAGTTCAAAGGCTGGAGTTATCAGCTGGAAGAATTTGAAGGAGCCCCTCTCAAGCGAAAGGCTTTTTCCTTTCATGTGAAGCACTTTTTTGCGCAGGGATCCACATTGTGTGAAAAGACTGCGGGGGACAAGGACAACTCCAACTGTGATGGTGTGGTTTTGGCAGAGGGCAGCAGTAATCCTGAAAACGCGGACAGCATGGCTACTTTGCTTTTGGAGGTACCTTGGCGTGGTGTGCCAGTGCAGCGGAGAAGTTGGTTGAAACCCACTGGGGACAGCGGCCAAGCTGGGGGGGGAGCTAGTGTTGGATGGTAAAGCCTGATTTGGTGAGGGGGTGTTCTAGCCGGTTCACAGCCGGGGTAACTAGAGGCCCCAGAATGTTTGTTTCCTTACTTCTCTGATTTGATTGTTTTCTTGGATTGTTACTGGCTCTGGTTATGATTGATTGCAGGGATGCGGGCGCGGTGCAAGCCGGGTCCATGAACTCAAGGAAAAGCCCCAAAGAAGGGAGATGCAGGACAAGGAGCCACAGAGGCCCAATTTTGGTTTTGGTAGGGGGACATTTTCAAAAAAAAAAACACTCTGTTTCTCTTTTTCTTTCATCCTTCTTCTCTTAGATGCAGATTGGAAAGGTGGATGGGGGGAAAAGTTTGATTTGGTAAGGGGATGCACTAGCCCTTTCACAGCAGGAACAACTAGGCACCCCAGAATTTCCGTTCTCTGGTGTCTTTTCTCTCTCTTGTGCGCACCTGTGTGGCAGCCTGTCTGGGGCAGTCCAGGTACCCTTCCAGAGACGTTTACAATATGGGACATAGATTTTGGGTTTCTTTTCTCTCAGGCTTGTGGGCAGACGTGGAATTTTTGGTTTATTTACTCAGGCTTGGGATTCCTTTCTCTCAGGATCCACGCGCAGATGGGGATCTAGTTGTTTCTCACTCTTCCTCAGGCTCAAGGTTGTTTGCGGGGCCCACGCGCGGGCGCGCATTTCCAATTCTCTTATTCCCACTCTCACTCTCACTCAATTCCCAAGGCCACCCACTCAAGGATAGCGTCTCAAAAGTATATTTCTTTGAGAATACAAAATCAAACCGATAAAGACAAGGAAGGAAGAAGGGAAAGGAGGAGGGGGAAATACACCTAAATCAGGTCCATAACCTCCACCATTTCCAACTGCCCTGAATCCAGAAGTCCTTGGAAGGCCGCCAATATTTTGCGCTGGGATTTGGTTCCATGAGCGCCCAGAGCTGAGAGGAACTGCCAAAGAAGGTCATCTGACTTGGTCGCAAAGTCCTCAAAGGGTGCCTCCCTTAGGGCTAGCCTGGTGGGGATGTCTGGCATCTCTGGATTTGTTGCACGGGGAGGAGGTGAAGCCGGAGGAAAAGATGTAATTACAACCCGTTCCGGGGACACAGGGGTTGAGGCACATCCCACCGGCTCCAGTGACAATTGAGGGGCCCAGGATGGTGATTCTGATGGAGAGGCTGGGGGTGGAGCTCCAGGAGCTGGAGGAGGAGGAGGCAGGGGACCGGGAGTTGTGCCAGGTGCTGGAGGGGGAGCCAGGCGCTGTCCAAAAAATTACTCCACACCTGGGTTGGTTGTGCCTGTTGGAATGCCATCATAGACTCCCCTCATCCTTTCATCTCTCCAATCTTCATCACATCATCATTTATCCCATATATTACCTTCTGTTATTTCTCATGGTATCATTCTCATGTTTCATCTCCATCCTTTACTTTTCCTTTTTTTTCCTCTCCGTGTGGCCACAAGTAGTCACTCTCAACCACATGTCATGTACGCGCTCTCCTTAGCTCAAACAATCCAAGTCACACACACGCACACACATGTCACAGACTTCAACCCGCTGTACACTACCTGAGGACAGAGTTCAAGTCAGACAGAAGACTCTTCCCTCATCCTTCTGTCTGCACTCTCTCTGCGTGTCCTCAGGTGAGTAACCTATGTTTCTTTTATTTTACTTCTCATTGCTTCTGATATATCTGTTTGTCATGTTTGTCATTCTGACTCCATGTTTCCTTTCATATGAATATGATCCTTCTGTCTGCACTCTCTCTGCATGTCCTCAGATCAAGCACCCAATAGGTTATGATCCCAGAGCTACCTTGATAACCAAACGCACTTGTTATTCAGAAGGATCCGTCACTTTGTTGGTGTCGTTAATCCCTCAACTATTGAAGAAACAAATTCCTCCCACCAAGTACTAAAAACACCAACCATCATTCCGCTCAATGCCCCAGGCTCCAAATCCAACTACCTCGACTGGGCTATGATTCTCCAAATCCATTTCCGAGCGTTGGGCGTAGGATACTTGATCAATAATGAAACTCAAAAATCAAACCAGGATACTTGGTCACGGGAAAAACTTGCCGTTTGTTCAGTCATCTCCAGGTCCATCTCCTCATCAAACTTTCAATTCATACGCAAACCAGAGGAAAGCGCAATTGGAATGTGGAACGCTCTGCGCAAGGCTCATCAAGAGAAATTGTCCGGAAGAAGAATTTATTGGCTTCAAAATCTTCTTCTCACCAAACTCAAGGATAAATACATGACAACCCACCTGTCAGAGATAGTGTTGTATGGAGAGAAACTCTTGTCACTAATCACGCTTGAAAACCCTCTCACTGCCGATGACCTCCAATCAACCGCTATCCTCCGCTCTCTGCCTGACAACTGGTTGAACTGTGTCTCAAGCATGATGAACAAGGAATCCGTTCCTTCCTCAAAACTCATTGCTGCCTTGAAACAAGAACACCTCTGACTTCAGACCAGAAACAAAGATGCAATGGAAAACTCAACTAAACTAAATCAACCCAGACATGCTTCATCATCCAACCAAAACCCAGAATCCAGACCCTTGCGGACTTACTTCTGCACGCACTGTAGCGTGGAAGGAAACTCTTTCTTGAGATGCACTGAAGTCCGTAGGATCCTGGACCAGATGAAGAGAACCAAAAACAAAACCAAGAATCAATCTTCTGCAAACAACTCAAGACCCGCAAATGCAAATCTAACTAGAACCAAAACAAACAAATCCAACTCAGAATCTGACAACTTCTCCGACTCACAGATCATAGTGCATGCCGGATCAGCCGTATGCAATTCCTCTTCCCCTCCTCACTGGCTCCAGGGCAATTTCAACCTTGAATCCGGTTGCTCGGCCTCAATGACTGCTCATTGTGACCATCTCACAAATAGAACCCCGGATAACACCGTCATCCGCCTTGCCAATGGAGCTACCATATCATTGCTCAAAAAAGGAATTATACCCTTTCAATTCGGACAACTCAAGGATTTTGTTGCACCGGATCTCCACGAACCTATTCTCTCCGTCTCAGGAATCTGCAATTCAGGACTGATGGTCATTTTCCGCAAAGACAGCTGCAAAATCTTTCACAAATCAATCTTGAATATTAATCAACCACCACTTCAAACTGGGTACAGGAAAGGAAAACTCTATTACCTATCACAACCAAATGTAAGCAACAAAGAATCAATCCGCTCAAGTATCACTCAAGATTCTGAAAACAGTCTTTTTGGGTATCATTGTAGGCTATCTCACCTAAATCTGAAATCCCTCCAGAAATACCTCAAATCACATGGCATAACACCACAACCAAGGAACAAAAAAGACGTCCAACAATGCACCACGTGCATCCAATCAAAGATGACAAGACAGCCCTTCCACTCCTGTCTCAGCTACCGGTTTTCAAAACCTGGGGAACTCATCCACACTGACGTGTGTAGTTTTGAGACAACCTCCAGGGAGGGTTTCCAGTACTTTGTAACCTTCATCAATGATTTCTCAAAAGCCCTTTTTGCCTACCCCATTTGTCTCAAATCAGATGTTTTCCAAACCACCAAATCGTTCATCTTGTTTTTCAAAAACAAATACAATCCTAAAATTTTCGCCATACGGTCAGACAACGGAGGAAAGTATCTGAACCAAAACCATGAAAGAATACCTCTCTGAAAAAGGGATCTCGCACAAACCTGGCCCCCCCACTCACCTCAGCTGAATGGGGTCGCCAAAAGTTCCAATTGCACAATCTCCAACATGATCCAATGCTCCCTTCTCTCCTCAAACCTTCCAAAATCTTTCTGGGCCGATGCCCTTCAACTCTTACCCGTGCAAGACCCCCCAAGGTTTTGTTTCACCAAACTCCATCCTCAAAGCGCCAGATATAAGACCCAACATCCTCCGTCCATTTGGGTGTCTCGTGTGGTACAAGGTCCCGGACGCCAACAGACGCAAACTCAATCAAAAGGGCCGTCTGGCAGTTCTCCTTTCCTACCTAGAGGATTGCATGGGATTTTGCCTCCTTGACTTGGTCACTAGGAAAACCCTGAAGTCGCAAGACTGCCTCTTTAACAAATCCTCCTTTCCTTATGGCCACTACCCCGTCAATAATGCATCTCTCCCTACCATTGCGGCAGAGCTTCCGTGGCCCGACAAAATGTTGACTCCCTCGCCCAACCCACAGTCTGATCCGGAGACCGTGACCCCCACTCCCCTTCCACCCAATCTGCTGCTTCCCAATAACTCCACCTTGCCGGATGATCAGCTATCTACCATCCCTCTTGCCCCCTCCTCTATTACCCCGCCTTCCCCGGACATCTCCGCCACTGGGCTCTATTGCTCCACTAGCCCCTCCCTCTCCAATGATTCCGTTCTCCCTCATCCTCTTGCTGTAACTCCCCCAGATTCGTCTCCATCCTCTTCCAAGCCTCCTTCTTCTTCCCCTCTTCCAGCTTCCTCATCTCTCCCTCCCCATATTTCCCCGTCCCCTTGTGCAGCTTTGCCTCGTTGATTGTTGCGCACCTCTTGTCCGCCAAACCGCTACGGCAATTTTTCCCAACGTACTTCTGTCAAGGATGAGCTTGTCGCCCCCAAGAACTGGAAGCAACTCACGCGCTCACCCCATCATCTCCTTTGGATTTCTTTGGCCCAAGAAGAGATGTCCTCCCTCCAGGGCATGAACACGTGGACGCTTTTTCCCCCCTGAAAGGTTGCAAGATCATCCGCAGCAAGTGGGTCTTCAAGGTAAAGAGGCATCTGGATGGGTCCATTGTAAAACTCAAGGCCAGGCTTGTTGCCATGGGTTTCTCTCAGGTCCGTGGTTTGGACTTCTCCAAAGTCTTTGCCCCCACTCTGCAGCTTGAAACGCTAAGGCTCCTTCTCAGTCTCATGGCTCACAAGGGATGGGCCAGCCGCCAGCTCAATTTCAAAATGGTTTTCCTCAACGGCCATCTTCACAAGCCCATCTTCATGGCGAAGCCCCCCAGTTTTGAGGACCCCCGCCATCTGGATTGGGTCTGCAAATTCAACAGATCCATCTACGTACTGAAACAGTCCCCTTGTCAATGGAACATCAAGCTTAACTCTGCCCTCATCTCACTTGGCCTCTCCTGCTCTCTGTACAATCCCTCCCTGTACTACAAACTGTCTGATGGAAACCTCATTGGAGCCGTTACCGCCCACGTGGACAATCTGGCCATTGTTGGTACCAATTCTTTTGTCAGCTCATTTCTCAAGTCCATCAGCGGACGTTTCAAGGTTGGCTCTGACATGGATCTTTCTCTTTTCCTCTCTATTTCCATCATCCGTGACTTCAGTGGTAAGAGGGTCTCTATCTCCCAGGACTACTACATCTCCTCCGTCATGAAATCCTTTCTTCCCCATGACACTGCCACCGCCCGCACCCCTACGGATTCCCACTTCAAGGATCTTGTTCAGCGCGCGGATGGTTCCCCCCTGTCTCCTCCCCAGTGCAATCAACTCGTTGGTTCTCTCCTTTGGATCTCTCAATGCACCCGCCCCAACGTTGCGTTCGCGGTCAACCATCTCTCCAAGTACCTTCAAGATCCCTCCCTTGACCACTGGAACGCTGCCCTCCGCATCCTACAATACCTTCACAGCACCCAACATCTCCACCTCACTCTTGGCGGCCCATGTCTCAACCTTATGGGATATTCCGACTCTGACTGGGCCAAGAACAGGTTGGATTGTTGGTCTACCTCCGGATACACATTCCGTCTTGGACAAGGCGCCATATTGTGGAAGTCCAAGAAGCAACCCACGTTCTTGCTCTCCAGTACCAAAGCCGAGTACAAAGCCCTCTCCGACTCGTGCAAAGAGGGACTCTGGCTCCGCAACGTGCTATGCAAACTTCGCCTTTGGGGTGCCTCCCCTGTGCCACTGCTTGTCAAAAAGGAGGGCGCCAAAGCGCTTGCCAAGAATCCCAAGCACCACTCCAGGACAAAGCACATCAACGCTTGTCACCATTTCATTTGCAAGTGTGTCGACAGAGGCGTCTTCACGGTAGGTCATGTCACCACCAAGGATATGCTGGCAGATATGCTAACCAAGCCTCTATCCAGGGTACTTCTTGAAGCGCATCAGCGGCTGTTTGGTCTCACCGGCTCTGGCTAGCAAAGGGGGGTGTTGGAATGCCATCATAGACTCCCCTCATCCTTTCATCTCTCCAATCTTCATCACATCATCATTTATCCCATATATTCCCTTCTGTTATTTCTCATGGTATCATTCTCATGTTTCATCTCCATCCTTTACTTTTCCTTTTTTTCCTCTCTGTGTGGCCACCAGTAGTCACTCTCAACCACATGTCATGTACGCGCTCTCCTTAGCTCAAACAATCCAAGTCACACACACGTACGCACATGTCACAGACTTCAACCCACTGTACACTACCTGAGGACAGAGTTCAAGTCAGACAGAAGACTCTTCCCTCATCCTTCTGTCTGCACTCTCTCTGCGTGTCCTCAGGTGAGTAACCTATGTTTCTTTTATTTTACTTCTCATTGCTTCTGATATATCTGTTTTTCATGTTCTTCATTCTGACTCCATATTTCCTTTCATATGAATATGATCCTTCTGTCTGCACTCTCTCTGCGTGTCCTCAGATCAAGCACCCAATAGTGCTTTGGTTAACGCAGACCCAGTTGGTCCAGTAGCGGAGGGCCACTTGCCATTCCTTGTTGTTTGCAAAGTCCTCCTTGCGCGGCGGTTTGGAACAACAGAAAGGGGAGGCCAAGTCGCGGCTTTTGGCCAAGTTTGGGGTTGGTGGAGCTTGCGGGAAGAGTCCACAATTCCTCCAAGATCAAATTGTCACTAGGAACCACAAAAGAGTTGCGGCGGGCCCTCTTGCACGGATGGGGAGGATTGGGGCCAGGATGGGCTTGCGGAATAGTGTTTCCAAGCAAGAAAGAGCAATTTCTGCCGCGGCAGGATGAGCATGTTCAACGGCCAGAGAGGAGGGTGCAGGTTAACCCGTGCCTGGCACAGAAGGTGCAGGGTGGAACAATGGTGGAGTTGAGTTGGAAGTGGGGGTGGTGGAACTCAGGTGACTAGGGAGGGTGGGTGATGAGTGACTCAGAGGGGAGCGTGGGAACAGCTGATGCAGAAATGGGAAGACTTCTGGGGACAGAACTGAACTTGGGGTGAAATGTGGTTTTGTATTCATAACCTTGGATTGGGAACTGCGTTGCCGGCTGCGCTCCCAGTAGTTGGGTAGTTCAGGCTCAGCATTTGGTGCAGGTTGGTCCCACTCCAGGCGGGGCAGGCTTGCAACCCGCTTGGATGGAGCGGACAAAGTAATAGAGCAGACCCAACAAAGTTTGGGGGCGGCTATTTCGGAAATCAGGAGCAGGGAAATTGCGGGGTTCTACGCACCAGGGCAGTCTGCAAAAGCATTGGCATGGACCAATATGCATATTGCAGGATCTGCAGACGCGTACAAACAGATAAAAACAGGGGGCTCCCAGTAGGATGTGGCAGAGGGCCGCGCAATGAGAAGGAAAAACCAGATGTACCTAACGGGGAAAAGGTTTGGAGGGAATGGGAGGTATGGGTTAGGGTTGGTCTAGTATTTTGGGTTCTAGGGTTTCTTTCTTAATTCCTTTTTTATGCTTTCAGTTGTGCTGGTACTTAGTTTGGGGTTGAGATGGAGGTCTTAAAACCTCACTCTCAACTCTGGGTTGTAGGATCATATCATCAAATCTTATCACTGAAGGATCAGGGAAGAATTGAAGTGCAGAAATATACAACATCATTTTTTTTATTCATCTTTTTCTTATAAACATCTCTCATTCTCAAAACCCATCAACACTCAACCTCCTTACAGATG
Source organism: Puccinia polysora (assembly GCA_025617555.3). Taxonomy (NCBI): domain Eukaryota; kingdom Fungi; phylum Basidiomycota; class Pucciniomycetes; order Pucciniales; family Pucciniaceae; genus Puccinia; species Puccinia polysora. The sequence continues at coordinate 10,768,668 of CM062634.1, read as the reverse complement.
CTTGGACCAATAACTTCCAAACTTTAGTAAAAATTAGGGGAGTATCCCACTCTAGTTTCCACACTGGTTGCTTGCTGGTTCTAAAAAACCATCCTCCTTCCCTCCCCCTTGCCCTTTGCAATGGAAAGCAAGGGGAGGGGAGGGAACCGGGACTGTCAGCCCCAGCTCCTGCAGCCCTAACCCCCAGCTGCAAGCTAGCGCAGCAGCGGCTCCTTGCCTTTTAGCCCCAAAAGGGGTGGGGACTCCATTTGGAGTCCCTCTGCCGCCTACAAAGGCCCTGCATGCGCCTTTGGGCCCCTAAATGGGCCAGACACCTACAAATGGGGCCTCAAGCGGGCAAAAACACTTGCAATGGCTCCAACCAGCCATCCCAGCCCAATAACTTAATTATAAAAACTTTGGATGGCCAGCCCAGCTGGCCAAGTGCGTCCAAAAAGAACCTTGAGCCTAATAATACCCATACAGGCCCATATGGCTGTAATTGCCCATAAACCTTGCCAGGCCCATTAGGGCCTGTGTACCAATAGGCTTATTTCCCATTTTTTGAGGCAAGTTTCCCCAAATCCATGAAAAACAAGCAGGCCTGTATGGTCCATGTCATTGTAAAATGGGCAATAGAGGCCCACACGTGCATCCCATTTGGATTACACCTATATGTGGCACACATGTAATTGCATATGTATTTTAACAGGTTTGAATTATTAGATTGATTCAAAAGGATCAAGAAGCTCAGAATAAATATTTTAGTTGGTGCCTCCTTCTTTTAAAAGGAGAATGCAAGAGAGACTTTCAATAAATAGGGCATATCAGAGTTAGCCAATTGGCCATTTTTTTAATGGGGGGCCCAAATCCACAATTTCAAACTTTCCAAGAAAAAAACAAAAAAACGCTTATTTCACATCAGGAATGTCAGAGCTGCCTGGAAATAAGTGGGGTTTTCCCCAATATACTATATAACTCTTGGTCCCCTCTATATGACCTTTATCATCCCCGCTCTCCCTCCATCAATCATCATCCATCCCCTCATTTTTTATCCTGTACATCCAATCTTCCCCTCCTTCCAATCCAATTGATCTCCCCACTCAGAACTCAATCTTTCTCTTCAAATTTTCACCTCAGTTTAATTGGCCACTGTGATTGAATACCTTGCTGCTTGAAAACTCAAATTATTTCAAAACACAGCTTGGGATAACCAGAAATCTCATATGATCCCTCATCACCTTCAGGTTGCCATACAATTAAGCCCTTTTTCCCTAATCACCAGCAGTTCTACCACTGGCCAATTCCCATCATCATCATAATTACAACAACAATGAGTTGAATAAGATATGTGGCCATGCTTTCATCTCACAGGGAGGTGTCCTACCACAGAGTCAGTCCCCAGAGGTTGGTAAAGGTGATAATCATGTTTATCAGATTGATCAAGCTCACCAGTAAAGGTTTATTGGCATCACCAGTTTGGATCCCTCTGGGATTGTTTAGAAATATGGTGCAAAACTTCCTGGATTTCTATGGATGGACTGTTTGATTTTTCTTTTATCAATTTAAATTTATTGCTCGGCCTTTTGTTTGAGTTAAAGATGGAGCCATTAATCCCTGAGGTAGATTAGCAAGGTATTCCAAAAAAGACTAGGTGTGGGAGGATTCTAAAGGAACAAGGGATTGAGTCACACACAATCTCATAGGGACCTTTTGGGCACACACCAGCTTAAAAATTCTTTCCAACATATACTTGTTGTTGAGGGATGTGTCAAGATCAGCTGCAGCAATATTTGTTCATTGATTGAAACATCACACCTGTTGTGTCAGAAAATTTCACACATTAAAAATCAACAATGCTTTTAATCAGAATTCCTGAGGTCAATCGAGACTCATACAACTCACCTGTCTTACCCTCGGATATCAGAGCTGAGTAAATTGATATGCATACAAAAATATTGAGTGAACAATTGATGAGTGCATTCCTCATAAAAATGAGAAATGATAGTTGGGATAAAATTATCACTAAGAAGAACTCTTGAAGAAAAATAAAATAGAAGCACCATAGCTGGACCGGCTCTAAAAATATCATGGATCAAAGAAAACTACAAGCGCATTTTTTGAACAATGAAACACAAATTTTCAAGTAGGGGTGATGAAATAATTCCACAAAGAGGTAATATTGGATAATATTTTAGGAATTGGGATCTTTGAGGGAAGAGGTGGGTAAGAATATTGTTTGGTGGAATGATTATACAGGAAATTGCGTCTGTCCTGGGAATGGGTTGAATGGGAGGTTGGCTGATTAGATGATGGTGATGGATTTTGTTTTCTATGTGGTAGACCAGTGTTTTGGATTTGTGATTCAGGAAGGATTTTTGAAAAATTTGGCTTGATGGGAATAAAAATATTGTTATTTCATAATTTGTGAAGTTTAAAATACAGTGGGGTTTCCAGAAACTCTCCATTCATGGTTGCACTTGAGTCTGGGAGCCATCAGGATGTTCAAATATTGCTTGAGGCCTTGAGGATGTGGTGAGGAGATTTATGTTTGAATCATGAAAAGTTTGGACCACATCAAATAGATTGATTCAATAAAACCAACTGCGTTGAGAGACAAGTTTTCACAGAAAATATAATACTGCTCTATGAAAAAGAACAGGCAAGTCATTGACCAATCCTGAGGTTAGTATTAAAAAAACATGATTGTGGCCTAAGGTGGGGAGTACATTGGTGAAATCATTGGCTGAAGGCCTTAAAATGTAGCTCACCCTTGTCTAGCAATTTGACTAAACCCAAGTTGTTCAGATCTAAGCTCATCAAGTCACTCTCAGGTTAAACCTCTGATGTGTTGAGTGGGGAATTTTTTTGGAACTAAGGCAAACTTGAAAGAATTGTATGGTCAGTAATTTTGGCCAAAGAGACAGGTGAGCACCATATTGAAAAATCAATTTAAGAGTGGAAATCCATCTTTCAAATTGATTTTTGGATCACTTAGGATTTGTGTAGCTCTTTAATTCTGAGGGAGAAGGTGAGTATGAGTTCATGGATTGGCTTGGAGGAGGAATTGTGTTGTAGGATTCTCTTGAGTATCCAAACATCTTGATCTTTCTTAGAAAAGCACAAGTTTAAAAAACAGACATAAAATGGGATAAAAAAGTAAAGGCTGGGGAATTGAGGTGAGATGGAAGTTAAGATGAACACAAATTTGAAAAACCAGGATTGGGATGAATTTTAATAGGATCCAATGGGATTTACCACAAGATGAGGAGAGGGTTTTTGAATTGAGAGGTTTTGAGTTTAAGGAGGTGATAGAAACACTTTTCATGGCAGCTTGGAAATCATCAAAAATCTTCTGAGGGTAATTGAGCCTGCCACCATCCTTTGAGAGATGGTCAAAATTAGATGAGAAGTTGGTTGGGTAGACACTAGCACATTTTACTGTTCACCTTGCATGCATGCAGAGGGGATGGTGATGGATGATTATGAACAACATGGTGGGTTTGATACTTTAAACACACCATTCTTTTTGAAACCCTGCATTTTGAAATACACCAGTTAGGGGGCATGTTTAATTCAGAAACCCAGCATTTTTAATGGCAGGTTTGGCCAAAAAAATGGCAGGCTTCTAATGGAGGGTTTTATAACTGATATGCCCTAATAAGCAATAAATCCAAAATATGAAGAGGAGATTTGGGCCTGGAATGCAGGATATTTCAAATATTCCGGTGGCAAACTGTTATAAAACTAAATGAAGGTTTCAGGTAGTCTGTTTCACATCAGTGCTCCCCTATACTAGAAATTCACAGCCTAGGAAGGTGTTTTCCATTTCAGCTAAGTCTGAGAAAAATAAATCCCATTCAAATTTGGCAAAATGGAAAATGCACAAGCCCAAATTCACAAGCCCATTTTGTCTTGTCAGTGAAACAATGAGATGGATCTCATGGGCTAATTACTAAATAGAAAATTAACCAGGCTAAAATGATGCTTAAAAATCTTAAAATCACCCTGATTTTAGGAATTTCTTTTCTAAAATGATGCCAAAAGGCATCATTGGGATCATTATAGTAATTTTTTTCTACTAAAATCATGGGAATTGGTGTGCTTTCCACACCAGAAAGGCATGCAGAATTTAAGAAGCTTCATTGGCATGATTACATGAATTCTTTTGCTATGATTACCACAGTTGGTGTGCTTTCCCACCCCAGGAAGGCATTAAGCCATTTTAAGGTTTTGTCACAACTGCCCCTGGCATGCAAGGGGCTGAGGACACAGGCACTACTGCTCACAGAATTAAGGATATAGAGATTAGATTGATTGCAATGAAGATGGGTAGATTAATGAAAAGGATGAAGGAAGTAATGGATGAGAGGAATCAAGGAGTAAGGCCCTTGAGGAAGACTGATGACTCAATCCAATAAGAGTAACACCAGAGGGATAGGTGAGAGAATAAAGTTTTCTGGATGGATTTCTTGTGCTGAGATGACACCTATTGGAAGGGACTAACCAATAAAAAGTAGTATACTAATTCCTTGAGGTGAATTAGTTCAGGATTGGAAGAGAGGCCAGTATATGTGAGAACTAAGAGGAGGCCTTGAGTAGGGATGACTTGTGCTGGGGCTCCAATTCCCCATGGTATTACATGTTTAAAGATTGGACTGGAGGAATTAGCATGACAGATTGGGTAGTGGGCCTGTCCAGGAAGGTGTGGCATGAAGTGAAGTGGAAGTATGGGTTGTCCAGCCAGGAGTATTTACTATGGGTTTAAAGTATGTACTTCTCATACAAGTTAGAGTTGAAGGAGAGAGGAAGGATGCACCAAGCCATAGAGAGAGAGTGAAAGACTGGGAGATTGCCTAGGACCTGCAGGGTATGCAGGGAGATAATTCAGGAGGTACAGCTGGTAGATCCAGGGGTAGAAGGTTGGTTGTACTGAGGGTTGAAGATTGCAGAGGTTGAAAGGTGTCTGAGGAGACCAGGTCAAGTTGTGGCTATGACAGGTTTAAAGGAGTGCCCGGGGTGGGACAACACACCAATTGATGGCTTTTTTTGACCTCAAAGGCCTGTAAAAATTAATGAAGGCCCTGGGGGGCTACATAAAAGCCTTCAGATCCCCTGTGGGGTCTTCCTGGGGTAAAATATTTTGGAGAATTCAAATATGGACACCAATTGAGCAAATTTGATATATAAGAATGAAATAAATATAAACATTTTGCAAGGAAATCAAATCTTAACTCAGCTTTGAAAAAAGGCTTTATTCAATTCAAGAAAATTGATAAAAATGATAAGAATTAATTGTTTTACACAAAGTGGAATATTTCCAGTAGAATTTAATTACCTTTGTACCATCCATCAAAAAAATAGAAAAATCCTAAAAGTCCAATTTTAAATTTGAAAACTAAGGGTTGAAAACAATCCTGAATTTCTGTTAATGACTGACATGGGTTGAAAACAGGGAATCATGCCCCAACAATGCGCAAGCCAAGTTGCTTCCAACTTGTAAAACCCCAGGGGGGTAGAAAACCCACATTTGCAACCCATTTTCAGTTGCCATTGGGGGATTGCAACCTGGCATAGGTCACAATTAAGGGTTTTGCAACCCCCAGGGGGTTGTATATGTTGTGTTTGGTCTTGTGTATTTTTTCCGGGCCAATTTGTGGAAAAATAGCCCCAATGGGCCATTTGAGGGGGGATTTGGAATACCCAGGCACCCATGGACCACATTTGAGTGCTTTCAACCAAAATTTGGGTATGTGGGACTTTTTGACCACAAAAAGAAACTTGGAAATAAAAAATTCTGCCTATTGGCAAAAATTCTTGACAGAAATGAAATAAACACGCAACAAAAACCCGTTGGATAAATTAATTTTTCTCAAAATTAGTTTTTCTCAACCCCAAAGTGAGCAAACTTTTGGAGTTTTTTGATTTAAGATTGAATTGAATACTGAATTGCCATTAAATTTTGTTGGTTTATGGGAACAGTGGAAATCTCAAGCCCTCCCAGATTAAACATGGCTATGTTAAAGGACTTAATTAAAAGTGTGGTTGACAAAGCTTTGGTGAAATATAGGGATTTGGGTAGGGAGTTGGAAAAGGAAAAATTGGAATCCCCAATTGCATCCTCATCTAGGGTTACAATTGAGGAACAAGATGTTTCTTCACAAATGGTACACAATGTTTTGTCACAACTGGAATTGAATAAAGGTGGTGGGTCACATTTCATATGTCATTTGACTGAGAAGGATTTGGCTTGGTCAATACTAATGTAACCATGTGGGGTATAACTATGAAACTAAGGGGTGCCAGAACCGCTTGACCCTCCTCTTGTGAGAGCCTTTTCTAGTAGGAAAGAAGCCAAGATTTATTTTCAGAAATGGGCAGCCATGCATGGCTACGCATTGACAAACTTCAAGTCAAGGAAAGAAAATCATTTTGATCTAGCTTGTGACAGATTTGGGGTTTATTAAGGGACATTCCTTACCAAAAATCAAAGGCAAACTCACACTAGGAAGGTTGGGTGTCAATTCATTATCTGCACAAGTCAGAAAGTAGCAGATCCCATGTGGCATCTCTCCATTAGAAATTGCCTGCACAATCATCAATTATCTGAAAGCCCTTCAGTGCATCCTCAACTGAGGAGAATCTCCGGCAAGCCTTGGATCAACTTAAGGAAGGCATGAAAGCAGGGCTCAATACAGTTCAAATTAAAAGTAAATTGAGAAATATTGATGGTGGAGAATACATTGATGATAGAACAATCTATAAAACTAAGCAAAAGGTAAATCTCACTTAACTGGACAGGAAAGGTGTTATAGATGTTCTATTGGAAATGCTCCAGGAATACCAGTGCTTTTCCAGATCCAAATTTGGCAGAGAGGGTCACTTAGAGGCCTTTTTCTGGGCTCATCCTGAGTCTATAAAACTTTTCAAAATTACCATCATTTTTCATTGTTGGATTTTACTTATAAAAAAAATAGGTGTAACATCCCTCCATTGCATGTTGTTGGAATGCTTCCAAAAAAAAGACTTTTACAAAGGCTTTTGTTTTTATAAAAAAATAAACTTATGAGTTCTACATTTTGGCTTTAAACACATTAAAGGAGTTGGCTTATGATCCTTGGAGGCTTTAAAAATTCTTTGTGGCATACCATGAAAAAGCTCTGATATGTGCTATTAAACACAGTTTCCTTGATTCATTCAGACAGTTGTTCTCCTGGAACTTGTCTAAAAACATAAAAGCAAACTGTAAAGTGTGCTTCAGTAATGAAAATGAAGGATTTCAAAGTTTTATGACTCTTTGGGGCAAGTATGGGGCCTCTAAAACCAAGGGGAGGCAGAACTAAATGATGAAGAACGCAGAGTATGCCAATTTATTCTTCTTCCATTGATCTCTTCTGGGATTGCTTACTTTGAAACTTGTATACAGTTTTTATTGAAAGACCCCAATGATTTACTCAAGTATATGGAAAAGAAAATTTTCCCTATCAAATTGACGTTTGTAACAACGTGGACTTGTGTCAACCCAGACTTTGGAAAAAAAACAACATCTTGGGTATAGGGGGCCAATTCTCCTTTCAAAAAATTACTTGTGGGATCTTTGGTGAAAATTTTGGATGTGTGGAAACACCTTAAACAAACTATTTAAATTGAAATCAAATCATCCCATGCAGCACTTAAAAAAATCCCATATAAAGTTGGGATCAGTTCTTCCAACAGAAAAATTAAATTTGGGTTAAAAATTTTCAATTGAGGTAATTAAACTCATTGGGGAACAATTTGAGAAGTTAAAGCGCAACCATGATGGCAATTTGTGCTCAAAGTCGTATTCAAAAACAATGGGCTTTCCTTGTTCCCACATTTTAGGTGGAATGATAGCATCAAGAGGGTCCTTTGTGGCTGAGGATTTTCATCCTCAGTTTCAGTTAGAATATGACCCTTCCAATGAAGTAAGTGGGGTTTTTTGAAGGGTATCAATTATTGGATTGACAGGTTAATTATTGGATTGACAGATTAATGATTGGATTGAAATATTAATTATTGGATTGACAGATTAATTATTGGATTGAAAGATTTATTATTAGATTGAAACATTAATTATTTGATTGAAAAATTGATAGCTGTTTTGGTTTGTGAAATTTTGAAAAAGATCCAGGGCTTGATGAAGAATATAAAATTTTGAACAAGAGGAATTCCATGTATAGGGAACAAACTAAAGAAGTTAGGTTAGAGATTCTAAGTTCAATGCTCAAGAATACAGCCTCTTTAATTTCCAAGCCAAGGCTTGAGCCAAAGGTGTTAAGTTCAAGCTGCTTTCAACCCAAATTCAAAGCAACCATTCATGAACTTTCAAAATTTGAACACATTGAAAGAGCAATTAAAAGGGAAAAAAGGGTTGAAATGGTACCAAAAAGACCAAAGACAGTAATTCTTTTATTTTCAGAAATTTTCATTTTTATGGTTTAAGGGACTGATGTGAAAATTATTTCTGTAGTGCAAGGATGGCTCTTCAACTGAATTTCATAGTTCAGTGGAAGAGAATGAAATTTAATTAGGGTCCCCTCCGTTGGAATCAGATCCCTTTTCAAAGGAGGACAAAGAATAGATGGAGAATTCAAACAGAAGGCCATCATTGGTGAGTGTTGTTTCCTTTAATTATATTAGAATTTTGACTAATTAATTTTTGATTGTAGGATCCAAAAGTGAATTAATTCAATCAATACCTGCAAAATTACATAAGTTCTTGGGGGAGGTTTGGGACCCAGTTGGTGATAGGAATTGTGGATTTAGAGTTTTTTCTAAATCACTTGGGTATGATGAGCATTGTTGGTTTAATTTGCAAAAGGAATTGATTGAAACATTGAGGAAAGATAATACATGCTATTCTAAGATCCTTGGGGGAAGTAAAGATGTTGAAAAGATAGAAAAAATACTTGATGTTAATGAAATCAATAAAAATATTTCCTCTTCAAAATGTCTTTCAAAGCTAGATAAGGGTCAAATAATAGCAGATATTTATGGAAGACCAATATGTTTCATTTCATTGGATTCATGTTGTACTTTTAATGCTATGAAAATGGGTTTAAAAGAAAAATCAGATCCTATATATGTTTGCTTTTCTAACAATAACCATTTGGTCCAGCTTGTACTTAAGGGAGATGTGTGTATTTTTTGTCTTGGTGGTAAAGCGGTTGGCGCAGGCTTTTACTTTTTTCTGGGTTCTTACAGATTAAGAGTCTTCTCTACCTGCCTGGTAGCCGGTTTTATTTTCATTCACATACCCCCTTCTAACTGAGCTCCAAACCATCTGGACTGCAGAAGTTTTTTCCAGGTTCAATTGCTTGGTGGCTATCTGTCTGCAAAGAAATTGGGATTAATTTAAAAAGGCTCTGTGAACAATCCCACACTTGGGGAAGTATGGGATTGAGGGGGTTGTTGGAGCTGTGTGTATTTGACGTCTTGGTGGCCAAGCAGTTGGCGCGCGCTGTTACCTTTTTCTGGGTTCTTACAATGTGATTCAAATCCCGCCCATAGTTTCCAAACCACTTTCAATGATTTCTAAAAAGGGTAGTTTTAAATTCACTGCCCATTGAGCCGTGGAAACAACTCATAATGAGCCATGTGGCACGCCACACAACCAGATTCAAGCCATGCAACGTGCCACACAGCTCAAAGAACTGCATGGCTCACAAACCATGGTCTGGGCTTGTGTGGGATGCTGCATGACTAAATTCCAGTGGTGTAGAACTCCACATGGCTCAAATGTAGTTTTGTGGAAACTGCGCGGCCCACACACCACGGTCCGGGCTCGTGTGGAATCCAACACGCCACCAGACCATGGTGAGCCAAGAGAACAAAAATGAATTAAAGGGTACTAACATAACCCATAAACTAAATAAGCCTTCCAAAAAAACAAAAATTAACCAAAAAATCAAAAAATGTTCATTTTTTGGTTAAGAAAAACAAATAAATACATAAATAACAAAAAAAAAATGGTACTATATAATGGACAAGCCCTAAAGTAAACAGACCCAAAAGAACACAAGTAACTGGACTAGCCCTAAACTAAAAACACCAAAAAGAAAAGAAAGGTAACTTGACAAGCCCTAAAGTAAAAACACCAAAAAAATTGACAAGTAAGTGGACTAGCCCTAAACTAAAAACACCAAAAAAATACAAGTAACTTGAAAAGCCCTAAATTAAAATTCTCACAAAAAAAACCAGTTCAACTTGTGTTAAGCTGATCCCATCATAAGGAGTAAAATACTCCCTATGATGGAATCAGCCCAACACAAGTTGAACTGACTTACCATTAAGCTCTCATTCAAAAAACTCAATATAATGATGTTAACTCAAAATGATCAAAATAATGATGTTCAAAATGTGATAACCCTTTATATTAATAGAACTCATTAGCTGCATTAGAATTACAATTCATATGAAACCCAATGATTAAATGAAGTCAAAGTCTATAATCTCCATAATCTAGAATACATTTGCAGTTGATCTTTGATATGATCAATAAAACCAGAGGTTTTTTCAGAAATCAAGGAAAGAGGTTTTGCTACAAGTGGCGGGATTGGAATCATTTCTCCCTCAAGTACCAATAGAAACCAGTGGTTATTTTTTACAAAGGAAATTTAAATAGGGTCTGATTGGCATGTAACACTATTTTTCATCAGAGTATAAGAAAAAAATGACTCCAATGAAATGAAGCATATAGGTCTGGTGTATGTTTCTGCTAATATTTGTCCCATATCTAGTTTAGAAAACCATTTTGAAGAGGGCATCTTTTGATTGATGTCTTCAACATCAAGACTTTGTTTAATCTTTTATAACTTTTTTGGACCACCAAGAATCTTAATGTAGCATGATTTATGTTTCTCTAATGTTTCAATCATTTCCTTTCTCACTTTAAACCATCCATGCTCATTGTAACCAACAGATTTAGCAATGAGTCTAAATAAGCAATTCCCATCTCCAATTGGATCCCAAACCTCACCCAAGAACTTATGGAATTTCACATTTGGTTCCTATCATGAAAACTAACTTCTTGTTAATTTCTTTGATCAGATCAATGAAATGAGTACTCACCAAAGATGAGCTTCTGGTTGCAATTTGCTGCACGGTTTCTTTGTCCAAAGAGGATTCCAATTCCAAATTAAGTGATCCCAATTCAATTTCAGTATATTCCTCTGAGCCATGAAATTCTGATTCTGATCCTGCTGACTTTGACTAACAATTCATCATTAGTTAGTTAGTTCATTAAACCCAAAAAATGAACATTTTCCAAAATAAAAGACTTACAATCTTTCTTCTTTTCTTATTCGGAACCCTTCCAGTCCCATTTTCCCACTTGAGTTGTTTTTCAAAATTCTCAAACCAAGATGGTTCTCTTTTCATATCTGTCAATTTTGGCTGGCCCCTACTTGATCTTAAGCCTTCAGGTTCAAGTCTTGGCTTCAATTGATATTTTGTGATATTTCAAATGATATATTCCAATAGGCCGCCTTGCTCATGATCTTTAGATTCTAAGATCATTTCATTCACCTTTTCACATAACTGAGGAATGCTCAGCATTTTGTCCATGTTGCACTTCAAAAATTCAAAAGGATCAACCATTAGTGAATTAGGAATAATTAATCCAAAATTTTTAATCACATATTGATTTAAACAATCCAACTTAAGCCAACTTACAGAACTAGAACTGCAAGGTTCATAGTCCAACCTCCACTGAGGATGAAAATCTTTGGGTACCATGGATCCTCTGAATGCTAGACGGTCACCTATTTGGTGGGAACAGGGCAAACCCATAGTCTTGGAGTATGACTTGGTACACACTTTGCCATCATGATCACATTTGAACTTCTCAAATTGTTCCCTAATAAGCTGAAGTGCCTCTAAAGAAAATTTGTATCCCAATGGTAACACTTCAGGTGGGAGAAATGTCCCTAACTTAATTCTATAGTTGTTTAGTGATGCATGAACCAATTTAATTTGATTCAAAACTTTTCTGTAAAGGTTTTTCCAAATATTTGGAATGTTTCCCAAAGAGTTTGCAAGGAATCTTTTTAGAGTGGCATGGGCCCCTTCAACCCAAGAAGTTGTTTTATTTCCAAAATCTGGGTTTATAAAATTCCACGCCGTTACAAATGTCTCTTTGATAGGGAATTTTTTTTTCATATACTCAAGCATATCCTCATATTCTTTCAAGAAACACAATACAATTCAAAAGTTCAGAACCCAAAACTAGGAAGAATAAGAAGCAGTTATTTGGATCTACTCTGAGTTCCGCATGATTGAACTCCTCCTCCTCCTTGGTCTTTGAGGCCCTGTACTTTGCCCATAGAGTCATAAAGCTTTTCCATCCTTCAAAGTCATTAACAAAGCGTCCTTTACAGTTTGCTTGTATGTTTTTAGAAAAGTGAAAAGGGAAAAATTTTCTTGATTAATCTGGGAAGCTAGATTCAATTTCATGAATCAGAGCTTTTTTGCGGTCCTTCAGAAAGACTTTTGGAAGTCTCTCAGGATCATAAGCCAACTCCTTTAATGCATTTAAAGAAAAACTTTAGAACTCAAACATTTCTTTTTTTATGAAAACAAGAGCTTTTGTGAAAGTTTTCCTGTTGGCTGTCATTCCTACAAAATGCAATAGCGGGATTTTGTACTTATTTTTTTTATAAGTAAAATCCAACATAGCAATATGATGGAATTGTTTGGAAAGATTTAATGACTCTGGGTTGGCTAAGAATAGGGCCTCCAAGTGACCCTCTCCACTGAATTTTGACCAATGAATCCAACTCAATTCTTCAAGCTGTTTGTACAGTACTTCCATCCCCTTCATTTCTTCAAGGGGTACCTTTTTCTTAGTGTTATAGATTGTTTGGTCATCAACATAATTTCCACCATCAATCTGGCTCAATTTTCTCTTAAGTTGCAACTTATTGAGCCCATCATTCATGCCTTCTACTAGATTGTCTAAGGCTTCCCCAGTGATTCTCCTCAGTTGAGGATGCACAGAGGGATGTTCTTATGGTTGATTTTAATGATGAGTTTCTTTGTAGGAGAGTTGACACAAGGGGTCTGCCTTTCTGCAACTTGCATGAATTAAAAACTTCCACCCAACCTTCCTTGTGTGAGTTTTCCAAGACCGTTTGGTAAGGAGTTTCCCCAAGTAGGAAACATATTGATCACAGGCCAAATCCACATATTTATCTTTGTTTGATTTAAAAACTGTTAGAGGGTAACCATGCTTCATAGCCAATGTTTGAAAATAGTTTTGTGCCTCTTCCCTAGTAGGAAAGGCTCTCACAGGAGGTGGGCCAAGTGGATCTAGTAAACATTCATTGGTTATTGTCATAGTTTGATAGGTTTCATAATCTCATAGTTCCATAGTTTCATAATTACAATCCCTCAATTAGTTTTGATAAAATTAAATCTGGCAAGGACCTCAGTAACATAAAATGTTACTCACCACCAGAGGTCAAATCCAACTGTGAAACATTTTTTTCCTCAATTTTCATCCTAGATGAGGATGCAATTGGGGCTTCCAAAGTTTCATTTCCTAAATCCTTTTTGTCCTAATCTTTGTTAAGGGCACTATTGATGTAGTCCTTCAATGCAGCCATGTCACAAGGAGGGCTTGCCACTGTTCCCATCATGCAAAAAAAAATTCAATGCTACTTCAGTATTCAATCCAACTTTCAAATGAACAACTTCAAAGTTTGTTCACTTTTGAGTTAAGAAAGATGTGTCAAATTCAACTTTAATATCTAGGATAATTCAATTGATTTCACTTTAATTTTTCTTTGGTATTGCTAGGTGTGGTTCAAGTTTCCCACATAGTATAAGGCATCCAAATTTGTTTTGAGCAAACCCAAGTGTGGTCCAGGGGGTGCCCAAAATTCTGGCACAACTTCCAGGGCGTTTCACACGCCCAAAAATGGAAGATTTGAGCCAGTTACGGAGGTAAATGGCTCATAATTGCTGTTTCCAGGGGGTAAACAGCTTCTATACAACCCCTGGGGGTTGCACATGTTTGGAACCACCCTTTTTAGTTGTCTATGGGCCCCCACGGCTCAAATGGGCCATGCAGGGCCCTAAACAACTACCACACAGTTGGAGCCTTGAATTTAACATTACCTTTCTAAAAAAGCCACTGGTTGGGTTGATCACCTCAAAGATAAACTTGAGTTTTATTCTAATTTATAGATTAATTTCATCATATGGGTTTTTGTTCTGATGATGATCTGGTAATTCTATTAGTATAAAGGGTTATCATCATTACGTTGAGTGTTTTGAGTCAACATCATTATGATGAGTTTTTTGAATGAGATTTTATTTTAAAGTCAGTTCAACTTATGTTGGGCTGATCCCATCATAAAGAGTATTTTTACCTCTTGTGCTGGGATCAGCTTAACAAAAGCTGAGATTGGTTTTTTTTGGTGTTTTTACTTTAGGGCTAGTCAAGTTGTACTTGTATTTTTTGATACTTTTACTTTAGGGCTACTCAAGTTGAACTTGTATTTTTGGGCACTTTTACTTTAGGGCTGCTTGATAAAATTTCATTGTTTATAATTTTTGGAGTTTTTACTCAAGGGCTAGTCAAGTTGAACTTACTTGTATTTTTTCTTTTTTTTTTTTTCTTTTTTTGGTACTCATATTTTTCATATTTTTCCTTTTTTGGTGTTCTTGTTAATAAATGAAAATAATTATTTATTTTTATTTATTTATTTTTTCAATGTATTTTCTTTTCTTTGTTTGTTTTTTTTTATCCGCAAATGGGTTTCAAACAGCCACTTGCAAACCCTCTCAGTTGTGAAAGGCTGCTCACAACTCCCAATTGCATTGTGAGCAGTTGTTCACCACTGAGCTGGGTTGTAAGTGGCCCTTCACAACAAAGAAAGGTTGCAAGTGGCTGTTTGTGACTCAAAGTGGGTGGCAAGTTGTGCCATCTGACCCTTTTTAGGTTGCCAAGGGGGGTCATGAGGTTGCAAATTTAACCTTGGCCATCCTAAAAATACAGATTTCATGCTTCCAATTCAAATATTTTTAAATATGCAAACAAAAATAGCATCCAGTGCATGAATAATTATAAATAAATATTAAAGATGGATTTTATGAGATAAAAATAAAGCTTTCTGATGGAATGTAAAAAACTTTGTATCAAAAAAGAAGAAAAAAATGAGCAATACTAAACAGATCTATTTCATGAAGGGAATTCAGATGAGTTCAATTCCTCAAAAATAAGCTTCATCAAGTAACAAAACAGAAAAATTCAATAAAAAAAAACTTCTTTGAATAAGAATGGATATTTTCATTGGTATTTAAATACCTTATACCAAAATTGAGCAGACCCAAGGTGATTCTTCCTATACCTATTTTATGAGGATGATTCAAATATTTTGAAAAATTTCAACCTTGAGTTCATTGAGTAACATGGTAATGATTATAAAATCAAAAATTGATATCTTTGGAAAGAAAGGGTGATGTTAAATTCACAGCTCCAGCCATGTGGTAGTTGTGTAGGGCCCTACACCGCTCAAATGAGTGGTGGGGGCCCATAGATGACTACAAAGGGCCATCTCAAACAGGCAAAACCCCTGGGGGGTTGTGTAGGAGCCGTGTAACCCACAAGAACTTGTTTTTTTTGTGTTTTTACTTTAGGGCTGGTCAAAAGACTTGTATTTTTTTGGCACTTTTACTTTAGGGATGGTCAAAAGACTTCTTTAATTTTTGGGCCCTTTTACTTTAGGACTAGTCAAGTTGAACTTACTTTAGGGCTTTTCAAGTGACTTGTATTTTTTTTAGTGTTTTTACTTTAGGGCTTGTCAAGTTACTTGTCTCTTTTTTTATTGTTTTTACTTGAGGGCTTGTCAAGTTACTTGTATTTTTTTTGTTGTTTTTAGTTTAGGGCTATTCCAGTTACCTGTGTTTTTTTGGATCTTTTTACTTTAGGGCTAGTCCATTGGATAGTACCATTTTATTATTATTATTATTATTTTGTTTTTTTTAACCAAAAAATGAACATTCTTTGATTTTTTGGTTGATTTTGGTTTTTTTGGAAGGTTTATTTAGTTCATGGGTTATGCTAGTACACTTTCATTCCTTTTTTTTTGGCCCTCCGCAGTCCAGTTGCGTGTGGGATGCCACACAACTACATTTGAGCTGTTTACAACTCCACACGGCTTTAATGTAGTTGTGGGGAATCCCACATGCCAGCGGACCAGGCTGGGTTTTCCGCGCAACTCTTTTAGCGGTGGGGGTTTGTACACGGCCCTATTTGAACTGTGTGCACAGCTCAATGAGCCATGAATTTAATATTTCCCGGAAAGAAATAAATATTTCTGATGGAATTTAAATATGTATTTATCATGAATAAAAAAATATAAAAAATGAAAAATAAAACTTCTAATTGAGAAGAATTCAACTATAATGAAAATTTTCCAAAGAAACTCCATGAAGTGCAGAATTAATGAAAGAAATATTGAAATTAATGTTTCTTTGATTATTCTAACACACTTGATACATTTAATAATATTTTAAATCCACTCTTTCAATAGGTCTATATTTCATTTTTCCATTTTGCTTTATATTTGGTAAAAGGGTAATGTTGAATTAAAAACTCTTTGATACATCTACAAGACTCAAATGGGCTGTGTGGCATGCTACACAACTCAAATGGGCCATGTGGCACACTACACAACTCAAATTGGCTTTTTGGCATGCTACACAACTTAAATTGGCCATGTGGCATGCTACACAACTCAAATGGGCCATGTGGCATGCTACACAACTCAAATGGGCCATGTGGCTTGCTAATTGACTCAAATGGGCCATGTGGCATGCTACACAACTCAAATGGGCCATGTGGCATGCTAAACAGCTAATTTGAATCATGTAGCATGCCCAAATCTAGTTGTGTTCCATGCCACAAAACTAAAAGAATTGCAGGCTTAAACAAAACTAAAATAAACTAAATAAAAAACAGAAATCAACCAAAAAAATCAAAAAAGTTTGATTTCTTGGTTTAAAAAAAAATACAAAATATAAAATAAAATAAAAATAACTAAATTCTTGAACAACCCCAGGGGTTGTATACCCCCGTACACAGGTCTAAATGGTTGTGTACAGGGGTACAAAAATGAAAAATGCCCATTATGGAGGGTATATGCCCCCCCAGGGGTTGCCTGTGTTTGGAACAAACCTTTGGAGTAGTGTATGGGCCCCCACGCGTTGAGGAGCCCCACACAACTCCCACATGTTGTGTGGGGCCCTAAAAGACTCCCACACGTTGTGGTGTCAATTTATAGACACGGATTGGGAACTGCGTTGCAGCTGCGCGCTCAGCATTGGGGGCAAGCGGGCTCAGCATTAGGGTATGCGGCGTGCTCAGCAGCGGCAGTTGCTGGATCAGCAGCAGCTGCTGTTTGGCTCCGCACCTGGTGGACGGATTGGGCTCAGCATTGGATGCGGCGTGGGCGGCAATCCGCCCCGGAGATTGGATTTGGAAGGTAGTGCGCTCAACTAGGTTTGCAGGCGCGCCGGTTTGGATACGTAGGGGCGGAGAAATCCGCGGGCTATGAAGGAATGGATGAAGCCCGCGCGCAAGCGCGGGGGTCATGCCGGATATTACCAAACACCCACAACGGGCACGGACAAACGGATACGGAAAGGCGCGGGGGCTCCAAGTAGGGCGCGGTGCAAGGACCGCGTCATGAGAAGGACAAACCGGATGAACGGAACGGCGTACAGACGGCGGGGGGAGTTTGGTACGGAGGAGGTGGGGAGAGGAGGCTAGGGTTTCTGTTTTGGGATTGTTTTCTGTTTTGTTGTCATACTGTTATTTGCGCGTGTACTTACGTTAGGGTTGAGAGGGGGGACTTATCCTCACTCTCAACTCTGGGTCAGAGAGGGGGGGGGAGGAACCAGAGCATTAAAGAGGAAGGAGGAGGAAGAAGATCATCATCAGATTGAATCACTCATCTCACCAGGAGATTAAAGGAACTCATACCGGATACACATCCAGGTGGAAAGTTCTGAGGATTGAAGGATTGGCGATTTCTCTCTCTCTACTTTTCTTTATCTCTTATCTCCTTATTCCATTTCTCATTTAAGTGCAACTTTGGACATACTCATCTCCTTCCAAACGCAGGGAACCGTTAACTTCTGAACCTTGGGACAATTTTAGGGGGATAACCTTTATTCTTTCCACATCTGGGGGTCTGGCCGGGAAGTAACTTTCCGTTTCTTGTCTTTTGAAGGTAACCGGGCACGATTTCCTATTCATACCTTCCTAAAGTCGCCCCTTCTTCTTTTTCTCCTTCTCCTTCCGTCTCCGGGTCCGCTACTCCGACCCCACTCTTGTCTTCCATCCCTCCTCCTCCCCCTCCCTCCGCTAGACCTAGGAGAAGCTAAGCCATTCCTCCATTGGTCTCCAGTGACCATGAATCCACCTGTCCGGTTTGCATCAGGCCGCGCGACTACCCTCACATCCAATTCAACACTGCGGATGTGGAGCGATTCATCTTGAGATACAAAGGTATTGCAGATGCAGAAGCTGCGACGGACGCGTCAACTCCGTACAAGGGTGCAGCGGCATCTTTACGATCACAACTTGGTAAAGCGGTCATTGGACGGGAGCATTGCGCTCCTTCCGGAGTTGGCTGTCATTTGCCGGGCTGTGGAGAGTGAGCTTGACTTAGAGGAACTTATCGAGGACACCGCTAAGTCCTTCCCAGTGGGACCAAAGAAATCCGCCCCCCAGGTTCCGGCTCCGGCGCAATTTCCGGCCCCAGTTCCATCTACTTCCACGCGCGTTCCAGTTCCTCAACCCGCGCCAGCTGCTCCGGTAAGCAAATTGACGGAACTGATGAAGGACCTGAAGATCTGCATGAGCCGTATGGGCCAGAAGCAGCCGCGAGAGCCTCCACCTCACATGGTGGAAGGGTTTTGGCCGCCCGGTACCTTCATGCCGAGGGGGTGCTCGTACTGCGGGGCAAACGGTCATTGGCAATTTGCGTGCGAGGAGCTTACGAAGGATCTCAGCGCGGGATTGGTTCCAACGGGGGGGATGGGGTACATGTTTCCGACGGGCGAACAGATTCCGATGTAACCAAGTCAGCCAACCGCAATGCAGAAAGTGCGCACACGGGGTCAGGAGGTGGGAACAATGGCGCGAGCGTCACTGGGCATTGTCACCGGTCCCGGATCGTGGCAACCACCTTGGGTGGAAGCTGAGGTAAGGGTAGTTGCAACGGAAGAAAAGGTGGCGGTCTCCAATAAAATAGAGGTGGACGCGAAGGAGAGACCCCCGTCGGCCGTTCCAAAACCGGCCGCGCGTGCGCCTGGAACCAAGGTGCCGGTAGCAAACCCTGTAGGGAAGAAGAAAGCGGGGGACATCGTGCAAAGGGTTATGGGTAACGAGACTCCAGTTCCGTTGACCTTGCGGGAACTGGCGGCCATGTCTCCAGTGGTGGTAGAAAAGATGGTTCAGGCGTTGCGGGATTGCGGTCAGGGCCAGGTACCTCAGACGGTGCAGCGGGTTCATTTGGCGCGGAAGGAGGAGGGGCGCGAGGAGTGTGAGTTGAAATTGGTTTCAACTCCACTTGCTTACGTTCCAATGGTCATAGCGGGAAGGAAGGTGTGGGCTATGGTGGACAGCGGTTCAATGGTGAACCTGCTGCCATCGCGGATGGTGGATGATTTGGGGTTGGTTTGGCGGAAGTGCGCAATGGGTCTCCGCGCGCTTAACGGAGGGGAGTGTTGTGTGGATGGGGTAGTCAAGGAGGAGGAGGTCAAGGTTGCAAGGGTCCGTAGGCCCCTTTCTTTTCTTTTGGTTGATTGTGTGGACGTGATTTTGGGAAGGCCGTTCATGTTTGGGTTTTGAGCACGCATGGTTTTCGATCCGGAGGCGGGAACGGAGGTGTTGACGGTGGAGGATTTGTCCGGCGGAAGGTTTGAGACAACTATCTGCGATCACGGGCAAGGGAAGCGGAGGAGAGTGTTGGAGTATGAGGAGGAACCGGACGCGGAGTTGGTCTGCAACGGGAAACCTTTGGAGGATTTTTTCTAGTCGACCAAGGAGACCGCGCGGAACAAGCTCCGGTTTCGCGCGGTGTGGAAACTTTAGAGGTTTTCCCTCACAAAGTTGTCCCTAGTTACGGGATCAATGGTTCTAGCGTCTGTAAGACTGAGAATGCTTCCTTTTCTTTTTCCCCCCAAGAGAGAGTGCCCCCCGAGAGAGCCTGCCCCTCCTCCCGTACTGAGGGGAGGGGCATTATATCCCCCTCTCCTCAGCCCTAACCTAAGTACAAACAACAAAGACAGACTGGCAACCATGAAGAAGGAACCCTAGACACAGAACCCTAACCCATCCCCCAACCCATACCCATACCCTATCCCCGCCAGCTCGCCTGCCATTACGCGCATCCGGTTCGTCTTTTTGTGGCGCGGCCCTCCGCCGCGCAATACCCAAAGTTCGCCACACTTGCGCGCATCCGCCCAACGCGCCATTGTGGATTTCCTGTCCCGTGGCCGGCCCGCGCTTGCGCGCGGCTGCCCACGCATATAGCCCCGCTGTCGCCCCGCCTTTTCCTCCCCCAACTAGCCGTCCAAGAACCTGGTCGGCCCAGCTCCATCCGTGAGTCGGACATCCAAGCGGGTCGCGGCCCGCCTCCCTTAGTCAGGCCCGGCCCACAGTCGCGTGCTTGATCCCGCCGCGCCCACTGCTGAGCCCCCAGCGGCTACTGCTGAACCCGCAGCGGCTACTGCTGAGGACCGGCGCACCCCCACTGCTGAGCCTAACCTACCAGATGCTGAGCGCGCAGGCCGCAACGCAGTCCTCGACCCAAGGCTATATAATGACACCACAGCGGGCGGTTGACTAATGAGGAGCAGGAAGGGGGAGGAAGGAAAGTGCAGGGCGCGCACGTCGCAGAAGTAAGTCCCTTTTCTCAGTATGCATTGCCCAAGGGTACTACGCTTCAAAAACCCTATCATTGTGCCACACTCGTGAGCAAAGGCAAAAGCCGCGGTTCCGTTCTGTGTAGGACTTACAGCAAAGGATGCGTGCGGATGATGCGGTGCAACACGGGCAAGTACAAGCCGGTGTCACGGAAGGTCCGACCGAGGAATGAGCCAATGCCCCAGGAACTGAACGGGCCGCTTTGACCGATTGCTTGGTCGCGGGACTCTTGGGTCACGCCAATTAAGGCTTCGGGGTGGGTTACTAGTTCGGCGCGGATCACGGAGGAGCGGATTGCAGCTTTCAATTTTGGCCCGACGGGATGGTTGAGTACGGAGGAGCGCAAGTTGCTGATTTCGGTTCTGGTTCTTTGGGAAAGAGCGCTCGCGTTTGGACCGGAAGAGCGGGGGCTCCTGAAAAACAATATTGGTGACCCCTATGTCATCCCCACTGTCGATCAAAAGCCGTGGCAGATCAAGCCAATCCCAATACCGCGGGCGGTCCAGGAGAAGTTTCTGGAGTTGGTGCAGGAGCGGGTGAATACTGGCCTTTACAAACAGTCAATGTCTAGTTACTCCAGCCCGATCTTTGCGGTGGTTAAGCAGGACAGAAAATTGTTGAGGATTGTTCATGATTTACAGCGGCTCAACTCCTTTACAATCCGGGACGCAGGACAGCCCCCTTGCGTTGACGAGTTCCTTGAGTCAATGGCGGGCCGCGCTTGTTACGGTTTAGTGGATGTGATGGGGGGATACGACCAGCGCGAGTTGGATCCTCGCTTGCAGCCTCTAACTGCATTTGAGACTGGGTTGGGAAGAATGCAGCTGACTCGGCTCCCGCAAGGCGCGACCAATTCCGTGGCGGTGTACCAGGCACAAATGGCATGGATCCTGAAGGAGGATCTTCCGGAGGGAGTCAAAATCTTCATTGACTACGCGGGCATCAAAGGTCCGAAATCCGATTACGGGGGAGCGGAGCTGGTTGAGGTTCCTGGCATCCGGCGTTTTGTGTGGGAATATGCGCAGACATTGGAACGCATCCTGTTTTGCATCAAGGAGGCAGGACTGACGGTGTCGGGGAAGAAGTTTGCGGTTTGTGTCCCGGCGCTCAAAGTCCTTGGCCATGTTGTTGCTTCCGACGGCCGGCGCATTGCAGAGAAAAAGCGGAACAAGGTCCTTGAATGGCCGACCCCGCGGAAGGTTTCGCGTACCCTTCAGTTCTTGGGATTATGTAGCTATGTCCGCATGTTCATTGAGAGGTTTGCGGAGGTGGCGAGCCCGCTCCAATCACTAACGCGGAAAGGCACGGAGTGGAAGTGGGGGGAAGAATGCAATCGCGTGTTCCGGAAGCTCAAGGAGATTGTGGGACGTTACATTGTGCTCCGCAATCTCAACTACAACGTGGGAGGAATTAGGCTAGCGGTTGATTCCAGCGAATTTGGCGCGGGGGGGGTTCTCACTCAAGAGGACAACGGCAAGGATAGACCAGTACTTTACGAGTCGGTCAACTTCACTCCGACGGAAAGCCGGTACTCTCAGCCAAAGTTGGAGTTGTGCAGGGTCACCAAGATTGTGCGGCGGCTCCAGTATCTTTTGTGGGGGGTTCATTTTGAGCTTTTGGTGGACGCGGAAGCGCTGGCGTGGATGATCAATTCCCAGGCATTGCCCAATGCTCCCATGACCAGGTGGGTGGCGTTTCTCCAACTTTTCTCCTTTGCTGTTGTTCATGTTCCGGGGAAAGCGTTCACTAAGCCCAACGCGTTGTTGCAGTATCCGAGGGACAACCCGTTCAAGGACGCGGAACTGCTCGATGTGGAAGCCCCAGTTGTCAAGGTAGGGGTTGTGGAGGCAGGCGTTCAGCTACCGCTCCGGCAGATTGGGCGGTACGCAATTCATTGTGACTACTTGCGGGACCTTTGTTTTCCCAACCGAGCTACAGAGAAGGACATGCAATGGGCGAAGTGGCAAGCGGGGAATTTCTACGTGCAGGAAGGGCAGCTTTGGCGGCAGAAGACTCCGGTTCCTCTTGTGGTTACCACTTTGAGAGCGGATCAGGAAGCTATCCTCTGGAGCCTTCATGACGATCTTGGTCATTGAGGAGAGGTCGAGACGCGGAGGCGGGTCAAAGAGCGGTTCTGGTGGCCGGGTGTAGTACGTGCGGTGCGGGAATGGCTGGCGTCCTGCAAAGCCTGTCAACGGCAGAGCGCAAGACTGCCCAAGGAAGTTGGACACCCCAAAGGGGAGGACACCCTCTTTGGTCAAGTCTCGCTTGATGTCTTCCACATCAAGGCTGGTAAGTTCGCCTATCTGCTTGTTCTGCAGGACAACCTGTCCGGTTGGGCGGAAGCGCGTCCGTTGGTCAAGCTCTTGGCGGACAAAGTTGCTCTATTTCTGGAGGAAGACTGGTTCGCGCGGTACAGGTTGCTTTGTCTGGTCACAGTGGACGGAGGGGCTCAGTTTTGCGGCTGTTTGATTGAGTTGGTGAAGAGTTGCGGAGCCAAGTTTGGCCAAGTGACGGAGTACTATCCCGAGGGGGCCGGCATGATCAAATGCGGGCATCAGCCAATCAAGGACGCCCTGGTCAAGATGTGCGGGGAGGACGGTAAGCGCTGGCAGGAGACCCTTCCAATGGTGCTGTTTGCGGATCAGATTTTGGTGAAGTGGTCAACAGGCTACTTGCCGTACGAGTTACTTTTTGGGCAGCGCCCCGTGCTTCCGGTGGACATTGAGTTGGAGACGTTCCTAGGGGTTGACTTGTGGAAGGTGAAGACTACCGCCAAATTGCTTGAGGCTTGCGCCAAACAGCTCCTCCGACGGGACAGAATGCTCGCAAAGGCTGCGGACCGGCTAAAGAAGACTCAGACGGCATTTGTGCGCTATTGGGACAAGCGCTGCTTGCATTGTCTCCGGGATCCTTTGCGGAAGGGGGATTTGGTGCTCCTGTACAACCGAAGTCTGGAGTCTCAGTGGGGGAAGTTGTTTGCTAACCAGTGGAACGGCCCATTCCGCGTGTTGTCCAAGTTCAAGGGTGGCAGCTATCAGTTGGAGGAATTAGACGGTACTCCACTGAAACAAAAGGCAACGGCTTCGCATGTCAAGCGCTTTTTCGCGCGGGGATCCACCTCGTTCGACGAGACGGCGGAAGGGGATGAAGGATCGGACAAGGGGATTGTGACGCGCGGCCATGGTGTAGGAACGCGATCCGGGGATTTGTCTTTGGGTGGAGAAGCGGAGGCCGTGCCGTTGCAACGGAGTAGGCGGTTGCGACCAGCTGGGGACAGTGGCCAAGTTGGGGGGGGTAGGGGATAAGTTTTAATTTGGTGAGGGGGTGCTCTAGCCAGTTCACAGCCGGAACGGCTAGACACCCCAGAATGTCTGTTTCTCTATGTTTCTTTCTTGTCTGGATTGTGGGGTCTTTGCTGGTTTGGGGTTTCTGCAGGAAACGTGGGCGCGGCGCGAAGCCAAGTCTGTAAACACAAGGACAAGCCCCGCGGAACCGGGATGCGTGGGCAACCCCCTGGATGGGGGAAGCGGGATAAAGAGCAAATTGCGGGCGGTCTACAGATGGCGCGCAAAAACAAAAAAAAAATGTGTTCTTTTCTATTTTTCTTCTCTGTTGGTTTCTTTTTCTCTTTTTCTTTCTCTCAGGATATCTCAAGGATGGGTGGTTGGTATGGGATTAAGCTTGATTTGGTGAGGGGGTGCTCTAGCCGGTTCACAGCTGGAACAACTAGACACCCCAGAATGTCTGTTCTCCTACTCTCTCTCTCTCTTCCCTTACGGTGGCGCGCGCTGGTGTTTTGGTTGTTGTGTTTGTTACAGGAAGGGTACGGGGAACTGTGTGGCAGTTTGTCTGGGGCGGTCCAGGTGCCTCTTTTGAAATGGCTAGTCACTTACGGTCGCTCACAAAGCAATCGCGTGGGCCCGGACATTATCTTGGACTCACTCTCTCAAAGCGCAGCCGCTCACTCTTTTTTTTCTCAGAAGGATAGGACCTTGCGCAGAGACATGTATTTTTCTTAATGGAAAAGGGAAGCGCGGTACAAGCTACAAGAAGAGAAGAAAAGAGGAAAGGGAGAAGGGGAAAAAGGGGGGCGATGCGCCTACGCCATCTTCATCATTTCCTCCATTTCCGCCCTTGAAGCCGCCAGTAAAGCCCGGAAAGACACCAGGAGTTCGCGCCAGCATTCCGAGGATTGTGCGCCGGGGATTGCGAGGAAGTTCCGGAGCATTGTGGTCAACCTTTCTGCAAAAGCCTCGAAGCCGGCCGCCGGGAGCGCCATTACAATTGGAATCTCCGGGATCTTGCAAGGGCTGGCTGGAGGAGCGGCTGGTGAAGATGAGGCCCCCGGGGAATCAACGGGGGGGCTGGGTTCAGCTGAAGGCAATGACGGGACAACAATCTGTGACGGAGGCGGAGGAGAGTCTTGGGGCGCAGGCCTCTCATCCAAGTTCACTGGTGGCACGGGCGGTGTTGGCGGTCGTGGAGTAGGAGGAGGAGGTGCTGGCGCGGCCGCGGGTCTTCCAGAGAGTCTTGGGTCCGGTAGGGTTTGGTTCACGCTGACAGCAGCGGCCCAAGCGCGGGTCGCCGCGCGCCATTCCTCCAAAGTTTTGTATTTGCCCCGTTGCGCAGGGGTGATGCCGAGTCGCGGCTCACGTGCGAAGTAGTGGGTGATGGAGCTTGGGGGCGGCGGGATGGAGGTGAACCGGGTGGTGTCCACGATCCTTCCAAGATTGGCTTGTCGTCCAAAACCACGAACGGGTCCGGGCAAGCCCTCTTGCGCGGCCTGGGGCGAGAGCCGGATTGGAGGGGGCTCAAGGGATGCTGTCGCTAAGCGAGCAGCAACGATGACCGCGACAACAAGCTGAACAGGCGCAACGAACGGGGATGATCAAACACGCGTGCCCGTTCCGAGCGCAGAACTCTCAAGGGAGCATGATGGGGACGGGTGGGAAGGAAAACAGGGAGGGTGGTAGTGGGAAGTGGTGGGGGTGGAGCGAGAGTAGCGGAGGTGATGGTGTGGCAAAGCAATGGGAACTTCTGGGGACAGAACTCAAGTTGGGGGGGGATGTGGTGTCAATTTATAGACACGGATTGGGAACTGCGTTGCAGCTGCGCGCTCAGCATTGGGGGCAAGCGGGCTCAGCATTAGGGTATGCGGCGTGCTCAGCAGCAGCCGCTGTTTGGCTCCGCACCTGGTGGACGGGTCAGGCTCAGCATTGGATGCGGCGTGGGCGGCGATCCGCCCCGGAGATTGGATTTGGAAGGTAGTGCGCTCAAATAGGTTTGTGGGCGCGCCGGTTTGGATACGTAGGGGCGGAAAAATCTGCGGGCTATGAAGGAACGCATGAAGCGCGCGCGCAAGCGCAGGGGTCATGCCGGATATTACCAAACACCCACAACGGGCACGGACAAACGGATACGGACAGGCGCGGGGGGCTCCGAGTAGGGCGCGGTGCAAGGACCGCGTCATGAGAAGGAAAAACCAGATGAACGGAATGGCATACGGACGGCGGGGGGAGTTTGGTACGGAGGAGGTGGGGAGAGGAGGCTAGGGTTTCTGTTTTGGGATTGTTTTCTGTTTTGTTGTCATACTGTTATTTGCGCGTGTACTTAGGTTAGGGTTGAGAGGGGGGACTTATCCTCACTCTCAACTCCGGGTCGGAGAGGGGGGGGGGAGGAAACAGAGCATCAAAGAGGAAGGAGGAGGAAGAAGATCATCATCAGATTGAATCACTCATCTCACCAGGAGATTAAAGGAACTCATACCGGATACACATCCAGGTGGAAAGTTCTGAGGATTGAAGGATTGGCGATTTCTCTCTCTCTACTTTTCTTTATCTCTTATCTCCTTATTCCATTTCTCATTTAAGTGTGACTTCGGACATCCTCATCTCCTTCCAAACGCAGGGAACCGTTAACTTCCAAACCTTGGGACAATTATAGGGGGATAACCTTTATTCTTTCCACAACGTTTGGAGCCATGAATTTATCATCACCCTTGGTAAAAATACATTTACATTTCATGAAATATTACTTTGTATTCAAAAACATCAATTTTTGATTTTATCATTCTTATTATGTTACTCAATGAATTTTTTGTTGGAATATTTCAACATATTTGCATTCTCCTCATGCAACAGGTATATTTATATGAAGGACTCTGATTTCCTGTTTTATTGTTTCCCCTCTTTGTTAATTTCTTTTATTCTTGAATTTTTTATGTATCAAAGTATTACATCGGTCTTATTCCGGTTTTCTTATTTGTCTAAACACTTTTCTCAGCCTTGCACCTATTTTTGAAGATTACTTTGAAATTTTGAATTAAGTAAATTTTCAAGCTTACTTCAGTACACCTTCCAGTTCTGGTTAGATATTTCATTTGCGCCATGCTCATCTAGCTCATCCTTCATCCCCTAAGTAAGTAGGGTGTGTGTGGGGCCGACGATGTGAGGTAAGAAAAAAACCTTTAAAAAGTTTACTACGTTGCCTGATATTTCGCTTGATGAGCCATACTTAATCATCAACTTGGTATATTAATTGTATATTTCTTAGAACCTCAATTTGAACGACATGAAGAGGGAGTGGAGGGCATTTTCACTAATTGGCCCGGTTAGGAACATCGAATCAGGTCTGGATTTCTTCGGCTGATGCAAGTTGGTTTGCCTCCTGAATTTCAACACTTCCTGCTTTTCTGTGATTTCGCATAACTTCTCACCAGCTCCATATGAACTTCAGAATTCGATGTAGATCCTTTTTACTCACGTTCTGTGTGGTCTAGTCTGATGCGTTATTTCTCGACCCCCCCGGATCTGAAGCTTCGCTAGCCCTAGCCCGACTGGGAGAGGTCGCTTCAACTCCCCTGGATGGGTTGGACTCTATCTCTGGCGACGACGTCGATGACAACCGGAACTCTGCCGTTTCAAGATCAAGGATCGACGCGTTAGTGGCATAGGTTGATACGGAGAAATCAGAAGACTAACCTGCATCTCGAACCTCTTTCAGAGACTCACGGGCAGCCCTGATTAGTTCTTGGATCTCAATCAAACTCCGGCTCAATTGAGCCTGAAAGGCTTCATCCGGGACTCCTCGTCGGTCTCGATATGCGAGACGCCGTAGCACTCGAAGACAGGTATGCTCGAATCGCTCCCACTGAAAGCGCAAGGCTTGGCGCTGCCGCCCGGCATCGAGTAGCCCAGACTCATCATTATATAAAGCATTCTCCTGCTCCCAGGGAGTGTCTTCTTCCGAGGCATCGTCCTGTTCCGAGGCGTTTTCCTGTTCTGAGTCCGTTTCCTGCTCTGAGGCAGTGTCCCGTTCCCAGGGATCATCAAGCTGATCCGGCTCTCGTCCCCGGTGGGGGTCCACTTGCGACGAAGAAGGGCCAAATAGATCGGGAGATGAGGCCACTACTACTTTCTTGGTACCGGCTCTGTCCCGAAGTGTCTTTCTGCAGGTTATACAAGTAGTTGCTGCCTGGAACCATCGGTCAAGGCATCCCTGATGAGTGCAGCTTTCACATTGGGGACACTTGTAGACTATCTGCCATAGGACCTGCTTCTGGTCATTCCTCTTGGGGAATTTGAAGGAATCTTGACAAATCGGGCAAATCGTGGTGGGTTCAAGGAGTCTAACTCCTTCCTCTTCCGTGGGTATGTCGAACTCATTCGGTCGGATGGGTTGCCAGGCTTGATCCCAGCTCGTCAACCGGTTTCCTCCAGAAAACTCCTTACTTGGGGTAGACTCTAGTTTAAAGATCTTGTTAGAAATTTCGCCTTGCGGCTGCACGTTGGCCTTGCGCTTCTCGCGATCAAAATTGAGACGAGTGGCAGATTCTGAAAATTCATGACCCAACAATTTTTCGGCAGAAGTGGTTTTCAACCATCCTTCTTTTAACTCGATCAACTGGCCATCTGAAATAAACTTGGTGGGCATACATCCGACCCTGGTGAGCTTTTCGTGTGGTGCTCGTTGGAGTTTTCCTGGAATCTCAGCGGTTCCTTCGTGCCCGATCGCGCTGAAATCTTCAAGCGGTCTAGGCTGATGAGCTGGGACGATAACCTATTGAAAGAACAAGACATACTCAGATCCCGACACAATCCTCATAGTGTTATCAAATCAAAACAATTCCTTAACTACCCAGAGGAGCCATAGATAAAACCCAGAACCTCTAGCACACGACATGGGTGCCTACCGATGGTTGACTGGAGTCTAACGGAGTGATCGGTCGACAGGATTGCCGCTCAACAATCTTGCACGCGTTCCTGTTGGTTCATTCCTCTTCCAAATTGACGCCTGCCCTTCAACTTAAAACTCGGCGCGGGCCACCAGCAAGGGTGAAACTCTGCAATCCGAAACCGGTGGTACGATACCACCAGTGATCTAAGAACTTGAGCTGAGTCTGTCCAGGCCCCTTCATTCCATGCACATTCCCAACTACCTCTGAGGCCATCTCCCTGAAACTGCGACCTGAGGCAATCGATCCCAACAAGCCCCGCCGATGGAGATACCAACTTCATTGAACTAAACCGCCATGTTTCAAAAGAAACAACTTTAGAGCATCCACCCTCGTGTCGATAAGTCCGCTCGATAAGCGGACTTATCCAGGGTTTTGTCGATTTGACCACCCTCGTGCGCTCGATAGCGCGCGATAGTAATCAAATCGACAAAATCCTCGACAAGCAAGGAGATGTCAACCCTCCCTTTGAAACCCTTTGCCCCCCGACCTCCCCCTCCATAACTCCGGCCCCCCCCCCCCTCCACCTGGATATACCCGTCAACTCCACCCCCCCACCGACTTTTTGATATATACCCACCCATCCACTCCACCACCCCCCACCGACTTTTTCATATAAACCCACCCATCCACTCCACCACCCCCCCACCGACTTTTCAGATATACCCACCCATCCACTCCACCCCCACCAACTTTTGATCAATCTTCCCCCCCAACTTTGATATATGAAAACCCGCTCATCTCGATTGCATTCAATGCATGGAATCCCCTATTATCGCATCCTCAGACACGTCTCAAAGAAATGATAAAAAAAAGAAACGCTCACCCAATTGGTTGCCCCAGGAAGAAGAACAACTGGCAATCTTTTGGCTTCATGTTAGCGAGCAACCCAAATTTGCCGCAGGTCAAACTGGTGAGGTGTTCTTCAAGAAAGTCAAGGAGGATTTCATTAAACACCCCAGCATAAACCACCGTGATTACAATCAAATTTGGTCTCAGCATTTTTTTTCTTTTATGTTTCCTTTCAGGACCTTTTTTTCCATTGTTTAGAAAAATGGTTGCTGACATCCTTTTATTTCTTTTAGCTGGGCAGGTCTAAACACAGAAACCCTCAAATTTAGCTCCCTCTTCACTTGATTGACCAAAATGCACCCAGTGGAAGCTTGCCCAATGACTGGATGCAAGTAGCATTAACCCTCTACCAAGATCAAACAAAGACAACGTTCAAGTCTCTTTCAGCTTGGGAGAAACTTTGTTATGCCCCAAAATGGCACATGGAAAAGAAAGACTCACCAATCCTTCAAGCATTCAACACAGCCTCTGACAACACTGATGAAACCTCTGCTAGAATGCCAGCAACACCAACAACAGCTTCATCAGTTGCAAGTCCAACACCTCAACCCCCCAGATCTAAGGCCAGCAAACAACAAAGATTAAACAATAAATATTCCAATGACAATGGAAAGGTACAGGTTCTGGATGAGCTGAAATATAAAGAACAATCAAAAATGGCAGAGCAGGGCAACATCTTACTTCAAATCAACAATGAAATTGCAAAAGCCCAATTTGAAATTGACAAAAAGAAGCTGAAGGTTAAAGAAAGACAGGCCAAGATTGAGAGTGAAAAACTCAAAATCACAAGTGATAAACTGGAAGTTGAAAGACAATACAGAGAAAGCAAAGTCAAACTGAAAAATGTCTAACTTTTTTTTCCTCAAATTTCAATAACAATGACCCTGAGAGTTTGGAAGTTTGGAACAAGATGAAAAAGGCAATAAAATATAAATGACTGAGAAATAGTTGAATCAACTGAGTTTTATTCTCTAACAATATTTTTTTTTGCTACATTTTTTTAGTTTCTATTTTTATTTGTATCATTTGTAACTTGAAATTTATTTATTGGGTGTTTTGAAAATGTTTTTTTTGAAGTTAACACTATGGTTTTTTGCATTTTGAATTTTATTTGGGGAATTTTAGTGTCATTGTATAGCCTTGGATTGGGAAATGGGTTGTGGCCTCCGCGCTCAGAATTTGGTAGGACAGGCTCAGCAGCTGGGGTGCATGCAGTCTCAGCAGCAGCCTCTGTGGGCTTGGAAGTAGGCACTGCGGGGCTCAGGACACCAGGTAAAGGTTGGGCCTTACCAAGATGCAGCGGGCCACAACCTGCTCAGACGTTGCAGACCTAGGAATGCAGCCAGCCCAAACAAGTTTGCGGGAAATTAGTTTGGGGAGGTAAGGGCGGGGCAATTGCGGGGTTATGTGCAAGGGCATACAGGCACAAGCATGGGTCAACCCACAGGAACAGAAAAATCACAAAGGCCAGTTGGGAGGATATGGACAAGCACAGGGATCCAAGTAGGACACAGCAGAGGGCTGCCTCATGAGAAGGACAAACCAGATGTGTGTAATGGCAGGCAGGCTTGAGGTATTGGGCAGTATGGATTAGGGTTAGGCTGGGGTTCTGAGTTCTAGGGTTTCTTCTTTCTTTGTCTTCCAGGCTGTCTGTGTTTTTTTACTTAGGTTTGGGTTGAGGGGGAGGGCATAAAAAGCCCCCTCCCTCAGCGCAGGTTAAAAGGGGGGGGGCACGGAGAATGGATCACAGTTTTTGGAAAAGGAATTCATCATCATCTCTTTCTCTCTCTCTCTCTCTCTCTCTCTCTCTCTCTCTCTCTCTCTCTCTAAGGAGCATGCTCAGACCTTACGGACGCTAGAATCATTGAACTTGTAACCAAGGGGAAACTTTCTAGGAGTTCTTCTCTTTATTTTACACATCTGGGGGTCTGGCCAGGAATTCTTTTGTTCTCAGTCTCTAGAAGGTAACACAGATGCTGCCAAGAACTGTCCCTGGATCCAACATTCCGCCTCCTTATCCTCTACAATCAGCTCCAAATGCCTCAAGTCAAACTCAACCTCCATCAGCCACTGCTCACGCTGCTAGAGAAAGCTTTTTTGCCCCAACATCAGAGGAAGGGTCATAGGAAATGGCTGTTGAGACTACTCTGCATGTGTGGCTTAGGCCAAGGGACTTGCCTCACCTTTGGTTCAGCACCGTTGACATGGAGCAATTTCTTTCTAGGTTTGAAGGCATTGTGGACTTGGAGGGCGCAAAGGGCAGGGATGAGGTCTGGACTTTTTTCCTCTTCATCACCAAGGAAGAGAAAATGCAGGACATGGAGGAGATTGTTGGGTACAAAAGGCAGAATTGGGGAAGTTTGAAGAGCAAGATGTTGGCAAGTCGGGGAAAGGGAAAGCCCTGGTTCTGAGAAAGCAATTTTGAATGAGCAGAAGAGAAAGTGAGAAAGTACAGAGGGTTGCAGACACGCAAAGGGTTGGTAGAGTAAATGTCAAAGTTTTAATTTATCTATGGGTATTTGGAAAAGAACAAGGTTGTTGTGGGGCAGACATGGGCCATGAAGCGGGCATTTTTGGGTGGGCTTGCGCCTCAACTCTGTTCAAAAGTGAAACAGTATCTGTATGATCATGGTTTGGTCAAAAGATTGCTAGATATTCTTCCCAACTTGTTGGTGTGGTGGTTATTTATAGACATGGAGGCAAGTAGGCTCAGCACTGGAAATTTGACTTGGAGCGGCTCAGAAGTGGTTGGAAGTCCACAGCACAATAGGATCAGAGAAGCAAATTTGCAGACTTTCTATTCTAGAGTGCATTAGCTAAGGGCTCAGCATTGTTGCGGCGCGCACTTTTTGCGGGCACAATGCCAAGAATGGGTTGGAGTTTTTGCCTTATGCAAACATTGAGCATGGTCAAACATAACTTTGCCTCCGTGGCTGCGGGTTTACTAATGTGGAAGCAAGTGATCAAAGCTAAGCAGTACGGATTAGGCCAATGATGGGATATGCACTGAGGTTGTGGAGCTGTTGGGCAATGAATGCTAAAGTTGAGGAGGCAGCACAGGGTTTGTTGGGGATTTGTAGTTATGCGGCATGGGGATCAGGAGTGATTTTCTAGGGAAGATTGACAAGGACCTGTTGTTAATTATGCATTGGGCCAACTAAAATTTTAAGGGGAATTGGCAACAGGATCATTGAATCTACCAAAAATCATTGGATTGGGTAAGGGTCAGACTATTGGTAAGGAGGATCAGTGCAGAACGCATGGAGTTGGTGGGAAAAGGAGTCTTTCATTAAAGGTTTATGTTCCTTTTTGGAGTAGCTAAGAAGGGTCAGTGCAGAATGCACTGAGACAATAGGGGTCTTTCATTTGTGGTTTGCATTCTTTTGTAATTTGTGGTATATATAAGGGAGATTTTCTTTTATTTGAGAAAGGGGGGCGACATGATTGAATAATTGGAGTATCAAAAAAAGGGGAAAAAAATTTCACAGCAAATTATAGCTATATTCTTTTCTTCTAATAATTTGGAGTGTAATTACCAGAAAGAGTTCTTGGAGGTCATATTTAGGGAAATATTTCAAGTGGGGAGCACATTGGGGAGTCTTTCTTGTTTATTTACTATTATCTCATTGCAATTTAGCTTTAGTGGTTTCCAGCTCAGGTGCAGAAGTGGAATTTGATTAGGAATTTCAGAGGTACATAAGTGTGTGACTCAAGGGCTAGTGGGCTTTCTGGAACTTTGAGTGAGACTTTTGTGGAGAATTTTATATTGTTGAGGAGAATTTTACCAAACACACAATCTCTTTCCACAAGTTGGGGTTCTGGCTGGGAAAGTCCTTTCTCTGTTATAATACCTGGTACCATCTGCAGAGATATACCTTTTTTTTAGTTATTATTTCTTTTATGTCCAAGATGATTTTTGAGGCCGGTTTGGCCAACTCACTTCCAAATCACCAACAGGCAACTGGTAGCGCACCACCATATCAAAGCGCTCCTTGTCAGACCGCCAGTCTGGCGGGGCCGCTGCAGAGAGTTGCCATGGTGGGACAATAAATGTATGGGGCACCAGAGATGCTGGAGGATGGTACCATCTGCAGATATATACCTTTTTTTGGTTCTATTATTTCTTTTATGTCCAAGATGATGGGAGATTTTGAGGCCGGTTTGGCCAACTCACTTCCAACTCACCAACAGGCAACTGGTAGCACACCACCAAATCAAAGCACTCCTTGTCAGACCGCCAGTCTGGCAGGGCCCCCACAGAGAGTTGCCATTGTGGGACAATCAACATATGTGGAACCAGAGATTCTGGAGGAGCAGAAAGGGAGCAGAGCAAAACTTGGTCCAAGGGACTAACCTGCAGTTAAGTTTTGTCCAGAGGATGTTCACTGATTTATGGAAAGGTTTGAGAACACGGCCAACAGCAAAGGCACAAATGACGTTGACCGGGTCTGGAAAATAGTCAAATTCATTCTAGATGAGGAGGATCTGTGGGATGTGGGGGATATGGAGGGTTACAAAGAAAAAAATTGGGAAAATTTGCAGGGGGAAATAGTGGAAAAATTGGGGTCACCAGAGCAGAGGTTCCGCAAAGTGGATCTCAAGCATCTTGCAACCAAAACGGCAAGGGAAGGAGGTGTTTCCTCAAGGAGGTTGTTTGGTGTGTATTGTTCCTCATTTGATTGCATTTTCAAGTACCTTGTCTGCAACCAAATTTTGGCAGAGCATACTGGCTCTTTCAAGAGGAATTTCATGCAGGGTCTTAGCTTCGAGTTGCCCGGAAGGGTCCACAGAATGCTTTAAAATGGAGGATTAATCTGTAAGTTGCCGGATGGAGGGGTAACTCTACTCCTGGACATGAAGGACATCTGCGCGGCAGTTTTAGACGAGTTGGAATTAGCAGAACTTATGGAGGAAGACCCAAAGGGTTTGGAGAAAAAGGTTGTACAGGTGAAAAGGGTAAAAGGACCAGTAACACCAAAGGAAAATGCTGAAATGACAGAGATGTTTAACAAAATGTTTCATTTCTGGCAGAAAGCTATAGCAAAGCCAGCTTCAACAGTCCTGGAACCACCAAAAACAAAATCTAATGGGCCAACTCAGGGGCCATCAAGGGTGCTGCCAAGGAACAAAGGAAAGCCTTGCATCTACCAATGCTATTACTTCCAGAAAGACGGCCATCTTAAAAGTTTGTGTAAAGATCTGAGTGCAGACGTATGGAGAAAGATATTTAAGACAGATGGAAGGGATTGTTTTTAAACTTTAGGAGAAACTATACTGGATATGCCAGATCAACCTTTGCCGCAAGATCTGGCTTGAGCGGCGGCGGCAGAGAAGAAGGAAGCTACAGCTTCAGGGGGGTAAACTTTTCCCTTAACTTAGGAACCCACGGAAGTTTTGGTGGAGGTTAGAGCTGTTTTCTCCAATGAGAGGAAAATGGAACTTGATGGTCCTACTCCTTCAAAAGCAGCAGAACAGACAGTTTTAGTCAAAGCGGGGGGATCCCACAGGAGGGCTGGAGAAGTAGCAAGGAGAGTTTGCACAAAGGACCACCCAGTTTCCCTAACTTTGAAGGAACTAGCAGCAATCTCACCAGTAATGGCAGAGGAGATGGTTGCGGTCTTCAAGCAGTTTGCGGGGAATAAGGAGGACAACCCAAAACACAGAGAAGAGGCAAAGGTTGTTTCTCTCAATGGGGGGACAGATGTTTTAGGAGTTAGCAGTGCTATGATGTTCCCTTTGGGATATGTAGAAATGTGGATCAGAGGCAAAAGGTGTTGGAAAACGGTCAATAGCCGTTCAATGATAAATTTCCTTCCATTGAATTTGGCAAAAAATGCGGGATTTGTCCCACACAAGGCAAAAATTTAGTTTCAGACTTTGGGATGTTTCAAATGCGTGGTCAAAGGGGTGGTGGAGAAGCAGATGATGGAAGTGGCAAAGTTATTGGCTCTGCTGTTGTATTTGGTAGTAAGCGGGTTGGAGGTCATACTTGGTAGGCCATTCCTTTTCACCTTCAGGGCATCTCTTGGCTTCTTTCCAGATACTAGGCGGACGCCTTGGGGAAACGCTATGAGACAGCCATCTGTTGGCCTGAAAGTGGCGGATGGGAACATCAGAAGAGCTGCCCTCTTGCAGAAGGCAGCCAAGACAATTTGGGGGAGGATTTTTAAATGTTGGCCGTGTGGCCTGTGCAGGGAAGGCTCTGTCCTTGTTCAGATGGTTCACAGATAAGGAGAAGGGAGGAGGAACCCCCGTAGCGTGGTCCGACATGCTTTGGGAAGTATGGAGAAGAGCAGGGATTTGTGCAACAATGATGGGAGCAGGGATAGGATCAAAAGTGAGTCCTTCCTTTTATGTGCCTCCAATGGGTGTCAGCACAAGCAGCTATCCTTGTGCCACAATTGTGAGAAACCCAGATTTTGTTGCAGGTCAACAATTACAAATACAGGAGACAACCAGGGGATCAAAGTTGGTTGAAGTGCGGGTTTTTGGTAGAAAATACAAACCTGTTGCTAAGAAGGTACAACCGCAGAACCTCAATAAACCAATAAGCCCTATCCATTGGTCATGGGACCCTGATGAGTCACTTTTGACACCTGCAATCCTGGAGAAGGATCCAATGGGCTTGACGGAGGAGCAGATGGCATAACTCAACTTTGGAACGGAGGGGTGGTTGCCAGAGGAGGAAGTACAATTACTAAAGGCCGTGATTGTCATACAGAGGAAGGTGCTGTCCTTTTGTCCGGAGGAGTGGGGTTTACTCAGGCATGAGATTGCGGACCCCTACTGGATACCTATGGGGCCTCACAACCCTTGGCAGATCAAACTCATTCCTATTCTGGTAGCGGTTAGGGATCAGTTAATGGAGTTGGTGTGGGAGCGTTAGCAGAAGGGTCTTTATGAGCCTTCTTTTTCTAATTATTCTAGTCCAATTTTGAAGTAATAAAGCAGGACAGGAGGATTCTGCGGATTTTCCACAATCTACAGAGGTTAAAATTGGTCACAATAAGAGATTCTTGGTTGCCTCTGCAGGTGGAGGAGTTTGTGGAGAATATGACTGGAAGAGTCTGCTACAGGTTAGTAGACATCATGGGGGGGGTATGATCAGCGGGAGCTACATCCTGAGTCCTGTCCAATGATGGCGTTTGAAACGTGGTTGGGGCAACTTCAGTTAACGTGGCTTCTGCAGGGGGCGACTAATTTGGTAGTGGTTTACAAGGCACAGATGACGGGAAGTTTGCAGGATGATGTTCCAGAAACAGTGCAGATATCCACTGATGACGCGGGTATCAAGGGGCCACGGAGAAATTATGGCAGAGAAACTATTGCAGGAAATTTGGGAATCAGTCGGTTTTTCTGGGAGTATGTGTGGAATTTGGAGAGAATCCTGTTCCAGATCAAGGAAGCAGGTTTGACAGTTTCGGTTAAAAAGTTTGCCGTGTGCTTTCCAGCCTTAGAAGTCCTTGGGCACAAGGTTTCTGAAAAAGGGAGGAAGATCACTAAGGCCAAAGTTAACAAAGTTTTGGAATGGCCTACTCCACGGAATGCTACTCATGTTTCCCAGTTTTTAGGTCTATGTGGATGGGTATGGATCTTCATTGAGGGTTTTGTGGAGATAGCTATCCAATTGCAAAAACTAATTAGGAAGGGGGCTGGGTAGGTGTGAATGGAGGAATGCAATTGCGCTTTCTGGGAGCTGAAGGAGATTTTTGGGCAGGTAATACTGTTGAAGGACCTTGACTAAATAAAAGGAGGGATCTGGCTGGCGGTGGACTTGAGCAAGTTTGGTGCAAGCGGTGTGCTGACCCAAGAAGATGAAGGGAAAGACAGGCCAGTAATCTATGAGTTGGTAACCTTTCCAGAGGTAGAATCTTGGCACCCCCAGCCCAAGTTGGAGTTGTTTGGGGTGACAAGGATGGTGTGGAGATTACAGCATGTGCTGTGTGGGGTGTCTTTCAAAATCCTGGTGGTTGTGGAAGCGCTGGCTAGGATGATTAAGTCCCCAAACTTGCATTATGCTCCTATGACATGGTGGATTGCATACTCACAGTTGTTCAATTCCATGGTCAGGCACGTTCTGGGGAAGGCATTTACAATGCCCAATTCCTTGTCTTGGTATCCAGAGGTCTGGCGCGCGGCAGAAGGGGATTTGGCCGTGGAAAAAAGGCTTCTGACAGTGGCAGAAACAGCTGCCAAGGTTGGGAAACATCCCCTGAAACAGTGTGGAAGGTTTCAGGCATTGGATGAGTATCTTTGGACGCTTCTTTTCCCTGAAGGTTTTTCAGCAACAGAGGTTAGATGGGTTCAGCAGAATTTTTTGCTTTTATTTTTCCAGGAAGAGCAGTTGTGGAAATGGGCAATTCCAATACCCTTAGTTGTGGGCACAAGGCGGGAGAATCAGGAGGATTTGATGCAGAGTCTTCACAATGACTTAGGCCATCGGGGAGAGGCAGAGAAGCGGAGAAGAGTTAAGACCAGGTTCTGGTGGCCTGGTCTGGGGAAAATGGTGCAAGATTGGGTGCAGAGTTGCAAATCTTGTCAGGGGTGGAGTACCAGATTACCAAGGGAGGTGGGTATTCAAACGGGTGAGGATGCCCTTTTTGGGAGGGTCTCACTGGACGTGGTTCATATCAAGGAAGGAAAGTTCCTGTAGCTTCTTTTGGCTCAGGACAACTTGCAAGGGTGGGTGGAGGCGCTTCTGTTGGTTAAGCTGTTGGGGAAAAGGTGGAGTGGTTTTTGGAGGAGGATTGGTTTACTCATTTTGGGTGTTTGCAGCTCATCATGGTGGACAGCAGGACGGAGTTTTGGGGTGATCTTCAGAGGCTGGTCAAATCTTGCTGCCCAAAGTTCAGGCAAGTTACGGAATATTATCCCAAGGGAGCAGCAGAAATAGAAAGGGGGAATCAGCAAATCAAGCAAGAAATGGTCAAGATCTGCGGAAGTAATAGGAAGAAGTGGCAGGAAACATGGCAAGTTGTGCTGTTTGCGGATTGGATATTTGTCAAGCAGGGGGAGCTGTATTTTCCTTACCGGCTCTTGTATGGGAGGCAGCTGGTGCTTATGGTAGATATTAAAACCTTGACTTACCTTTCTATTGACTTTTGGGAGGTTAAGACCACCAAGGATCTAGTTGTGGCACGGGCAGAGCAAATTTTGTGGCAAGGGCAGTGAAGAGGCTTTGGGACAGTTGGGCTAAGTCGGTTTGGTACTGGGAGAAGCGTTGTGCCAATTGCTTTCAGGACCCTTTGCGGAGAGGCAACCTGGTTCTGCTTTATAATCAAAGCTTGGAGAGGAAGTGGGGTAAGCTTTTTGCAGATTGCTGGAACAGTCCTTATTGGGTTGTTAGTCAGTTTCCGGGTGGGATTTATTGGTTGCAGGAATTGGATGGCACTACCCTCAAGCCAAAGGCGGCAGCAGCTCATGTGAAGAAGTTCCACCTGCAAGGAACTACATATTTTGATGAAACAACGGGTTCAGGGGATGGAAATTAAGAGATGGCCAACATAAGAAAGATGGCTGTGGAGGATAAGGAGTCTTCAGAGGAGGAGTCCTTGGAGGGATGAACGTTGGGGTCAATGTTTGAGTTGTGGGGAGAAGGGGAAGCTCAGATCACCGGAGCAGCATGGAAGGTCTAGTCTTAGAGGACTTTTTCTGGGGTGGTCCAGGTACCTTAGTCTTACAGAGTCTTTGTTCCAGAGTTATTCTTTGTCTCAGGTGTCTCAGTTTTATTTGTCTCATTCTCAGATACAGAGGGGTTCTCACTGGGGTTTGTGGAATTTCTTTTGTTTGTGTGTCTCATTTTGTAGGATGGTGCAGGGCATCAAGAGGATTTCTTTCAGGGGAGGGCCAGGAATCATATTAATTTCAAGATCTATTTACAAGATTTAGGGGGCGCAGCAATCATTTAAGACAGGGAGAAATCTAAGGAAGGAAGATGGCACGGCAGAGCTCACCACCAGCACAATGATGATTGCGGAGGAGCTTGAAACGCTCTGCAGCTGGGATCCCAACCAAACATCTGAGGATGGCCAGTATTTGCTCATCCAATTTGTGGAGGTACTGGTTGATTTTGGCTTCCTCAATTCCTTGGCTGCCTTCTTTGTAGTTGCTTTGGATGGCCACATGGTATGGAGAGACCAGGCAGAATTAGGTTGACCTAGAAGGGCGGGAGTCAGAGGACTGAAAGGATATTTGAGGTGATGGGGTCCAGATTAGAGACAAGCAACACGGAGATCTTTTGACTGGCAATCGAGGCAACAGTGACTTGAAAAGAGGCGCAGGAGCTGTGTGAAGATATGGAGGGGTCAGGAAAAAAAAACTCATGGGGTATGGGCGGTGAGTTGAAGCTAATCAAAATGACAAAGAGAGGGGACTCAACCTCCGCAGGAGGTGTTGCGGTTGGAGTGGTGGATGTTGGAGGAGTTGGTGATGGTGGAAGGAAGAGGGGGACCTTGGGCGCTGCCAGAGAGGGTATTGGAGGCTTAGCCTGTCAAACAAAGACAGGAGCTGTGTTGGGCCTGCGTGGTACCTGGCGGAGTCCCACATTAAGGTTCTGGCGTTGGCCCCAGGCTTGGACGGCATCTCCCCAGGCAGCGACAGTGGGGTAGTCTGCATGTTGAGGAGGAGGGGAAAGGTGGTCTGTGGCCTCTGCAACAGGCAAAAGGGAGGCGGCGCAGTCCGGCTCCAGATTCCAGTTTTTGGTCTCAATGGGTTTTTCATTTTCCACCACAAAGTCAGCCATTGAACTGCAGCGGCAATGGGGAAGAGAAAAAGTAAGCAAGGATACAGGGGTTGGAGAAAAAAACAAAAAACTGCGGTGGCCTAGATGGAAGGCTTCTCGGGCTTGGAGACTGGCGGTTTTGGTGCATGTCCTCCGCATTTTTGCGCAATACTTGCACGTTTCCATGATGGAGGATTTTTTTCTTTCTTTTGAGAGGTTTGAAGTGTGACTAGGAGTTGGGGGTTGAGGGGTTTAGCAGATCTTCTGGAATTGTGGAGCGTTGTAAGACTCCAAATGGTGCTAGGCCGTGGCAGTTCTGCGGAGGGGAAAGGTGCTGTTTAGGATGCCCTCCTGAGTGTTACAAAAATATTTAAATGTAACCAAGATCAAGGTCCAGGACCTGGTAAATGAGGAATCAAGGAGTAGAGGATAAGGATGATAATAGTTTGGTAGCAACGGAACAGCACTATCTGAGACAAGATTATGCAAGGAAAAACTTGAACAAAAGAAGTTAAAGTCTTCTTAGAGTTCAAAGAACAAAAGCTTTTGTATGTAAACAACGCGCACAAGCTAATAACTCTGGTTGTCAGAAGAAGATTGGGGATGATCAACTCAAACCCAAGCAACATCCAGGTTCTCAATGAACCTGCCCAACTCTCCGCAATCAAGCGCTTGAAGGGTACCAGATAACTGAGGGTGGCTGTACAAGACAAAGCACAATGTTTAAGAAGCTCTAAAACAAACAGTAACTGATTTGAAGGAAGGATATCCTCAACACTTCTCAAGGGACTCAAGAGTAGGCTGGCAGAATGCAACTCCAAAGAAGCTAAGGGGAGGTATAACACTCCAGGTCTTAAGCTCAATAAGACCTCTTCAGTCAATTGTGATTGGCTCCAGAAAGGTGATCAGGGATCAGGACCAGTATGGTCAGAGAAAGGGATCAAGGAGTGGTATGAGACACTCAAAAATTCCAACAGACAGAATTTTTCTTCAACCAGCAAGGCTATTGGTTGGTGATAAGGATCAGGGATCAAGGGTTGAGTATGAAGGCTCAAAGATCAAAGGTGTGCCAATTTCATGCGGGATCATTCCATGCTCCAATGATGATCAAAAAGGCAGGGGAGAGCCCCTCCTTATATGGGCAGGAGACCATGTTAGACTATGTACAACAGATTCTACAAATAGAGCGGAAAAAGGAAGACAACCATGCAGTCACTCGCGTCCGTCTGTGGATGGGCGCGCGCAACAATACCAGAGTCACCCAACCCTTGTCTGAAGGCGGACGGGGTGGGAAAGAGAAATGAATCAAACCGCCGCGGATGTCCGCGGGCGGTAGTTGGCACTCTTCACCCCTTGTCCAAAGGCGGAAGCGGGTGGGAGAGCCCCAGGAAAGGTGACGGATGAATTCCATGAGAGCGCGGATGGACGGATAGGAGATTGGCTTGAGAAGGTTGAGTAAATCCTGACGGTCTTGAGATTCACAACTGATAGATCAAGTGAGATGGGAGATTTGACGGATCCAAGGATTTGCCAAATGCTTGGGGGTGCGGTCGGGATGGATTTGGTAAATCATGGATGAGCGCTGCGCGACGGTAGCAATGAGGAGATTGGGACGCGCAACAACAAAGATGAGAACGCGCAATAACAAAGATGAGGACGCGCAATAACGGCCGAGATGAAGAGCAACACGCAACGGCAAGGATGATGAGCAATGCAGATAAAGGACGCGCAAAGCGCGCGGATGAAGGAAGCGCAGTGCGCGCGGATGCAGGACGCGCGAGGCGCGAGGCGCAACGCGCGCAGATAAAGGACGGTTTGGATGAGCCTGAGGATAAGTTGTTCAGCCAGATGATACGTTTGCGCAACTGTTTATGGATTGAGGTCTTAAGGCGGCCAGGGTGTCTGGGATGGGGCACCACATCTCTCCCTAACTTACAGACTTTCCCTAGTCTGCTCCCAAGTTTGATGCCATAGAAAAAGAAAGGAAAGAAAGATGATTGAAACTGAAGAATGGCCATTTTGATCTTGAGAGTGGTTGAGAAAAAAAAATATGTCAAACCGACAAAAAATCCTAGAAATGGCTGAGATAAAATGAAGGAGGCATCCCAAGTGCTCACACGCGTGGCATGAAGTAGAGTTTTCACAAAACAACAAGGATCTTGCCCAGATGGTGCAAAATTGGGAGGACTTACTTCCGGACCAAGTTGCCTCCACGATAATGAAATTTCTTGATCTGATCAGCAGAAAACCTTCTGGCCATCTGAGTACCATCCAGCTCCTCCAAAAGATATGATCCACCTCTAACTTGACGGACTACTTGGTAAGGACCATTCCAGAGGTTATAGAAAAGCTTTCCCCACTGAGTCTCCAAGGAACAATTATAAGCCAATACCAGGTTGCCAGGGTTTAAAGGGTCCCTGATTTGATTTAGGTGTTTATCTTCCCAATACTGAACTGATTTTGCTCTTGATTCCATCATCTTCTGATAAGCTTTGTTACAAATATCTTCACTCCGCTCCAGTTGCTTTTATCTGGCAACTAATAGGTCAGTAGTTGAGGAAACTGTTTCCCAAGAGATGCCCAAGAAAGAATCAATTTCAAGATAAAGAGGAAGAACAGCCCTCTGACCAAAGATGATTTCATAAGGAGAGTAACCAGTGGTTCGCTTGGTGGAAATTTGATCAGAGAATAGGACCAAGGGGAGAAACTTTTGACAATTCTTGCCACTTTCACCCGCCAATTTGACAAGAGCAGCCTTCAACAGAGCATGGCCTTTTTCCACCATGCCTTGTCCTTCAAGATAATAGGGAGTAGTAACTCTATGTTGTCCAGGGAGCAATCAGATCATTTCAGAAAGTTTTCCACCAAATTCCGAGCCACCATCCCTAGAATAAGATTGGGCCAAGCCATAACGTATTGTCCAAGTCTCATGAAGGAAAGCTGCTACTGATTCAGAGCTGAGGTTCTTAAGAAACTTTGCTTCAAACCATCCAGAAAAATCATCTCTAGCCACAATGAGGTACTTAGCTCCACCAGCCTTAATGTGAACCACATCCATAGCAATCCTCCCAAAGACAGTGGACTCTCCAGTGGGGTAACAAATTTTGGCCGGGCGCCTAAGATCACGGTTTTGGAAGACTTCACAACTCCTACACCATTGAGTGACGGATTTCTTCAGGGATGGCCACCAGAATTGTTTGGATATTCATTGATAAGTTTTGGTTTCCCCACAATGACCAAGGTCTTCATGGAGATTTTCCAGGATTGAATCTTGCTTAGAAGGGATAGTGACCACAACAAGTGCACAAGGAGTTGGTCTTTTCATAAGCCTAGAACCTTGGAAAAAGAAATTGGAGGACTTCCTTTTAAGGGACCGAAATTCTTTGACAGAGAGATCAGGGGGTCTTTGGAGAGTTGAAAGGTACTTCTCCAACTTAAGCCAGAAACCTTGCTGGAAACCAGAGTAATTTTGGGACAAGAAGGCAAAGACAGGGCGGACCAAGGGTTCTTCCTCATCAAAATCCATTCCAACCTCTGATTCATTGTCTCC
Organism: Puccinia polysora; assembly: GCA_025617555.3. Taxonomy (NCBI): domain Eukaryota; kingdom Fungi; phylum Basidiomycota; class Pucciniomycetes; order Pucciniales; family Pucciniaceae; genus Puccinia; species Puccinia polysora. The sequence goes on along the minus strand of CM062634.1, from coordinate 10,724,369 downwards.
AATAGGTCGTTGAGATAAACCATCAGGCATGGTGAAAGATTTTCCAGGCCTGTGAACAATATCAAAAGAGAACAACTGGATGAAAGCCTCCCAACAAGTCATCGGAGCGTTTGGGAGGCTGGGGGCGTTTATCATTTCAATAATAGATTGTGCATCAAATTGTAACTAGAAGTGTTGACCCCAAAGGACAGTCTGAAGCTTCTTCAACATTTGGGCCAAACCGCAAAGTTCCAGTTTTCGCTGGGAGTACCTGGATTCCACATCTGAGAAAAGAAGAGATTCATACAGAGCAGGACAATCCAAACCATTTTCATCTTCCTGGGTAAGAACAGCCCCAACAGATTGATAACTCAAGTCCACTGCCAGCTTGATCTTGCTGGCTCCGGGTCCATAAGTGATCTTTTTCAAAACAATGTCTTTCCCAACAATTGTTTTGAGCAACTGAAATGATTTTTTGCAGTCTTGGGTCCAAATCCATTCAGCATCCTTCCTGGTTAAGCGACGCAAGGGAATACAAATTTAGGATAATGAGGGAATGAAGATCCTGTCATAAGTTACAACACCTAGGAAACCTCTAACTTCCGTTGGATTTATTGGGGTAGGCCAGGAGATGATTTTGTTGACTTTAGAGGGTGCCATCCTTCTTCCGTCCTTGCAGACTATATGACCAACAATTTCCAAGGCAGGGACACAGGCGGCAAGTTTTGATTCAGAGACAGTAAGGCCAGATTCCTCAATTCAAAAAAAAATCCTTTCCAAGACAGTAGCATACTCCCAGATAAATTGTTGGATTCCTGAGTGCCAAGGTAAGAGCTCATCATCATAGTCAGACACTGGCCCTTTAATCCCACCATCATCAATAAAGATACCCGCATGATCCGGGATTTCATCCTGGAGGATCCACATCATCTGAGCCTGATAGACTGCAACCAAGTTGGTGGCACCTTGAGGCAATCGATTCAGCTGAAATCAACCAAGGGGAGTATCAAAAGTAGTGAGGGGACGAGAAATAGGATGCAAGGATCGTTTGTCATAGCCACCCATAATGTCACCTAGACCATAGAAAGCTCTCCCAGAGAAGGATTGAACAAATTCTTCAGTGGCAGGCGGCACGCCAGAGTCTTTAATAGTAACTTTATTAAGAGGTTGGAGATCATGAACTACTCTAAGTTTACCATTACTCTTTAGAACACAGAAAACAGGACTGGAATAGCTAGAAGTTGATTGTTTGTATAAACCGGTTTGGAATCGTTCGCGGACCAACTTGATGAATTTGTCAACTTTAGCAGCAGGGATTGGGATCTTTTTCTTTTGCCAAGGGTCATGTTCAACTACAGGGATGATGTAAGGGAGACCATAGGATTATTTCAAGAGACCTCTCTCTTCTTCACAGAATGCAATAGATTTTTCCCTTAGAGACAAAATATTTTTGATCAAATTTAACTCATCAGGAAGAAGCCATCCATCTGGACCAAAGTTGACCACTTTCAGACGTTCTTCAGTGACCCGACCGGAGGGAATAAATGGACCAGTGAGGGATTGGGATAGACCACAGTAAGGATTGCGGGATAGCGGAGGACGCATAAGAGGAGGGTTGAGGTTGAGAGGCATTGGTTGGTTGACTGGCTGGACCTTCTTTGCAACTGGTTTGTACTTGGTGGCAAAGGAGAGGAATCCCTGCTTCCTCCAAGCATTGACCAGTGAGACCTGACTACAAAAACTGAGGCCGTGTTCCAACATCTTCCAAGTTTGATGTTCTGCTGCGTCCTTGAAAGGTGCCTTCTCCATAAAAGAGGATCCAAAAAATAACACATTGCTCACATGTGTGGCACAGGGTAGAGTTTTGAAAACAACAGTAGTAAAAGCCCCTGGTGGTGCACAATTTGGAGGACTTACTTCTACCCCAAATTGCCTCCACCTAAGACCAAACTCCTTCATACCAAAGCCACCAAGAAAAGAATCAAGATTGAGATCTAGTTTAGACTCATTGCGGAGATTCAAAACTGGAATAGAGGATGAGTGATCAGGCTGAAAAGAAAAAGAAAAAGAAGATACAACAGATCCAGACAGAGAGGAAATATTTTTGGATTTTTCGGATTTTTCACGAGTTTGGGTTTTGATCTTATTTGGATGAGAGAAAATGATGAGGAAAAAGAAAAATATGCCTCTAAGATGGGAGTTGGTCCATGAGTTGAAGTCTGAGGCTGAGGAGAACTACAACTATTAGTAGGGCCAACTATTTTGCTAAAAAATGAGGATGAAAGGAATGAGAGTTTTCCTTCTGCTTTCCTTTCAGGACAGATTTGGGAGGGTGACCAGGGAAGTCTCTTTCCCAATGACCAGAATCCAAAGAACAAAGGGGAACTTCAATCTTTCTGCCGGCAGCATCAGGGAGGAGAATTCTCTCCCCAACTTTATCAGAAAACATCAGGGTAGCACCAAAGTCCATTAAGAAAGGCCTTCCCAAGATCATGGGACCATCCAGACGAGTGATCCAGAAGTGACAGGTGCCAACAATATTTTGACCAATTCAAACAGGAATATCCTCAGCAATACCAACCAGCTCACAGGACTGGTTCCCTATTCCATACACAGCAGAATTGAAACTGACCCTTGGGCTAAGTTTAAGCTTGCAGGCCATGGAGTCCAAAATCAAGTTGAGCTGAGAACCCAAATCCACAATGAGAGAAACCGTTTTAGTTGATTCACCAAGACAAAATGGGAGAAAACCAAGAGGACAGGAATACAGGTTGGTATCTGAAGAGGGATCTGTTCCACCAGAATCCTCCATCAGAGTACCAGAGAAGATCTTTAATTTGTCCGGACCAATCTCCACATGTTGACGAGAAACCCATTTCTTCATCCCTTCTGCCACAGATGGAGAAATCAACAGGAGTTCAACCACAGATAGATCAGGGATTTTAAGATCAGAAATTTTCTTTGATACTCCTTCCACAGCATTAGGGTAGTCCTTGGAGATGCCCCTCTCAAATCAAACCTTGGGATGGGTGGAGGGAGGAGGATCAGGTGTAATAGGTGATTGAAGAGGATCTGAGGGTTGGGCAGGTTGAAGAGGGGGAGGATCAGAGTTGTCCTGGAACCCTTCCATAACTGGTTCCCTTTCTACTTCCATTTCTTCCACATCAGAGGAAGGAGGCTCAGGTGAAGATCCGCGTTTAGCGGGTTTTCGCAGAATGGAGGATGGAACAGGAGGAGACTTATGAGGTTTTGGTTCCTCATGGCGTTTCCTAGCTGGATTGGATTGATAGGTGCCAGGGACGCTGGAAGAAGTGATAGCTGGGGGATACCAAGGTTGCAGAGTTCCACAGGATGATCAAAAATCCACAAAGACCAAGGATGCCTTCTTAGGAATTGGTGGTTGGTATGAGGCCACCACATGACGGATTGGTCAAGACAAATCAAAAGGGATCAAAGCACCGTTAGGAAGGAAAAAATTATTTCCCTTCTGCTCTACTCACTTCTCCTCCTTGTCTTTCTTTAGTTCAGGACATCTACGAGTACCATGGCCTTCCCTATGGCAATAATAACAGACTATAATAGACTTAGGAACAGAATTAGCAGGTTTAGGAGTGGCTAAAGAGGATATTTTCTGATCTATTTTATTCTCAAATTCCTGAAGTAATTTAGTGATCTCATCTATAGTAGGTGTCTCCCGGTGAGTCTGAGGACTAGGTTTAGGTCTGCAATTGGCTTCCATCTTATTCATGATTTTGTTAGATGCTTGAAAAGAGGGGGCAAGGACTGGTTCAATGATTTTAGGTTTTTCAAAGGTGAGAGCTGTTTGACCTTTCATCACTTTATCCACAGTATTCCTAAGAACCATGAAAGAAGGGAGCTTGAACCATTGTCTCTTGTCGTGATCATGGATCCAGATTTGACCAATTCATCCTTAATTCTTTCCTGCACTCCTGGAGAGAAAGACTGAAAAAATCCCACTCAAATTTCATCCAACGTATCAATGTGATTGTTCCAGATAAGATAGGACTGGATAGGGTCCCAAGATTTTCTGAAAGTCTGATAGTCAGAGGCTGAGGAGATACCACCATTGGAGATCAATTGAGAAACCAGGGCATCCAAGTCTTGCAAAGTAAATCTGGCTACATCTATTTTTCCCCAATAGGCCAGCATAGCCTCCTTCAGGAGCCACCAGTTGTGAGTTTCAAATCCCTTGAACAATTTGATAACCTCCATAACTTTGTCAGAAGAGATAAAAAACTGTAACTGATAATCCATATCATATTCACTGGCACCATCCACTTCGCAGCCATCTCATAGGAGTCCAGGAATCGTTTGACATTGGTCCCATTGAAGCCTAAATTTTTGTTCTGAGGTTTGATTTTGACCATCTTGGCCCAAACAGCTAAAGAGGATCCAGCAGATTCCATGTTGAAGGGTTCCTAAGAGGTCCAAACAAGCAGAGTTCCAAGGTGGCTCACAAGTGTGTCAAGAGTAGAGTTTTCACAAAACGACAAGGATCTTGCCCAGATGGTGCACAATTGGGAGGACTTACTTCTGGACCAAGCTGCCTCCACGGATCAGATCTGAAAAAAGAGCAAACAGAAAAAGAAAAGAAAAAAAATTGGATTGGATTTTGGAGTTGATTCTTCAAGTTGGGACTGTAAATCCCAAGGTTGCTGGTTTGATCCCGGCCCGGGGGACCAAATGTAAGACTCCAAACGGGGCTTGGCCGTGGCAGTTCTGCGGAGGGAAAAGGTGCTGTTTAGGATACCCTCCTGAGTGTTACAAAAATATTTAAATGTAACCAAGATCAAGGTCCAGGACCTGGTAAATGAGGAATCAAGGAGTAGAGGATAAGGATGATAATAGTTTCGTAGCGATGGAACAGCACTATCTGAGACAAGATTATGCAAGGAAAAACTTGAACAAAAGAAGCTAAAGTCTTCTTAGAGTTCAAAGAACAAAAGCTGTTGTATGTAAACAACGCCCACAAGCTAATAACTCTGGTCATCAGCAGAAGATTGGGGATGATCAACTCAAACCCAAGCAACATCCAGGTTCTCAATGAACCTGCCCAACTCTCCGCAATCAAGCGCTTGAAGGGTACCAGATAACTGAGGGTGGCTGTACAAGACAAAGCACAATGTTTAAGAAGCTCTAAAACAAACAGTAACTGATTTGAAGCAAGGATATCCTCAACACCTCTCAAGGGACTCAAGAGTAGGCTGGCAGAATGCAACTCCAAAGAAGCTAAGGGGAGGTATAACACTCCAGGTCTTAAGCTCAATAATACCTCTTCAATCAATTGTGATTGGCTCCAGAAAGGTGATCAGGGATCAGGACCAGTATGGTCAGAGAAAGGGATCAAGGAGTGGTATGAGACACTCAAAAATTCCAACAGACAGAATTTTTCTTCAACCAGCAAGGCTATTGGTTGGTGATAAGGATCAGGGATCAAGGGTTGAGTATGAAGGCTCAAGGATCAAAGGTGTGCCAATTTCATGCGGGATCATTCCATGCTCCAATGATGATCAAAAAGGCAGGGGAGAGCCCCTCCTTATATGGGCAGGAGACCATGTTAGACTATGTACAACGGATTCTACAAATAGAGCGGAAAAAGGAAGACAACCATGTGGTCACTCGCTTCCGTCTGTGGATGGGCGCGCGCAACAATACCAGAGTCACCCAACCCTTGTCTGAAGGCGGACGGGGTGGGAAAGAGAAATGAACCAAACCGCCGCGGATGTCTGCGGGCGGTAGTTGGCACTCTTCACCCCTTTTCCGAAGGCAGAAGCGGGTGGGAGAGCCCCAGGAAAGGTGACGGATGAAGTCCATGAGAGCCCGGATGGACGGATAGGAGATTGGCTTGAGAAGGTTGAGTAAATCCTGACGGTCTTGAGATTCACAACTGATAGATCAAGTGAGATGGGAGATTTGACGGATCCAAGGATTTGCCAAATGCTTGGGGGTGCGGTTGGGATGGATTCGGTAAATCATGGATGAGCGCCGCGCAACGGTAGCAATGAGGAGATTGGGACGCACAACAACAAAGATGAGAACGCGCAATAACAAAGATGAGGACGCGCCATAACGGCGGAGATGACAAGCAACACGCAACGGCAAGGATGATGAGCAACGCGGTTGAAGGAACCGCGCCGCGGATGCAGGACGCGCAGCACGCGAGGCGGGAGGCGCGACGCGCACGGATAAAGGGCGGTTTGGATGAGCCTGAGGATAAGTTGTTCGGCCAGATGGTACGTTTGCGCAACAGTTTATGGATTGAGGTCTTAAGGCAGCCAGGGTGTCCAGGATGGGGCACCACAGCGTGGGAATCCTGGGGACAGAATTCAAGTTTTGGGGGATGTGGTAGTTATTTATAGACATGGAGGCAAGTAGGCTCAGCCCTGGAAATTTTACTTGGAGGGGCTCAGCAGTGGTTGGAAGTTGGAAGCACAATAGGCTCAGAGAACTGCATTGGCAGACTGTCTATTCCAGAGTGCATTAGCTAAGGGCTCAGCATTGGTGCGGCGCGTGCTTTTTGCGGGCACAATTTAAAGAATGGGCCGGGTTTTTTTCCTTTTTCAGACATCAAGCATGGTCAAACATAACGTTCCCTCCGCAGCTGTAGATTTACTAATGCAGCAGCAAGTGATTGAAGCAAAGTAGTGCAAATTAGGCCAATTATGGATATACACTGAGTTTGGTGAGCTGTGGGGAAATGAACTCTAAAGTTGAGGAGGCAGCATGTGGGTTGTTGGGGATTTTTTTTTATGCTGCATGCGGGATCAGGAGTGATTTGCTAGGGAAGATCAATGAGGATCTGTTGTTAGTTATGCATCAGCCTGGCTCAAATGTTAAGGGGAATAGGCAACAGGATCATCAAATCTACTGAAAATCATTGGATTGGGTAAGGGTTGGACTATTAGTAAGTAGGATCAGTGCAGAACGCACAGAGGCGGTGGGAAAAGGAGTCTTTCATTAGAAGTTTATGTTCATTTTTGGAGTAGCTAAGGAGGTTCAGTGCGGAATGCAGGCAGAAAATAGGAATCTTTCATTTGTGGTTTGAATTATTTTTTTATTTTTTGTATATATAAGGAAGCTTTTCTTTTATTGGAGAAAGGGGGGGACATGATTGAATAATTGGAGTATAGAAAAAAGGGGAAAAAAATTTCACGGAAAATTATAGCTAGATTCTTTTCTTCTGTTAATTTTGAGTGTAATTACCAGCAAGAGTTCTCAGAGGTCATATTTACAGAAATAGTTGAAGTGCAGAGATTTTTGGGGAGTCCCTCTTGTTTATTTAATATCATTTCATTGCAAGTAAGCTTTAGTGGTTTCCAGCTCAGGTGCAGAAGTGGAGTTTGATTAGGAATTAAGTAGTTAAAGGAATGTGAATCAAGGGCCAGTGGGCTTTGTGGAACTTGGAGTGATGTTGTTGTGGAGAATTTTACCAAACACACACTCTCTTTCCACATTGGTCATCTGCCAGGCTGTGGAAAGGAAAGACAACCTAGACAAGCTCATTGCAGACACAGAAAGAACGTCCCTGGAGGCCTCCAAGAAGTTGGTCATGCTATTGGTGCCAGCCCCTGATCAAGCTCCAGCCATGAAACTGCCAATGCCCTCTTGTTCTGCAGCGCCTTAACAAGATCCAGCACCATTGGTGGGCGGAATGATGCAGATCTTGTGTGATATATGAATCTTCCTCAACCAGAAAATGGCACCAATGGCTCAAAACCAGCCGCACGCAACACCACCTCATATGGTGGAAGGTTTTAAGCCTCCTGGCAGATTCTCTGGAGGGTTTGGCGTGCGCACTTGTAAGTATTTTGGGAAAAAGGGGCACTTAAAGTTGGTATGCGCCCACCTCACTCAGGACATGAACAAGGGGCTGGTTTGCACATCCGGCTTGACATACATATTACCAGCAGGTGAATTGGTTGATCTTACCACAGGCCAGCCTCCTCCCATGGTACAGTAAAAGAATGGGAAAAGGCTCCAGCAAACACTGCTTGGGTATTGCTCAGAATTTTCACCGCGCCCAGGACATGGGAAGCCCCAAGAGTGGAGGCCAAAGTGAGGGCATTTGAGGCAAAAAAATGGGTTGCGGTGAAAGAATGGAAGATGAAATTAAAGAGCAACAATTGGCCCCAAAGCCAGCCGCGCGCACACCAATGGGGGACAGACCATCAAAAAATCCCATGGGGAAAAAGAAGGCCGCACAGCTTGTCCAATGGGTGATGGGGAATGACTTGCCAATACCCCTAACTCTACAAGAATTAGCAGCGGTGTCCCTGGCAGTTGTTGAAGAGATGGTCCAGCCATTGAAGGAGTGCAGGCAAGGCCGGTTTTTGACAACAGTCCAGTGTGTGAACATGGCAGAGAAGGAGGTAGACCACAAGCTATGCCAGTTGAAATTTTTATTGGTTCTGCTTGCCTATGTCACAATGGCTATTGCAGGGAAGAAGGTATGGGGGATGGTAGATAGCAGTTTGATGGTCAAATTGCTTCTTTCACGGTTGGTGGGAAGCTGGATCTGGTGTGGAGGAAGTTTACAATGGGGCTTTGGGTGTTGAACAGCAGAGAGTGTTGTGTGGACAGGGTAGTTGAGGCGGAGGAGGTAGATGTTTCAAAATTCTGTAAGCCCCTATTGTTCCTCTTGGTTGAGTGCGGCAAAATTATTTTAGGACAGCCGTTTATGTTTGGATTCCAGGTCAAAATGGTCTTCAACTCTGAGGCGTGTACGGAAGCATTAATGTTCAAGGACTTGTTTAATCTGCAACCATGGAAAATGGAAATGGGTGCAGAGACCGGAAATGTGCGGCAAAAACAAGGCCAACAGGGGGGTCAACTGTAAGGGTCACCCTTTGGAGGATTTTGCTTAGTTTGCTGCAGTTAACATGCAAAGCAAGCTCTGTCTTTGCGCAGGCGGTCAAATAGCAAGGAGAAGGTGGGGGAGGAAGGTGCACAGAGGGCGCAAGTGGAAGAAGTAAGTTCCCTTCCTCAGTAGGCATCTCTGGGAGGTTCTACGTTTCAAAAAACCTATCATTGTGCCACAGTTGTGAGCAAAGGCAAAAGCCCTGGTTTGGTTATTGCTAGGAGTTATGAAAATGACAGTTTGATTTGGATGGCAAGTTTAAATTCAGGAAAGTACAAGCTGGTGGCTCAAAAAGTCCAGCCATGGAACAAGCAAATGCCTCCGGAGCTTCACGGACCTCTGCGGCCAATTGTGTGGTCCCAAGATCTGTGGGAAACACCTCTGAATAAGTATGGATGGGTAATGCAATTGGTGAAAATCACGGATGAGAAAGTGAATACTCTCAACCTTGGGCCTGCAGGATGGTTGAGTCTGGAGGAAAACAATTTTCTGGTGTTGGTGTTGGTATTATGGGAGAAGGCCCTTACCTTTGGGCCGGACAAGCACAGATTTTTGAAAGGAAAGATTGGGGACCCTTATTTAATCCCCACTGTTCCCCATCCCTGTGGCAAATCAAGCCAATTCCAATCCCTTGGACCATTTGGGAGGCCTTTTTAGATTTGGTGCGCATGGGCCTGAGAACAGAGCTGTATGATCAGTCCACTTCAAGCTAATCCAGTCCAAATTTTGCGCTGTGGTGTTTTTTGTTAAGTTAACGGGCTGAATAAAAGCTTTCAATAGAGACAACAATCAAAAGAAGAAACAAAAAAATGATAATGAAGATTTATTAACCTGAATAAAAGCCAAACAATGTAGACAGAGATAAAGAAGAAGAGAATAGGAACTAGTGTTTCAAGCAGCTTTCAGGTTCTTGAGTTGTGAAACATTTGATTTTTTGAGTACAGGTAATTTGACAAGTAGGGTTGGTGATTGGAAAAAGTGAGTCAACGTTGAGTTGGTGGAATAAAAGGCACCTTGAATGGAATGTCAAGTAAGTGGAGGACCAGAAGGAATTTTTGATCAATAGGATGCAATCCATCCACTCCCGCTATTTGAGTCTTAAAGTTTATTTGAGATAGAGTCTTGAAACCCCTGGGATTGCAGGCCGTGAGCACTTGACAGTGAGAAGATGAAATGGAAAAAGAAACTGAAGGAGAGAGGTGACACATGAGAGACACCCTGATAGAAAAGGGACACACACAACGTAACAAAAAATTGGAAGAAACAGCATAAGAAGAATAAGAAAAAAAGGATAAGGAAAGAAAAGAATAAGGAAAAGAGATGGAAAACAGCATAAGGAAAAGGAATAACATCAACAGCCACCCATGTTTGCTATCTCTTTTCATCCAAATCTGATCATTTTAAGACACTTCTCCTGATTTAGTTGTTCCAGCGGCTTGGTTAAGAAGTCCGCAGAGTTTTCTGCCAAAGAGGTCTTGACCAGTGCAATTTTGCCGCATTCAATTTCATCATGAATGAAATGGTAGCTCAGGTCCATGTGCTTGGTCCGTGATCCAAAATGATTGGCACCTGGAGATGCCAGTTTAATGCAGCCTTCATTGTGATTGTAGAATAGAGTGGGATTTATGAGAGGATTGCAACACAACTCTCTGTTGAAGTGCTTGAACAATTTGATTTCTTTTATGCCATCAGCAATCAACTTGTATTCAGACTTGGTTTTTGACAGTGAAAATTTTGAGCCTTTGAGGTTTATTTGAAATAGATTCTTGACACCCCTGGGATTGAAAGCCATGAGCACTTGAATGTGAGAAGATGAAAGGGAAAAAGAAACCAAAGGAGAGACATGACACATGAGAGACACCCTGATAGACAAGGAAAACACACAATGTAACACATAATTGGAAGAAACAGCATAAGAAGCATAAGAAAAAAGGATAAGGAAAGAAAAGAATAAGTAAAAGAGATGGAAAAAAGAATAAGGAAAAGGAATAAAATCAAAATTGTTATATAGCCTTGGATTGAGAACCAGACATTGGAGTCGGCGCGCTCAGACATCAGAGACCCAAGAATGGAGCCAACCCAACCAAGTTTGCGGGCGGCTAGTTTGGAAAGCAGGAGGGGCAATAGCCGGGAGGTCCACTCAAGCATAGGCCCAGACCAATCCACGGATCACAGGATTTGAAGACGCGCGCAGACAGATAACCAGTAGGTGGGCTTGATGGTGGTTGCTGTATGGGAAAGGCTATAGGAGCGGGCCAAACCACGGGGCAGGAAATGACACAGGGCGCCAGGCAGATACGGACAATGCGGGGGGCTCCAAGTAGGGTGCAGAGGAGGGCCACATCATGAGAAGGACAAACAAGGTGTGTGTAAGGGTAGGCAGGCTGGAGGGTGATTGCAGGATGGGAAAGGGTTAGGGTTAGGCTAGGGTTCTGGTTTTTAGGGTTTCTTTTCTATTTGTTGTTGGTCTGTCATTGTGCTTGTACTTAGGTTAGGGTTGAGGGTGTAGGTATAAAGTCCGCGCTCTCAACCCCAGTTTGGAGGGATTCATCATATATCATCTCATTATCAATTTCATTGGATTGGATTATCTTATCTCATCAATTCATATTATATTCACATATAAAGATGGATGGAGAGAAGGATATGGAAAGGAAAGGAAAAGAAGGAAATTCATCTCTCTCTATCCCTCTAAACCCAAGCATCCTTATCCTTACAGATGCTAGGACCATTTATAATTGGAATTTGCGGAAAACTTGGGGAGTTTCTCTCTTCTTGTTTCCACAGCTGTTGTCAATCAGGAAAGGAAGTTATTTGGGATTTTCCATGATCTGCAGCGGCTCAACTTTTTCACCATCTGCAACGCAGGGAGAAATTTTGGGACTCAATGGCTGGGAACGTGTGTTATGGATTGGTGGATGCAATGGGCAGGTAAGATAAGCAGGAACTCCAGCCTGATTTGCAACCACTGACTGCGCTAAAAACCAAGTTAGGAATGATGCAACTAATGCAGCTGCCACAGGGTGCAACCAACTTGGTGTCTGTGAACCAAGCTCAGATGACCTGGATACTGCGCAATGACCATCCCAGCGGCGTCCAGATCTTTTTTGAAAAAACCAGTATCAAGGGCCCAAAAAAAGACTACGGGGGAGTGTTTTTGGTGGAAGCCCCCGCAATCTCTTGTTTCATTTGGAAATGCGCGGTGAGTTTGGGGCGGATCTTGTTTCAAATCAAGGAGGGGGGACTTACTGTTTCAGGGCAGAAGCTGGCTGTCTGCGTTCCGGCTCTCAAAGTTTTGGGGCATGTGGTGGCATTTGGAAGCAGGCGCATTGCAGAGAAGAAGAGAGGAAAAAGGTTCTTGAGTGGCCATCTCTGCAGAAGCCATCACACATTCTCCAGTTTCTGGGGTTGTGTAGCTACGTCTGCATTTTCATTGAACAGTTTGCAGAGGTGGCAATCCCTCTGCGGGTGTTGACACAGAAGGGCACAAAGTGTGAATGGAATGATGGGTGTGAAGACCCATTTGCAAAGCTCAAGGAGATTTTTGGGCATGACATTGTCCTCCAGGATCTTGATTACAATGCCAGGGGGATACGCTTGGAAGTAAACTTTAGTGAAGTCGGTGCAGGGGGAGTACTGATGCAGGAGGAGGATGGGAAAGATTGGCTGGTGCTCTACAAGTTGGTCACCTTTACCGCAATGGAGAGTTGTTATTTGCAGCAAAAGTGGGAATTTTATGGGTTTAACAAGATTTTCCAAAGGTTGCTACACCCTCTGTGGGGAATTCATTTTGATATTTTGGTGGATGCATAGGGCTTGGCCTGAATGATCAACTCACCAACATTTCCAAATGCACCCATGACCAGGTGGGTGGTTTTCCTTCAGCTATTCTCCTTTAATGTGGTGCATGTTCCAGGGAAGGAATTCACAATGCCAGATGCGCTGTTGCGTTATCTGTTAATTTTTGTCCATTATTGTTCCCTTCTGTCAGGCTCACGGGTGTTCTGTTGGTAAAGATACTCCAATTGAAGGCGCAAGTTCCTCTTTGGGTCCTGCCTTCCCTTGATTTCCTCCTGTTTTTTTCTCCTCCCAGTCTTTCTGCCCGCTTCATGAATCTTCAAATCATTCATCTCTCTTCTTGCCTATATTCTTGTCATTTATCCTCTCTTGTTCCTTTTCCATTGTCTTGCCTCTTTCCCATTGCCTTGTCTCTTCTCATGACTCTCAAATGACCTCTTGCCTTTTCTGTGTGCCCGGTGAGATACTCCTTTCTTGTTCTTTCTTTTTTGTATCCCCTTCACATCTTGTTGACCTTCTTACATTCAGCCTTCTCTCCTCACTCCGCGCTATATTCCTTATACTCCGCCAACTACTGCTGCTTGTCTAAGTTACTCAAACCCCAGCGCCTGTCATCCTCATTGAACTATGCCGGATATTTGTGTCTCTCTTCTACTCTTGTTGTTTCTAAATTCAAGATTGATCTTATGTTTATTCTCAGTTTCCAGTTTTTCTTTCAATCAAGTCATCAATTTAACATGGTTAAAAGCCAAACTGGCTCTCTCACAACTCAACCCCTGAATTTGGACAATCAAACAAAAGAAAAACGGGAAAATGGCGGCCAGCTTGATATCAGAAGGATTCAGGCAGGCAATGATGAAATCTGCTCTTGACACCATTCCCATAATCAGCAACAATAACTATGGCGTATGGAAAGACAAGATGGATGCCATCTTTGATGTTTGGGGATGCTCTGGGCCCATTAACAATGACCATTCAAGTATTGACAGAAAATCTAACAAAAAAATCAAAATCCTCATTCTCTCTAGGCTGAGGCGTCTAAGCACTACAACATTTTCACTCCTCATAATAAAAATTCATCAAAACTTCTGTGGAAGGCCATCATCAATAAATAAACATCTTTGCAAGCATTAAATAGAGCTTGAGTCTTCAACAACTTCCTATATCTGAAAGTTGTGCCTGATGAGATAGAAGATTCAATAACCAAGGCAAAGTTGAGCCTTAAGAAACTCACCAAAGTTGGAATCATACTCCCCAACAACATCTTGGCATACCATCTGCTGTTCAAATTTCTGGAATCCATGAAAGATTTTGAACATCAAATTATGCACATGGAAAAGGAGCCCACGATGGAATACGTCCTCAATCATCCAACTCAGCTAAACAATGAATCTCAAGCGCAAAATTCTCAGAATAATAAAAAGTCAAGGAGGGAAGTTGCTCTTACCAACACCAGACTTACTGGGGCAAGTCACACCAAGAAACACAGAGAGCAAAGGAGATGCTCCGAGGGATACCACAATCCTATACAGCAAAAGAACCACTCTGCCAACAACTGCTGGCATTTTCATCCCAAAGGTGCACCCAATTGGTGGAAAGAAGACCAAGCTAAATGGAAATTGCGCAAAACCCAAGCAAAAACAAATGCAGTGGCTCACCACCTTGCTCTACTTATAATGTGGATTGATCAAGGAAATCCTAATTCAAATTTTATATTAGACAGAGGGGCGTCAATAAATATGATTAATTACAGTCAATACTTCAAGGAGATGTCACCATGCAAAGACCAAATCATAAAAATCGGAAAGAAGGGAGCTGAAATCAAGATAAAAGGCAGAGGCACAGCAGTACTTGATAATTTCAGTATTGGATTTCTTGGAACTAAAAACCAGCAGGCTAAAAACAGAAAGTTAGAGATTAGACCAGCAGATTCATATATGAGAATAGAGAAAAAGGAGGATGAAAATAATACCAACAGCTAGGACTATGATCAGATTCAGGATAGTATGAATGGTAGAAGAGAAGATGAGGCTAGAAGAGATAAGCACATAACTGAAATAGACAAGAGTCAGAGTTGTTGGAAATGAGAAATCATGCGGATAGATCTCTTACCAGAAAAGAGAACACAAACCATAGGATTGAGTAATTGAGATGATAGATTGAGAGTTAAGGTGAGGTTTGGTTTTCAGAGAAAAGGGAAAAGAAAGATAAGAGAAAAAGAAAGATAAAATAAAGAAAGAGATTGATAGAGTAGTTGTGGTGAGAGTTTATTTGTGGAGAGAGTAGAGTTAGTAGAGAGATAAGAGTTTGTCAAGAGAGAAGAGAAAAATGTAGAAAAAGAAGAAAAAAAAGAAAAGAAAAGATCTTAAAGAGAATCTCAAGAGTGAGTCCCCTGTTCATTCTCAGGGGAAGGAACATCAATCAGAATAGAGTGTTCGCACTCATTTCCAGGGTGCGTGGTTATAATAGTCTAAGGTAGAGAGAAACTTATAAGGAGGCAATTCTCAACACTCCCTGTGGCTGGTAAGTGGATCATCCAAGAGATTATTTGTCACAAGTGGTAAATATTCTTTTTTGTAACAATTCAAGAGAACTGATTGAGGAAGCTTGTGTGAGGGAGTCTGCAACCATGGATTGACTAGAAATAAGGTTCAGTTCAAACTCCTGATTTGTAAAACCTTTGGAAAGACCTTTTGTTTTTATGTCTCTATGTTGTGACTTTGAGTGAGAGCCAAATTTTTTTAACTTGTTGTCTATATACAAGATAGGTTTAAACTTGCAGCTTTGAGAAATCTTGCTGATGAGATGTCTAATCCATTTAACCTTGACATAGAAATCAAGCAGGGCATTCTGTTCCAATTTGGTAGAAGAATAGGTGATATTCCGTTGTCTAGTTGAGTTCCAGATAACCGGGCTTCCATAATGAAAAATGATGTATCCAGTTTGAGATTTTTGAAAAGCAGGATTGTATCCCCAAGTGGCATTGCTAAAAATCAAGAGGGCGTCCTGCTCAGGATCATATTTGATGGTAAGTTTGAAATTTTTGGTTCTCTTAAGGTACTTCCAAACTTTTTGGACCTCCCGCCAGTGACTCATACCGGGTTTAGCATTGAAACTAGCCAGACTGGATACAGAAAAGGAGATTTCTGGACAAGTATACTGTGATAGATGATTAAGAAGACCAATTGCGGATTGGTAGTTGATATTTAACTGACAGAATTCTGCATGATCATCATCAGAGGCAGGTTTGAGATTGAGGTTTTGGGTTAGCGGAGACATTGTGTCTTTGCAAGACAAAAGACCAAGTTCTTCTAGCCCGTGATTGATATGACTAGGTTGACTTAAGAGGATTTGATCATCTTTTATCTCCATGAGCATTCCAAGTATAGTGTTGGGTGGATGACAGGATGAATTCTGGAATCAACTAAGGAAATTTGATTCAAAGACATCGGGGTTACCTACATGAATTAGGTTGTCCACATGGAAATATAGAATTTCTTTTGTCATGATATTGAGGTAGAGACAAGGATCACTAGTCGACTCTTCATATCCTTGAGACTTGATCCACAACGTAAGAGTTTCATACCAATTCTTGGGAGATTTTTTCAAACCATACAGAGATTTTTTTAATTTTAGATAAGGAGATTTCCAACTTTACCCTTCTGGTGTTCTTATAATAACCATTTCTTCCAGAGGAGCATGAATAAATGCACCTTTAACGTTGAATTGAGTGAGCTTCATCTTCTCTTTCAAAGCATATAAGAGGGCCAATTGTAGAGATCCAATATTTCCGGTTTGTCCCCAAGTTTCATTTTAATCAACTACTAATACTTGATCAAAGCCTTGAACACATAAGCAAGCTTTATATTTGACTGGTTTGACATGGCAATTTTCCTTCACTTTGAAGACCCAAGTTGTATTTAGAATATTATCCAGATTTCCATAGTATTCTTCCCAAACGTCTTGCAATTCTATACCATCTAATTTGATTTCTGTAGCCTTCTTCCACTTAGGCCACTCAGGACATTTGCGTGTGGCTTTATAGGAAGGGGGTTTGTAATAATGGTGGAAACCATATTGTTGGGGCTTCTTGGTTTCACATCTGGGTCTCTGATATGCGGATGGCTCAGGAGGTTCTGCTGGAGTAGGATGGCAAGGAGAGTTTGGAACAGATAAATCTGTGAAATCTGCAAAATTATTCTCCTTGCAATCTGATTCTGATTCAGAGAGGTTTTCAGGTGATTCAAAAATTGTATATTGTTTTTCAATGGAAGAGAAGCCAGACTTGTTAGATTCCAAACTAGCTTGAGAGAAGAAATCAAGTCCAGGAGACTCAAGAAGCCAAAATTTGGAGACATTGTTCTTGAGAAACTGGACATGTTTGGTTTCAATAACAGCACCGGATGAGCTTAATACAAGGCAAGAATGAAAAATTGGATTAAACCCAACTAAGATTCCTTCTAATCCTTTTTTGTCAAATTTCCTCCCTCTCTGGAAATGAATTCCCAAATAGATAACTGGCAATCCTACGGGTTTCAAATAGTTAGTAGGAAGATTCTTCTTGAACATGAGTTCCCAGGGGGATTGATCATTACCTTCCCTTGGGATTTGGTTTAAAATGAAGCAGCAGCTTTGGATTATTATGTGCCAATAATTTTTAGGTAGCCTGGAAGAGGAGAAAGTAGAACGCGCGGATTTGAAAATAGTTTGATTGGCTTGTTCAGATTGACCATTGTGTTGAGAATGATAAGGTTCCAATGTGAGTAATTTGATGTGTTTGGATTTAGCAAAGTCCTTTAAAGTTTTGTTGGTGAATTCCGTGCCTTTATCCAAGAAAATCTCGGTTGGGTAGTAATTGAGCCGTTTATATTCTGTCTCAAGGATATTGATTATAAAATTTGGGGTTTCATCTTTAGAAAGTAGAGGAAATGCAGCAAGGTAGCCAGAGAAGTTATTGACAAGAGTCAGGATGTAACAATGGCCCTCCCTTGATTGAGGAGTGATTTGTCAAATCAGATCAAGATGGATCCTTTTGAGGGGTTTTGACAATGTTTTTAATGTTGCCAAGAAGGGGGATTTGTTGATTTTGCTTTTTACACAGCTATTGCATTGAAAGTTATTTAATCCCTCCTCAGAGAATCAATCCTTCAGAACGGGCTTGAGAGTAAAAATTGGGGCGTGACCATACATCTTATGGAAATATAATAGAGATTGAGATTTGATGGAAGTAGAGCTGGTGGATTGATTTGTGAGATTAACTGAGAGATTATTTCCCATGACACGGGGTTTCTCGATTACAAACAGATTCTCACAAATTAGTCCTTTTAGAACTATCTCATTGTCTTGGGTGATAGTAAATCAATCTTGTTCTTGGAGAAGACTGCATCCCTTCTTTGCTAGAAGACCAGGACTAATCAGGTTGACTACTATATCTGGAAGGTACATGCATTCATCCAAATTATGATTGATTTGTTCCATTCTAGTCAAACTGTACCAGTGCCTCAAATTTTCAGGTTTTCTTCAAGCTTTCCAGTATTGATTTCCTCTGGGTCATCCTGGAGATTGATTGATGTAAAGAATTTAAGATAGTTGAATACATGAATATTTGCGCCGGAGTCTAGTAAGAGGTTAGGAGTATTATTGGAGTTGATCCAGAGGGTGAGCAATGCATGGTAATTGATGGTGGGATTCTTTTTGTTTTTATTTTTCCATTCATTCTGCTTTTCTACACACCATCCTGGTGCAATTTGAGGATGAAGATGAAAGCATGATGTCTCTGGATGTGGAGCATTGGGATTGTGATAGCCTTACCTACATCAGAGTTGTACCTTTTTTTCCTCTTTTTCTGTTCTGCCTTTGGTAGGTACTAGAGTGACATCTGAGGTTGATTTTCCTACTTTAATTTGGGCCTTTTGATCATTATTGTATTGAGTAAGATGATTAAAAACTACTTCTACCGTTATCAGCTTCTCTACATGCATGATTTGCTGTTTGAGGTTCTCAAGAAGAGGGGGAAATTTAAATAGTATGAGATACGCAAGTATATCTTTTTGGTAGTTCTATACCCACATCCGCCATATGCGTAAGTGCCTTTTTGGTATTGGTGATGAAAATTTCTATTTCATGTTTGTTAAAAGGAGCCTGTAGAGATTGATTGAAAACTCAGGCTCTATTTGCAGTTTAGGATGAGGAAAATCAACGAGTGATCTTGGCCCAGAGCAGCTTAGAAGACGAAATGTTTGTTGAATTGACCACGTTGGCATGAGTGATGCTGTCTAGTTTAGGGAGGATAATTGCTTGTATTTCTCAATCTTGTTTTATCAATATTTGGCCTGAATTCTTAGTTATGACCTCCTTAATTTCCTTTAGATCAAACAGCATCAACATCTTATCTTGCCAAATATAATAATTATCTTCATTGAGAGGAGGGATGGCATCAACCAAGGCTTTGAGTGCAACTTGATGAAAATAGTTGTTGGCTCCAGCTGGTTTGTTCATTTTCAATTAGCTTGAGTTGTTCTTTGGCTTTTAACTGTGATAATTTCAGTATTGGATTTCTTGGAACTAAAAACCAGCAGTCTAAAGACAGAAAGTTAGAGATTAGACCAGCGGATTCATATAAAAGAATAGAGAACAAGGAGGATGAAAATAATACCAACAGCTAGGACTATGATCAGATTCAGGATAGTATGAATGGTAGAAGAGAAGATGAGGCTAGAAGAGATAAGCGGATAACTGAAATAGACAAGAGTCAGATTTGTTGGACATGAGAAATCATGCAGATAGATCTCTTACCAGACAAGAGCACACAAACCATAGGATTGAGTAATTGAGATGATAGATTGAGAATTAAGATGAGGTTTGGTTTTCAGAGAAAAGGGAAAATAAAGATAAGAGAAAAAGAAAGATAAAATAAAGAAAGAGATTGATTGAGTAGTTGTGGTGAGATTTTATTTTTGGAGAGAGGAGAGTTTGTAGAAAGAGAAGAGTTTGTCAAGAGAGAAGAGAAAAATGTAGAAAAAGAAGAACAAAAAAGAAGAGAAAAGATCTTAAACAGAATCTCAAGAGTGAGTCCCCTTTTCATTCTTGGGGGAAGGAACATCACTCAAAATAGAGTTTTTGCACTCATTTCCAGGGTTTGCGGTTATAATAGTCTAAGGTAGAGAGAAACTTATAAGGAGGCAATTCTCAACAGTACTTATCCGGGGAAACCTCACGCTTGAACTGTCTAATGTTTTCTATGTACCCAGTCTAACTATCATCTTGATGAGTGCAGGTGCTCTCAATCAAGCAGGTTGCACTCTTCAAGCAAGCAGAAATCAATTTAAGTTCTCAAAGGGTGGGCTCAAGGTATTTGGAGGGACCATTGTGAACGACTTGTATTCTTTAGAAACCCCTCTTTTTGATTGCACTCAATTTCTCTCCCACTCTGCAAACCTGGCATTAACTCCAGAAAAGGAACTTATGGAGATCTATTGCAACTACGGGCACGCATCTATTTTAAGACTTGAAGGGCTCACAAAGCATATTCATTCCAAGGTCAAACAAAACTTTAAATGTATCCACTGCGTCAAAGGTAAAATCACCAAATCTTTGTTTAAGGAAACCTCCACTAAGGAAGAAAAGGTTTTTGAATGGATTCAATTGGACCTTCTAGGACCTCTCAAGCCACAATAAAATTGAGGACATTGTTTCATGCTGAATGTGGTAGATAGTGCGACTGGATATATTGGTTTGTTTCCTCTCACCTCAAAGGAGGAAACTCCTGAAATCATCATTGACCTGACAGAAGAAGAGCACCAAGGCCAAGGATATTATCTATTGGAAGTTTGTTTGGATGGCAGATACGAATTTGTGAATTGTAAACTGCAAGCTTTCTAAGACCAAAATCACATCTTCCAGGTGATTTCCAAACCCTATCACCTGAACATAATGGAAGAGCAGAGCAAGCAAATAGGATCATCATTTAATCAGCAAGAACCATTCTGAAGGACGGAAAGACCTTGGATAACCTGTGGCATTAGGTGATCAAATCAAGTGCCTTTATTCTAAATAAGATTCCCAGAGAGGAAAACTCCAACTCGCCCTGGTTCCAAGTGCATGGACACTCCTTGCTGGCATCGTACCTGAAACCCATAGGATGTCCGTGTGTCTACCTACTCTTGCAAAGGGATAGGGGAAAAAAATTAAAGGAAAAAGGAGAGGAAGGGATCCTAGTAGGCTTCAATCCTCTCTTCAATTTGTATCATATTTTAACAAAAGCTCATTGTGTCATCTCCACTAAGCACGTGAAGTTCTTAAAAATGCCAAATCCCCAAAATTCAATTCTGTCAATTTCAACCAATGATTTGGAAAAGGCGCTTGCAATGTGGAATCTAAAACCTTGACTGAGGAACATCCGCATGTCTCTCCATCCAAGCGCAATCCAGCCTTCACGGAATTTAGATCCTTGGTGACCAACAAATCAGACTCGCAGTCCAATTAAAGTTCCTTGCAAGACCTTGAGTCACCAGAGGCGGATAACAATATTTCTCATGTCAATACGTCTCCTCCTCCTGTTCTTCATCTGCCCAGCTCACAAAGTCAGTGCTTGGATCATCCACCCCCCACTCAACCTTCTAGAACCCTCAGAGACTGCTCCTCAATAAAACCTCCCCAGCGCTACATATTCTTTCACTACTACAAGCCCAAGAGTTACAACAACGCTGTGAAGTGTGAAGAGAGTACCAGGTGGATTGGAGCCATGGACACAGAACTCTTGTCCATCAACTCATTTGAGGTTGGGGAGGATTATGAAGGACCTAAACCCTCAAGCCATCTCCAAACCACCTGGATCTATAGACTGAAAGAAAACTGCCATGGCAATACGGTTAAGTACAAAGCTTTTCTCTGCGTGCAAGGCTACAGCCAAATCAAGGGACTGGATTATTTCAAAAACTTTTCCCCTAAAGGGAAATCATTGACTCTCAGACTGCCGCTAGTTTATGCCTTGATGTAAAAAGTGCGTTCTTACACTCACCAATAGACAAGGAAGTCATTATTTGAACTCCAAAAGGCTCTGGGAAACCCTCAAAGTTTTTCCAATTGAATAAATCCTTGTATGTATTGAAGCAATCACCCAAAAAATGGTACAAGAATTTAACGGCATGGTTCAATGAAATTGGTTTCTACAAATCAGCTTGCAATCCTTGTCTTTACTTGTCAAACAATGGTAAATCTAGAATTTTTTTCATTTCAATGAATTGATATTGGTAGGTTATGGTCAAGACTTTGAAAATAAATTCCTGGGAAAATTCAAGGGATCCACGTCTCAGGATCCAAATACTATTCTGGGGATGAAATTGAAGTCAAAAATGATTGAATTCTCCTAAGTCAACCCAGCCACATTCTACATGAACTCAATGAATTGGGTCTGACTGATTGCAAAGGCTCATCTGCTCCTCTCACTTCAAACCTTCAACCCACGCCTGCCTCCAACAAATAACAAGAAAAGTTCAAGGCTCTCAACATCAACTACTGGTCAGTGATGGGGTTGCTTAATCACATAGCTTGCTACACCAGACCCAATGTCAGATTTATGGTGTTGAGTCTAGCTTTCTTCAAAAACAAGCCTGGCATTGCGCACTGGAATGAACTGAAGAAAACCTGGAAGTACCTGAAGTTGTCTCAACACTACAAGCTCAAACTCAAATACCTCCCTCAATTGAATTCCCTGGAAATTTTCTCAGATGCTTCTTGGGAAGATGATCCTGATACTCAATAGTCCCAAACTGGATACCTGTTCATTGCCTTTGGAAGCCTGATTTCCTGGAACAGCTGTAAGCAGAAGAATATCATGTGGTCTTCCACGGACTCTGAATTAAATGCATTGGTTGAGTCTTATCATGAAACAACATGGATCAAGGCCTTAATGAATGAAATCTTCTCGTCATCACCAGATACCATTCCCTCAATATTGAAAACAGCTGTTTAGAAAATAAAATCCAAATATTTGCCTCCAACTGCAAAAAAAGACATCTAGACTTGAAGACTAAGGGAATGAGATAGGAAATCAATGCTAAAAAAATTGAAATCAAGTTGATAAAATTGATGCAAATGCGGGCAGACCCATTAAACAAGGCTTCCTCCAATCAGAGTCTGTCATTTCTGTTTCATTTTCTTCAACTCAACGTCTCATAATATTTATTCCCATAATATCTCATTGGGCATGGTGGGGTGTTAAGTTTTTTACATGATTGTTCCCTGCTTTCAGGCTTGCAGGTGGTCTGTTGGTGAAGATACTCCAATTGAAGGCGCAAGTTTTTCTTTGGGTCCTGGCTTCTCTTGATTTCCTCCTTTGTTTTCCTCCTCCCGGTCTTTCCACCTGCTTCATGACTCTTCAACTCATTCATCTCTCTTCTTTCCTATCTTGTTGTCATTTCTCTGGTTTTTTTCCTTTTACATTGTGTTGTCTCTTTCCCATTGCCTTGTCTCTTCTCATGACTCTCAAATGACCTCTTTCCTTTTACCTGTTCCCAGTGAGATATTCCTGTCTTTTTCTTTCTTTTTTGTATCCCCTTCACATATTTTTGACCTTCTTCCATTCAGCCTTTTCTCCTCACTCTGCTCTATATTTCTTATACTCCGCCAACTACTGCTGCTTGTCTCAGTTCCTCAAAATCAAGCGCCTGTCATCCTCATCACAGTATGCCGGATGTTTATGTCTCTCTTCTACTTATGTTTTTTCCAAATTCAAGATTGATCTTGTTTTTGTTCTCTCAGTTTCCAGTTTTGCGTTAAATCAATTCATCAATTTAAAAGTATCCCCAAGAGGACCTGTAAAAAGGGGCAGAAAACCTGGATGTGGAATCTCCTGTCATCTGGGTAGGGGCGCTGAAGGCAGAGGTTTTCCTTCCATCGCATTAACCCAGGCGTTATGCAGTATTGTGCTCTTATTTTCAGGATCTCCTGTTTGCCATGGGGACGGAAAGTTTGGTATTTTGATGAGTCAAGCAGCACGGGGTGAAATTATACCTTCAGGAAAGGAAATTATGGAAGAGGAATGCTCCCATGCCTCTCATGGTTGAAAATTCAAGGCCAGACCAAGAAGTGATTCTTAGGGGTGTGCACAATGACCTTGGTCACCAGGGCAAAGTTGAGACACAGAGGAGGGTGAAGGTGCCGTTCTGGTGTCCCAATGTTATGCCCGCAGTACGGGAGTGGGTGAAATTGTGCAAAGCCTTTCAGCTGCAGAGCTTGAGGTTTCCCAAGGAGGTTGGTCACACCAGGGGGGAGGAAACACTTTTTGGAAAGTTTTCCCTCAATGTGGTGCACATTAAGGCAGGGAAGTTCATGTATATACTTGTTGTGCGGGACAACCTGTTGGGGTGGGTTGAGGTGCGGCCTCTGGTAAAATTGTATGCAGAAAATGTTTCCAAGTTCTTGGAGGAAGATTGGTTTGCGCATTATGGATTACTTTAGCTGGTCACAGTAGACAGGGTGGCAGAGGTTTGGGGTCACTTGATGGTCTTGGTTCAGAGTTGCTGGGAAAGGTTTGGTTGCGTGACAGAGTAATACCCTGAGGGGGCAGGGATGATTGAGCAGGGTCATCAACCTATCAAGTATGCCTTGGTAAAAATTTGCAGGCAGGACGGAAGAAGGTGGCAGGAAATGCTTCCAGTGGTTCTCTTTGTGTATTGGATCTCATTGAAGCGGTTGAAGTTTTACTTGCCCTGCAAGTTGCTCTTCAAACAGCGGCCTGTGCTCCCAGTGGATATTTTGAGCTGTAAGCATTCTTGGGTGTCAACTGGTGGAAGGTCAAGAACTCCACGGATCTTTTCCAGGAGCACAACAAACAGCTCCTTAGGGGCAAGGAAACCTTGAAAAAGGCTGCGGAGAGGTTCAGTAAGACCCAGACTGCGTCAGTCTGCTCCTGGGACAAGTGCTGTTCCCATTTCCTCTGCAATGCGCTGCGGAAGAGGGACTTGGTGCTATTGTAAAATCATATTCTGGAGTCCCAGCAACATTCTACTCCAGCAGAGTAGGAGGCTGAAACCACTGGGGACAGAAGTGAAGCTGGGGGGAAAGGCTAGTGCTGGAATAGCTTGATTTGGTGAGGGGGTGATCTAGCAGATTCACAGCCAGAATAACTAGAAACCCCAGAGTGTTTGTTTTATTACTTCTTGGGTTGGATTTTGTCTTTGAATTAGTACTGGCTTTGATTTTGAACTGTTGCAGGAACACAGGTGCCGCCCCATGCCAGGTCCATTAAGGCAAGGAAGAGCCCCAAAAATGAAAAGCTGGAAGAGGAGAGATACCAAAAAAGGAAAAAAAAAACTTTCTCCTTTTCTTTGAGTCTGTTTCTTTTTATATTTTTCTCTCTCTGAGTATTCCCTTTTTATCTGCTTCTTTCTCTACAGACGGGGGTAATGGGCACGGGAAGGTACAGTTGGAGTGCATGTGGGACAAGCTTGCTTTGGTAAGGGGGTGCTCTAGCTGGTTAACAGCCGGGGCAACTAGGCACCCCAAAATTTTTGTTGCCTTATTGTTTCAAACTTTTCAATGGTTGTGGGCACGTGCTGGCGGGTTGGTGTTTTATTTGTTTCAGTAGTGGCGCTATGGGTGATTGTGAGGCAGTTTGTCTGGGGCGGTCCAAGTACCTTTTTGGAACGCCTTGTCACTTACAAAGGTGCTTTGTCAGGCATTTTCAGTCCCGCAATTGCGCGTGGGGCAAATAATGACTCAGGTTTTCTATCTCACTCACTTAAGGCGCAGGGTTGCTCTCATGGGATCAACCAACTTAGGAAGGAACCTGCACACAAAACGTGTATTTCATGATCAAAAATAATTATCAGACCATTATGTTCAATCAAGGGATCAAGAGAAGTATAACACACTCAAGAATTCAATTGAATAAATTATTCTTTAACAAGAAAGGCTATTTGTTGGTAATGAAGGATAAGGTCACAGAGGAAAGATAAAAGATTTGAGCATGGAGGCTCAAAAGATCAAGGGGAAATGGAAGACATTCCCAGGATAAGAATGCTCAGAAAAAGGGGAAGGGCCCCACCCATTTATTGATTGGGTACAGTGATGATGATGGGGAAAAAGGCAGGGGAGAGCCCCTCCTTTTTTGGGAAAGAGACCCTGTAGACTACTCACAAGAGATAACTACAAATGAAAGCGGAATTTTTTTTTTTTTTAGATAATGAAAGCTGGACAAGGGAAAATATTGATGAAAAAAAACAATAGCAACAGAAATTTCAGGACATTTAAAAAAAAGAGATGAAAAGAAGGAAACCGGCCTGCTTCAAGGATGAGAGCAGGAAGCAGATGATGGGTTGCAACAGGCAAAAGTAGATAATTAGCGGGGAGTGGATGATGGGTTGCAACAGGCAACAGTAGATGATTGGTGGGCAGTGGTTGGATGAAGGATGAAAGAGGTTACAACCATCACTGATGGGCGTGGGATTGGTCAAAGGGTTGAGGATGCTCATCCCGCCCGCGCGGAGTAGCAGAAGGTGAGCCATGAGAGCGTTGTGGGTTTATCAGTATGACAAGGAAGGTTTATATGAGAATGATATTCTTGGTTGGGCAGATGGCCTGGCAGTTTGATCAGCAGTTTGTCCAGAGAAATAAACGTAAAGCCATCTTAAGCTTGGAGCAAGTCCTGGCTTGGTGATTATAATGATCTAATGGATGATGCGTCTTAGGATGATGATGAGTGCTTAAATGATGATGATCTAGGGGATGATGAAGGCTAGGATGGTGATGATGATGATGTGAGATTGATGATCTATTAAAGGGCTGTTGTTAGATTGAGTTAATAATTTGATGGGATGATGATGAGTTTAGTGATGAATAGTCAAGGTTGATGATATAATGGGCCTAAAAAAGGCTGGGTTGATGGAGTTCTTGATGATGATGGTTGTGGGAGGGTTTTAGGAGAGATGAGGTAGAGGAGGAGTGGATAGGATGATGATGTTTTGCGTGCAATCAGCCAAAAATTCAGGTGCCAAGCACAAGGGGGAGGAACTGAAAAGAAGATCTGGGACTTGAACCCCCTTTGGAGCCCTTCCTAGACTACTAGGACAGGAAGAAGTTGGAGGGGCAGAAAATGGAAAAATTTTCATAGCAACACAGATTTTTTTTGATGATAGTTAGATGAAAGAATATAGATATAGAAAAATTAAATAATTCCCCTTTTTATGAGGTGTCCCAGATTGGTCACCAAATCTCTCCCCAACTTACAGGATGTCCCTATTCTGCATCTCAAATTTGAAGATATTAAGAAAAAGAGGAGTAGAAAGAAATTGAGACTGAAGATTGACCATTTCTTGATCCTTGAAAGTGATTGAAAAGTTGAAAAAATATCTTGATTCCATTGAAAAAAGCCCTAAAAGCGGCAGAGTTAAAAAAAAGAGGGCTTCTCCGGTGTTCACGTATGTGGCATAGAGTAGAGTTTCCCAAAAATAAAATGCAGCAAATGACCCTGGTGGTGCACAAATTGGGAGGACTTACTTCTAAGAATGGTTGCCTCAACAACAATGAAAATTCTTGAATTGATCAGCAGAGAACCTTCTGGCCAACTGAGTACCAACCAGCTCTTCCAAATCATAAGATCCACATCTAACTTGACAAACTACCCAATTAGGACCATTCCAGAAATTTAAGAAAAGCTTTCCCCACTGGGCCTCCAAGGATCAATTATGAGCTAAAACTAGATCACCAGGATTTAAGGGATCCCTGATCCTATTTGAGTGCTTATCTTTCCAATACCAAACCAATTTTTCACCTGATTCCATCATCTCCTGATAATTGTCATCACGAAAATATTCACTTGGCTCCAGTTTCTTGGATCTAGCAACCAATAAATCAGTGGTTGAAGACAACTCCTCCCATGAGATACCCAAGAAGGATTCCAGTTTGAGATCCAAAGGAAGAATTGCTATATGACCAAAGATGATTTCACAAGGTGAGCAGCCGGAGGTCTGTTTGGTTGAGATTTAATCAAAGAAGAGAGAAAGAGGAAGGAATTTGCAACAATTATTTCCACTTTCACCAGCCAGTTTAACAAGTGCAGCATTCAAAGTAGCATGGCCTTGTTCCACCATGCCTTGGCCTTCAGCGTAAGAAGGAGTAGTGACTCTTTGTTTTCCAGGAAGAGATTGGATCATTTCAGCGCGTTTTCCACCAAACTCAGAGCCACCATCAGTAGAGTAAGATCAAGATAAGCCATAACGCATCATTCAAGTCTCATAAAGGAAAGCTACCACTGATATAGAACTAAGATTCTTAAGAAATATTTGTTCAAACCACCCAGAAAAATCACCTCTAGCCACAATGAGGTAATTAGCACCACCTGCCTTAATATGAACCACGTCCATAGCAATCCTCCTAAATACAGTGAACTCCCCAGTAGGATAAAAAGATTCAACTAAAAGCCTAATATCACGTTCTTGAAAAACTTCACAAATCATGCACCCTTGAGAGAAGGATTTCTTCAGAGATGGCCACCAGAATTGTTTGGATAATTTCCAATAATTTTTGGTTTCCCCACAATGAAAAAGGCCTTCATGGAGACTTTCAAGGATTGAATCTTGTTTAGAAGGAATAGTAACAACAATAACAGCACAAAGATTTCCTATTTTCATAAGCCTAGAGCCTTGCACAAAGAAATTAGAGGACTTCCTATTGAGGGCTTGAAATTCTTCAGCAGAGACATCAGGAGGTCTTTGAAGAATTAAAAGGTACTGCTCTAGTTTAAGCCAGAAACCTTGCTGAACTCCAAAATAATCTTGAGAGGAGAAGGAGAAGACAGGTTGGATGAGAGGTTCTTCTTCATTAAAATCCAAGCCAAAATAAAGTTCATTGTCTCAAAGAGGCTGTTGAGAAAAAACATCAGGCATGGTGAAAGATTTCCTGGGCCTGTGAACAGAATCAAAAGAGAAAAGCTGGATAAAGGCCACCCAAAAATTCATAGGAGCATTAGGGAGGCTAGGAGAATTGTTCATTTCAATGATGGATCAAGTGTCAACTTTCAATTCAAAATGATGACCCCAGAGGAAGGTTTGGAGCTTCTTCATCATTTGAGCCACACCTCAGATTTCCAGTTTTGGTTGAGAGTATCTGGATTCTAAATCTGAAAATAAAAAAGATTCATAAAGACCAGGAATTTCCCAACCATTTTCATCTTCCGGAGTAAGGACTTCCCCCACAAATGTTTTATTTAGAATTGAAAGCCAGCTTGATCTTGCCAGCTCCAGGTCCATAAGCAATCTTTTTAAAAACTATGTCTTTACCAAGACTCATTTTAAGCAACTGGAATGGATGCTCAAATAGTTGGTTCAAAATCCATTCATTAGGGTGTATCAAATTTAGCAAACCCCCCATTATAAAACTGCCATTTCTTTGACCAAACCTGCCATTTTTAATGGCAGGTTTCTGAAATACACATACCCCCTAACTGGTGTATTTCAAAATGGCTGGTTACCTGAAAATGGCAGATTTAAAACATCAAACCCTCCATTAAACCCTCCATTTATGCATCATCATTGATCCACCATCCATCACATCTAAAACACCTATCCACATCAGAAAATCCATACCATTTGCATCTCCATTGCATCACACACATCTCATCTCCATCACTTCACATCTCCACCTTCACACAAATCCCATCCTCATCACATTACCCCACATCACATCACCATCTTTCTCAACATGTCCAATCAGACTTCCAACCAGCAAGTTGAAAACGCAAGAAAGCTGACTGAAATTTTGCTACTGTTTGACTCCCATTTAGACTCTGATTCAGACTCCAATTTGCAATCAATTTGGTTAGCTTTGAATTTGATTTTGGAGAAGCAATACATGGTTCCAAGGGTAAACACCCTCCACAACCCTATGTATGAAAG
The DNA here is from genome assembly GCA_025617555.3 of Puccinia polysora. Lineage (NCBI taxonomy): Eukaryota > Fungi > Basidiomycota > Pucciniomycetes > Pucciniales > Pucciniaceae > Puccinia > Puccinia polysora. The sequence continues at coordinate 10,694,819 of CM062634.1, read as the reverse complement.
GAAAAAGCTTCATCTCATCCCCAACTTAACCTTCCAGCAACTATTCAAATTTTTGTTGCCTTCATTCATGAAACTTTTGGAGATGATTGAAGAGCACAACATCTCCCAGAAAAATTCTCAGAATCCTCAATGCAATCCAGCAATCCAAGTTGCTGTTGCTCTTTTTAGATTGGGATCAAATGGAAATGGAGCAGCAATCCATCAATTGGAAAATCTATTCTCAGTCAGTTATGCAAGCATTCCCTTATACAACAAAAGAGTTATGATTGCTATCCTATCTTTCCGTTGCTCAGTCCTTTGTTGCCCAACCAAAGAAGAACGCAAGCAGATATCTCAATTAATGGAGACCAAAGGCTTTCCTGGTTGCATTGGGTTTTTTGATGAAACCACCATCCCCTTTAGTCAAAAAACAAGCTAGATGGCAACCACTATATTGATTGAAAAAAGGCAACTGATTCATTTCTTTTCCAATGACTTTGATAACACCTTTGATCGCAAAACTGACCAAATATGTTTCATCTTGTTGTTTAGATACTCCATGGCCCTACAAATTGTTTGTGATAAGAACAAGAAGTTCATATCCCTCCATGCTGGCCTTCCAGGTTCTTGTCATGATTCATATGTGTTCAATCAGATGCAATTGCCTAACAACAAGGGAAATCATTTGAACAAGATCAATACCTTCTGCCCAATTTGGCTTATGTTAGTGGCAAATATGTGGTTCCAGCATACCCAAACATTTCATCTAACAATCAAGGAAAAATCAATTTCAACTATCATCTTTCCCAATCACAAGTTTGGATTGAGCATGCCATAGGAGTCCTGAAAGAAAGATAAACCAGCTAAAGGGAAAGGAAAAACCAGCTTCAAAATTCCAAAGACATGAAGTTCCTCATCCACTGGATTATCACTTGTGTAATCCTTCACAATCCTTTGGACAACATCAAAGATGAATGGGACAAAATATTTGAAGATGATATTCCTGATCCACCTCAAGTCATCCCTGTTTCATCTTTTCCTTCATCTTCTTCCATGAGAGAAAAGATTTTTCCTCTCAACCTTTCTAGCTTTGATGATTAATGTTTGATTTCAAGTTAGGTAAAAAATCCCTTCACCAAATTTTATTGGTTTTGGTTGTTCACCCAAGATTGCTAGGCTGAGTCCATTTTTTTTTCTCATTTGGTGGGGTGGACTTAGAGAAAACAGACTCAAAACTTCCAAACCCCCCACCTCACCCCACCAAAACACTAGTCAAACCACCCACCTCACCCCACCAAACCACCGGTCAAACCACCCACCTCACCCTACCAAACCACCGGTTGGTCTACTCCTTCCTCCTCCTCAAAAACCACCTCCTCCTCACCCAACACCTCCCCTCCTCATTCGGTTGGCACCCCTGGTAAGCTTCCCCCCCTCCTCCTCATCCTCCCCATCATCCAATTCTCATCCTTTAATTCATCCACCTCCATCCCCTTCAGGCCCCCCACCCCCTTGGTTGATTCCACAAGTAAGCTCCCCCCTCCCTCCTCCTCATTCCCCTTTTCACTCCCTCTCACTCCCTCTCACTCCCTCTCACTCACTCACCAACACCCCCCCTCTCCCCCCTCCCTTGGTCTCCCTCCCATCTCACCCGGCTTGCAGGCCGCATCCCCCCTCGCTTTCTTGTCCAACCCTTCCGCCCCCCCTCCTTTGCTTGCTTGGCCAACCCCGCCGTCCCCCTCCCCTCCTTTGGCCAACCAACGCCTGGCCCCCCACCCTCCTTTGCTGGCTCAGCCAAGCCCGCAGCCCCCCCCCTTGCTTGCTTGGCCGCCAACCAATGCCTGCCTCCCCTCCTTCTCCTTTTCTTGCTTGGCCAACCCCGCTTCCCCCCCCCTTGCTTGCTTGGCCAACCAAGCCGGCCCCCCCTTGCTTTTTTGGCCGCAAACAAACGCCTTCCCCCCTCCTTCTACTTTTCTTGCTTGGCCAACCCTGCCAGCCCCCCCTTGCTTTCTTGGCCAACCCAGCCAGCCCCCCCTATCTCGCTTGGTTGCCAACTGACACCCAGCCACCCCCCCTTGCTTGCTTGGCTTCCAACCAACGCCCGGCCCCCTCTCTTTCTCCTTTACTCACTTGGCAGACCCAGCTGGCCCCCCCTTGCTTGCTTGGCCCCCAAGTGACACCCAGACGGGCCCCCCTGCTTGCTTGGCCACCAACCGACGCCTGCCCCCCCTCCTGCGATTGCTTGGCCAACCCCGCCGCCCCCCCCTTGCTTGCTTGGCGGACACAGCCAGCCCCCCCTTGCTTGCTCAGCCGCCATCCAACTCCTAGCCTCCCCTCCTTTGCTTTCTTGGCCAACCCCACCAGCCCCCTCCCCTCCTCTGGCAGACCCACTTCTGGCCCCCCACCCTTTGCTTGCTTGGCCAACCCAGCTGGCCCCCCCTTGCTCGCTTGGACAACCAAACCCCCCCTTCCCCTCCTTCAGCTGACCAACCGACCCCCCCCCCCTTTCCTGGTTCCCCTGCCCCGCCTACCTGGCCCCAGGCCCGACCCAAACCCAACCAAATTGCCTCACAACCTGGTAAGTTTTTTTTTTTTTTTTTTTGGGTGCTGATGTGATGTTTTTTTTTTGAGTAATTTTAAATTTGCGGCTCCAGTTGTGTGGGAGTCCTGTAGGGCCCATAAACTACTCCATATAATTTATAATTTATAATTTATAATTCATTATTTTTTATTTATTATTATTTATTTTTAATTATTTATTATTATTATTTATTATTTATTATTTATTATTTATTATTTATTATTTATTATTTATTATTTATTATTTATTATTTATTATTTATTATTTATTATTTATTATTTATTATTTATTATTTATTATTTATTATTTATTATTTATTATTTATTATTTATTATTTATTATTTATTATTTATTATTTATTATTTATTATTTATTATTTATTATTTATTATTTATTATTTATTATTTATTATTTATTATTTATTATTTATTATTTATTATTTATTATTTATTATTTATTATTTATTATTTATTATTTATTATTTATTATTTATTATTATTATTTATTATTTATTATTTATTATTTATTATTTATTATTTATTATTTATTATTTATTATTTATTATTTATTATTTATTATTTATTATTTATTATTTATTATTTATTATTTATTATTTATTATTTATTATTTATTATTTATTATTTATTATTTATTATTTATTATTTATTATTTATTATTTATTATTTATTATTTATTATTTATTATTTATTATTTATTATTTATTATTTATTATTTATTATTTATTATTTATTATTTATTATTTATTATTTATTATTTATTATTTATTATTTATTATTTATTATTTATTATTTATTATTTATTATTTATTATTTATTATTTATTATTTATTATTTATTATTTATTATTTATTATTTATTATTTATTATTTATTATTTATTATTTATTATTTATTATTTATTATTTATTATTTATTATTTATTATTTATTATTTATTATTTATTATTTATTATTTATTATTTATTATTTATTATTTATTATTTATTATTTATTATTTATTATTTATTATTTATTATTTATTATTTATTATTTATTATTTATTATTTATTATTTATTATTTATTATTATTATTTATTATTTATTATTTATTATTTATTATTTATTATTTATTATTTATTATTTATTATTTATTATTTATTATTTATTATTTATTATTTATTATTTATTATTTATTATTTATTATTTATTATTTATTATTTATTATTTATTATTTATTATTTATTATTTATTATTTATTATTTATTATTTATTATTTATTATTTATTATTTATTATTTATTATTTATTATTTATTATTTATTATTTATTATTTATTATTTATTATTTATTATTTATTATTTATTATTTATTATTTATTATTTATTATTTATTATTTATTATTTATTATTTATTATTTATTATTTATTATTTATTATTTATTATTTATTATTTATTATTTATTATTTATTATTTATTATTTATTATTTATTATTTATTATTTATTATTTATTATTTATTATTTATTATTTATTATTTATTATTTATTATTTATTATTTATTATTTATTATTTATTATTTATTATTTATTATTTATTATTTATTATTTATTATTTATTATTTATTATTTATTATTTATTATTTATTATTTATTATTTATTATTTATTATTTATTATTTATTATTTATTATTTATTATTTATTATTTATTATTTATTATTTATTATTTATTATTTATTATTTATTATTTATTATTTATTATTTATTATTTATTATTTATTATTTATTATTTATTATTTATTATTTATTATTTATTATTTATTATTTATTATTTATTATTTATTATTTATTATTTATTATTTATTATTTATTATTTATTATTTATTATTTATTATTTATTATTTATTATTTATTATTTATTATTTATTATTTATTATTTATTATTTATTATTTATTATTTATTATTTATTATTTATTATTTATTATTTATTATTTATTATTTATTATTTATTATTTATTATTTATTATTTATTATTTATTATTTATTATTTATTATTTATTATTTATTATTTATTATTTATTATTTATTATTTATTATTTATTATTTATTATTTATTATTTATTATTTATTATTTATTATTTATTATTTATTATTTATTATTTATTATTTATTATTTATTATTTATTATTTATTATTTATTATTTATTATTTATTATTTATTATTTATTATTTATTATTTATTATTTATTATTTATTATTTATTATTTATTATTTATTATTTATTATTTATTATTTATTATTTATTATTTATTATTTATTATTTATTATTTATTATTTATTATTTATTATTTATTATTTATTATTTATTATTTATTATTTATTATTTATTATTTATTATTTATTATTTATTATTTATTATTTATTATTTATTATTTATTATTTATTATTTATTATTTATTATTTATTATTTATTATTTATTATTTATTATTTATTATTTATTATTTATTATTTATTATTTATTATTTATTATTTATTATTTATTATTTATTATTTATTATTTATTATTTATTATTTATTATTTATTATTTATTATTTATTATTTATTATTTATTATTTATTATTTATTATTTATTATTTATTATTTATTATTTATTATTTATTATTTATTATTTATTATTTATTATTTATTATTTATTATTTATTATTTATTATTCATCATTTATTATTTATTATTTATTATTTATTATTTATTATTTATTATTTATTATTTATTATTTATTATTTATTATTTATTATTTATTTATTATTATTTATTATTTATTATTTATTATTTGTTATTTATTATTTATTATTTATTTTTTATTATTTATTATTTATTATTTATTATTTATTATTTATTGTTTATTGTTTATTGTTTATTATTGATTATTGATTATTAATTATTAATTATTGATTATTGATTATTGATTATTTATTATTTATTATTTAATATTTGTTATTTATTTTTTATTATACATAATTTATAATTTATAATTTATAATTTATAATTTATAGTTTATAATTTATAATTTATAGTTTATAATTTATAATTTATAGTTTATAGTTTATAATTTATTATTTATTATTCATTATTTATGAATTAGTGGAGGCTACACAACTTGATTCTAGTTGTTTAGCGTGCCGTACAACTCAAATGGGACATGTAGCATGCCACACAGCCCATTTGAGCCATGTAGCATGCCACACAGCCCATTTGAGCCATGTAGCATGCCACATGGCCCATTTGAGCCGTGTAGCATGCCACATGGCCCATTTGAGCCTTGCAGCATGCCACAAGGCTCATTTGAGTTGTGTAGGGTTCCACATGGCCCATTGAGCTTTGTACACGGCTCTGTAGCTGTGAATTTAACATTACCCTTTTTTTTTTTTTTTTTTTTTTGGTGATCAAGTTTCTGGTCAATTTAGGATCAAGTCCAGGTTTGGTTTCATTTTTTTGATCCTTGTTTCATGGATGATTTCCATTGGACTGACTTTTTTTTTTCAATCCCTCAACCACTATTGGTGTGGTGAATGTCCAATTCTTCTCCCACCCCCCTCCAAATGTTACACAAACAATCATATCCCAAATTGTTCATCACCCCAATCTAAGTATAGGATTGGGAGGGAAAAAGATGGAAGGAGATGGCTTGAAAAATATACAGAGAGGTGGGAAGAGTAGGGCTGCTTGCCAAAAGAGGCTTCAATCTTGGGATTCAGAAATGTCTTTGGAAGTTACTGAGGAAGGTATTAATGAAAAGGTGGTCTGGTCTGGTTGGAAATCATGTGCTTTGGATCTGTACCCTTCAATGGTTGCCTAAAACAAAATGATTAGTCAAAAACACACCCAGGAAGAGTTTGAGCAAGCAAAAAAAAACAATCAAACGGTTCCATTTCTTCCACTGTGGAAAAGCAATTGTCCTCAATCAATCTGATCACCAAGCCCTGGTTGCAATAATTGAATTTGTGCCTTTTGACAAACTCTCAGAAAAAGATAAGAAGGACCTCAAATTTGCCACCACTTTCCTTGATGGTTCAAAAAAATTTGTCAACCCAGTTGGTCCTTCAAGATATTGGGGTGGAAAAATGTGGGCAGCTGGATGGCAAAAATTGATGCACCCTTTGTAGTTATTTGGGAATTATGTGAAGAAATCATCAATAAGATATTCTCCTCAAGAGTATGCTTTACTCAACCATAAGGCCAACAAAGTATCCCAAATTCTAGGGCAAATGTTTTTCAATTTGGCCAAACTTTCCTTTGAATCAAACCATGATACCATGAAGGAAAACAACATCCCCTCTTTCCCTTTGTTGGAATTTGTCTCCAAGCCTACACCTTTTGATAGCACCTCACACATCACTTTCACCTTTGATTCTTTTTAAAACTTTCCTCATATTGACAAAGGTGAAATCTCTGGCTACTCCTTTTTACTTGTGGTTCCAACCAAGAAATCAAATGATCAACTTATTGAAAATACATAGAAATATCAAGTATCAGATGGCCATTTTGTTTTTCCTGATCTTGGCTTTGGAATTGATTTCAATCAAAAAGTTATAGTCAAAATGGCTTGGGAAGCTAATAAATACAAGCACTGTACCTTTCCTTCCGTGGAAACAGCAATCCATACCAGAATGGCAATGTCACTTCAAATTAATAAAACAACTAGAAAAACATGTAGGGACTTGAATAATGGCCAAATCTACTCTAGAAAAGAATATAAATAAAATAAAAACTGTATGTTTGTGGGGTTAATAATACTCTCAAAAATTGTAATCAAAAAATAATTATTTTGTTTTTTTTCACCCATGCAAATATATTTACAAGCCCAGCATTTGAGTTATCTGCTGTGTTTAATCTACTGTTCTACTTCTACCAATGCAAGCCAAGGCTACTGATAACTAATCCTTTTTTAGGTTCCAAGTTGTTCCCTCTCCTTTTCAAGTTGTGCTTGCTGTTGATCCTTCTCCTTCTCCTCTTTTTAAAACTCTAGCTCAGCCTGTTTCAAGTTCCACTCAGAATCCCATTTTTGTTGATGAGCCAAACTCTTGGCTTTCTGCCTTTGAACATCCGTGGCCAGTTGACAATCCCACTTTTTCTTTTCAAACTCAAGTTTTTTGGATTCAATTTGTGATTTGACTGTTTTTTTCAGGGGAAAAGCAATGAGCATGATTTTGAAAACCAGGATATTCAACCAATGGACTTACATGAATCTTGCTTCTCCGTGATTTCTTCAAAGACCAAAAAACCAGAAGTGTTTCTCCTCTTTTGATGACTTTTGGGGTGAATATTGATGGAATTGGAGGCCTTTTGCTTACCCTTGGCATAGGAGTTTTGAGTATGAAAGTTGTCACTAGTGTTTGAAGGTAATGTGGGAGGCCCCATTGGATTGATTTTTTTGCAATTCAGGAATAGATGAGCCTTTTTTTAAAAAATCTAAATAAGTCAGGATTAACCAGACAGAAGAGAAAAGACCTTGGTTCCTTACTTGAGCCAATGTTGAGGGTAATGGAGACTGAGGAGTATCTTTTTCTGTTAAAATGTGGATGCACTCAGGTAATGTGCATAGGAGTGTGTAATCCAAATGGGATGCAAAAATGGGCCTCCACGGCCCATTGGACATCACGTGGGCCACGTGGGCCTATGTGGGTGTTATTGGTTTTGGGCATTTGGGCGCCAAAACACGTTTTTATGGTCTTTTGGGACACGGGCCCTCACGGCCCGCCAGGGTGAATGGGCCACCCAAGCCAGATGGGATTATTTCAGCATAAAAGGGCCCAAGATTTATTATGGACATACTTGGCCAGACGGGCTGGCCCGCCAAAGTATGTAATTCTCACAATTCAGGCTTAAGGCGGCCCATTGGGGCCGCCGCCCGTGTCGCGGCCCGCTAGGGGCCGCCGCCTGTGTCGCGGCCCGCTTCCCGCATTGCAGCCCGCGTCGCAGCCCATTTGGGGCCGCCTGTGTTCCTTGGTACGGCCCACCTGGGGCCCAAAGGCCCGCGCGGGGCTGTCGCCCAGTTGGATGCCACGTGGGCCTGGCTGGTTGCGCCTGGCAACCAGCGCTGCGGAGCCGGGGCTTGCGGCCCCAGCTAGCTCCCCCTCCCGTCGCTTGCCGTTGCAAGGGGGATGGGGGCAAGCTAGCTGGGTTGAACCAGCCAGCGACCGGCCGCAACAGTGCGGTCAGTCAGGGCAGGGGGGACCTGACCACCCCCTTACCCAAGGAGGTGGCGGTGCCGGCCACAAGTGTAGCAACTTTCAGGTGGGGGGGAATTCATCACCCCTCCACCATTGATCCTGTGAAGCGACCAAGCAGGGGCGCTCTCCCCCCCCCCCTTTACCAAGGGGGAGGAGCAATGGGCCTGGGGGGACCTGATCACCTCCCAGGCCAATTTTATTGACGACACCCTGGGGGGATCAACCCCCAGGGCCCCTTTTGAGGGGATTTGACCTCCCCCACCAGGGATTTGAGAGAAAGAGGGGGGGGGACAGCATGTCCGCTGGTCACACCCCCCCCATGTGAGTCTGAGACCGGACCCAGGTGTGCCCTGGGTCCCACCTGGCCTATTTGAGGGGCCAGGGGCTGGCTGCATGAGGCAACCAGCCTGTAGACAACGTAATGAGGTCATCATGGCTGGTTGTAACGGACAACCAGCCAAGGGGATTGAACAGAAAGGGGCTGGTTCAGCCCCCTAACGGTGGAAACACTGGAATGGACCGGAATAGGCCGGTCATAAGGGTTCAGGAACTGACGCCATGCGGGCTGATGTAGTCCCAACCAAGTAACAAGGCTAGTAGAGCCTGTAGAGATCTTTTGGGGCGGAAAATTTGCCTTTTGGCTTGTTTTATCATGGGCCCACAAGAGGCCAATTTTTTGTACTTAAGGGGCTCTTCTCTCTGCTGTTTTCCATCCATTCATTCATCATTCCACTCAAATTCATCCAACATATTCCCCCATTGTGAGAGCCCCATTAGCCAATATTTACACACAGTGTCCAGCATTTCTTTTGCTTTAAATACTGCTCATTTGCCTAAGCTAATTGCTGGCCATAATTCTAACATTTTCCACATCAGCAAGGTTGATGAGATCTGCTAACCCATGCAGAGAGCAATCCAAAGAAGGAGGGGGCGGGTCCAAGGTATGGTTTGACACATCAATCAGCACGGAAGTAGATGTGATTGGAGCTGATTGCGTTTCAATATCCTCCTCAGAATCAGATGCGGGTCACTCCAAGGCAAAGGTTTCTTCAGGATCACTATTTCTAGGCTGAGCATTCCCAGCCAAGTCCTTAGCGTGGAATGAATTGGATTGTTGGGCATCAAAAGCGGCTAAAGGGGTGATTTTGGCCTTCTTTCAAAAGATTTAATTCACTTGAATATAAAAAATACAAATGGAGTCCAACTTACCAACCACTGAGTTGATTCCCTTGGCTTTGTAAGAGTCAGTGATATCAAAGCTGTTGGAGATTGACATGGACTGGGCCTTTTTTACTTGGCTCAATAATTCTTGAATTGCTCCCTCATCTGTTGGGATGAAAGATCCAGCCTACTTTTTTTTTGTTCTTGAGTTCATTGGCCATCAGGAGATAACCATTGACCTTAGAGGATGGAGGTTTTCCAACACATGTTTCATTGTCCAACCAAAAGCAGGCATCATAGATGGGGGAAATTTTGAGCCAGTTGACCAGGATGATTTGATCTTCTCTCTTGAGCTGAATTTAGCCCTTTGAAGCTGAGGGGGTAGGATTGTTTGTTGTGGAGTTCCTTGGCAATTTTTTCTTTGGTGTGTTGGAATTTTGTGTGGACTTGTGGGGGGAGTTTCTCTGAAGGGCCATTTGGAAAGAGTAAGGGAAATAAGGTGATGAGAGGGATAAACTTACAAGCAAGATAAAGTTATGAGAGATATGAAGTTATGAGAGCAATAAAGTGAAAAGAGAAATAAAGCAATGATTGGATTGTTTGGATGAGTTTGGAGGTACAAGTTCTTGTTGAAGGTAGAGTGATGAGAGAAATGAAGCAGTGAGAGAAATGAAGAGATGATAGAAATGAAGCAATGAGAGCAATGAGAGAAATGAGAGACATGAGAGTAATGAAGTGGTGAGTGATCAAGTGATGAGGTTGATAAATTGATGAGAATGATGATGAGAGTGATCAATAAATGAGAGTGGTGAATCTTTTTATGATGAGGCTGGAGGTAAAAACATTTTCAATGAGTTTGGAGGTAGAAGGAGGTTTAAAGCCAGACATGTATGACGTGGACAGGTGGCGGAAGCCCTTAAATACTTTATTTGAAAAAAACCACTTATTTCATGTTAACTTTCACACCTCTTATGCGTAATAAGTGGGTTTTTTTGATTTTTAATGGCGGGTTTGAAATGGCGGATTTGGGTTGGAACCTGCCATTGAAAAATTGTGGGTTTGGTTAAATTTGATATGCCCTAATAGCTTTCCTGGTTAGACTACACAAGGGTGCACAGATTTTGGATAAAGATGGGACAAAGATTTGAACATAATTTACAACACCCAGAAAGCCTCCAACTTCAGTAGGATTGATTGGAGTGGGCCAAGAGATGAGGGTTTTGATTTTGGCTGGTGCCATCCTTCTTCCTTCCTTGCAGACAACATGACCAACAATAGCCAGAGCAGGTACACCAGCCTTGTCAGCCTCCTGGATGCCAAGACCCTTGCTATTCTTTAGCTACCAGAGGTGATAGAATAAATAATAAATATATTATTTAATAAATGCAGCAAAAATCTGTAAAATATTTGGATTAAGCTTATTGCAAGGTAAAGTGGCTTGGTTATGGTTTATTGTTTTGAATCAATATGAATAAATTGATTATTAAATATTTTTATAGAGGGGCCACAATTATATTGGGGATCTTTAACACCTCTCTTCAGGGATTTCAGTATTAAAACAGGTAGTCCTGGTTACTTTGGGCTCTTTAGTTTAAAGGATATTTTACCCAAAGATAAAATTGTTAAGATTATGCCCATCCCATCCTGTGTTCCAACTCTCATTCAGTCTCCGTCCCAGTAGCTCCGCGGATGAACTGAGACGAAGACTTGTGACATGTCTGTATCACCTCGGCCTCTCTGCTTTCCGGGTGAATCCCCGGGTGAACTTCTGGCGACCACGCGACCGCTCTTTCTTCCTTCTCAACTCCTCCTCTCATCCTTCCTTCTCCTGATTCTCCTGTTTACTTGTTCTCCTTTTCTTTGTCGCCTCCTCATCTTCTCACCTTTCTTATCTCCTTTCCTCAACTCTCCAATCTGAATCTTCTCAACACTATCACCTCAATCTAGACTCTCAACTCTTCCACTCTCATCTGAACTGTCTCTCCGCCGTCCAATTTATGCCTGGTAAGAACCTAATCCTCAAGATCGCCCTTGCATGATCTTTCTGAAAATATCATTCAATCTTGTAGTCCTCCTCTGTCTACCTTGTCTGCACTCTATCAACCTTCTCGCCGCCAACACCCTATGCCTATGCTGTCTGATCTCTTTCTTACTTTCTAAGTGACTCGAAGCTGTTGGTCCTCTCATTCCTTTCTTCTTCCTAATATTTTCCTTGTCTTTCATGATTCTAACTTCTATCCTTAGTCCTCTTGTTTTCAGTTCTAAAGAAATTTATTCAAATCTTATCACGGTTCAAAGCCAAATTAAAACCCCACGTTATTGAAGATGAATGAACCAGTTGGAGCAAACAATTACTTTCACCAGGTTGCGCTCAAGGCCTCCGTCGATGCCATTCCCCCGCTCAATGAGGACAACTATTCCATTTGGCGCAATAAAATGTTGATGTGTTTCAATCTCAAGGATATCAAGGACATCATGATTAAAAACCTAGGACAACTCCCAGTACGACAAGACCAAGAGATCCGGGCAATCATCCTATCCAAACTCGACAGCACCACACACGCCAATGTTGTCAATGCCTCAAACATCACATCTTCCAAGCTACTCTGGACCAAAATCACCCGCAGATTCGCCTCATCTGAAACAGCTAATAGAGCACGAATCTTCAATCAATTTCTGCACGCTCCATTCAATGAACAGGCTATCAAAGTATTCATAACGGACATCCGAAAATCCCTCACTCAAATGGCGGACGTAGGAATAGATCTACCGAATGACATTCTGGCGTACCTAATCCTTTTCAAATTCCCATCAACTCTAGAGAACCTGAAACAAAAAATCATGCATGGCGAGAAGTTGATAACTGTAGAAGTTGTATTCAATCATTTAACTCAATATAACAACAAGAGGAAGGCACAATTTAAGACGGGCAAATCTGCCACTGACGTTTCCTTAGTGACCTTCAAGGGCAGACCCAATAAGGATGATAGAAAGTCTCGGATCAGATGCAAAGAAGGCTTCCACAATCCAAATGCTCCTCATCCCAAATCATCCTGTTTTCACCTTCATCCTCAGATTGCTCCAGATTGGTGGGTCAAACAGCAAAATGAGTGGAAGAATAGGACAAAGAAGACACCTACCATCAACTATCATACCCTCCTGACTCTCTGGATCAATGCAGACAGCACACCAAATCTTCTTGTCAATTCAGGAGCAAATATACACATCTTTAACAATCTAAAATACTTTACCTCTATTGATCTACAGAATGAGTTAGAGGAAATTAAGACAGGCAAGTTGGAAGCAAATCTCAAGATACAAGGAATAGGTACCGTGCGACTCGAGTGGAAAGATTCCATAATTACGCTTGAAGATTGCATGTACGTTCTGCACATTGTTGTCAATCTGATCAGCCCCGGCCTCCTGGCGAAAAAGGGCTGCAGTCTCTCTCAAAAACAGGATGAATTCCACATCACCCGAGGCGATTCAATGATTCTTAGAGGTTTAATTCAAGATAATCTATTTGTGATCAAGAAACCTCAAAGCGCTGGGAATAACCTCTTGGTTAATCACTCCAGTCAACCATCCACTACCCCACTTAATCAAACTCAGATGTTATCTGATCTTCACAAGACATACGGCCATGCTTCAATCTCCATGCTCAAACCAATCCTTAAGGATCAATACTCTAAAGAAAAACTAGATAAATTTCAGTGCAATGGCTGTGTCAGGAGCAAAATCACACGGGCTCCGTTCTCAGGCACTTCATCGCCCTCATCTAAACCACTCAAACGAATTCACCTAGATCTGATCGGGCAAATCACTCCTCAGTCAAAAGCTGGCCACCAGTACATCTTGAAACTTGTGGAAAACTTCACGGGCTATCTGGCGGCATTTCCTCTCCAATCTAAAGAAGAAACTCCCAATGTCTTTATCAACATTCTTGAGACAGAATATAAGCGGATGAATTATTATCCCAGCGAAATCTTTTCAGACAAAGGAACAGAATTCACCAACACCACCTTGAAAGAATTCGCGAAATCCAAGCACATCAAACTCTTAAATTCCAAACCGTACCACTCACAACATAACGGTCAAGCCAAACAAGCTAACCAGACAATCATAGAATCGGCCCGTGCAAAATTATCCTCATCTAGACTCAATAAGTGCTACTGGCATGTTGTCGTTTGAAGTTGCTGCTTTATGCTGAATCAAGTCCCAAGGGAAGGTAATGACCAATCCCCTTGGGAACTTATGTTTAGCAAGAAGCTCCCCACTAATTATCTCAAACCTGTAGGATCCTCCGTCATCTATCTGGCAAACAAACTACAAAAAGGAAGGAAATTTGATGAGAAAGGATTGGAAGGGATCTTAGTTGGGTTCAATCCCGTATTTCATTCTTACATGATCCTCAGCTCATCTGGTGCTATTATTGAAACTAAACATGTACAGTTCCTCAAAAATCCACTCCACAACTTTCCTCTCCTTGAATCACCGGGAATCAATCTCTTCACACAAATCAAATCCGAGTCAAAAGAACCTAATTCTTCATCACTCAAAAAGAAATACACCTTTTGAGAAACTCAAGAAGACTCTTCCAAATCTGACACAGATCAAGATGATTTGGTATCTCCAGTTTCTCCACCATCTGATCACTCTCCTCTACCTTCGCCAGTCCCCAATCCTCCAATTCAAGCTACCTCTCAAAGACCCAAAAGGGAAGTAAGAAAACCTCAACAATACGGCTTCCACCACTATTAAGAGCCTCCTTCCTACAAGACAGCGCGCAAATGTCCAGAATGGCCAAAGTGGAAGCAAGCTTTGGAAGATGAATTAAGCTCAATAGAGCTCCAAGATGTCTGGGAAGAATACCACCGCACCCCAGACAATATCCTAAATACAACGTGGGTCTTCAAGGTAAAAGAAAATTGTCACGGCAACCCCATCAAATACAAAGCTTGGCTCTGCGTTCAAGGATTTGACCAAGTCCTAGGAATAGACTATAATGAAACTTTGGCACCTACTGGCAAACTTGGATCACTTTGAGTAGCTCTTGTCTACGGCTTGAAAAATAAAATGAAACTTACTCAATTCGACGTGAAAGGTGCATTCCTTCATGCTCCCATTGACGAAACGGTCATCATAAGGACCCCAGAAGGATCCGCTAGAAAATCTCCTTATCTGAAATTGAATAAATCTCTCTACAGCTTGAAGCAGTCCCCCAAGAATTGGTACAAGACTCTTACGTCATGGATCAAATCTCAAGGATATCTCGAATCAACTAGCGATCCTTGTCTGTATCTCAACACCAAGACCGGTGAAATTCTCTACTTTCACAAGATGATCTTATTCATGTAGGCAACTCTGACCTCTTCGCAGTCAACTATCTCAAGCGATTCAAGAATTCCTCTTGCCATCCTCCTAACACCATACTCAGCATGCTCATGGAAATCAAAGACGACAGAATTCTCTTGAGTCAACCCAACCATATTGCAAAAGGCTTGGAAGAACTGGGCTTGATCTCCTGTAAGGATACTCACATTCCATTGACGCAAAATCTAAACCTTGAGCCTGCCTCCGACGTCAACCACGCCGAATTTTGCCAACTCAATATCAACTACAGGTCCGCTATGGGGCTTCTGAACCACCTGGCTCACTACTCCCAACACAACATTTCATTCTCTGTTTCTGGTTTGGCTAGGTTTAATGCCAAACCAGGCATGACTCATTGGAGGGAAGTCAAGAAGGTTTGGAAGTATCTCAAGACAACAAAAAACTTTAAAATTATAATTAGATACAATCTGAAACAAGAAATTCTCTCAGGATTCAGCGACGCCACCTGGGGAGATGACCCGACCCTTTGCAGATCTCAAACTGGCTACATGATCCTCCACCATGGTAGTCCAGTTATCTGGAACTCCACTTGACAGAAAAACATCACTTACTCTTCTACCAAATCAGAACTAAACGCCTTACTCGACTTCTACTTAGAAATTAAATGGATCAAGCACCTCATCAGTGAAATCCATCAAATCACCAAACCAAAGCCTGCTCTACATATTGATAATAAGGGTTTAGATGACAAGATCAAGAAGTTTGGGTTGCACTCTAAGTCAAGACACATAGATGTCAAAACCAAAGGATTGCGCTAAGACTATGCCAACGTCGAATTTACACTTAGCCTAATCCAAAGCCACGCTATGGTCGCGGACTCTCTTACAAAGGCTTCTTCAGAAACCTCACTACAACTTCTTCAAAATAAAATCTTTGAGAAAACCGTCATCTGAGCTTTTGGATTATCCTCTTACCAGTCACGAGGGGTGTTAAGATTATGCCCATCCCATCCTGTGTTCTAACTCTCATTCAGTCTCCGTCCCAGTAGCTCTGCGGATGAACTGAGACAAAGAATCATGACATGTCTGTATCACCTTGGCCTCTCTGCTTTTGGGGTGAATACCCGGGTGAACTTCTGGCAACCGCACGACCGCTCTTTCTTCCTTCTCTACTCCTCCTCTCATCCTTCCTTCTCCTGATTTTCCTGTTTCCTTGTTCTCCTTTTCTTTGTTGCCTCCTCATCTTCTCACCTTTCTTATCTCCTTTCCTCAACTCTCCAATCTGAATCTTCTCAACACTTTCACCTCGATCTAGACTCTCAACTCTTCCACTCTCATCTGAACTGTCTCTCCGCCATCCAATTTATGCCTGGTAAGAACCTAATCCTCAAGATTGCCCTTGCATGATCTTTCTGACAATATCATTCAATCTTGTAGTCCTCCTCTGTCTACCTTGTCTGCACTCTATCAAACTTCTCGCCGCCAACACCCTATGCCTATGCTGTCTGATCTCTTTCTTACTTTCTAAGTGACTCGAAGCTGTTGGTCCTCTCATTCCTTTCTTCTTCCTAATATTTGCCTTGTCTTTCATGATTCTAACTTCTATCCTTAGTCCGCTGGTTTTCATTTCTAAAGAAATTTATTCAAAACTTATCAAATATGTATATAAAAGACACAGTGGAGTGGCAGGGCCTTGTAGCCAAGCTGCCAAAACAGAGAAAGGATAATAAAACTCACTGGTATATTATTAAATCATTTGGGTATCTTTTTGAGACGTGCACTTATGGGTTAAACCTGTATACTGGGGTTATAAAGGTTGTTCAGCAGTTTTAATTGATATAAAAGAGGTTGAGGACGGATACTATTGATCAGACTTAACCATGTATCACTTACTTATCTCTTATAAGTACTTGATTACCTTGGCACGGTGTCTGGATTTAAATATAACTGGGTCTCTGCCCATCAATATCCTCAAAAGAGCTCTTTATTTATAGATTTTGGAGTCCCAACATTGTCCTTCTGAGGGGTACAGGGGCTCAAAGAGACGGAAACTAAGGCTAGCAGGGTAACCAGGGGTAGCAAGCATGGGTAGCATCTAATTCCTCAGGGTATGGGAATTATTTTACTTTATAATAGACATTAGGACGTGCGAATAACACTAATCTGTCCTATTTATGTATTATTTAATTTATTATCCTTAGTAAATTTTCCGAGTAATTTAATAATTATATAAATAGACATTTATATGGACATCTTGATTTCAGGTAAGTTCTCATTATGTATTATATATCTGGAGTAAAAGTCATGATATTGATTTTACCCCTTATTTTTGAGTTCCAGTTGATTTACTAAGATAATTACTTAAAAATATAAGTCATGCAAATTCATTTAATATTTTTACATCATTAGTTTTCTTAGTATGTCGCAAAGATATTGACGTCTATAAATTCTCATGAAAGTATATTAAAGTATTTTAATATATTTTTAGAAGTTGTCATTGTCTTATTTTTGAAGTTCTTGTTACTTTGAATTATATTAAATAAAAAATAAGTATAATGATTATTCAAGTATTTTTATATAATATTATGTATTTTTAGACTGTCTACTATCCACGGGAACATTTATTACATATGTAGAATGTTCCCGTGTAGGTTGTAGCATGTTTACGCGGTACCTGAGCCTCTCAGGCCACCTTTCACTCTGTCAGCCTGTAGTCCCGCGTCTGCGTACTTGTCAGAGGCCCGGGGCTGCGTACACGACCTTGACAGAGTGACATGGCTGTATCTCAGCCGCGCGCAGGTGAATTAGCTGCCGCAGCTGCGTGCGGGAATTGTGACAAAACACATTTCCGCCCGTAACTCCTAAAATATACACAACACCTCAATTCTGACTGAATTTTAGGTGTGAAACCTATACGTGAAAATTTGTGTGAAATATTTAATTGACCAAAAACTCAATAGTGGAGCCGTAGTATTTTGGTCTTTCTTTCCTTAATTACTTAAAAATATCAGGAGTTGGATTTCAAGGGTGGGGTCAGTGAGTGACCCTACCTAATTTTGGGTGGAGAATCCATTTCTGTAATAATATTTATGTTTTTCCAACTCCTTCTCAGGTAAATTGTATTATTATTATTTTTGTGTTATTTTTGTTACTTTTGCAGGTTGCTCTGCAATAGTAGCAAGCTGACAATCCTCTGATTTGGACCCAGAGACAGTAAGGCCAGAATCCTCTATTTGTAACAGCATCTTTTCCAGAATAGTGGCATATTCCCAGAGGAATTGAAAAATTCATGAATGCCAGGGCAAGAGCTCATTATCATAGTGATAAACTGGACCTTTAATTCAGCCATTGTCAATAAAGATACAAGCATGATCAGGTATTTCATCCTGGAGGATCCACATCATCTGAGCCTGATAGACTGCAACCAAATTAGTGGCACCTTGAGGAAATTGAGTAAGTTGAAATTGACAAAGAGGTGTATTGAAAGTATTGAGAAGGGCAAGAGATAGGATTAAAGGATTGTTTGTCATAACCACCCATAATGTCCCCTAGACAATAGCAAGCTCTCCCAGAGAAAGAATCAACAAATTCTGCAGTGGCAGGAGGAAGACCAGAGTCCTTAATATTAACTTTCTTGAGAGGTTGAAGATCATGAACTATTCTAAGTTTACCATTACTCTTGAGGACACGGAAGACAGGACTAGAATAACTGGAAGTTGACTGCTTATATAGACAAGTACAAACTAGTTTACTGATAAATTTGATAAATTTTTCAATTTTGGTAGCTGGGATTGGGATCTTTTTCTTTTTCCAGGGATAATGATCAACTACAAGGATTCTATAAGGGAGGAAATGGGATTCTTTCAAGGGTCCTCTCTCCCCTATTCAGAAAGCAATGAATTTTTCACTTAGATATAAGACATTTTTCATCAAATTTAACTCAAAAGGAAGAAGCCATCCATTTGAACCAAAGTTGACCAATTTAAGAAGTTCTTCAGTGAAACAACCATTAGGCACATAAGGACCAATAAGAGACTTAGATAATCCACAGCAAGGATCACGGGATAAGGGAGGATGCATGAGAGGAGGATTGAGATTGAAAGGCATAGGCTGGTTAAATGGTTGGACATTTTTTTCAACTAGCTTATACTTAGAGCAAAAGAAAGGAGTCTTCTTTCTCTCAAAGAGTTGATCAGTGAGAATTAAATACAAAAACTAAGAGCAAGTTTGAAAATTTTCCACCTCTGATTTTCCACAATATCCTCAAAGGGTGCCTTTCCCATAAAGGGAGAACCAGGAGATAATACTTTTCTCACATGTGCAGCACTTGGTAGGGTTTCAAAGATGACAATAGAAGATTTCCCTGGCGGTGCACAATTGGGAGGACTTACTTCCACCCCAAATTGCATCCACCAAAGCCCCTATTCCTCTATACCAAAGCCAACAAGAATCAAATTGACATGAGGATCCAGTTTATACTCTTTGCAGAGATTTGAACCATAACAGAGAGAAGATTTATCAGCCTTAAGAGATCAAGGAAAAGAAAACACAACAGATCCAGAGAGAGAAGATATATTTTGGGTTTTTCTATTTTGACATGTTTTGGATTTTTAACATTTTCCAGCTTAGAAAAGAATGATGAGAAAAATGAAAAATAAGCCTCAGGGAGGAGATTTGATCCTTGAGTTGAAGTCAAAGGCTGAGAAGAACTACAATTATCAGTAGGATCAGCTAATCTGATGAAAAATGAGGTATAAGAATTATCCTTCTGCTTCCCCTTAAGAAAAGATTTAGGAGTATGACTGGGGAAACTGCTTTCCCAACAACCAGAATCAAAAGAACAGAGAGGAATAAACTAAAAAATGAGGGGAATTGGAATTATCCTTCTGCTTCCCCTTAAAAAACAATTTAGGAGTATGAATGGGGAAATCTGTTTCCCAACAACCAGAATCAAAAGAACAGAGAGGAACTTTGATCTTTCTACCATCAGCATTGGGGAGAAGAATTCTCTCCCCAACTTGATCAGAAAATATCAGGGGAGCACCAAAATTCTTTAAGAAGGGTTGACCCAAGATTGTAGGACCTTCCAAACAAGTGATCCAAAAGTGACAAGTTCAAAAAATATTTTGACCAACGCTAACTGGGAAATCTTCAGAAATACCAGAAAAATCACAATATTGATTACCTATCCCATAAACTGCAGAATTGAAGCTGACCCTAGGACTGAGTTTGAGTTTGCAGGCCATAGCATACAAAATTAATTTGAGCTGAGATCCAGAATTGACAAAGAGTAAACAGTTTTAGCTGAGTTACAACAATAACAGGGAAGAAAACCAAGGGGAAAGGAAGAAAGGTTTGAATCTGAGAAGGGCCTGTCCCACCAGATTCTCCCATCAGTGTACCAGAGGAAACCTTCAATTTTTAACAACAAATCTCCACACGTCAATGGGACCAGTTTATTCATTCCTTCAGCAACACATGGAGAAATCAGAAGAAATTCAGCCACAGATAGATCAGGAATTTTAAGATCTGAAATTTTCTTTAATACCACTTCCAAAGCATTGGGGTGGTCCTTTGAAATTACCCTCTCAAAAAAAACTTTGGGACGGGTGGACGGAGGAAGTTCAGGCAAAGTGGGAGCAGGATTAGAAGGTTAAGGCAATTTAGATGGAGGAGGAGGATCAGAGTGATCTTGAAAAATTTCCATGAGTGTTTCCTTTTCCACCTCCATGTCTTCCAAAACAGAGGAAGGAGGCTTGGGAAAAGATTGATGTTTAACCAGTTTCCAAAGGATTGAGGAGGGCAAGGAAGGAGCCTTATGAGGTTTGGGTTCCTCATGTCCTTTCCTAGCGGAAGCAGATTGATAAGCTCCAACAAGACTGGAGGAGGAGATTGATGGAGGATACCAAGGTTGAAGGGTACCACAGGAATATCAAAAATCAAAAGAAGCCAACAATGCATTCATAGGAGGTGGTCGCTGATAAGAGGCCACCACATCATGAATAGGGTGAGATGAATTGGAAGCAATCAGAGAAGCATTAGGAAAAAGAATTGTTCCCCTTCTGCTCCACCAACATTTTGTATTTATCCTGCTGGAGCTCAGGGCATTTTCCCATTACATGACCTTCCCTATGACAGTAGTAGCAGGCCAGAGTAGATTTAGGGATAGAATCAGAGGGCTGGGGAGTCAAAAGAGAAGAAATTTTTTGATCTATTTTGTTCTCAAAAGCTTGGAGTAGCTTGATGATCTCATCAATAGTAGCAGTTTCCATGTTGGAATGAGGATTTGGTTTGGGCCTGCAGTTGGCCTTCATCCCATTCATAATTTTGTTAGATTCTTTGAAAGAAGGAGCATGTACTGGTTCAGTGATTCTAGGTATTTCAAAAGTTAAAGCAGTTTGACCTTTCATGATTTTATCCACAGCACTCCTAAGGACCAGGAAAGTGAGGAGCTCAAATCAATTATCCCTGGTGGTGTTCATTGATCCATACTTGACCAAATTATCCCTAATCCTTTCCTGCACTCCTAGCAAAAAAGATTGAAAAAATCAAACTCAAAATTTGTCCAACTTATTTATGCGGTTGTTTTGGATAAGACAAGATTGGATCAGATGCCATGAATTTCTAAAAGACTGATAGTCAGAGGCTGAAGAGAAACCAAAATTTGAGATCTACTGGGAGACAAGATCATAAAGGTCCAGTAAAGTAAACCGGGCTACCTCTATTTTCCCGCAATATGCCAAAATTTCTTCCCTTAGAAGCATCCATGAATGGGATTTGAATCCATCAAACAATTTGATTAATTTCATGACTTCATAAGAGGATATAAAGAATTGTAACTGATTGGCCATATTGTATTCACTTGCCCCATCCACTTCAGAAGCCATTTTTCAAGAGTCCAAGAACCGTTGAGCATTTACCCCATTGAACCCTGGTTTCTTGTTCTGAGGGTTGATATTGACCATCTTAGGTCAAGCAGAGGTGGTGGGAGTACCAGTAGTTTCCATTTCAAACAACAGAGTTTCCAAGAGGATCCAAAGAGCAGATTTCCAATGTAGCTCATGAGTGTGGCAAAAGTAGCTTTTCACCAAAAAACAACAGAATCTTCCCCAAGCAGTGCAAAAATTGGGAGAAATTAATTCTGAGATAAGTTTCCTCCACAGATCAGATCTGAGAAAAGACTAATAGAGAAAAAAGAAAAAGGATTGGATTTCAAATGTTATTCCAAATTCCACCTCTGGATCACCAAATGTAAGACTCAAAACAGTTCTGAGATGCAGGCAGTTCTGTGGGTGGGAAAGGTGCTGTTTAGGCCTCCCTCCTGAGCGTTAAAAAAATATTGAAATGTAACCAGGATAAAGGTCAAGAACCTTGTGAATGAGGAATCAATGGAAGGGATGAGTTTGATAGTATTTGGTAGCAATCAAAAAAAACTATCTGAGGCAAGATGGTGTGGGGAAAGACTTGAACAAAGTAAGTTAGATTTTTTTCAGAGTTCAATAGAACAAGGAAGTTTTAAGTAACAACACCCACAATGTAATACCTCTGGTCTTCAGCAGAGGATTAGGAAATATCAACTCAATCCTAACCAACCTCCAGGCCTTTATCAATGAAACTGCCCAACTCTCTGAAATCAAGCACTTGAAGGTTACCAGATAAATGTGGGTGGCTGTACAAAACAAAGCAATTTTTTTTATGAAGCTCTAGAACAACACAGTAAAATGTTTGAAAAAGAAAAACCCAACACTTCACAAGGGACTCAAGAATAGCATGGCGGAATTCAATTTTAAAGAAATAAAGGGAGGTTTAACACTCCAGGTTTCAAGCCTAAAAAAACCCCTCAGTAAAAATTGACTGGTTCCAGAAGGATGATCAAAAAGAATGATCAGAAGAGTATGGTTGAAAAAGGGATCAAGAGAAGTATAAAACACTCAAGAATTCAATCAAATGAATTCTTCTTCAACAAGAAAGGCTATTTTTTGGACATAAAGGATAAGGTGATGGAGGATGGATCAAGGATTTGGGTATGGAGGCTCAAAATATCAGGGGGAATCAAAATATATACCCAGGATAAGAATGCTCAGATAAAGGGGAAGGGCCCCATGGATTTATTGATTGCACAATGTGATGTTGATGGGGCAAAAGCCATGGGAGATCCCCTCCTTTTATGGGCAATAGGCCCCTGTAGACTAATTATAAGGGACAAATACAAATGAAAGCTGAAAAAAAATATTTTATTATTATTATTTTTTTTTAGATAATCAGAGCTGGAAAAGGGAGAATAGTAATGAAAAAAATAGCAACAGAAATTTCAGGAAATTTAAAAAAGAGATGAAAAGAAGGAAACAAGTCCCCTTTAAGGATGAAAGTGGGCAGTGGATAATTTGTTGGCACAGGAAACAGTAGATGATTGGTGGGCAGCCGTTGGATGTAGGATGAACAAGGTGCCCTGCCTTCAGTTATGGGTGTGGGATTGGTCAAAGGGTTGAGGATGCTCCTCCCTTGCGCGCAGATGAGTGGCAGGTAAGAGATCAGATCATTTTGGGTCAATCAGTATGACACGGGAGGGTCAAAGGAGAATGATATTCTTGGTCAAGCAGACAATCTGGCAGTTTTATTGGAAGTTTTTTCATAGAAATCAAAGTAAAGCCATCTTAAGCTTGGAGCAAGTCCTAGGTTGTTGTGATGATGATCTCATAGATGATGGGTCATAGGATGATGATGAGTGCTTAGATGAAGATGATTTAAGGGATGATGAATGCTACAATGGTCATGATGATGATTTGAGATTGATGATATCATGAAGCGTTTTTTGTAGATTGAGTTATTCATTTGATGGGACAAAGACAATTTTAGTGATAGATAGTCAAGGTTGATCATTGAATAGGCCTGGAAAAGGCTGGGTTGATGGATTTCTTGATGTTGAAGGTCATAGGAGGGCTTTAGGATAGATGAGGGAGAGGAGGGGGGGATAGTATGATAATGGTTCATGTGAACGTGGCCAAAATTAAGGTGCCAAGCACAAGGGGGAGGAATTGAACAGAGGATCTGGGACTTGAACGCCCTGGGGAGCCCCTCCTAGAAACGTAGGACAGGAAGAAGTTGGAGAAGCAGAAAATCAAAACATTTTCATGTCAACACGGATTTTTTTTTTGATGATATTCAGATGAAAGAATATATATATAAAAAGATTAAAAAGAAATTTACCATTTTTTATGAGGTGTCCTGGATTCCTTACCACACCAATTGGAAAAATTCTTCAAGATGGCTGCTGGGAGGGCCATAAAAATTGGGATCTCTGGGATCTCAGAAGGCCCCTTGTAGGAGGACCTGGAGGGGAAGACGGGACCCTCAGTGGACTTTTTGGGGGGAGATGAAAACAAGATGACAACTGGCAACAGCAGATTCAGATGCGCAACTGGAGGGATCAAGGCCCTCTCCTCCAAGTCCAACAAGTACCTTGACACGGGATCCCAGGCCAAGGGGTTGATATAGGGGGATGAGGCAGGGATGGTGGACAAGCCGCACATTTTCCAAATAATTCCTCAACCTGTGGGTCCCTTGCTCCTTTATCGATCCAGACCCAATTGGCCCAGTATTGAAACGTGGGCCGGTAAGCTGCAAATTTCAAGAAGTACTCCCTCTGGGGTGGCCCCAAGCAACAAAGAGGCAAGAAAGAGTTGCCTCTCTCACCTGAGGCTTTGGGGGGAGGAGCGCAACAAGGAGGGGAGCCTGGCAGAGTCCATGAATTTTTTGAGATGGTATTGTTGTCCAAAACCACAAATGGATCCTAACAGGCCCTTGTCTGTGGTCAAGGACAGGAGCCAGATTGAGGGGGAGCCCAAGGAATTCCCTTTCTGAGGGAGTAGCAGGGTGGCCACAGCGGCAGAAGGTGCAGGAAAAGAGGCTAGGGATCAGCAAGAACTCATACCCATTTTGAGTGCAGAATTAGCTAGGCAGCTTGGCATCAATGGTTGACAGGGTTGGGCGGTTTAGAGTGGGAATTATTGGGGTAGGGTGGTATAGGTGAGGTGCAAGGTATGGCTGAGGTACTGATGGGAAGACCTCTGGGGACAGAACTCAAGTTGGGGGGGATGTGGTTTGATTATAATGCCTTGGATTGAGAACCGCGTCACCGCCTGCGCACTCAGCATTTGGTAGGTCAGGCTCAGAATTTGGTAGGTCAGGCTCAGCAGCTGGGCTGCACGCCGTCTCAGAAGTGGCCGCTGTTGGCTCATCAGCAGCCTCTGTGGGCTTGGCAGTAGGCGGTGCAGGGCTCAGCAAACCAGGTATGGGTTGGGCCTTACCAAGATGCGGCAGGATGCAAATTGCTCAGAAATTGTGGACCTAGGAATGGAGCAAGCCCAACCAAGTTTGCAGGAAGTTAGTTTGGGGAGGGAAGGGTGTGGCAATTGCGGGGTTATGTGCATGGGAAGACTCTCCAAAGCACGGGCTGACCCATGGGACAAGGGAAATCACAATGGCATGTTGGGAAAATACGGAAAAGCGTGGGGGGCTCCAAGTAGGACACAGGAATCATGAGAAGGACAAAAAAGATGTGATTAATGGAAGGAATTCTTGGAGATTTGGCAGTATGAATTCGGGTTAGGCTAGGGTTCTGGGTTTTAGGGTTTCTTCTTTATTTTTTTTTAGGCTTTCTTTGCGTTTGTACTTAGGTTGGAGTTGAGGGGGATGGAATAAAAATCCCCCTCCCTCATCCCATGTTGAAAGGGGGAGCATGGAGATGGATCACAGTTTTTGGAAAAGAAATTCATCATCATCATTGTCTCTCTCTCTCTCTCTCTCTCTCTCTCTCTCTCTCTCTCTAAGGAGCATGCTCAGACCTAAAAGATGCTAGAATCATTGACCTTGTAACCAAGCGGAAAATTTCTGGGATTTCTTCTCTTTAGTTTCCACAGCGTTGAGTTTTTCAAGCCTGCAAACCTGTAAATCACACAGTTTGGATGTCCCCACAACATCCACTGACATCCCCAATGCATGCGGTAAACCTGGAAAAAACACATTTTGGAACATTCTTCCAAAAATAAAAATACTGGGGGAAAGGAGAGAATCTCAAACCCCTGTAGAATAATTTTGAATAATTTTGAAAATTTTCAAGGCCTTCAAAGTTGCCCACAAAAAACTGGAAAAAAAACAAACCATTTCTCAAATCATTTCAAATTTTTAATTTTTTTTGTTTGATTATTTTGAGGAATCTGAAGAAAAAAAAAATTTAAAATTATAGAAGGCCATTCAATTATAATTTTTCAAGAATTTTAGCCTTTCACTCAAACCCACATTGTATATAGAAAACAAGGGCTTGGACGATAAGATAAAAAAATTTGTCTCTCACTCTAAGTCACAACATATAGATATAAAAACAAAGGGTCTTCGCGAAGATTTCACAAATCAAGAATTCAAACTAGAACTCATCCGTAGTCCATCCATGGTCGCCAATTCACTCTCAAAGGCATCCTCTATCAGTTCTCTTAAGCTATTACAAAAAACAATGTTCACTACCTGAGACAAATAACTTCACGGATAACCCACTTACCAGCCACGGGGAGTGTTGAGAAATCACTCCTCACAACTCTCTTCTCTCTGACCACCGCGCACCCTCCAAAATGCCGCGCACCCTGAAGATGAGTGTGAACACTCTTTTCTGAGGATTTTCCTCTCTCAACCTCGAGTCTCCCAGCTCCAGATCCTTCCAGCGTCTAGTCCACCTTCTTCAATCCTCAAAAGTCCCTCTTCTCCCCGAATAACCTCTCACGACAACTATTTGAATCGACCTCTTTCTTCTCCTCATCTTTCTTTTTCTCTTTCTTTATTCTATCTTTCTTTTCTACCTTTTCTGTTCCTTTCTACCTTCTTTGTTCTTTTCCCTTAAATCACATCTCGCCTCGATTCTCAATCCACCATCTCAGCTACCCCAATTACGGTCCATGTGGTCTTGTCTGGTAAGAGACCTATCCGCACAATTTATCACAACTAACAACTCTCAACTCTGACTTCAATCCGTTTCAGTCATCTACTTGTCTCCTCTAGCCTCATCCTCTCCTCTGCCGCTCATGCTGTCCTGTTCCTGATCATATTTCTAGCCGTTTTTGTTCCTTTCATTTTCCTTGTCATCTATATTCTCATTTGAATCAGTTGGTCTAATCATTTCTAAAATTCATGTCTTCAGCCCGCTGGTTTTTAGTCCTAAGAAATCAAATAGTGAAATCAACACGGTTAAAAGCCGAAGGACTCAAGTTAATCAAAAATGAAGGAACCAGTTGGGGCCAACAACTATTTTCACCAAGTTGCACTCAAGGCCTTGGTTGATGCCATTCCTCCTCTCAACAAAGACAATTGTTCCGTCTGGCGAGAAAAGATGTTAATTCTCTTTGATCTCAAGGAAATTAAGGATGTCATAACTAGGAACTCCGGCCAACTTACGATAAAACAAGATCAATAAATCCAAGCAATCATCCTTTCTAAACTAGACAGCGTGACTAATTCCAATGTGGTCAATTCAGCAAACATCTCATTGTCTAAGCTGCTCTGGGCCACGATCACTCGTCGATTTGCTTCATCCAAAACTGCAAACAGAGCCCAAGTCTTCAATCAATTTTTACATGCTCCCTTCAACGAACACGCAATAAGAAACTTCATCACCAATATCAGAAAGGCACTTACGTGGATGGCAGACGTGGGTATAGAATTACCCAAAGATATAATCGCCTACCTCATACTATTCAAGTTTCCCCCAATTCTGGAAAAACTCAAGCAACAAATTATGCACGTAGAGAAACTGATAACAGTAGAAGTGGTCTTTAACCACCTTACTCAATATAATAATGAGCAAAAGGCCCAACTGAAGATAGGCAAATCAGCTCTGGATGTTACCCTAGTTACTACCAAAGGCAGAACGGAGAGAGACGATAAAAAGGCCCAAATGCGATGCGGAGAAGGCTACCATGACCCAAATGCTCCACATCCAGAGACGTCCTGCTTTCATCTCCACCCCCAAATTGCCCCTGTATGGTGGGTCAAACAGCAGAATGAATGGAAAAATAGAACCAAAAAGAACCCAACCATCAACTATCATTCCCTACTCACCCTCTGGATCAACTCCCATAATACCCTGAATCTCTTATTGGACTCTGGCGCAAATATTCATATCTTCAACAATCTGAAATTCTTCACATCTATCAATCTTCAGGACGACCCAGAGGAAATCAAGACTGGAAAGCTAGAAGCTAACCTTAAAATTTGAGGCACTGGTACGGTCTGACTGGAATGGAACAATTCGGTTGTAACTTTAGAAGAGTGTATGTATGTCCCAGACATAGTAGTTAACTTAATTAGCCCGGTCTTCTAGCAAAAAAAGGATGCAATCTTTTTCAAGAACAAGATCAATTTATGGTCTCTTGGGGCAACAAGGTGGTCCTAAAAGGATTGATTTGCGAAAATCTCTTTGTAATTGAGAAACCTTGAGTTGCGGGTAACAATCTTTCAGTTAATCTCATGATTCAATCCACAAGCTCAACTACTGTTGAGTCTCAATCCCTCTCCAACCTTCACAAAATGTATGGTCATGCTGCAATCTCCACCCTCAAGCCTATACTCAAGGGTCACTTCTCTAAGGAAAAATTGGATATCTTCCAGTGTGAGAGTTGCGTCAAAAGCAAAATCACTAAATCTCCCTTTTCAGCAACGTCAACGCCGTCGTCAAGACCGCTTGAAAGGATACACCTCAACCTGATTGGACAAATTACCCCTCAATCCAAGGCGGGCCACCGCTACATTCTAACTCTCGTAGATAACTTCTCTGGCTATCTTGCGGCATTTCCCCTCCTGTCTAAAGATGAAACCCAAAAAGTCATAATCAATATCCTGGAAACAGAATATAAACGACTTAATTACTACCCAACAGAAATCTTCTCGGATAAAGGCACGGAATTCACCAATAAAACCTTGAAGGACTTTGCCAAATCCAAACACATCAAACTACTCACGTCAGAACCTTACCATTCTCAACACAATGGTCGGTCAGAACAAGCCAATCAAACTATCGTCAAATCCGCGCCAGCAACCTTCTCCTCTTCCAGGCTGCCAAAGAACTATTGGCACATAATAATCCAAAGCTTCTGCTTCATGTTGAATCAAATCCCGAGGGAAGGTAATGATCAATCCCCCTGGGAACTCATTTTCAATAAGAGTCTTCCTACTAACTACTTGAAATCCGTAGGATCACCGGTAATTTATTTGGGAAATCATCTGCAGAGAGGAAGGAAATTCAACAAAAAAGGATTAGAAGGAATCTTAGTTGGGTTCAATCCAATCTTTCATTCTTATCTTGTATTAAGCTTATCTGGTGCTGTTATTGAAACCAAACATGTCCAGTTCCTCAAGAATACGGTCTCTCAATTTCCTCTTCTTGAGTCTCCCAGACTCAACCTTGTTTCTCAAACTAGCTCGGAATCTGACGACTCCAACTTCTCTTCTGCTCAAAAACAATACACTATTTGCAATTTGCCTGAAGACGCCTCTGATTCAGAATCAGATCGTGAGGAGAATGAAGGCGCAGACTCCTCAGATTAGTCTCTCCCAAGCCCACCTTGCCACTCTACTCCAGCAGAATCTCCTGAAATATCCGCATATCAAAGACCTAGACGCGAAATCAAAAAACCCCAGCGATATGGCTTCCACCATTACTACCAACCTCCCTCCTACAAGGCGGCGCGCAAGTGCCCCAAGTGGCCCAAATGGAAGGAAGCTACAGAAACTGAACTAGAAGGCATAGAACTGCAATATGTTTGGGAGGAATATTATGGAAATCCCGACAACATCCTAAAAACGACCTGGGTCTTCAAAGTGAAGGAGAATTGCCATGGCGAACCTGTCAAATACAAGGCCCGGCTGTGTGTTCAAGGATTTTATCAAGTATTGGGAGTCGATTACAACGAAACTTGGGCGCCAACCGGAAAAATCGCATCTCTGCGACTGGCTTTGGTATACGCCTTGCAAAACAAAATGGAACTCACCCAATTCGACGTCAAGGGTGCATTTCTTCATGCTCCTCTGGAGGAGACCTTCATTATAAGAACGCCAGAAGGATCAAGTAGAAGATCTCCCTATTTAAAATTAAAAAAATCTCTGTATGGTCTCAAACAGTCTCCCAAGAATTGGTATGAAACCCTCACGCTATGGATCAAGTCTCAAGGGTACGAAGAGTCAACCAGCAATCCTTGTCTTTACCTTAACAAAAAAACAAAGGAAATTCTGTACTTCCACGTGGAAAACTTAATCCATGCAGGCAACTCTGATTTCTTCAAATCAAACTTTCTCAAGCAATTCCAGAACTTGTCCTCTCATCCACCCAACACAATACTTGGAATGCTCATGGAGATTGAAGATGATTGAATTCTCCTGAGCCAACCCAATCATATCAACCGGGGACTGGAAGAGCTTGGCCTGTCATCTTGCAAAGAAACGTTATCACCACTAACACAAAATTTCCATCTTGAACCTGCCTCCGACGACGACCATGCAGAATTTTGTCAACTAAATATTAATTACAGATCTGCGACCGGACTTCTCAATCACCTATCACAATACACTCGTCCAGAAATTTCTTTCTCCGTATCTAGTCTGTCTAGGTTCAACGCCAAGCCCGGTATGATTCACTGGCAAGAGGTTCGGAAAGTATTGAAATACCTCAAGACAACCAAAAATCTCAAACTCACCATCAAATACAATCCTAAGCAAGAAGTCCTCTCCAGCTTCAGTGATGCCACTTGGGGAGACGATCCAGTTTTTCAAAAATCTCAAACCGGATACGTTGTCTTTCACTATGGAAGCCCGGTTATCTGGAACTCAACTAGACAATGGAACATCACCTATTCCTCAACTGAATGCACTGCTTAATTGTTATCTCAAGACAAAATGGATCAGACACCTCATAAATGAGATCTACCACAACTGCGAGTTCAAACCCACATTGTATATAGAAAACAAGGGCTTGGACGATAAGATAAAAAAATTTGTCTCTCACTCTAAGTCACAACATATAGATATAAAAACAAAGGGTCTTCGCGAAGATTTCACAAATCAAGAATTCAAACTAGAACTCATCCGTAGTCCATCCATGGTCGCCAATTCACTCTCAAAGGCATCCTCTATCAGTTCTCTTAAGCTATTGAAAAAAACAATGTTCACTACCTGAGACAAATAACTTCACGGATAACCCACTTACCAGCCACGGGGAGTGTTGAGAAATCACTCCTCACAACTCTCTTCTCTCTGACCACCGCGCACCCTCCAAAATGCCGCGCACCCTGAAGATGAGTGTGAACACTCTTTTCTGAGGATTTTCCTCTCTCAACCTCGAGTCTCCCAGCTCCAGATCCTTCCAGCGTCTAGTCCACCTTCTTCAATCCTCAAAAGTCCCTCTTCTCCCCAAATAACCTCTCACAACAACTATTTGAATCGACCTCTTTCTTCTCCTCATCTTTCTTTTTATCTTTCTTTATTCTATCTTTCTTTTCTACCTTTTCTGTTCCTTTCTACCTTCTTTGTTCTTTTCCCTTAAATCACATCTCGCCTCAATTCTTGATCCACCATCTCAGCTACCCCAATTAAGTTCCATGTGTTCTTGTCTGGTAAGAGACCTATCCGCACAATTTATCACAACTAACAACTCTCAACTCTGACTTCAATCCGTTTCAGTCATCTACTTGTCTCCTCTAGCCTCATCCTCTCCTCTGCCGCTCATGCTGTCCTGTTCCTGATCATAGTTCTAGCCGTTGGTGTTCCTTTCATTTTCCTCATCATCTATATTCTCATTTGAATCAGTTGGTCTAATCATCTCTAAAATTCATGTCTTCAGCCCGCTGGTTTTTAGTCCTAAGAAATCAAATAGTGAAATCAACACAAAAGGGTGGCCAGCAAACTAGATGTGCAAATTGAGGTAGTGGATAACCGGACAACTTCAAGTAGCCTCCTAACTTGACCAACTTAGGTAGCAATCAAACTGGATAACTTTGGTGGTAGCAACAAAACCAAACAATAGAAATTGAGAAAGGTTGACTTTAGATGGCAGAAACCAAACCAATAATTAGGGGAAAAAGGAAATCACACCCAATAAGAAAAAGAGGGATTTTGAAGGGGCGATGAGCCAAGATATTGCAAGCAGAGGCATTCTACAAGGGGACACAAGATTGAGGCAACATGAAGCTGAGACATAATCAACCAAACAAATTTGCAGTCAAAGGAGATGATAAGGTATGGTGGTGGAAAGACCAGCAGTTGTGGGATTGCTACTTGATGAGTCAAGCAAGTAAAGCAAGCGGTAATGGCGGAAAATCACCAAAGGGTGAGTTGATTGATCAGGAAGAATGCATGGCAGAATTTAGAAAGAAGCTTGTAATGGGAGATTTTATAATTATGGCCAGCAATTTGCTTAGGCAAATGAGCAGTATTTAAAGCAAAAGAAATTCTGGACACCTTGTGTCAATAATTGCTTGATGGGCTCTCACAAATGGGGCAACATGTTGGATGATATTGTTGATGAATTCAATTGGATGATGAATTTTATGGATGGAAAACAGAAGGGAGAAGAGTTCCTTAATTACAAAAGATTGACCTCTTGTGAGCCCATGATACAACAAGCCAAAAGGCTAATTTTCCTCCCCAAAAGAGCTCTACAGGATCTACAGGCCTTGTTACTTGGTTTTGGCTACATAAGCCCACATGGCATCAGTCCCTGAACCTTTACAACCAGCCCACTCTGGTCCATTCTGGTGTTTCCACCCTTATGGGGCTGAAACGGCCCCTGTGCTGTTCAATGCCTGGGCCGGTTGTCTGTTACAACTCGTCCTATTGCCTCAAAAACTGGCTGTTTTCCTCATGCAACCAGCCCCTGGCCATGCAAATGGCCAGGTGGGACCCAGGAAACACCTGGGTCTGGTCTCAGACTCACATGGGGGGGGAGGGGGGTGTGACCAGTGGACATGCTGTCCCCCCCTCTTTCTCTCAGATCCCTGGAGGGGGCAGTCAATTCCCCCTACCAGGGGCCCTGGGGGTTGATACCCCCAGGGCCTTGTCAATGGAAGTGGGCTGGGGGGTGGTCAAATCCCCTCAACCCCATTGCTCCTCCCCCTTGGTAAAGGGGGGGGAGTGCCCCTGGCCTCTGCGTTGCTTTGATGGTGGAGGGGTGGTCAGATCCCCCCCACCACTGGTTGCTTTGTTGCAACCAGCCTTGTCATCTCCTGGGAAAGGGGGTGATGAAATCCCCCCTACCCTGACCAACCGCTTTGTTGGGGTTGGTTGCTGGCTGGTTCAACCCAGCCAGCCACCCCCTCTCCCTCGCAAAGGAAAGCCAGGGGAGGGGGAGGGAGCCGGGGCCGCTGGCCCTTGCTCCTGCAACGGTGGCCATTGTTTGCAACCGGCCGGGCCTGCCCGGTGTCGCACTGCGCGGGATCTTTTGGCTGTAGCAACAGCCCCGCAAGGGTCACACCAAGGGATACAAGCGGCCCAAAGCGGGCCGCAGCACAGGAAGCAGCCCCAAGGGGGCTGACTCACGGGCGGCGGCCCCAATGGGCTTCCCCAAGACCAAAACCTGAGACAAACACGCTTTGGCAAGCCAGCCCGTCTGGCAAAGTATGTCCAAAATAAACCTTGGGCCCAATTATGCCCACTCAAGCCTATCTGGCTTTATTTGCCCATATCCCCCACCAGGCCCGTTAGGGCCCATGTACCAATGAGCCTGTTTCACGCGTTATGAGGCCTGTTTCCCCAAATAAGTGACATCCAAACAGGCCCGTATGGCCCGTGTGAGTGTCCAATGGGCCAGAGAGGCCCATATGTGCATCCCATTTGGATTACACTTATACGTAGCACACGCCTAAGTGCATACGTATTTTAACAGGAGACAACAGGAGCAAACTCTTAAATGTGAAGAAGCAGGATTAGAGTGCTACCTCAGGGCTTGAGAGGATGACGGATCAACCAAAGATGAATTGTAAGATCTAGAAGGTGTAGAAGTGAGCCTCATTCTTCTTTTTTGAATCAAAGCAAGAGATTGATTTAAGAGCTTTCTCAGGGTATTTCACCCAACAGTTCTTGAAATGGTGTCTGGGCTTGTTGCAGTGAGGGCAGTTGGTTGGTTGATTTTGGATACAAGGCATGGTTGATATCTCCAGGGGCTTTTTCAATGGGGTTGATTTTAGCTTGGGCCTTGTCTTTCTCTAATTGCTTCAGGATGTATCAATGGTCATGTTTTTGCAGGCATTTTATTTGTTCAAGTAGTTGAATTCCAAATGCAGTTTGGATAAGGTGAGGATGATCATTATTTCTTCTTCTAACTTTAACCCCACAAGTTTCATCTTTTGAGTCAAGGCACGGATTCTCAAGACAAATTAAAAGATGTTATTTTCAAACATGATTTTGTTAAATAGAGTAAAGCCAAGTGTTTTGTTGATGAATTGGTTGGGCATGTATTGAGACTTAAGTAGATCCCAAAGGGCTATGCCCTTGTGTTTGTCAGACAAAGGAAACTAGATGGCAAAATATGATAAGTTTTCCTCCTTGATGTGGTCAAGGGTGAGATTGTAAGCTTTTCAATTTAATTTATCAAATAGTTTAGCATTATTTTTATGGTCATCATTGGAGGGACGGACTTCTTCTTTGAGGATGATCTCAAGAGCATCAATAGAATCTAATTTCCCTTCCATAGAAATTGACCAAGTATATTAGTTATCAATGGTTAGGAGTAGTTTCTGGTTGGCAGTGACAGAAGACATTGAATGGATAAGAGGGGAGTCTTTGGCTTTTAACCATGTGGCGTTTTTGAGCTGAGGCCCCAGATTAAAGGGCTAAAAGAAGATGAGAAGCCTTGTGTTGCCAAGAGGAGGGCGGATCCAAGGAGTCAATAGGGGAGCCTCTTCTTGAAACTGAGGTAGAATGGAAGAAGTTCATTTAACTTAGGTTCAGCCAACCTTTAATAGACTAAGTACAAAGGAGGCTGAGAAGTGGTTGAAAATGTTATAATTATGGCCAGCAATTAGCTTAGGCAAATGAGCAGTATTTAAAGCAAAAGAAATGCTGGACACTGTGTGTCAATAATGGCTAATGGGGCTCTCACAATGGGGCAATATGTTGGATGAATTGGATTGGATGATGAATGAATGGATGGAAAACAGCAGGGAGAAGGGCTCCTTAAGTACAAAAGATTGGCCTCTTGTGAGCCCATGATACAACAAGCCAAAAGGCAAATTTTCCTCCCCAAAAGGGCTCTACAGGCTCTACTGGCCTTGTTACTTGGTTTGGACTAAATCAGCCCACATGGCATCAGTCCCTGTACCCTTACAACCAGCCTATTCTGGTTATTTCTGGTGTTTCCACCTCAATGGGGCTGAACCAGCCCCTTAACTGTTCAATCCCCTTGGCTGGTTGTCCTTTACAACCAGCCATGATGACCTTTATTGCCTTGTTTACGGGCTGGTTGCCTCATGCAGCCAGCCCCTGGCCCCTCAAATGGGCCAGGTGGGACCCAGGGCACACCTGGGTCCGGTCTCAGACTCACATGGGGGGGGGTGACCAGCGGACATGTTGTCCCCCCCCCTTTTTCTCTCAAATCCCTGGTGGGGGCGGTCAAATCCCCTCACCAGGGGCCCTGGGGGTCGATACCTCCAGGGCGTCGTCAAGTACGTTGGCCTGGGAGGTGATCAGGTCCCCCCAGGCCCATCGCTCCTCCCCCTTGGTAAAGGGGGGGGGGGGGGGGAGCGTCCCTGCCCTGCTTGGTCGCCTCGAACGATCGATGGTGGGGGGGTGATGAATTCCCCCCCACCTGCCGGTCGCTACCCTTGCGGC
Organism: Puccinia polysora; assembly: GCA_025617555.3. NCBI lineage: Eukaryota > Fungi > Basidiomycota > Pucciniomycetes > Pucciniales > Pucciniaceae > Puccinia > Puccinia polysora. Next base: position 10,658,681 of record CM062634.1, on the reverse strand, counting down.
CGGCGCCGCCACCTCCTTGGGCAAGGGGGTGGTCAGGTCCCCCCTGCCCTGGCCGACCGCCTCGTTGCAGCCGGTCGCTGGCTGGTTCAACCCAGCAAGCCTGCCCCCTCCCCCTCGCGAAGGCAAGCGAGGGGAGGGGGAGCGAGCCGGGGCCGCAACCCCCGGCTCCGCGGCGCTGGTCGCCGGTCGCGACCAGCCGGGCCCGCGCGGCATCGCACCGCGCGGGATCCCTCGGCCGCGCAACAGCCCCGCGCGGGCCGTCGGGCCCCGCGTGGGCCGTGCCGAGGAACACAGGCGGCCCCGAACGGGCCGCGACGCGAGCAGCGGCCCCGAGCGGGCCGCGACACGGGTGGCAACCCCAATGGGCCGCCCCAAGCCCCAATTGTGAGAAAAGACTACTTTTGCGGGCCAGCCCGTCTGGCCAAGTATGTCCAAAATAAACCTTGGGCCCAATTATGCCCATACAAGCCCATCTGGCCGTATTTGCCCATATACCCCATCGGGCCCGTTAGGGCCCGTGTACCAATGGGTCTATTTCACGCGTTTTGAGGCCAGTTTCCCCAACTCTGTAACATCCACATGGGCCCGTATGGTCCGCGTGTGTGTCCAATGGGCCTCAGAGGCCCATTTGTGCATCCCATTTGGATTACACTTATACGTAGCACCCGCGTAAGTGCGTACGTATTTTAACAGAAAAAAGAACTAGAAATGAATAAGAAATATTCAATACTGGGCCATCAGAGACCGCACAAAGAGGAGGACTACAAGACCGCTTGCACTCAAGATTCAGGCAAAAGTAACAGTAGACAAAAATTCTAACAAATTTGAGAAATTCAGCTTCATCAAGTTGCACCACATCATTGATAAATGCTTTCAAATTTCCGATTGCATTTTTTTCACCAATTCTGATATATTCATCAATGCTGTCTGAACTAATTTCATTTGCTAGTTGAAAAATTTCTGCTGTTAATTTTTGATGTGGTGAAAGTCCCATTTGACCACAACAATCCTAATGGATAGATATGAAATCATAAAATAACATCAGTGCCTTGAAAAAATATTGAAAAATAAGTTTGGATGAGGAAAATCTTACTAATTTCATGATCCAGAATCTGTTGTAGTTTTGTAAATCTTCTAAGAGCCTTGCAAATACTCTTTTTTTCATTCTGAATCTTCTCTCAAAAAAAAAGAAGGTCATTATAAGTTGGATGACTGCTGAAGTAGTCCTTGATGAGGTGTTGATTTCCTTCCAAATGATTGCAAATAAACTTTTCTCTCTTTTCAAAATTTTCCTCAGATGCTTGTTTCTCATTTGATTCATTCATTATTAAATAAATAAGCCTTTCTTATTCTTCCAGGTCCAGGACTTGATTAATAGGGTTTATTTGGCAGATGAATCTTCTTTGCATTTTGGAAGTGGTTTGGGGTGTGTGTTTTTTATTTTTATTTTTATTTTTTTATTTTTTGAAAAATGGATTGGAAGCTTATTTATATTTTATTTGATTCAATTTCTTGATTGATTCCAACAAGGTGTGATGTTGAAAGGTGGAGAGAAATACAATTATTTTTGGGAAGGTGGTGTTGATTGAGTTGAAAGGGCAATATTGGAACTGTTGGGGGCACAACTAAGCATTTCCAAGCAGGTATTGGAGGTTGTACAATGGTGGGACCCGCTCTCTATATTTTTTTCAAAAACTGTGTGGGTATTGTTTATTGCAAAAAGCGTGTGAAATGAGGTTTTGACAGTAATCCACCCTTGCTCATCTCAACAAATTGTTGAAGTTGTCATGAATTCTATCAACACAAGGGCGGATGCTCTGAGGCATCTTGTGAAACAATCACACCGCTAATATCCATATCCTACAGGAGCCATGAGTGAACTCAGGGTGTTCATGGGTTGGGCCAACCTGCTAGGTATCACTACCTGGTAGGAATTTAGCCGTGTTTGGGTCAGCTGTTCTCTAAGAAACTCTATATTGACCCAACCCGCCTCAACCTGCTGCAGGTGCAAGTATGGGTTTATGCAGCTCCATTGGATGATGGGCTGCCCCATGGTTACCCAAAAAAAATAAAAAATAACTTTCAACTGATTTTTTTTGTTTGTATTCTTCTCTATGTGCATATTTTGTCTTTTCATATGTTTTTTATGCCCTCTAATTATCACCTTATACATCATTTTGAGCAATATCAAGTGATACCAAAATGTGATGCCCTTAATTTTCAAAAAAAAATCCTGGTGGGGCCCCATGAACTGCTGGTGGCCCTCAAATACCTTCCAAGACCCGCAGGTACCCATCATGGGTTTGGGCATGGTTCCAGGGGCAGTTGACCCAACCCACTAAGACCCCCCTACTGGTGGGTTGGGTATGGGTAGCAATTTCTTTGGCCAACCCCACCCATGAACACCCTGAGATTCATTATAATTATGGCCAGCAATTAGCTTATTCCAATGAGCAGTATTTAAAGCAAAAGAAATGCTGGAAACCTTGTGTCAATAATTTCTGATGGGCTCTCACAATGGGGCAATATGTTGGATGATATTGGTGATGAATTTGATTGGATGATGAATGGATGATGGAAAACAGCAGGGAGAAGAGCTCCTTAAGTAAAAAAGATGGTCCTCTTGTGAGTTCATGATACAACAATCCAAAAGGCAAATTTTCCGCCCCAAAAGAGCTTTACATGCTCTACAGGCCTTGTTACTTGGTTTGGACTAAATCAGCCCGCATGGCGTCAGTCCCTGTACCCTAACCACCAGCCTATTCCAGTCTTTTCTGGTGTTTCCACTGTTATGGGGCTGAACCAGCCCCTTTGCTGTTCAATCCCTGGTTGGTTGTCACCTCAAAGGCTGGCTGGTTTCCTCATGCAACCAGCCCCTGGCCATACAAGTGGCCAGGTGGGACCCAGGACACACCTGGGTCTGGTCTCATATTCACATGGGGGGGGGGGTGACCAGCAGACATGCTGTCCTCCCCCCTCCTTCTCACAGATCCCTGGAGGGGGCGGTAAAATCCCCCTAACAGGGGCCCTGGGGGCCAATATCCCCAGGGCGTCATAAATGTAAGTTGGGCTGGGGGGTGGTCAAATCCCCTCCAGCCCGTTGCTCCTCCCCCTTGGTAAAGGGGGGGGGAGAGCTCCCCTTTGTTGCCCATTGCTTTCATGGTGGAGGGGTGGTCAGGTCCCCCCCACCGCTGGTGGCTTTGTCGTGGCCAGCCACGTTGTAATTCCTCCTGGGTGGTAGGGTGATGAAATCCCCCCCACCCTGAGCAGTTGCACCTTGCAACCGGTTGCTGGCTGGTTCAACCCAGCCAGCCTCCCCCTCCCCCTTGCAATGGCAAGCAAGGGGAGGGGGAGGTCCTGGGGCTGTTGGCCCCAGCCCTGCAGCTCCATAAGCCGGCCCCCACCCCGCCCGGCATCCACGCTTCCCCCTACAAAGGCCCTGCGCGGGCCTTTGGGCCCCGTAAATGGGCCGTAGGAAAAAACAGCAGCCCTGAGCCGTCCAAGACACGGGCGGCCGCCCCAAGGCTAAAAACTGAGGAAACCATACTTTGGTGGGCCAGCCCGTCTGGCCAAGTATGTCCAAAATAAACCTTGGGCCCAATTATGCCCATAAAAGCCCATCTGGATGTATTTGCCCATATACCCCACCAAGCCCGTTAGGGCCCATGTACCAATAGGCCTGTTTCACGCATTTTGAGGCCAGTTTCCCCAAATTGGTGACATCCACACATGCCCGTGTGGTCCATGTGTGTGTTCAATGGGCCCCAGAGGCCCACATGTGCATCCCATTTGGATTACAATTATACCTAGAACACACGCAAGTGCATACGTATTTTAACAAGAGTAAACCCACGCACACTGGCAACCCCAACCAATTCCAAACGACATCAATATGGGGGATTTTAGCGCCTACCAAGCTCTTGGAAGAACAGATGCTGGACAGGTATCTCCCCAAGGAAGTCCTTTGGATCAGAATAAATCTGGAAGCTGTCAATGAATGACCCTTCCTGATAGAAATAAAGTTGACTTTCTCACCAACATTCAAATTGGGGATATTCAACCTTTACAACCCACCCGTCCTATTTCTGGGACTTGAATCACTAGCTAAGTGGATGGAAATAAATGATACAAGGAGATTTGATTTGGTACTGATGATGGATTCAAATCTGCTTCACCAAAAAGGGAAACTCAAAGGTTGGAACAGGGAGGAAGGAAGAGTGTATGACACAGGTCATGGGACCAAGGAGCAAGCACAAAGTTGAATAAATAGAGGCACTGGAGAGAATGGACCAATGAGGAAGGAAAATTGTGAGTCACAGGTCATGAAACCAAGGAGCTGAACACAAAGGTGAAGAAATAGTGGAACTGGAGAAAATGGACCAATGAGGAAGGAAAATTTTGATTCACAGGTCATGAAACCAAGGAGATGAACAAAAAGGTGAAGAAAAAGAGGTACCTAGTGGAAAAAGTACCAAGAAAAAGACATAGAGCAAAATAAGTCTGAGTTTTGCAATCGAAAGAATGCATAGTAATGGAAATAGAAAGAGACCAGTCACACAAAAACAGGATAGGAAAAGAAGCAGAACTGAAAGAATAGACCAGGAAGGAAGGCATAGTGTGGGAGAAATTTAATGGGGCCAAGAACCAAGAACAAATATTGAGACAAGAGGTACCTAGTGGCAAAACTTACAGAGACAAATAGAATTGAAAAGAATCAGTGAGGAAAGCAGAAAAATGATGAAACCTTTAAATAATCAACTAATTTCAAGCTTTCAGGTGAAGCAAAATCTATTTAGATTGAAAAGATTCAAGGATTAGTTTTTTAGTTTCATCAAAGTTTTTTTGTCTTGGTGTAGTTGTGAACTATGACTCTCAATACAACCCACTCAGGTACAGTGTAAGCAAAAAACAGGCTAGCACTCTTGTGTCAATGTGTGGAAAAAACCACTATTTCTTACACTCCACTAGCCGCATGCCAATATACTATACCAAGAAAATGAATTGAAGATCTCTTGATCTAATTTAAGCCATTTTGGAATCCTGCTGTGCTTTTGCTCCCAGCCTCATCTGTTTCACGGTCCACTCTGAATCTGTATTTCAGTTTTCCCAAGCACTTGGATTTTCTTTAATTTTTTATTTTTTTACTTGCTCTTCCTTGAATGCTTTTCTTTATGTTGTCTAATTTATCTCTCATGAATATTGATTCTTCTCTTTACTACTTTCACCATGCAGATGCTCATTTCCCCAATCTCATTTTGTTCAATAAAGCCGATTTCTGTGTTGTATAACCCCTTTGTTGACTTCCTTCTTGTCTTCAGGCACCCTTTGGAGGTTTTCTAGTTTTCTCCATGAAATTTTCTTTTTTTTAATAAATTTGCCCAGCCTAAATTAATGCCAAAAAATTACTGAATCCACAAAATTTGTTAAATTGGGATGATTATGGTAAAGAAATGACTATATTCAAGCCAAATGGCATGATTTTCGACCACAGGAATGTGTGAAGAATTTGGATGGGTCTAAAGGAGTGTTTTGGTTGGGGGGACACGCCTTTTTATGGCTTTTTGGGCCCCAAAAGGCCAGGAAATATTAATTGAGGCCATTGGTGGCTAAATCAAGGCCTCCAGACCCCCTGTTGGTTTGTTCTGGGGTATAAATATTTGAATAATTTAAATATGGAAATAAATTGAGTAAATGGAATATTTAGAAATGGGATGTATATAAATATTTTGTAAGGAATTAAAAAATGACATCAATTTGAAAAAGAAATTCATAAAATGCAATGAAAATAAGAAAAATGACAAAAAATCATGTTATTTACACAAAATTGAGCATTTCCAGTGGAACATAGATACCTTTGAATCAAGAATAAAAAAACATATAAAAATGCTACATATACCAATTTTATGAGGGGAATTCATATATTTCAAAAAATTCCAAGAAAAGGTAACAAAAATTACAGCAATCACTAAAAAAAATATTAAAAACATACTTATTTGAAGAAATTTCAAGATTAGAAATGGAACTTTGATACCTTTTTACCAAGAATAAAAAAGATAGGAAAATACTAAATACATCTAATTTACCAGAGGAATTCAATTTTTTTGAAAAATTTCAACAAATGTTCCATCAATCAGGTAAATAAAACAGCCAGTTTTCTTTTTTTTGCTAATAATATATTCAAATTGCAAAAAATGTTGGTTTTTATTCAAAAGAATCATTATTTTCTTTTTTTCATCCTTTGTATGTTACCTCATGAATTTCTTTTTGAAATATCTGAAGATATTTTCATTCTCATCATAAAATAGGAATATTTAGCATCTACAAATGTCTTTTTGTGATTGGTATAGGGTATTTACATCCCCCTAAAAAATATTGATAAAATTTTTGCAATAAATCAAACAAAAGACTGAGAACTGAGGCTGGAAAACGGAAAATGAGGAGCGTGAGAAAAAACTGAGAATTGATAAATAATGAGAAAGTAAATTTTTAACAAAAGCATTCCAATATTTAGGTATGAGTGATAGAGGTGGGGGTAAGTTTTCAAGAGGAGTATTTGAGGTTCTTGATGAGGCAGATTGGATTGAGATTTCTGAGGTTGAGATCTGGAGGCTTTCAGACAATGAAGGTGAGTATTTGAGGGTTGGTGAAAGAAATAAAGAAGGATCTGAATCTCACCAGGCACAAGTGAAGGCAGATGACAATAATTAGAAAAAAAAAAGAGACAAAACAAACCAATGTAGATTTGGAAGAAGAGAATCAAGAGAAAGAAGGAAGAAGAGAAAACTGAAATCCAAATGATTGAGTTTGAGAGGGGAGATGGTTGATTTGATGAGGCGTCCTCCATTTCATGGGATTTTCCCAAACTCAGTCAGGAAGCATAGGTGATGGTTTTGGACATCCCGCCTCTAGTTTTTTTTAATTGCATCATTGTGACCGTCAGACTTCATTCCCCTATATCTATTCCTCTTGTGGTTGTTTTATTTCCTCAATTTGGTCTCTCAGTTTCTGATTCTCATCTATGTCTACTGTCTCTCATACTCATGGATTTCTTTCTCATTGTTTTCTTGTACTTTTTTCTTCTGAATTACCCTCTAATACTGGTGCTATCTTCTTCTACTCACAAACACAATTGTCATCTTATCCTAAATAAGTCCTCATAAAACCACCAAGTATAAATAGAGTCTCCATTATCTGCATTGATTTTCTCCCCTCATCACTCCTCTTTCTTTCTCAGACTCATCCACCTTCATTCTTTGCCTTCTCACTTCCATCAGAATTCTCATCCTTGTGGTTCACATTTTTAGGTACTTCCTTTTCTTCTCTGTCATGGTCAATTTCCTTGATGCTGTGAATGGAAATGAAACCCTTTTTAGTTCCGGTAATTATAACATATTAAAAGTCACACAATTTCTCACATCATCCAGCATAATCTTAGCAAGGAAAGTTAAAGTACATTTGTCTGCTCAGTATGGTGGATGAAGAAATCAAAGATAACGTGAATGTGCCCATGATTGATGGCACCAATTTTAGTGAATGGAAAATGTGTATAGAGATCCATTTTTAATCAAAATATCTGATGGAAATCTGTGAGAAAGAACCATGGGAGGATGCCTCCAAAACTCTAGTAAATAAATGGACCAATTTGAGTTATGTGTTGGTGTGGTGACCAATTTGGGACACCTCATGTAACAGGGATTTTTTTTAAAAAAGTTTGTGTTATGATTTTTTCTATCTACCAAATAAAAACAATCTTTTTTGGCAACTCTTCTAATCTTTTTTCTGTTCCTCAAACTTTTCCCCATCCTAGGAGTCTAGGAAGGGTACCCCTGGGGGGTTCAAGTCCCCACTTTGTGCATTCAATTCCCCTTCTTTGTGCTTGGTACCCAATTTTTGTTTGGCCAAGAATGCATGTGTGAACAATTCCCCATCCTAATTACCTTTGGTTCTCTCACCTGAAAACCAGCAAACTGTTGCTTGCGGCTGTTGGTTCTGCCATTGGTCATTATCCTTCCCATTGACCACACCCCCATAACTGTCAAAGCTATTATGGCTGTAAACATCATCTTCCCACAGTCATCAGTGACAAAGACAACCAACATCAACCAACAATCCTCGCATTTTCAACCAGATCACTTGCAACACCATCAATCCCCTCACCCAACAACTGCAAACCATTGCTCAAAGCCATTGGGGTTTCTTTACCCTTCATTGCCATCTGAGTAATTAAATCTATCCATCCAAGCTGTTCCCCTCATGAAATTCCCCTCCCAAGATCTATTTTAACGTCAACAATCAACCCAGCCAATCTTTCCCTGGTTACCAACTAGCCAACCATTTTCTCTCCAATGCTCATCCCCCCTTCAAATTGTTCTCACCGCCATCTACCTCTCATCTCTTGGACGCTTTTGCAACCCTCTCAGCTGTTGCAGCTGCTTGAGCTAATCTGCTGCTCATCTCTGCCGCTGGGCCATCTTCTCCATTTTTGTTTTTTATGTACTGTTCCTTGTTAATTTTTTATGTTGTTCCATTCATTTGTAAGTCTGGATTTTTTCATCACTCCCCAATTCTTTTTTTGCTTTTTTTTTCTGCTTTCATTTGTAGTTATATCTTGTAAGTAGTCTAAAGGGCCTCTTTCCCATAAAAGGAGTGGCTCTCCCCTGAAATTTGTCCATTATTCATCATATCATCATCATTGGAATCAAAAAGAAATCTGTGGGGCCCTTCCCCTTTATCTGAGCATCCTTATACTGGGTATATCTTTTGATAGCCCCTTGATCCTTGAGCCTCAATACTCAAATCTTTTATCCTTCCATCTGGGAAATTTTGCATTATCACCAACCAATAGCCTTGCTTGTTGAAGAAGAATTCATTTCATTGAATTCTTCAGTTTGTTATACCGCTCTTGGTCCTTTTTTCAACCATACTGGTCTGATCATTCCTTTTGATCATGGAACAAGTCACATGTGGCCAAGAGGTTTCTTTAATCTTTAAACCTGGAGTGTTAAACCTCCCTTTATTTCTTTAAAATTGAATTCCGCAATTTTATTTTTGAGTCCCTTGAGAAGGGCTGTGTTATTCTTGTTTGAATTTTTACTGCATTGATTCTAGATCTTCATAAAACTAATTTCCTTGTTTTTTACAGCAAACAAAAGCTATCTGGTACCCTTCAAGTCTTCCCTGCTCTCTGTGAGTTTTTCTTATTTTCAGAAGTAGAATCTAGATACTCTCAAGCAAAACTGGAACTCTGTGGTGCGGCTTGAATGATGAAGAACCTCCAAACTTTCCTCTGGGGTCAAAATTTCAAATTACAAGTTGATGCTTGATCCATCATTCAAATCATCAATGCTACTAGCCTTCCTAATGCTCCTATTACTGGTTGGGTGGCCTTTATTCAGATTTTCTCTTTTTATATTGTTCACAGGCATGAAAAATCTTTCACCATGCCTGATGGTTTATCCCAACTTCCTCTTGGTGATGAAAAATCTGATTTTAAAATATATTTCAATGAGGAAAAACCTTCAATTCAACCTGTTTTTTACCTTCTTCTCTCAGTATTATTCTGGCTTTCAGCAAGTTTTCTGGCTTAAAAAAGAGCAGTATCTTTTAACTTTTAAAAGAATTCCTGATCTCTCTACTAAAGAATTTTGATCCCTTAAAAGAAAGTCATCTAATTTCTTTGTATAAGGCTCTAGGCTTATCCAAAGAGCAAACCCTTATGATATTATTGTTGTTACCATCCCTTCTAAAAAATATTCTATCCTTGAAAGTCTTCATGAAAGTCTTGGTAATTGTGCGGAAACCAAAACTTATCAACAATTATCCAAAACATTTCTGGGGGGCATCTCTGAAGTAATCTGTCTTTTCATGGTGCAAGAGTTGTGAATTTTATAAAAAAAAAGATCTTAGGCATCCAGGGGAATTCAATTATCCTAGTGGGGACTCAAGCCTATTTGGAAGGATTTTTATGGATGTGGTTCATATTAAGGCAGGTGGTGCTAAGTACCTTGTTGTGGCCAGAGATGATTTTTGTGGATGGGTTGAAGCCAAATTTCTTATGAAAATTAGCTCTGAATCAGTGACAGCCTTTTCCTATCAGACTTGGACCATGAATTGTGGCTTTGTTTGATCTTACTATACTGATGGTGGCTCTGAATTTGGTGGAAAACTTGCTGAAAAGATCCAATCTCTTCCTGGAAAACAAAGAGTTAATACTCCTTCTTATGCTGAAGGCCAAGGCATGGTGGAAAAAGGCCATGCTAAGTTGAAGGCTGCACTTGTTAACCTGTCTGGTGAAATTGGCAATAATTATTGCAAATTCCTTCCTCTTGTTCTCTTCTTTGAACAAATCTCAACCAAACAGCCCTCTTGCTACTCACCTTATGAAATCATCTTCGGTCAAATAGAAATTCTTCCTTTGGATCTTGAAATGGAATCCTTCTTGGGCATTTCATGGGAAGAGGTGTCCTCAAAAACTGATCTATTATTTTCTAGATCCAAGAAACAGGATCCAAGTGAAGATGTTCTTGATGAAGCTTATCAGAAAATGATGGAATTGAGTGAAAAATTGGTCCATTTTGGGAAGATAAGCGCTTAAATTTGATCAGGGATCCCTTGAATTCTGGTGATCTACTTTTAGCTCATAATGGATCCTTGGAGATTCAGTGGGGAAAGCTCTTCTTGAATTGCTGGAATGGTCATTATCAGGTGGTTTGCCAAAGTTAGAGGTGGATCATATGTCTTGGAAGAGCTGGATGGTACTCAGTTTGCCAGAAGGTTCTCTGCTGATCAAGTCAACAAGTTTCATTCTTGTGGATCCAACTTATTCTAGAAGTAATTGTTCCCAATTGTGCACCACCAGGGTAATTTGCTGCATTTTGTTGTAAAACTCTCATTTATGCCAAGTACATGAGAACATGAAATTCCCTCCATGATTTTTCTATACTGCTTCTAGGGCTCCTTTGGATTGATCAAGATATTTTTCAATTCATCAATCACTCTCAAGATCAAGAAATGGTCACTCTTCTGTTTGAATTTTCTTTGTATTCCTGCTTTCCTTAATACCTTAAAGTATCAGATGCAGACTAGGAAAAGTTTTTAAGTTGGGGAGAGATTTGGTGAAACATTTGGGACACCTCCTGTAACACCAAATATTTTTTTTAAAAAGTTTTTGTTATGCTTTTTTCTATCTATCAAAAAAAAAAAATCTGAGTTGGCAACTCTTCTATTCTTTTTTCTTTTCCTCCAACTCCCCTTGTCCTAGCAGTCTAGGAAGGCACCCCTAGCGTGCTAAAGTCCCCAGGTCATGTGTTCAGTTCCTCCTCTTGCGTTTTTTGCCGTATTTTATTTTTTTTGTGGCCAAGCACACTCGCCTAAACCATTCCCCATCCTCATCACCTTTTTTTTCAACTGAAAACCAGAAACCTGTTGCTTGCAGCTGTTGTTTCCGCCGTTGGTCATTATCCTTCCCATCAAAAACGCCCTCATAATGGTCAAAATCATCATCCCACTGTCATCAGTGAAAAAGACTGCAGAAATAACCAAAACTCCTGCCATCTTCTACAAGCTCCCTTGCACCACCATCAATTCTCTCCTGGACAACTGCAAACTGTCACTCACAGCCGTTGCAACTTTCATCTCCCTCTGAGTAATTCAATCAATAAAACCAAGCTGTTCCCCTCATGCACCAGGAAAAATCAGGCATCTCTGGCGGACCAGAGGCTTCACTTCACCATGACGGTTTCCCCAATTGCTTCACAGTTTATAATCAATTTCCAGAGGAAATCACCATGATTTCTGTTTTTTTTCTGGTGAAGTTCACAAAGATGGAAACACAGTTGATCCATGATTTCTTCTGAGACTCCTCTTAAATTCTGCAAAAGCGACCAATGAATTCTCATTTGATTCTTCAAATTTTCCACTGTGTTTCTGATTGGTTTATGCAGGACTTATCAAAAGTGTCTTTTGCTTTTCCATTACTTTTCCCCCATGAATCCCCTTGATTTATCCCTGGTTTCAATTTGATTTTCCTCAGATTAATGTTTTATCTCTTTCAGAGCTTTATTATTTTCAAATAATTTAACCCCATTTGATCACTTCCAAGTATTTACTTCTTCAATTCACCTTTTTTCCTCCTATGATGTATCAACCAAGTTTGGTCAGGTGGTCACCTGTGTGGCTTTTTTTAAGCCACTGTTGGCAGGTTCTCAAAGTCCCATTGCAGTTCATCAACCCCTGCTTGTCAGGTGGTCACCCAATGAGGGTGTTCCATCAACTGGGGTGTGGCCGCTTTCAACTTAATCTGCCAAGAGTTTGGCATTGACAGGAGGCCATCCTATTGGTCATGCTGGTCATGAGGATCACAACTGCTGCTAAATTGCTTCTTTTTTCTTTCAGTTGATTAACAACTAGGTCAGGTTGATGACCCAAAAAGATTGGGCTCCCTTGAATTTTACCCCATGAACCCATTTTGTAAGGTGGTAAACTCCAGCTTGTTGCAAGACCAGCAGGAGTTTACCACCCATCAAGGCTCAGTGGATACACCATATTTGATTCATAAATTGTCAAAAAAATCACCTACCATTTAATATGGTCCAGAAACCAGGAAAGTGATGGTTGCAATGGATCATTTAATATTGAAGAAAAAATAGGTGAGATGAATGTTTTCTTGAATAAGGATAATGTGAAAAAGCTGAAACTATCTCCCATGACCATTTTTGCTAACCATATTTTAGCTTCTGCATAATGCTTTCCAAAAATTCAGTAATCAAAACCTGTTTGATTTCCAAAAAAATCACCATGCATTTATTCCAAAAAAATTTGAAAATACACATTTTTAAAAGGATACTTTCACCATTTTTGGCTGGCAAATCAGCCGTAATTTAAGGTACAAATAGATGAGGTTTTTGCTTCTATTACAATAAATAATTTGCTCATACAAAAAATGGCAAGAAGCAGCTTTATTTCAGCAAGAATCTGAGTAATTGTCAAGTTGATTTTTTGAATGGGCTAAGATTTAGAATGCTCAAAAAAATTGAAGAGCTTGACCCTGTTAATGATAGAAGAACTGAAATTAAACAGATCTTAGGTGATGATAGATTCCTTTAAACTTGAGAGCATCAATGGAGTGCTTGGATTTGTCACGCAGTTTCCATGGGCATGAATGAAACCCAAATCCCTAAGGGTGAGTTTGGACCCACACAAACCATCATGAAGCGTCATTTTGGAAATAAAGTTAGTGTCATGTTTGATTTTGCAAAAAATCAAACATGATGCAACCTTATTTATGAACCTGATGTTTTTGGTGTCCACAAGCGACATGATAGTCTTGAGGGTAGATTTCTTTGGCTTTCCCCAGTTACAGGGGAGATGTCAAGGGCAAAAGTGGGGGATAAGTCAATAGTTAGCGCATAGAGGGAGGAGAGGATGTGTCTATGTATTTAAATGATGCTAAAATTTTGGTCCGGATCAAAATTTTCTGTTGTGTCCAATCTTGGCCTATGGGAGACCTTAAAACTTGAGAAGCATCAACTACTGTCATTTGGGCTAAAGTTCACGAGTGGACGCCAAACACCCACCATGAAAAGATACCCAACCATTATATTCCTTCATAAATATCCAGGATTTTCATGATGGTACATGTCAGTTCATGTGGGTCAAAACGCACCCTAACTTTTACAAAATCTGGACCAAGCATTGTAAGGGCCCCTTTGGAAGATGACTTGTAACTGTAACTGCTGGTTACAAGTTAAAAATCTGCCCATGAGTGGATTTGTAACTGTAAGTACCTGCTCATATCAAGGCCCCGCAGTCAAAAAGATTGGGGCCTGTGAGCTCTCATTTTTAGCGCATAAACAGCAAGTTAAAGCAAGTTACAAGGGGAAGAGCTTGTAACTTTCTGTAACCTTTTTTTGCGGAGGGCAGCATGGGAGTTTAACTTTGTAACTTCAATTTGGCAGGGGGGGATCTGTTACAGTTACAGATATGGTGAATCCACTGAGTTTTGTTGGCTCATTGACTCAGTGGGTTCTTTTGTCAAACCACAGTTTGCAGGTGCTCAAAGCTGTGTGGCGTTTAGTCAACCACCCCTTTTCAGGTGGTCAACTAATGGAGGTGTGTCATCAACTTGGCCGTAGCGGCTTTCAACTGAAGAAACCAAGAGTCTGGCATTGACTTGAGGCCACCCTCTTGGTCGTAACAGTCATGAGGAGCACAGCAGCAAAAAAATACTTCTTGTTGCCCTGAGTTGATCAGAAACTTTTTCAAGTTGATGGCCCAAAAAGATGGGGCCCCCGTGGCTATTGCCCCATCAAGCTAGTTGGTCCAACCATCAACCATTTCTTGTCACATGACCAGGGGGAGTTGACCACCTGACCAAACTCACTGGATACACTATACATTGTGCAGCTGAACAGCACCTAAATGGCTTGGAATAGGTCAGTACTATGTTCATGTGTGATCATATTTCTAAGTCAGATAATGACTTGTAATCTTGGCAGGTCCATCAATCCAGAAGGAATGCTCTTTGAAACAAATGATTCATTTTTACAAGGATGGAATATGCCATGCCAAAGGTTTGGTGCTGACTTTCTCAACCATGATACATGTTTGGAATATTGGTCTTGTAAAGAATCCCAGAGTGACATAGGAGGAAGTAAATTTGTCTGCTGGATGATATGCTCTTGTATTTAGGATATCAAAACTAAAACATGAAAGGTGCATAGGGATGATATTGATATGCTTTTATTGCTTTGTAATTGAATCTGAGAAGAACAAAATCACTACTTTCAATTGAGAATATTTGAGAAATACTATGTGGAATTTTATGTAGAGTGTCTTACCAGAGAGTGTGACGTTTCCTCTCTCTATGATTGGATTTTTTTGATGAAATGAGTATTGGGTATAGAAGGGGGAATCAAATGATTTTCATCCAATATTCAATGAGAAAAACAATCAAGACACATTCAAACATTTTTAGGATGTCTAATTTTTTCATTTTAACTGAATTATGAGTCATATTGCTGATATTGTCAAGCATTCCATATTGCTGATATTTTCAAGCTGAGAAGCAATTAGGATATATTGACTGATGACTTGACTATTGGTAAGTTGATCCGAGCGCATGAGCACTCCAAAGGTTATCTCAGGTATTCAGGGGGAATATATAATCCCCAGGCTTCCCACCAATACGTTCACTTTCCCAGAACATTCATCAATTTATCCCCTGATCCTGAACCAAGTGAAAGAGTACTGATCCTGAACAAAGTGAAAAGATGGAACGTGTTGTTGGTTGTCAGTTAAACTTCAATTGAAAAGTTATTGATATATATAGATGCTTTAAACGGGTACTCACCCAGTGCATCATGAAAATCACCAGTGATCTCCCCCTATGGCAGATTAGTTTGTGTGTATTTGACTGATGGATTGATGAATTTTTTTTTATTATTCTTAAACCCCTGTGTATTTCTGAAGATGATCCTGAGAACAATTGATATATCAAGGAAGATGATTTGGTTACTCGTACTCAAGCTTTGATTACTGTTGGAAGTTCTGTTCAAAAACCAGGTAATGTTGTGTATTCATCATAGGAAGTTGGATTTGTCTGAATGGATGAAATACCAACCATTTTTTTACTTAATTAATTTATTTTGTCTTGGATGAACAGCAGAAACAACCCCAGGTTATCAGATTCAACACAGTCAAAATGATCAAGAAAGCCTGGGTCCAAGAATGGGGAAACATTCTCCGCAAGACAATATTCAATCTGAAAATACTGGTGAGTGAAGGGTTGATATAGTTGATGGTGTGAGGGGCAACATGTTTTCTGAGTTTGTTTGCCCAGTTCTGTGTCAGGGGGGGTGGGCATATGATGAGAGTGGCTTGATGAGGCACAAACCCTGGAGGGTTATCTTGGTGATGGTAAAAAGAGGTTGATTCAGGTATAGTCTGACAAATGAGGGAGATTTCTTGTAAAGATTTCCCAAGACCCATATCATCCGCCAGTATTGAGCCCAAAGCAGTTGGTGGAACAGATGTTGGATCAATTAGAGCCAAGCTTGAGCCACTGATTTTGTTTTCCCAAATGTTCCAGGCATTCATGTTTGATTTATACCACAAGGCCAGAGCAGAGGTAGAATGTGGTGATTCACAATCAAGCAAGAATGCAAGTCCTTGAGCCTGGTGGGGGAAGAGTTTGGTGGTGCCTATTTGTGGATTGGGGTGGATTGGATTGAGATCACATCCACTTGGTATTTCAAGTAAGTTTGGATCATACTAAGGGTTTTCAAGAAGTCATGGCATTGTTAGCCTTTGGGATTGTAGGTTGGCCAGTGGGAAGCCCTGGTTTTTTGAAGGGTTATACTTAGGGGGTCTTTGGATGATTATATGAGCACCAAGAAGCTTATCAAGTATGTCCGATATATTTTGTTCATGACAGAATAGAAGGAGAGCAAGTTTAAATGTGGTAATTGTGTAAACACCAACATGGAGAATGTTTTCCACAAAGAGAATTGGATGAGGAAGTTCCTTCATCATTGCCTGCCAATCACCACCTGGTCCATAGCCTGTGGCCCGGGTAAGGAGGGTTAAAATTAATGAGTCAATTGGAGGGGCAACTACTCCTCCAGGGAAAGGAAGATCTTGTATGTAGACATTTAGCTTATTATCCCTGGGGTATAATGATGCCCAATATGTTCCTTCACTATGTAGAAGTTTTGGGAGAGCTGAGGTATTTATTTCAGCAAGAGGAACCTCAACAAGGCCAACACAGAATGGGGTATGATTAATTGACTGCATTGTAAGTATGGGATTTTCTGGAGGAATAAGACAGGTGATGTGTTGCCAAGGAAGGAGGATGGTACTAGTGTGGGCAATCTTCCAGAATTTGAAATAGGGCAGGTATTTAAATGAAAATCATGTGGAAAATTTGTGTACAAGTTGTGGGACAGGTGTAAAGAGTATAAATATATGCATAGAGGGTATTATTTAAAATATAATCATTTCATCTAAGGGGGCATAACACTGCTTGTGATGTCCGGCTTCCAGAAACCAGAATCATGTTGGAGCCATGTTATTCCCCCGTAGAGAAAATCAAAACCATGATACCTCCAAGCCACATTATGCTGCTTCATTTTCCTTCTTGACCCCATGCTTTCAATCTGTGTAGCCAGTTAAATTTATGGATGTTGATGTCCGGTTTGCGGAAACGGGACATTAACCTTTGGGGTATTTCATGCTCTACAGGGGCATAACCCTCCTCATGATGTCTGGTTTCCAGAAACCGGGCATCACCTTGTAGCAGTGTTATGCCCCCATGGAGCATGTAAAAACCAGTAAGATTCATTTCACTTGGGATCATGTGGGTTCTTTCATGCTCTCCAGCGGCATAACACTGCTCGTGATGTCCGTTTTCCGGAAACCAGTCATCACCTTGGAGCGGTGTTATGCCCCCATAGAGCATCCAAAAACCAGTAAGACTCATTTCACTTGGGATCATGTGGGTTCTTTCATGCTCTATGGGGGCATAACACTACTTGTGATGTCCGGTTTCTGGAAACCGGACATCACCTTGCAGCGGTGTTATGCCCCTGTAGAGCATGTAAAAACCCGTAAGACTCATTTCACTAATACCGCTCCAAGGTGATGTCCGGTTTCCAGAAACCGGACATCACAAGCAGTGTTGTGCCCCTGTAGAGCATGAAAGAAGAACCCACATTATCCTCTTACTGGTCTTTACATGCTCTAAGGGGGCATAACACTGCTCCAAGGTGATGCCTGGTTTCCGGAAACCAGACATCACAAGCAGTGTTATGCCCCTGTAGAGAATGAAAGAACCCACATAATCCCAAGTGAAATGAATCTTGCTGGTTTTTACATGCTCTACGGGGGCATAACAATGCTCCAAGGTGATTTTTGTTTTCCAGAAACCAGACATCACAAGCAGTGTTATGCCCCCGTAGAGCATGAAAGAACCCACATGATCCCAAGGGAAATGAGTCTTACTTGTTTTTACATGCTCTATGGGGGCATAACACTGCTCCAAGGTGATGCCCGGTTTCCGGAAACCGGACATGACAAGCAGTGTTATGCCCCTGTAGAGCATGAAAGAACCCACATAATCCCAAGTGAAATGAGTCTTCCTGGTTTTTACATGCTCTACAGGGGCATAACACTGCTTGTGATGTCCGGCACAGTCTGGAGAAAACAATCCATCAAATATGCCTCCAAGCGACTTCAAAGCAATAGATAATGTGTTAGATGGCATTTACTATATCCTCATAGCTTTCTCCATTCTTTGGGCAAAACATAAAATCAACAGGGCAAAAACCAATATTGCTAAATATACTCCTGCTTTTGCCAAACTTCCTCAACAATTCACCAAACGTCCTGCCTATCACCTTCTAGCAGCATATCTGGTTTCCGGTATGTGTGGTTTCCTGCTTATTCCAGATGATCAGAAGAGGTTCAAAGTCACCAATTCTCTCCAGCTTATATAATTAATCTCTAAAATAAATCAGCTAGAGCCAAAAGATATAACTGAAAAAATATGGAAAAGAACCAATACATATGTTGTATCTCTGATTGAACAATCTTTCTTTGATGATGAAGCCTTCTCTTGGCCTTGGACTTCATGATTTACTCTTGAAAAATATCTTGTACTTGATTTAAGTGATTTTTGGCTTCAATCGGTGAATACTGAAGATAATTTTGTTTGTAGTGTTCCACATAAAGCCCATGTTGGATCAATTACACTACAGTAATATGTTTTATTCCTTCATGCTGGAAATGGAATTCAACAAAAAAAATTGATTATCCTCAATCAGCAATAAACACCTAAAAATTCTACAAGAGTCTCACTCTTGGGGTAATGAATTATGGCAAACAAAAAAGCTATGTAAATAATTTTTCATGATAAGTAATGAAATGAAACATCTCATGATAAAACTTCAAACTTTTCATGATAAGGGTTGAAGTTTTTCATGATGATTGTCTTTTGTTTCATGATATGGAATCAACTGCTTCATGATAAGACATCAACTTCTTCATGATAAGCCATTAATTGTTTTATGATAAGTGAAGAAAATCTTTCTTCCAAGTTCCCAAAACATGTCTCAAGAAATCAGTTTCAATTTTTCAAGTTAAGAACTCAATTTTTTTTCATCTTAATAACCCACGCAAGTCACTGAAACCAAAAAATTGAACCTGAAACATATTTCACCAGAGTTTTTTCATATAAAGAGACACTTTTCTCCCCCATCATCAATTCATCCACTCATCAAGAACTTGCACCCAAAATGGCCCCAAAAATATTCAACTTATTGTTTGCATGTGTGAAAATTGCTCCAGAAATGCTCATATGACTCCCCATGGGATAAAGCAAGGCATAGCATTTACCCCTTCTGGATATGCTAAGCATCAAAAATTCACCACAACTTTGCTTTCCACTCAAGTTTCTGAACAACCAATAGCGGCTCCACAAGCACTGTCCCCAAAAACACCAAAAAACCATAGATATCCATTAGATAATAACAATGCAAACATTGCCCAATCTCAAGATAATATCACTGAAATTTAACCTCCAGCTGGTGTTCCCATATTTGACACTCAAGAATTTGTCCTATTACCCTGGATACAAAACCAACACCATGTCATCATTCCAATGGTGATCACAGCCATCATGAATGTGCATCATCAAATCAGTACAGAGGCATCAAGTTTTCTGCTTTGTGCTTTCAATATTGAAAATAAAACAATTTTTCAAAATAATCTTCAAAACCATCAGGCCAATAACAGCTTAAAGATTCCCCTCAGCATTTTGACCATATTCAAGCATCTCAACCTGGATGCTTCAATGGAGATATATTTCTGTTGTCCAGAGTGCTTCTACTTGGTTGACCAAGAAAAACATGTCACAGACCCCAATATCAAATTCACACAACATTTTAAAAGATTTGACCAGGGTCCACCTCGATCATACACCTTGGGAGCTATGAAGACTGAAATTAACTCCATGCCTAGCAGAAAAAATTTAAAAGAATCAAAACTCTCCACAAGCAAACATTTCATTTACCAATCATTTCAACGATGGCTGGCAAGATTTTTGAACCGTCCAGGTATTGAGGAAGACTGCTCAAACATCTCCAAAACAAACCCTCTGAGATAATGAAAGATATCTGGGATGGGATTTTTTTGAAAAGATTTGGGGGCCCAAATGAAACTTCCCCCTTTTTGTCAAAGGATGGGAACTTGGCATTCACCCTATATGTTGACTGGTTTAATGCTTTTGGAAAGTCTAGTCGTCATGCCTCTCTTTGAACCATTGCCATGTTATGCCTGAATCTTCCACCTGAAATACGTCTGAAAGCAGAAAAAATTTATCTGGTAGGAATCATACCTGGCCCCAAAGAGCCTACTGGTCCTCAACTGAATCATATACTCACCCCCCTAGTCAGAGAACTTCAGAAACTTTCGAATGGTGTCCACTTCTCCAAGACCTATAAAAATCCTTCAGGAGTTACCATCAGAGCGGCTATACTCACTGTCATAGCAGATGTTGTAGCAATGCGCAAGATCATAAGATTTACCAGTCATTCAGGAAAAAGGTTTTGCAACTTCTGTACCATTAAAAAGTCTGAGATAAATGATATTGAGCTATTCAATTGGGCCCCAAGAAATTTATCAGAGCACAAAATTCAAGTAAATTCATGGTTACATGCAACTAAATCATCCAGAGATCATCTCTTCAAAGAGAATGGTGTCCGTTACTCAATATTAGAAGAACTGTCTTATTGGGATGCCACAAAAATGGCCAACCTTGACATAATGCACAATATGATTCTTGGAGCCTTGAAAGATCATGCTTTTACCAAATTAAAAATTCCAGAATCCTCTTGCAAAAAGATACAGAAAAAAAGTCCAGACTCATCAGATGAGGGATCAAATTATGATGAAGATGAAAGTGGAGACAATGAAGATCCCAGCAAAAAAAAATTGATTCTAGAGAATTGCGTTACTTGAAAAGAGATGCCCAGAAAGATATTCAAAATATAAAAAAATCCATAGGCAAAGGGAAAGAATAACCTCTTTCTCTAAATTATGAAGAATTCATGGCAGAATCTTCTTTGTTCTCTGACTTAGATTATGTACCTGTCTCATTTTTGGATCCAAGCACCAGTAATATCCCTGAGCAAAGCCCTTCAATTTTGTCAAAATTCAAGTTTGATTCTGTTCTGCTGAAAAATCTTCAACAAGTCATCAAGATTACTCTAATCCCATCTGATTGGACAAGAGTACACAAAAACCTTGGAGCAGTGGGTCATGGAAGTCTCAAAAAGTCTACATTCCAAATTTCATCATTGCCATGCAATTTGAACAATGTCCATTCCTAGAAATAGTTGTTGAAAATACCTTCCATTTAGTGACCTGTTTGAACATTGCCACTAGTTGGAATACCAGCTCCCAAAATGGTTCTGATTTCAGCAGGCACTGGGAAAAATATTGCCAACTTTGTAGGAAGCTCTTTCCAGAGCAAAATCAAAAGCCAAATCATCATCTTGCATCCCATATACCTGAGCTTTTAAAAAGGTGGGGGCCTGGCCCCACATGTGCTACCTGGGCTTATGAGCGCTTGAATGGGCTATTTTCCAAGTTCAACACCAACAATTCTTTGGGTGTTTGAATTCCTTTAAATCAAAGATATACAGAATACAAAAATGCTGACTATGATTTACATTAAACTCAGATGAACTACCACTTACTATAGTTCAAAGGTTCTGCAGAATTAAGATTTAAATTCCCTGATCAACTCACCAGGTGCACCACCAGAGGTGAATCAACTTTCAAGAATTCTTGAATCATCCACCAGGTCAACTTCAATCCCACAGCTAAATCCTGTCCATGCAAATCCAGAATCTTATTACAAATTCCTCAATTATCTCAGGAATTCAATCTATTCTACAAATTGTCAATATTTCAATCAAATCAATAGTGCCAATGAACCAAACACTGTTACTCTCTCACCATGGTGGAACTATTGGAACCATCTCCATTGGAATAAAATGGCATCATCCACAACAGAATCAAATTATGGAAACATTACTTTGTCATATAATATGGGTAAAGTCTCCCTCTTGGGTCAGATAAAAAACATAGTCAGTGTGGTGGATCCATATGGGAGCATACCAGGTAACTTCTTGGAATTTAATCCATTTCAAATTGACAGGAATTTTTTAGTTGATTGGAAGCATCTCAATGTGTACAATGTTAAACACGGGATTGAACAAAAAATCATTTCTTGTGATGCTGTTGATGGCCAGTGTGCACATTTCTCTAAAAATGGAATCATACTAGTCACAAAATTATATCTTCCTGAAAGTGAAATTGAAAAATTATGCCATATCCCAAGTGTTATCAATTTTTTCCATCTTTTTTATTTGAATTATTTTTGGAGTGAATTGCAATTAAATGTATCAAGCATTACCTGTAGATAGAACAGAAATTGCATGAGAGAAGGAATTGTATGAATGATGAGGATAAATTTTGTTCAAAAAATGCTTTTATTTCATTTCAGAAAATTATGAGGGATTATCCTCATAGGGGGAAAAATGGATACTTTTGGGAAATCAGTGAGAAATCAGAGAGAAATCAGGGAGAAATCAGGTGGAAATCAGGGAAAATAAATTGGAAACCACGTGGAATCTGGGAGGAAGTAAAATAGAGACCTTGGAGAATCGCATTTGAAATCACAGGTAAGAAAGGAAGAAAAGAAGGAGAAAGCTAGGATATCAAAAGGTGAAACAGAATGGAATGAAATTAGAAACAAATGTCAATAATTGGAGCAATTTTGAAGCAACTAATTGTAAACTGGGGGTAAGCTCTGTTTACTAATGATGGAAACATTCAAGAAATCCATTGAATTCAACCATCTCATCAAAAGGATGTGATTTCACTGGCTGACCAGATCCACCAGATTTTTCCTGGTGATGGAATTCCACTCTTGATGTCCCTTGCAACATCAAAAATCAAACCAGCCAATCTCTCTTCAGTGTAAGACTCCAAACTTTTCTGAGCCAGAGGCAGTTGTGTGGAGGAGAAAAGGTGCTGTTTAGTCTGCCCTCCTGAGTGTTGCAAAGATATTTAAATACAACCGGGATCAAGATCCAGAGCCTTGTAAATAAGGAATTGATGGGAAGGATTAATTTTGATAGTAGTTGGTAGCAATGGAAACAACACTATCTGAGACAAGATGGTGCGTGAAAAGACTTGAAAAACTAAGTTAAAGTTTTTTCAGAGTTCAATAGAACAAGGAAGTTGAAAGTAAAAGGCCCACAAGCTAATTACTCTGGTCATCAGCAGAAGATTAGGAAAGAACAACTCAATCCACAACAACCTCCAGGTGCTCAATGAACCTTCCCAAGACTCCACAATCAAACACTTGAAGGGTAACAGATCAATGTGGGTGGCTTTACAAAACAAAGAAATTTATTTTATGCAACTCTAGAAGCCAAAACAGTAACAGATTTGAAGAAGAATAACTCTCAAGGGGATCAAGAGTAGCATGGTGGAATCTAATTTCAAAGAAATAAAGGGAGTTTTAAAAATACAGGTATCAAACTTAAAGAAACGGCTCAGTAAAACGTGACTGGTTCAGGAAAGGCAAAAAAAAAATGATAAAGACCCCAATGGTCAGGGAAAGGGATGAAAGGATTGGCTTAACACACTCATGAATTCAACCCAATCAATTCTTCTTCACCAAGCAAGACTATTGGTTTGTGATAAGGATCAGGTCACGGAGTACGGATCAAAGGATGTGAGTATGGAGGCTCAAAGGATCAAGGGGCAATCAAAAGATATAACCAGAATCAGGATGCTCAGAAACAGGGGAGGGCCCCAAAGATTGATTGCTTAGATGATGATGATTCCATTATTGATTATAAGATGGATAATGATTCAAGAATGCAGGGGAGAGCCCCTTGTTTTATGGGAAAGAGACCCTATTGACTATTTACAAGTGAGACTACAAATGAGTGCTGATTTTCTTTTTTTGAAATGAGGCAGGACATGTGAAAAAGATGAAAGGAGAGACCATCCCGCATCACAGATGGAATTGAGAAGAAGATGAACACCCACAAGTTGGCAGATGGGTGGTAGCGGGGGAGGATGAACATCTGCCAAAACAGTTGCGGGGCCGCAACAGTGGTTGCAGGTGACGGCTGGGGACACCAATGGTGGATGACGGAATTGGTTGATGAGGATGAGGGGGTGGTCAAAGGGGTTTCAGGAGGTTGGCAGATGAACACCCACAAAGGGGGATCAACAGGTGACAATGGCGGTCGCCATTGTTGTTGAAAATTGGGAGCGGAGGAGGAAGATGAGCAATCAAGGTCCTTTGTTGGTGATTGAAGGGGAGGAGGATGTTGGAGGACATGGTCAAGATTCTATTCTTCTTTCTGCCAAGACCTTTGTTATTTATGAAGTTTTAAGACTCACAAAAGTGCTGAGACAGAGGCAGTTCTGTGAAGGGGAAAGGTTCTGTTTAGGCTGTCCTCCTAAGAAATGCAATAATATTTAAATGTAACCAGAATCAAGATCCAGTGACTTGTAAAAAAGGAATGAATGGAAGGGATGAGTTTGGAATTATTTGGTAGCAATGGAGAAAAACACTATCTGAGGCAAGATGGTGCCGGAAAAGACTTGAACAAATAACTTATATTTTGTTCAGAGTTAAATGCAACAAGGCAGTTGTAACCAGAACCCAATAACTCTAGTTGTCAGCAGGGGATTGGGAAAAATCAACTAAATCCCAACCAATCTCCAGCTTCTCAATTAACCTGCCCAACGCTCCGCAATCAAGCGCTTGAAGGGTACCAGATAACTGTGGGTTTCTGTAAAAAACAAACCCATTTCTTTTATGAATCCCTAGAAGCAAAGCAGTAAAAAATTTGAAAAAGAATGACCCAAAACTTTTCAAGGGACTCAAGAATAGTGTGGCAGAATTTGACTTTAATGGAATAAATTCAGGTTGAACACTCCAGGTTCCAAACTTAAAGAAACCTCTCAGACAAAAATGACTGGTTCCAGAAAGACAATCAAATGAATTATCAGGACCAAGGCAGTCAGAGAAAGGCATCAACGGAGTGGCTTAACACACCCAATAATTCAACCCAAGTAATTATTCTTCAAAAAAAAGGCTATTGGTTGGTGATAAAGGTCAGGTCACAGAGGACGTATCAAAGTCTTGAGTATGGACGCTCAAAGGTTCAAGGGAAAATCAAAAGATATCCCCAGGATAGGGATGCTCAGACAAGGGAAAAGGCCCCCACAGATTGATAATTCAGATGATGATGACAATAGATCATTAGATTATAGCTGATGATCAGTGGGATTGATAGATAGTCCAAAAAAAGGCACGGGAGAGCCCCTCCTTTTATGGGAAAGAGACCCTGTTGACTATTTACAATTGATACTACAAATGAGTTCAGAATTTTTTATTTTTTTATTTTTTATTTTTTTTTTTTGGGGGGGGGAGAGCCCTTCCCCTTATGGGAAAAGGCCCTGTTGACTATTTACAATTGATTCTAAAAATCAGTGCGGTTTTTTTTTTCTTTTTGACAAAGTATGATGAAAGAACGTATGAATTTTTTTTTAAAAGTTTCCCCTTTACATGAGGTGTCCCAAATTGGTAAACAAAGATTTTTCCTGCCATTTCACTTGGGGTTGATGGAACTGGGATGGCATTATCAGTCTTGCACAAAAGGATTAGAGTAGCTGGGCTTGGATCTGGGATTGAGGCAGGGTCCTGTTGGTTAAGATCCTTGCCATCAATTTTAATTGTTTGGGAGCCTGGCGGTGTATTGAAGAAAGGGTTGAGGATAAGGAGGATCTTGATGTTTCTGAGATCAAGATTATTGAGTTGATCAAGTTGGGAAATGATTCTGAGGTAAAGTATGATGACAATGATGATGAGGATGGTGATGGCCGTCTGCGCGCATTCTTGGCCAAAAATAAGGCCACAAGCGCAAGGAGGCGGAGTTAAACAGGAGATCTGGGTATTTGAACGCCCATGGAGTTCCTTCCTATACCACTAGGACAGGGAGAACTTGGAGGAGGGAAAAAGTAAAAAAATTCTATACATCAATCTTTTTTTCTTTTTAAATCTTTCCACCTTTTCTTGAGGTGCACCACATTGGTCACCACAGCAGTCTCCAACCAGCCAACCATCCTCTCACCAATGCTCATCCCCCCCTTTGGATTTTTCTCACCTTCATCTCCCTCTCATCTCTTGGGCTGCTGTTGCAACCATCTTGACTGTTGTGGCTGCTTGAGCTTATCTGCCGCTCATCTCTGCAGCTGGGCCATGTTCTCCCTTTTGTTTTTTTATGTATTGTTCCTTTTTAATTTTTTATTTTGCATCATTCATTTGAAAGTCTGGATTTTCACATCACTCCCCCAATAACTTTTTTTTGTTTTGTTTTTCTGCTTTCATTTGTGGTTATCTCTTCTAAATAATCTACAGGGCCTCTTTCCCATAAAAGGAGGGGCTCTCCCCTCCTTTTTGTAAATTCATCATTGTATCATCATCATTGGATTGGAATCAATCAATAAATCTGTGGGGCCCTTCCATTTTTTTTGAGCATCCTTATCCTGGGTATATCTTTTGATTGCCCCTTGATCCTTTTGAAATAGGAGCTCAACAAGATGGAGAGGAGAGAAATGAGAAGGAAGGCTTGCGCCGGAGAAGGCTACAGTCTGACTTAAGGGGTCCAGAAAGGACCAGATTCAGGTGGGCTTCAGTAGGTGGGCCTGGATGAGAAAGGGTGAAATCTGATGCTTTTCATTCAAGGGAGCAAAGAAGAAAGAATATTTATAGACAACTAGATAGCCACAAGTTGGGCCTATGACAAGTAGGAATATTCAATAAGATAATGAAGATGGGAATGGTTGAGGATAGGAATGTTAACATGAGTTTCACAGAGGCTAAGAGTAATGACATTTGAGTATCAAGAAGCCTGTGAAATATGTAAGGTAAGGAGGCCGGCAGACTACAAGTACCAGACATAAATGTGGCCTAGACAACTACAAGTATCAGGACATATAAGGGCGGTTGAGACAACTAAAAGTATCACAAGCATACAAATATATATATATAGTGGTCGGAACAAGCTGAATGTATTCCAAACATACATAATAATGAAACTAAGTATAAATGCGCTGAGAGAAGGGGGTTGAGCAGACAGAAGATGAGGTCCAAAACTCAACAGATCCTTGAGCCTCCATACTCAAATCTTTGATCCTTCTATCTGTGAACTTGTATTTTATCATCAACCAATAGCCTTGGTGGTTCAAGAATAATTCATTTGATTGAATTCTTGAGTGTGTTACATTTCTCTTGATCCCTTTTTTGACCATTGTGGTCTGATCATTCCTTTTGATAATCCTTCTGGAAACAGTCAACCTTGACTGAAAGGTTTTTTTATGCTTGAAACCTGGAGTTTTAAACCTCTATTAATTTTTTCAAAATTGAATCATTTCACACTATTTTTGATTCCCTTGATAAGTACTGCATTTCCTCTAGATCTTCATAAAACATATTGCTTTGTTTTGTACAGCCACCCACATTTATCTGGTATCATTCAAGGGCTTGATTGTAGCAATTTTGGGAGGTTCATTGAGAACATGGATGTTGTTCCCTTGTTCTATTGAACTCTGAAAAAACTTTAAAATATTATGTTGAAGTATTCCCTTGCCATCTTGTCTCAGATAGTGTTGTTCCCTTGCTGCCAAATAATATCAAAATCATCCCTTCCATTGATTCCATATTTACATGTTTCTGGACCTTGATTCCAGTTACGTTTAAATATTTTTGTCACACTCAGGAGTGCAGCCTAAAAGCACATTTTAACTCCACAGAACTTCCTGTGGCTCAGCACCGTTTGGATTATTACACCTGTAACCTTTGTGATTGTCTCACAAACATCCCCTATCACTTTCCCAACGCCAACTCGACTGAGGCCTTGCCAATCTCTGGCATCATTGCATTTGGAACCCTGGCCCAGCTTTCCTGATGTCTCTTGGTCAGTCCACCATTGGGCTTACACCTGTTGGATTTCCGGTGTTCACTAAGAGAATAAAATAAATTAAGATTTCAAGAGGGCTAGAGAAAGAGGGTAATCAGCATGAAGAAATTACAAGAAAAAAGAAAAAGAAGGAAATAGAAAAGAAAGAAACAAACATCAAGAAGCTGCAGAGCTGAGATAGATTTGATAGAGTAGGGCCGCTCAAGATAGAAAGACAATTTGATAAAAGAAGGAAGATTCTTCATATGGCAAAGAGTAAGATCAGAATTGAGGGAAGACAAATTGGCAGGCAAAGAGATTGGGTTAAAGTCTTACCAGACAGAGCTGGTTGAGGATGAGACCAAAGATGTGAGGTTGAAGTCCCAAGTTTGGGTGAGTTAGAGTGGATGCATAGAGAAGAATAAAAGACAAAAACAAGGAAAAAGAAGAAAACTTGGAAAAGTAAAAAAAGAGTAATGTGGAAAGAGATTGACTGATTGAGTGGAGCCTCTTTGGATGGTCTGGGAAAAGAGAAATAAGAATTTGACAAGGAAATGAAGAAGAGGATCCCTCAGGTACGGCCGCAACATATATTCTTAAGGTAGAGTAAAGAGCGCGTGGTCTGTATGTGTGACATTCAAAAGACAGTGAAGGAAAATAGAAAAAGAAGGAAGAGAGGACGCGGGGAGCGGTAATTCTGATCAAGGAGGTTAGTGAGAATATTCAGATGTTTCAACACTCCCTGTGGCTGGTATTACTGAAGATGAAATTGAGTGAGAGGGATTAATGAGATTCAGTGAATGGGATAAGGTGAGGTAAGGCAGATCTTTTTTGAGACCATCTGCTTTCATATCAAGAGAGGAAATTAGTTTCCCAATAAGTTTTCCTGAGGAGAGTTCCTCTCGTAGGGCTTTGGTTTTAATGTCAATGTGGCGAGTTTTAGAGTTGCAACCAAATTTCTGGAGTTTTTTTTCTAGACCTTTGTTATCTATATAGTGAAGACTAGGTTTGAGTTCTTTTCTCCAAAGTTCAGCTACTAAATATTTCATCCAGATAGCTTCCAAAAAGGAATCTACCAATGGATAAAATTTAGCTTTGGTTGTAGAGTGAGTAACATTTCTTTGTCTATAACTGCTCCAGGAGATAAGAGATCCAAAGAGAAGAGAAAGATGACCCAATTGGGAGCGTTGAGTTTCCAGGTCATCACTCTAAGTGGAATTGATATAGCATCCAATTCGGGCGCTAGGAAAGTGAATTTGAAGGGTGAGTTTGAGGTTTTTGGTTGCCTTGGGATATTTCCAACAACGTTTGACTTCCCTCCAGTGATGCATTCCCGGTTTTTTGCAGAATCTAGCAAGACTAGATACAGCAAAACTAAGGTCAGGTTGGGTGAGAAAGGCTATATAATTCATGAGAAAAATGGCCAATTGGTAGTTGATTTTTAAAGATTTAAATTCTTCATGTTCTTTGTCAGAGGCAGGGGTAAGACTGGCATTGACGGTAAGAGGAATGGAGGAACGTTTGCAATTGCTCATTTTGAGTTCCTCTAGGCCTTCATTCATGTGTTTTGGTTGAGAGAGAAGAATTTTATTGTTGATTTGTTTGTACTTCATACCTAGGATGGTGTTGAGTTCATGATGACTGGAATTTGGAAAACAATTGAGGAAAGAATTTTGAAAGTCTTCTCTCAAGCCTAAAAGTATTCAGTCTTCAAAGTGGAAGAATTAAACAGAGTTTCTTTTGGGGTGTATACATAAGCAAGGATCCAAAATAGACTTGTAGAAGCCCTGCTCTTGAATCCAGGATTTAAGAGTGTGCAACCAATTTTCAGGAGATTGCTTTAGTCCCTAGAGCAACTTATTGAGGATTAGTTACTTAGATTTTCTTTTGCTTCCTTTGGGCGTTTTGATAATGACCTTATCTGATAGAGGGGCGTGGAGGAAGGCCCTTTTGATGTCAAATTGTTTGATGGGAAGAGAATGATATAGACCAAAGAGAAGAGCCATTCTAAGAGACACAGCTTCTCCTGTAGGAGAGAAGGTATTGAGATGATTGGGACCATAGATTTGGTTGAATCCCTGAACAAATAACCAACTTTTTTAGACTAAGGGATCTCCATGGCAGTTATCTTTGAGACAATAGACCCAGGTAGTTTTGAGCAGGTTGATGGGCTCTTGTCTGTTGTAATCATCCCACACAGCAAGTTCTTCTATACCATTTAGTTCGGAGTTCATAGAGGCTTCCCATTTGATGGATTCAAAACATTTTTTTGCTTGTTCAAAGGTTCTTGGGACATAGTAGTGATGATAACCATATTGGAGCGGAGGATTGAGTGAGGAACAATCTCTTATTTCATATCTGGGATATAACTGGGTTGCCAGATCATCAGAAGAGTTGGACAAGTTATTGGAGGAGGGATCCTCAGGCTGAGGAGTATCAAGAGAAGGGGAAGGAGAAGAGGGAGATTGAGATTCATCAGGAAAGAGAGGAAGAGGAATAGAAGTAGAAGAAAAATAGGGAAGAGGGAGGTCATCATCCAACTTGATTAAGAGTGGGTTGTCAGGATTAAAAGGAGAGGAGGAAGCAGGAGGAGAGAAGGGAGAAGAGTCTTTGATAATTTTTATGCGTTTGGAGGAGATTATTATGTTGTCAGGATTACAAATTCAATAGGATAGAAAGCTGGTGTTGTAACCCACAAGAGTGCCTGTAAGGCCTCAATCCTTGAATTTTTTTCCGCAAGAAATTTTTTTGTCCAAATAGAAAACTTTGGAACCAATGGGGTGAAAATAACTGTGTGTAAGTGTTTTATTAGTAAAAATCAGATAGGGAAATTGAGAATGAGAATCTTTGGGAATTTGATTAAGATTAAGACAAGCCTTTTTGGTGATTTCAGCCCACAGGTTGTGAGGAAGGTTGGAAATTTGAAGAAAAGCTCAAATGGATTTGGTCAGAGTTCTGTTGGTTCTTTCTATTTTTCCATTTTGTTTGTGATGGCAAGGTTCCTTGAAAAGATGACATATAGAGTTCAAGGTGAGGAAATTGTTGAAATTGGTGGAGGAAAATTCTCCACCTCCATTGGTGCAGATTGTGGCAGGAAAACAATCCTTTTTTTGATGTTTGTGATTGAGGATTATCTTCAATTGCGCACTTGCATTGGATTGGTGTTGAAGAGGAATGGCTGATATGTAGCCCAAGTGGTTATTGACTATAGACATTATATAGTTCATATGGTTACTGGAACTGGGAGTGATAGGACCAATGAGATTTATGTGGAGTTTTTTGAAAGGTTTCAATACTTGAGATTGACTATTTTTAAAGGTAGACTTTGAAATTTTAGAAAAAACGCAATCTACGCATTGAAACTTGGAGAGTGACTTGGCAGAAAGATTGGGAAAAAGATTCTTAAGACGGTAAAAACTAGCATAGCCAAGAGATTTGTGAATTTATCTGAGATTCTTGGTTTTAAATTCCTTCCAAGAGAGATGGCAGAGTTTTTGATTGGCTACTACAAGAGAAGGAAGATTCAGAACAAAGAGGTTACCGTGGATGAAACCAGAGAAAACGGGCTTTTTTTTGGAGTAAAGTTGGAATTGAGACCCATTTGACACAAGCAAGCATGCTTTCAATGAGATTAGTTTGCCAGGGCTTATGAGGTTGATGAAAAGATTTGGAACTTAGAAACAATTGGATAGAGTCACCACAGAGTTTTTAAAGACGGGTTGAAAAGTTCCTTTTCCTTTAATCAAAATTTTGGAACCTTCTTTTCCTGTGTTGATGAAGTTGCCATTGGAACAGTGATTGAGATGAGCAAAGAAATTGTTAGAATTTAACTTATGGCATGATTCTCCAGAGTCAAGTATGATTCAGTTGGTCGATTGATTTATTCTATCCAAGTCTTCAGCAGAGCATGGTAATGGGCAACTTCTTTGCCTTTGGAATTTGAGTTCATTTGAGCTCTCCAGTTGGCTTGAGATTCTATCCACCAGTCCGGAGCAAGATTTTCATGTTTGTGCCAGCATTTATCCTCTGAATGATTGGGAGATAGAGGATTATGGAAGCCTCTCTTGCATTGTAATTCGCAAGGGACAGGTTTCCTGAGATTTGAAGGTGCAACTAAGGCGTTATTGTTTGACTTGATTTCCTTGGATTTGGATTTGGATTTGTTGTCTAATTGGATTAAATGGTTAAGAACAATATCAACGGAGATACTTTCATCAGAGTGAATGATTTGCTGCTGGAGAGATTGTAGAGAGGAAGGGAATTTAAAAAGAATGATATAAGAGAGGATATCATCAGGGAGATCAATTCCCACGTTGTAAGACTCCAAACGGCGCAGGGCGTTGGCAGTTTTGTGGAGGGGATAGGTGCTTTTTTAGGCTGCCCTCCTGAGTGTTACAAAAATATTTAAATGTAACCAGGATCAAGGTCCAGTAACCTTTGTTAATGAGGAATAAAATGGGATAGGAATAAGTCAATAGCAATGATAGCTGAGGGGGGAAGCAGCACTACCTGAACCAAGATGATGAGGAGAAAGACTTTGAACAAAATTTAACTTATTTTGTTCAGAGTCCAATAGAACAAAGCATTTTTAAGTAACGGCGCCCACACACTAATAACTCTGGTCGTCAGCAGGTGCTTGGGAGCGATCAAATCAAATCCAATCAACCTCCAGGTTCTCAATCAACCTCCAGGTTCTCAATGAACCTTCCCAAATCTCCACAATCAAGCACTTGAAGGGTACCAGATAACGGTGGGTGGCTGCACAAGACAATGCAATATGTTTATGGATCACTGGAACAAACAGTAAAAATTTTGGACTAAAAGTACCCCAACACTTCTCAAGGATTCAAGAATAGTGTGGCAGAATGCAACTTGAATAATTAAAGGGAGGTTTAACACTCCAGGTTTAAGCTTAATAAAACCTCTTAGTCAAACGTGACTGGTTCAGAGAGACAATCAAATGAATGATCAAGACCAAGAAATAGTCAGAAAAAGGGTTCAAGAGTGGTATAACACACTCAAGAATTCAATTTAATGAATTCTTCTTCAACCAGAAAGTCTATGGTTGGTGATAAGGAAAAGGGCCACAGAAGGGCAGATCAGAGTTTCAGACTTAAAAAAAAGTCAAGGGTAAGGGATAAGGATCAAGGGATTATCAAAAGATATATCCGGATAAGTGATCAATTTCACAAAGGAAGGAGCTCTTGGATCAGAAGCTCATAATTCTCATTAGTGGGAAGAATTGATTATGGAAAGAAGCAGGGGAGAGCCCCTCCTTTTATAGGCTAGAGAGCCCTGTAAATATTTACAATTGGATAACACAAATGAAAGCGGAATTTTTTTTTTCAAAATTTTGAATTCTTTCCCCAAGGTGTCCCAAATGGTTCACCACAACGTCCAGAATTTTCTTCCTGGAAATCTTAGTATCTGTAATGAAGGTGTTTATCCCAACAGGCTTGAACTGTTGATAGAAAAACTTGTTAAAGATTCAAGCTAAATTTGCATTTTGAGAAGAAGCAAATCATTCCTTAATATTTTGCCATAAGAGCTTAGCAGAAGAAATATTCTAAGGATTGACTACTTTTTGTGAGTGATTGAGTAAATTCAAGAGAGTAAGATGACACAAATTTCCATATCGTCTGTCAAGCTAAAAACTTTATTATTGTCCTCCAACTCTTCTTTAATGCCTTTGAGTTCCAGCTGCATTGACATTTTATCCTTCCAGATAGAGTAGTTTTTGTCCGTAAGTATGGGAACAGCTTTGAGAGCAGCCTTAAGGATAATTTGGCAGAATCCATTTGTGCTTGATACCTCCATTTTTCCAGTTGAGTTTGTTGGGATTGCTTTTGGATTTTAACCGTGTTGGATTTCTGGTGTTCACTAAGAGAATAAAAGAAATTAAGATTTCAAGAGGGATAGAGAAAGAGGGTAATCCGCATGAAGAAATTATGAGAAAAGAGAAAAAGAAGGAAATAGAAAAGAAAGAAACAAAAATCAAGACGCCGCAGAGCTGGGATAGGTTTGATAGAGTAGGCACGCTAAAGATAGGAAGACCATTTGATAAAAGAAGGAAGATTCTTCATATGGCAAAGAGTAAGATCAGAATTGAGGAAAGACAAATGGGCAGGCAACGAGATTGGGTTAAAGTATTACCAGACAGAGCTGGTTGAGGATGAGACCAAAGACGTGAGGTTGAAGGTGCGAGTTTGAGTGAGTTAGAGTGGAAGCATAGAGAAAAAAAGAAGACAGAAACAAGGAAAAGGAAGGAGACTTGGAAAAGGAAAAAAAGAGGAAGGCGGAAAGAGATTGAATGATTGAGTGGAGCCTCTTTAGATGGTCTTCAAAAAGAGAATTAATCATTTGACAAGGAAATTGAGAAGAGGAACCCCCAGGTAGGGCTGCAACATAGATTCTTAAGGTAGAGTAAATAGCGCGCAGTCTGTACGTGTGACATTTGAGAGACAGTGAAGGAAAATAGAAAAAGAATAAAGAGAGGACGCAGGGCGCAGTAATTCTGATCAAGGAGGTGAGTGAGAATGTTCAGATGTTTCAAAAACACCCTGTTCCACATGCTTTGTGTCTAAGATAACTCAACATCCCTTTCATGTGAGCTTTGAACCCACACAGAAGGCCCTAGATTGCAAACATCTTCATCTTGTTTTACCTGTCAATCCTCTTTCCTTTTTGGGTTTTCAATTTTTCCTCTCTGTTGTTGATAGGCACACCTCTTTCAATTTTTTTTGGATTCTCAATAACAAATCTGACACATTCAATGAGTTTGTCAAATTGAAGGCAATGGTGGAAGATTTTCACAAAATAAAAATAAAAAGGGTTGTCTCTGATTGTGGGAGAGAATCTCTCAATAAAAAGTTTCAGGAGGTGGCATACTTGCACTTCTTTCTCCACCAAATGTCACCTGTGGAGACGCCACAGAATAATGGCATAGCTGAGTGAGACAATTGAAAAATTCTGGACAAATCAAAATGTCTTCTTCAACAGTCTTCTCCTCCAAAAGACTTCTGGGTTGAGGAAGTGAACACAGCATGTTTTCTTTCCAATCTGGCACCCACTCTGTCTTTAAAAAATGAAACCCCATATTTCCTGTGGAGCAAGTGTGCTGCAAGAATCAAGAAGTTGCCTGTCTTTGGTTGTAAGGCTTATATCTTGCTTCCAAAGCATAATTGATCCTGGAAGCTAGGCCTGTTTGGAGATGAAGGTGTATTCTTGGGCTAATAGAACAATGCAAGAAACTATCAAATTTTGCGTCTCCAGGAAAATTGAGCCATCTTCACCAGGCATGTTGTATTTCTTGAGCATGATTTTCCTATGCATCAAACCTCATAGCCTAATAGCAACCTATCTTCTGATAGGCTGGGGAATTTGTTCCTTATGAAAAATGATGATGAGTTCTTTGACTTTCTGGGTTCTATCCCTCCCTTCTCAAATTCTTTTGAGGTGGCTAAACTTGATCCTTGGAGTCCTGTTTCCCCTTCTGAAGCCAGATTGATTCTGCCTCATCAAGTTGTCACCACTACACTTTAACCATCTCTATATCCCTCAAAGTTAACACTGTCTCTGCCTCCTTGACTAAGAGTCATTGGCCCCCTGGATCCACGCCTTTTGGAAAGGGTAAATTAATCCCATTCACACTTTGAAATATTCTTGTAGGCCAGCAGCCAACCTGGCTGGCTTGGAGGATGACTTTTTTCCTTGCAGCTACAAGGAAGCCATCAAATTTTCAAAAAAGGAACAGTGGATTGATCACAGCAATAAAGGTTGAGATCAAGTAAATGATAACACGGGGGGTATTGGAGGTGGTACTGTCAAATAGTCAACATATGGTGGGAACTTTTTTGGTCTTTAAGAAGAAAAGGGATCATTTGGGGAAGGTTATAAAATAAAAGGCCAGAATGTGTGCCCAGGGCTTCCCTCAAGTACCTGGGCTGGACTGCCAAAAAACGTTGCCCCTAATGGATTCTTAAACTCTCTCTGGGCTTTCATACCTTAAGCCGCTCCCAATCACTTGCGTTTTCAACAGATGGATGTCAGAAGTGCTTTCCTCAATGCACCCCCAAAACAAACTGTGCATTTGTATGTCCCTTGGGGTATGCATCTTGATGGAAAGGATGTATGTCTCAGGCTGATCAAAGCAATATATGACCTGAAGAAGGCTCCCCTGGGCTGCTATAACTTTCTTTCCTTCTGGATGGTCAGAAAGGGGTTCATTTTCTTGATATCCAATGTGTTTGTCTTCTATCATGGTGAAGATCTTCCAATTTGGCTCTTTGTTCATGTAGATGACATTGAAATCTTTGGGAGCAATCTCTCCCACTTCAAGAAGGAGATCAGTGTGGAATTTGAGATGAAAAATCTTGGAAATGTGGAGCTCCTCCTGGGGGTTTGGGTCATTCAATGACAACAGTCCATTCAGCTTTCTCAATCTCATCATTTGGAGTCTGTAATTCATGAAAATGAATTGACTGACTGTAAGACCTTTTTTAAACCTGTAATTCCTAATCAACACCTTGATTTTCAAAGAGAAGAAGGAGTTGAACTTGCAAGGTTTTGAGGCTAAAAGGCCCATTTAATTTCATTTTGATGGAGAAAAATGAGAAAGGAAAAGCAACAACAGCAGCCCAAGATTAACTAAAAGGATCAGTCAGATACTAATTTAGGTACAGGAGAAAGATAGCATTGATAAAAACAGATAGGAGTAAGTAAAAAGCTTTTTGTGGTCCATGTTGATGATTGGTGCAATACAGGTTCAAGCAGGCACTTATGGTTTGTGGAGCAAGGCTGAAAAGGGGATGGGGCAAATCAAGTCAGAATAGGAGGAATCAAAAAACAACCCTTATGTTTAGAGATGAGACCCAAGAGAGATATACATGACTCAGAAACCCAGGGTCAATGGTGCAAGCTTGTAGTTTCACAAAGAAAGCTTTTCCCCAGGATCTCAGTTGGGGGATACAAATTTTTTCAGGCATGTGTGTTGAGATTTTTGGAGTTGGAGTATCTGCAGCCAGTTGGGGGTCAGTTTGTTTGATAGCAGAGAGGTCGAGCTTTGTGAGCAGTTAAGCGCAGGTAGTTGATAGTAGAAATGGTGGCCATCAAAGAGGGAGGAGAAAAAAAGATAAGCAACTAATTTGAGCATATTGGTAAGTGGTGCTCGGAATCCAACATTCTCCCTTGCTCAAATTATGCTTCAATCTTCAGGCTCTCAAGTGCATGTTGTCGCGTGATCCTGGCCCCCATTTTTGTGAGGAAGTTGTCCAGATTCCTCTTTGGGATACCTTTTTTAGTTTGATTTCACCCTTGAGCAGCTCACTCTGGATGAAGTGGAATCTTAGCTCCATGTGTTTTGTGTCAAAGCTTCATTTATTGGTCTGGTGTAGCGCTAATTTGATTGCGAATTTGTTGTCTTTAAAAATTGTGGTCAGTTTCCTAGACTTGTTGGGGGCTATTTCCATGAGGACAGAATTCATCCACTAAACCTCCTTAAAGGAATCCCCCAGTGCTTTGTACTCTGCCTTGGTGGTTGACAAGAACAGTGTTGGTTCCTTCTTGCATTTCCCAACCACCACACACCCCAGCCGCTGAATCACCAGGCCTGTGTCATACTGACACCTAAACTCAGTCTAACCTGAGTCTAATCAATTTTCTCAGGAACTTCAACCTCAGGGCTCTGGATACTTTACCAGTATATCTCCTTCAAATAAATATCCTCAGGATCTTCATGCCTTACATATCTACATATAGTATAACCTCATGTATTATACATATATACTCCTTAGGCTTGCAAATACTTCATCTCTCAGTTCCTGCATATCCTCTCACCCTCTTCAATCTGTCTATCCCATAATTAATTATGGTTTATCCTTTGAAAATCCTTATGTAAATCCTCTTGCAGATTCTATCACATACTCTCTATACTTAGCACAGAGTTTCAGAAACTCCATGCACAATGTACATACTCTCACCTTTCATTCCCAAAATAGAAAGCCAGACCTGTAGCCTAGCCCTAATGTACTAAGCAGCCTAACCCCAATGTAGTAGCATACCTGATCAGCCCTCTCTGTTACCTTGGCTGCTCCCTTTTCATTACATATGTAGCCTGAGCCCCAAGCATCTGTAACTATATTGTAGTCCAGCCTCCTGTCTATTTGAGCATCCCTTCTCTTCCTCTTCCTGATTGTCCCCCAAGAAATCAGTTTGCTACTTCTTACTAGGAATCCATCCTAGAAAGTGTCATTCAGCACCTTAATTTCAATTCAATCCTACTCTGCTCCTTTTAGCATATTCCAGTATCCTTTCCCCCAAGCCTACTGAGAGTAGAGTCCCCTCTGTGCCAATCCCTGCTTGAATTCAGCAGCCCTTGTGAAATTAAACTGATTTCTTCCCCAATAACACCTTCTTCACCAATCAAAATCCTTATCCTATTTAAGCAGCACCAAATCTTTCTATTGAGTTTTGGAAATTTTTGTTTGCTTTATTTACTGTCCCAACCTTGAATGTGCCTATTGGGTTGTTGCAATTTTCATTGTACCCCTTACCTTGCCTACAAACCTCAATAAAGGCCCAAATTTACAATATAAGCTCCTTTTCAACGCTTTGATGCTTCAAAACTTTGACACTTTGACGCTTCAACACTTCAACGCATTCAAGCTTCAACACTTTGATTCTTTGAAACTTTGACAAGGTATTTGAATGGTTGATTTGACCAATATTTGAGGTAGTCAGGGTAAAAACTTTTTAACCATTTTATTCTTTTTCTAAGGTGAATAACTATTTTTGGGTAATTATTTATCCTTAAGAATGCACCCACAACATGCTACCTTTTCTCACATCTCTAGCCCAGCTTTCACCCGTAGCTCCAGAGGGAGAGATGCCAATGAACCTACTGATCCTTCTATTCCCAGAGCTTGTGGTAGAAATTTTTCTAACCTGCCAGCGCAAGTGGCTACCACTTCTACTCCTATGGATACTGGCTTATTGGAGCCTATACCTCAAGTATCTCTTTCTACTATTCCTTCTTCTGACAATACTAGCCTCCACATTTAGGTCAGTTTCCAATTCCAGGCTATCATGGCTTTGAATCACCTGCCTAAAATGCCAGCATGGTCACAATCCCAGGAGAAAAAGAAGAAGAAGATGAGGATGAGGACTGAGGAGTTGATTCCAGAATCTTGAGTGGCTTGGATGCACCCTCCCCGGGGGGTAATCCTAGCCCTACTTCTACTTCAAAAGCAATCCCTTCCACTTCCCCAGCCACTAACCTTCCTTCCACCTCTCAGGGCCCTTCAACTGGCCCTGCTCTGCTGGCCATTCTTCAGCAAATGACCACTGCAATGACCCATATTTCTAGACCTGCTGACCATGAAACTTCTACTCACTTTTAATCCCCATCTATCAATGCTCCAGAAAAATTTGATGGGACAAACCCAACCAAGATCAGGCCCTTCCTCCAAGCTTTTCAACTCATCTTTGCTAATGATGAAAGGGTTTTTTCTAATGACCAAAAGAAATTATTCTTTACATTCTCTTACCTTACTGGGAATTCAAGTCAATGGATCCAACCTTATCTTTCTCACATTGGTAATCATGAGCCACATTTAATACTTAAATCTTGGTTCCTATTTTCTCAACAGATCCATACCCTTTTTTGGGGATTGTCTGGAAATTCAAAATGTTGAGAAGGAGCTAACCCTCCTTAAGATGAAAGATACTGGCTATCCCACTAAATATATCACTGAATTCAGGACACTTATGACTAAGGTCTCTGGATGGGGTGATAAAGCTTTTTTCTTCAATTTTAGAAAGAGACTAATAGCCATACTACTGGATCAACATGCTGGTTATGATGGACCTCAAGAAACCTTGCAAGAATTAATGGAAATTGTCATTAATTATGATTCCTGCTACCATGAAAGGTTCCAGGAAAAGTACTTCAGCTCCCCTCAGACCTCAAGACCTGGACCCATTTCTTCCAATCCTCAAAAATCTCAACATCCCAGCCAACAAGGTAGGTTCAAGGGGAAGGCAAAGGAAGCCCCTACCAATTCTGCTCCAACCTATGTTCCAAATCCCAATGTGGGTGAGGATGGACACCTCAAGGCTGAAGAAAAGGCTAGAAGGGAAAGAGATGCTTTTTTTAACTACTGTGGAAGTGCTCACAAGTTTAGAATCTGCAGGAAACTTCCAGAATGTAAACCTGGCCAAAAACCCACTCCTGGTAAAACCAAACAGGGAAAATACTAGGTGATCAAAATGTGGTACTCCATTAAAATCACCCCTCCAATATTTGAGTACAAATTTTCAAATGGAAAGCATCTAAACTCCTTACTAAATACTTTTTATTCATTTAATAATCAGGCCTATAGTGTACTTGTTAACTCTGGAGAAACTCAATCTGTTATTTCCAAATCTATGGTTTCAAAGATTTCTCTTTTTCCATACCTCTGACCACTCCCATTTTCTTATTAAACTTCAACTCTTCTGACTCACCTTCCCATTAAATCACCCATAAGGTTTCCTTTAAACTCTGCCTACCGTGCTTTCCCAACGTAGAATTGGAATTCTTGGTCGGTGATACACCTCCAAAAGAAGATATTGTTCTAGGTATTGACTTCCTCCATTTCTGGAGCCCAGAGGTTAAGTCAAAATTGGGATTCATCACTCCAAGGGAACAACCAAATTTGGGTCATTCCCCTTCTCTTGAACCCTTTTTGGCCACTACTCATCTTCCGCAAGTGAATCTGCAGATCACTGCTCCTGCTCCCCATTCAGAATCTATGCACTCACAAAACTTTCCTTTGAGTTCAACAACCACTTTTGTGAACAGGATATTCTTTGGAAATTCTCTGAAATTCTTGGAGGATGTAGAGGATGGTCTTTCTGTTCAAATCTTGCGTATGATTATCTCCACTTCTGACTATGCCCAAAAGCAGACTACTTCTGAAGGTCTAGATGAAGATGAGGAAACTGATGGAATTGAAACTGTGATGGAGAGATTCCCAAAAGCTTACCATGCCTTTTTAGATGTTTTTTCCAAGGTTAAAGCTGATAAAATCCCTCCTCACTGTTCTTAAAATCACCATATTGAGCTTGAAAGCCCTTTGCCTCCAGTTGGGCACATGTACTCCCTTGGTAATAATGAGAAGGAGGCCCTACAAGCCTATATAGTGGCAAATATAGAGAAAGGTTTCATTTGACCCAGCACTTCAAGCACTGGAGAACCTTTCCTCTTTGTGAAAAAGAAGGATGGTGGTTTGTTGTTATGTGTTGACTATTGCAAACTTAATGCTGTTACTCAAAAGAATCAGTATCCTATTCCTATCATGACTCACTTATTAACAGTCTTTTCCAGTTCTACCATTTTTTCAAAAATTGACCTCAGGGGTGCTTACAATCAACTTTAAATTAAGGAAGGCAATGAAAATATTACAGCATTCAGAACTCAGTTTGGAAGTTTTGAATATTTGGTAATGCCATTTGGGCTACCAAATGCTTCTTCATCTTTCCAATGTCTTGTTAATGAAATTTTTTCAGAACTTTTAACCATCTGTGTTGTTGTATAACTTGATGAAATCCTCATTTTTTCCAAGAACTTAAATAATTTACAGATCAGGTGTGTCAAGTCTTAAGCAGACTTTGGAAAAACAACTTATATACAAAAGCTTCTAAGTGTGAATTTCATGTATCCTCAGTGGATTACTTAGGCTAAATGATCTCCAGGGATGGTATTGAAATGGAAAACTCCAAGGTCCAAAAGATCTTGGACTGGCCACCACCAACAAACAAAAAGGCCTTGAAACAGTTTTTGGTTTTTTCTAATTTTTATTGCGGGTTTATCATTAAATATTCCAGAAAGGTCTAGCTCCTCACTGCTCTAACTGGTTCAGACCGCATCATTCCTTTGTCCCCAGGGGCTCTGCAGCAGTTTGAGTACCTCAAATTGACCTTTACAAAGGCCCCTATACTTCAACATTTTTATATTTCTTTAAAAAAATTTTTGGAGACTGATGCTAGTGACTATGCCCTAGGGGCTGTCCACACCCAATTCTCCCCTGATGGATCCAAGCTACCAATTTCTTTTGAGAGCAGAAAAATGAGTAGTACTGAACTGAAACATAAAATCCATGATAAGGAAATCTTGGCCATTGTGTTGGAAATAAAGATCTGGAGAGCTTACTTCCTCAGTCTTTCCTCTCCTTTTGAAGTTCTCACTGATCACTTGTCCGTTAAATATTTTATGACCTCTAAAGTCTTGACTCTTCTTCAAGCACCATGGGCTGAATTCCCATCAGAATTTGACTTTACTGTAGTATATAGAACTGTGAAGCACTCCACAGTGCCTGATGTATTGTCACGTCAAGACAATATTTGTCCCAAAGGGGGGATGACCTATGCAGAAAAAAATCCAGCCAATGTCAAACAACTCTTGAAGCAGACTGACTTTGAAACTTCTATAATGATCTTTCTTTCTGAAAAACGGCTTGATGTAAACTTGGAAAACTTAATTGAATCCCAGATCTCTAACAAATCAACCCAATAGATCATTCAGAAATCACACAGGAAGGAGAAAGTAAAGAGCTACCTCATAGAACCAGACACTGGAATCCTTATTTTCCAAAATAGAATAGAAATCCCCTAGGAGTATGAACAATTTTCACTTAAAATACTTCAAAAAAACACAACTCTCCTTTCTATGGTCACCCTGGAAAAGAAAAAACAATTGATCTAGTAAAAAGAGATTTCAACTGGGAAAAGATGAATTCCTTTATCAAATATTATTTTTATTCTTCTCTCTACCTTTTCAGCAGAAAAAAATCCATTCACCACAAGAAGTTTGGACTCCTTCAACCCCTACCAATTCCAGATTTTCCCTGGACCTCATTCTCTATGGACTTCATCTCAAAGCTGCCACTATCCAATGGATTTGAATCAATCCTTGTGGTAGTTGATTTTTTTTTCAAAAATGTCTCTCTTTATTAAAACCAGAACTGATATCTCCTCTGTGGAGTTAGATAACCTACTAATCTTCCATTTTTTCACCAAACATTGCCTCCCAACTGACATTGTCAGTGACAGAGGATCTTTT
The DNA here is from genome assembly GCA_025617555.3 of Puccinia polysora. NCBI lineage: Eukaryota > Fungi > Basidiomycota > Pucciniomycetes > Pucciniales > Pucciniaceae > Puccinia > Puccinia polysora. The sequence continues at coordinate 10,615,535 of CM062634.1, read as the reverse complement.
TTTTCTTCCTTTGGGAAAATTTTATGTGAAAAATTACAGATAAAATTTTTTTCCAAAGCTTATCACCCTGAGAGAGATGGACAAAAAGAAAGGTTAAATCAGATCCTAGATAGACTTAGGATTTAATCCAGTTATCATCAAGACATTTGGGATACATGGATCCCTCTTGCTGAATTTGCCTACCACAATTCCACCTATACTTCCACCAAGCAATCTCCATTCTTCACCATTTAAGGTCAACATCCCAACTTCAGCAGCCTCTATGTACTAGAAAACCAACCTTCCAGCCACTGCATAACTCAGATTCACCAGAATCAGAAACAACTAGGAGTTGAACTGGACAAGTCAATTAAAAATTATAAGAGATATGCTTCTCTAGAAAGAAGTAATTTTCCTGCCTCATTTGCTGTTGGGAACAAAGTTTGGCTCTCTTCTAAAAATATTAAAACTAATTTTCCAACTAATAAGCTTTCAGATCAATGGTTAGGTCTTTTTTTGATTACAGAACAGATTGGAAAAAGTTAATTCAAGCTTCAACTTCCTCAAAAATGGTCCACTTTTCACCCTTTGTTCCACTCCTCCTTACTCAAGCAATATCAGGACAACTCACTATCCTCCAGGCACAAAACACCAACTGAAACAGTCAAAATTGATGGGGAAGAAGAATGGGAAGTGTCGCAGATACTTGACTTAAAGCTTAAGAGGGGGAAATTATTATACTAGTTGAATGGAAAGGCTTCCAGAATGAGGAGGAACACACCACTTGGGAACCTCACTCTAATCTTACAAACTTCCTTACTTTACTTCAGGATTTCCATACACTCTATCCTTTAAAACCAAAAATATCCTCAAATTAAACAAAACAAAATAAATTTTTGTTTTCAAAAAAAAATGTATACACTATAAACATATATATATATATATATAATGGTAAAATAGCAAAGCTAACAAAAAAGATAAAATAAAATAAAGCAAAAAATAATGATAAAAAACTCTTTTATTAAAAGAAAGAACTTTTAATTTATGTAATACTTTTTCATAAAAAACTTTTCAGATAGCTTCACACATCAAATCTTCCAACTATTTCACTCTAGACATCCATGTATTTACTAATTTAAATTTTGTAACTTGATAAGAATTAGGACCTCTTATAGTAGTCCCAACTTCAAAAGTATGATTAGCCAAAGCCAAGATATCAGCTAGTCTTTTCTTCATCTCTGAAATTTTTTTCTTTCTAGCCTCCAAGAAGACATAATTTTCATTTTCTTATTTGACTACCCTCACCTATCTTCAAACCTTCCTGTAAACTTGAATTTAAATTCCTAGAATTCCTACTATAAACTTCTAAAGATTGATTGACTTTATCTTCATTTAAAACTGAATCTTCTCTAAATATCCTTCCTTCCATCATCTCCAACAATATTTCTCCATTTTCTATTTCCTCCAAGAAAACTTCTACTTCATCTCTCTTCTCAATTCCCTTCTCTCTGATTCTTCTATCTTCTAAAATCTTCACATTCACCTCTAAGTCCTTTATCTTAATCCTCAAATCTTCTAACTGCAAAGAGTCATCCGATCTTCCCCCTTCTTCAACAATGGCTTTTCTTTCTTTCTTTTTACCTATATCTCTTATTTGTTTGCTTTCATCCTCCAATTCACTCACTTCCATCTCTAAACTTCCCTTGGAGTCTTCATCTTCTTCCTTGCTTCAACACTCATCTTTGATGCTTGGACCAGTTACTTTTAAGCTTTGATGAGTTGCTTTGACAGCCCCCTTTGATGGTTTCAGGTCCTCCTTTGATGTTTCAATGCAAAGGTTGGATGTTTCTACAGCCTTCTGGAAGGGGTTAAACATATTTTGTTAAAATACGTATGCACTTACACGTGTGCTACGTATAAGTGTAATCAAAATGGGATGCACATATGTGCCTCTCCAGCCCATTGGACACTCACACAGACCATACGGGCCTGTGTGGATGTCACGGATTTGGGGAAACTGTCCTCAAGCAGCTTGAAACAGGCCTATTGGTACATGGGCCCTAACGGTCACGGTGAGGTATATGGGCAAATACAGCCTCACGGGCTTGTATGGGCGTAATTGGGCCAAAGGTTTATTTTGGACATACTTGGCCAGACGGGCTGGACTGCAAAAGTATGGTTTACTTAGTTTTTGGGCTTGGGGCGGCCTTTTGGGGCCACTGCCTGCATTGCGGCCCATGTCTTGGCCCGCTCGGGGCTGCTGCCTGTGTTGCAGCCCGCTCAGGGCTGCTGCCCGTGTTGCAGCCTGCTTGGGGCCACTGTTTTTGCCTTTGGCAAAAGAGGTGGCCAGGCTGGTTGCATCAAGGCAACCAGCAGTGGGGACCACCCCCCCACCATCAAAGGGGCGCTCTCCCCCCCCCTTTACCAAGGGGGAAGAGCAACAGGCTGGAGGGGACCTGACCACCCCCCAGCCCACTTACCGTAGAACCGCCCTGGGGGTTGATACCCCCAGGGCCCCTGGTAGGGGGATTTGACCACCCCCTCCAGGGATTTGAGAGAAAGAGGGGGGGGCGGGATGTCCGCCAGTTACCCCCCCCAGGTGAGATTTTGGTTGGACTCAGGTGAGTCCTGGGTCCCACCTGGCCCATATGAGGGGCCAGGGCTGTAGAAAGTGCTAAGATAGGTAACAGGGATGGTTGTAACGGACAACCAGCCAGGGATTGAAAAGCACAGGGGCTGTTTCAGCCCCATAACAGTGGAAACACCAGAAAGGACCGGAATAGGCTGGTCGTAAGGGTACAGGGACTGACGCCATGCGGGCTGATGTATTCCAAACCAAGTATCAAGGCCTTCAGAGCCTGCAGAGCTCTTTTGGGGCGGAAAATTCGCATTTTGGCTTTTTGTATCATGGGCTCACAAGAGGCCAATCCTTTGTACTTAAGGAGCTCTTCTCCCTGCTGTTTTCCATAATTCATTCATCATCCAATCAAATTAATCAACAATATCATCCAACGTATTGCCTCATTGTGAGAGCCCATCAAGCAATTATTGACAAATGGTTTCCAGCATTTATTTTGCTTTAAATACTGCTCATTTGCCTAATCTAATTTCTGGCCACAATTATGACACATGACTAGTACCAACATCATCATTACTTCCAAGCCATCTAGACCCTTGTACCATACTCTGGAGAACCTCAAAGACCTCCAGTTTTCCAACAAGATGTCCTATATTGCTGATGTTAGCTCCACCAAGATATTTCTGAACCGTCAGAATTATAATGCTTGTGCTGTCCTTATGGATAGTGAGCTGGATAACATCTGTTGTGGGGAGATAATGGATTCAGATGACACTTTGATAAGTTCAGAAGTTGAGAAAAAGTCTTATCATCTCATCCTTAGGCATCTTAATGAGAATCATGTGACATGGGTTTCCAATAATCTTAGGGAAGATGAGAGAAGGAGGGGCAGCATCCTTTGGTAGTTTCTTAAGTCAAAGTATGCTTCTGAATCTGTTCACCAGAAGGTTATAGCTTTCAATAAACTGTTCAAGTTACAATATTCAAATTGTAAACATTTTGTTGCAGAGGCTCAGTCTAGCATAGCCAAGTTTAAGTCATCAGGACTTAACATGGATCCTGAGTGTTTGTCACTTTTAATCCTTCAGAAGCTACCAAAGAAGTTTGATTCTTTATTCAGAATTATTTCTCAATTGGATCCTCTTCCTGGGGAGGAGGATTTGCTGAAAAGGATTGAAAAGGATTATCTTCAGTTCAAGATGGAGGGGGGTTCTGGAACAGCCCTTGTTGGAAATACTGGCAAATCTTGCAAGAAGGCAAAAAAGGATTTATCAAAGGTCTTATGGTATAATTTTCAGAATAAGGGGCATTATGCTAAGGATTTCAAGGAGGCCAAGAAGAGAAAGAAGTCCAAAGAGAATGACAAGGAGGTCAATCTCACTACTGAAAACGTTGCAATGGTGGCGTTTGATGGTCCAATGGAAATGGTTGTTGGGGAAGAAGTCCCCAAAAAGAAGGCCAAAATTGATGAGGATCAAGAAATGGACTTTATTGATTACAAAGTGACTAATATTAAACTCAAAGATGAGAACTTATCAGTGACTGATAGGCTTCTTTTTTATGAAGAGGATTGAAGGAGGATGTTCTTGTTTTGATTGATTCTGGGTGTACAAATCACATGTTCTTTGAATCAAATTTATTTTCAAATCTTGGTGATTATGATGGAGTTGTAAATTTTGCTCAGAAGGGCAGAAAAATTCAGATGAAAGGAATTGGAAAATTTATTTTTGAAAATCACTTGGGTTTTAAAATTTCTTTTGGGAAAGTATTCTATGTACCAGAGTTGCCTTATAACCCTGTGTCCCTTGGAGTGTTGTGGAAAAAACATTTCAAGAATTGTTATCTTAAAGAAGATAGGTTTGTCATTGATATGAATGAGAGAAATTTTCTTAGTGGAAAGTTTTGGAACAAGCTTTTGTGTGCAAGCTTGTTCAAAATATCATCTTTGAGCACTGTTGCTCACAATAGGAGTGACAATAAGGTAAAGGAGAGCAACTGTGAGAGTTGTACCTTGGGCGCTAAGACTAGAAATGTGTTCTCAAAGAGTAGAGATCCCACTGATGTTCCTAGAGAGGAATTTTCCATTGATTTGGCAGGGCCATTCACACTGGAGTCCCTTGGTGGGGAAAGATACTTCATCAATTTAGTTGATACTGCAACTAATTATGTTTGGGTTGAACCAATTCATTCTAACAATCAGACCACAGAGGAGGTTTCTGTAATCTTCAAAGTCTGGGGACAGAATGTTCTAATGAATGAGATCAAGAGGGTTATCACTGATGGAGGTGGTGAATGTGTGAGTAAAGAGTTTGAGAGGTTATTGCAAGATTATGGTATCATTCATATATTCACTACTTCAAGTGCTCCACAAAATAATGGAATATTTAAGAGGATGAATAGGACTTTACTGGACAAGGTCAGAACTATTATGTCTCAATCTGGTCTACCAAAGTTCTTATGGGTGAAGACCTAAAGATATTTGATAGACTAAGAAACAGAAATTAACAAGTATTGAAAGAGAAGCGTATGAAGGAAGGTAGAAGAAAGCTGAAGGTTCTCACTCAGTGCGGACATGAACAAAATAAGGCGCTTGAATGATAATGAAAATACAAGGAATGAAGAAATGAAATAGATGGAGCTGAACAGAAATGTTTTGAGATTGGTCAGCAGTTGTCATTGGAACTGAAGTGAATCAACCTCACATATGAACAGAAAGGAAATAGGCTAAATATATTTATTGGTTGAGGTGTAGAGACAAGGGTTGATTTTTGATGACAGTAGGTTGAGTGTTGGATGGGAGCTGATGGAGATTGAGGAGCTTATATGGGAGTTGAGGGATGATGACAAAGGAATGAGCGGAGGAAAGATGAAGGGGAATGGTTGGATGAGAAGGAGTAGGGATTTGAGTGGATGATGGAGGAGCGGGAGCAGATGACAGACTGATGGGTGAGCGGAAGGATTGGATGATGAAGGAGTGGATGAGTGGATGATGAATGAGAAGCAGTGGTGACAAATAAGGGAGCGGGAGTGGGGTTTGGGTAAACTTGAGTGGGGAGAGGGAGTGGTGTGAGAAGCAGATTTCCTCTCAACAATGGGCTGAGTTGATGTGTACAGTCCATCTGTTGAATAACATTGTAAGTGTTAGTGGGATGAGTCCTCATTATCAGTTTTGGAAGTTGTACCCCAAAACATCACACCTAAGAACAATTGGTTGCTTGGTGTATTATAGTGTCCACCTTAACAAGATGTTTGGAAAATTAGACCCTAGAGCCAGAACAGGGGCACTTGAAGGCTATGATTTAATAAGTAAATTGTATAGGATCTATTGTCCAGGGACAAGAAAGTTTATCCGTAGTAGGGATGTGAAATTTTATGAAATTACCTTTCCACTCAAAAGGAGTGAGATGTTGTTGTGAATAACTCACAGCAAGAAATAGAATTAGCACCCATTTCACCAGCAAAGGCTGCAGAACATGTGGTTCCAGAAGATGAAGAAATGGCAGATGTGCCACCAGAGGGTTCAGTGCTTGCTTCAGGGGAGTCTGTTGATTCAGAAACTGATGAGCCTCCACCTCCAGTTAGAAGGAGTGGTAAGATTAGAGTACCAGTCAATAGGTATGGAAAATGGAAGTCCCATTATGCTGCGGCAGGATATGAGGAAGATACATTTCAGGAACAGTTTTACTCAATGAATTCCTGGAGTTGAGTTCAGAGATTGGTAGCAGGGTTAACCCAAATAGCTTTGGACAAGCTATGAATTATGATGAGAGATCCAACTGGAAGAGTGCCATTTTTGAGGACTTTGATACTCTATAAAATAATAGTGTCTTTGAAGTGGTTAAGTGGGATTCCGTTCCAAAAGTAGAGACCATTGTGGGGTCTAAATTGGTGTTAAACAAGAAGTTTGACACAAATGGAGTTTTGAAAAGATTCAAAGCTAGATGCGTTGCACAGGGCTTCAAGCAGAGAGAGTGTATCCATTAGCAAGAAAATTTCTCACCAACTGGAAGGCTGTCCACATTCAGGTACATCATTGCTCTGGCAGTGGAGTTGGGTGAAGAAATCAGACAAGCTGATTTTCTAACAGAATAATTGAATGAAAAACTTGGAGAGGAGGAGACTGGACTGTTTATATGTCAATTCCTGATGGTTTTTGGGAATAGTTAGCAGAGACTAAACCAGAAACCATGAAGAAAATCGGTGTTAGAAGTTTTATTTCAGCAGATAAAGGGGAATATGTCCTCAAGCTGTGTAGATCCATTTATGGATTGAAGCAAGCAGCTAGGTTGTGGTATAATACCATGAGTGAGAAACTGATACAGATTGGTTTCAAGTCGTCTGAGGCCAACCCTTGTCTTTTTGTAAGAAAGGATGCAATTTTTTTTGTATGGGTTGATGATATTATCATTATTGGAAATGGTAAAGAGAGAGTCATGGAGACGCTCAAAAAGGAATTCAAGATAAAAGATCTTGGTCTGGCGCAACAGGTGCTAGGAATGAAAGTCAGTAAGAGCAAGAATGGTATTAAGTTAGACCAGAGCCATTACGTGGCAGCTCTTCTTAAGCAATATGGCTTAGAGGATGCAAAGGATTTTGGTAATCCCATGCATTCAAACATTAATTTAGAGAAGTCTACAGATGAGGAGTATCTGGAGTTTTTTCAATCTGGGAACAACTACCAGTAAGCTATTGGATTGCTTAATCATTTGGGGAATTTTACAAGGCCCAATATTGATTTTGCAATTGGTGTCTTGTTGCAACACTTAGAGAAGCAAAGCATGAGGCATTGGTCAGCGTTTAAGAGAGTTATGAGGTATCTCAAAGGAATGCACAGTGTGAAACTGTTGTTTACAAAGTCAGAAAAATTTGATTTGGTTGGTTATTCCACTGCAATTTGGGCATATGGTAACACTAGGGAATCCAAAAGTGGTTTTGTATTCTTCTTAGGTAAGAATCTGGTGTCATGGATGTCCAAGAAGGTATCAGCAATAAGTCTTTCATCAACAGCGGCTGAGTATAGAGCTTACCTAGCAGATTCAAAGGAAGCTGAATGGTTGAGAAAAGTCTTAGAGGATACACATAAGCCACAAGGGTTTGCGTTGTTTTATTCTGATAACCAGAGTGCCATTGCGTTGGCGCAAAACCAAGTGTTCCATTCAAGAACAAAACATATCAATTTTTGCTGTAAATATATTTGCAATGCAGTCAACTGCAAGGAGATTTTTTTGAGGTACATGCCCACTGCAGCAATGATTGTGGATATCTTGACTAAGGCTTTAGATAGAAACAAGAATCAAGGCTTTGTGACTAACATGCGGATGTCACCCCTTTTGGTAAGGAGGTATGTTGAAATAGGTATGCACTGACGCTTGTGCTAGGTATAAGTGTAATCAAAATGGGATGCACATATGGGCCTCTCCCACCCATTGGAAACTCACAGGGACCATACGGTGTGGAAAGAATAAAGGTTTATCCTCCTATAATTGTCCCAAGGTTCGGAAGTTAACGGTTCCCTGCGTTTGAAAGGAGATGGGGATGCCCGGAGTTGCACTTGAAATGAGAGATAGAAATAAGGAGATAAAAAGATAAAGAAAATTAGAGAGAGAGTGAAATCGCCAATCCTTCAATCCTAAAAACTTTCCACCTGGATGTGTATCCGGTATGAGTTCCTTTAATCTCCTGGTGAGATGAGTGATCCAATCCAATGATGTGATGGTCTGATTCCCTTCCTCCTTCCCTGCCTCCCCTCCTCCCCAACCCGGAGTTGAGAGTGAGGATAAGTCCTCCCCCTCAACCCTAACCCAAGTACACGCGCAAATAACAGTATGACAACGAAACAGAAAACAGTTCCCAAACAGAAACCCTAGCCTCCTCTCCCCACCTCCATACCAAACTCCCCCGACATCCGTACGCCGTTCCGTCCATCCGGTTTGTCCTTCTCATGACGCGGTCCTTGCACTGAGCCCTACTCGGAGCCCCCCGTGCCTTTCCGTATCCATTTTTCCGCACCCGTTGTCGGTGTCTGGTAATATCTGGCATAATCTGCGCGCTTGCACGCGCGCTCCATCCGTTCCTTTACAGCCCGCTGATTGCTCCGCCCCTACGTATCCGAACCGGCGCGCCCGCAAACCTAGTCGAGCGCACTACCTTCCAAATCCGATCTCCGGGGTGGATCGCCGCCCACGCCGCATCCAATGCTGAGCCCGACCCGTCCACTAGGTGCAAAGCCAAATAGCGGCTGCTGCTGAGCACTCGGCATACCCTAATGCTGAGCCCGCTTGCCCCCCAATGCTGAGCACGCAGCCCCGACGCAGTTCCCAATCCGTGTCTATAAATTGACACCACAACGGGCCTGTGTGGATGTCACGGATTTGGGGAAACTGGCCTCAATAAGCATGAAACAGGCCTATTGGAACATGGGCCCTAACAGGCGCGGTGAGTTATACAGGGAAATACAGCCAGATGAGCTTGTATGGGCATAATTGGGCCAAAGGTTTATTTTGGAAATACTTGGCCAGACGGGCTGGCCCGCCAAAGTATGGTTTACTTAGTTTTGGGGCTTATGGCGGCCCGTTGGGGCCGCCGCCCGCGTTGCGGCCCACTCAGGGCTGCTGCCCGTGTTGCCGCATGCTCAGTGACGCTGCCTGTGTTGCGGCCCGCTCAGGGACGCTGTTTATGCCTTTGGCCTATCTATGGGGCCTGATGGCCCGCGCGGGGCCATTGTTGCAGCTGCTGTGGGGCTGGTGGCCCCGGCTCCTCCCCCTTCCCTTGCTTGCCTTTGCAAGGGGGAGGGGCAGGGCTGGCTGGTTGGAACCATCCAGCAACCAGTTGCTCCTTGCAACTGGTCATGGTGGGGGGGACTTGATCACCCCCCCACCAAAAGAGATGGCCAGGCCGGTTGCATCAAGGCAACCGACGGTGGGGGGGAATTGACCACCCCCCCACCATCAAAGGGGCGCTCTCCCCACCACCCCCCATTACCAAGGGGGAGGAGCGATGGGCTGGAGGGGACCTGACCACCCCCCACTCCACTTACCGTAGCAACGCCCTGGGGATATCAACCCCCAGGGCCTCTGGTAGGGGGATTGACCGCCCCCTCCAGGGATTTGCAAGAAAGAGGGGGGTGGCAGCATTTCCGCTGGTTACACCCCCCCAAGGTGAGATTTTGGTTGGACTCAGGTGAGTCCTGGGTCCCAACTGGCCCATATCAGGGGCCAGGGCTGTAGCAAGAGCTAAAATAGGTAAAAGGGCTGGTTGTAACGGACAACCAGCCAGGGATTGAACATCACAGGGGCTGGTTCAGCCCCAAAACAGTGGAAACACCAGAAAGGACCAGAATAGGCTGGTTGTAAGGGTACAGGGACTGACACCATGCGGGCTGATGTAGTCCAAACCAAGTAACAAGGCCTGTAGATCCTGTTGAGATCTTTTGGGGCGGAAAATTATCCTTTTGGCTTGTTTTATCATGGGCTCACATGAGTCCAATCCTTTGTACTTAAGGAGCTCTTCTCCCTCCTGTTTTCCATAATTCATTCATCATCCAATTGAATTCATCAAGATATCATCCAACGTATTGCCCCATTCTGAGAGCCCATCAAGCAATTATTGACACAAGGTGTCCAGCATTTCTTATTCTATAAATACTGCTCATTTGCCTAAGCTAATTTCTGGCCATAATATTAACAGATTTGACCATGTCTCTATTTCTTATTCTTTTTGATGGGACCTCAACACTTCATTGTCTGAGTCTACGTGAGGGGTGCCCCATCTTATAAATGCCTCCCCGCACTCTTCCTCTTGAAGCCTGGACATACCATCTATTGCCAAAAGTCCCATTTGATGCAAAGTTTCCCTCTTCTCCTTCCCATTCATCAACCTTTCCTCTATCAATCAAACTATTAAAACCCATATCAGCACTACAATACCACCCAAATAACAATCTGGCAACACTTAACTGAAGATTCATCCAATCTGGAAAAATAGGCCAAAGTCATGGTATCATCATCTGGAGCTTCCTTCACCTCAAAAAGTTGGCTCTTCTCCAGGAACCATAAGGTTGGCCCAATGGCCTTCTTATCCATATCACATACTCTTCCATATTCTCTACAACCTTCACACTTGGCAGAGTTTTTCTTGATACTGGTGGTACAGATGCTTCCAAGCTTGATGAATCTGTCACAGCTTGGGTAATATTGTTGTACTGGATGGTATTTGTTGGTCTTCTCGATTGGGCAGGTTGGTGTAGGTGATCTGGTGAAAGGGGATAAGGATGGTAATGGGGTGTATGGGGGTGATGGTTGTGGGTAGGGGGAAGGAAAGCTCAAGTTAGATATGGCTGAAGGAATACCTGGATGGCCTCTTCAACCTCTTGTTTTATGGTTATCAGGAGAAGCCCTCCTTTTCACCAGGGGTTACTGTCATACTGAAACCTAAACTCAATCTAACCTCAGTCTAATCTACTTACCTCAGGAACTTCAACCTCAGGGCTCTGGAGACTTTACCAGTATATCTCCTTCAACTACATATCCTCAGGATCTTCATGCCTTAAATATCTAAATATAGTCTAACCTCATGTATTATACATATAGACTACTTAGGCTTGCACATACTTAATCTCTCAGGTTCTGCATATCCTATAACCTTATTCACTCTGTCTATTCCATACTTAATTATGATTCATCCTTTGGCAATCCTTATGTACCTCCTCTTGCATATTGCATCACATACTCTCTATACAGAGTACATAGTGTCATAACCTCCATCCACACTGTACATCCTCTCACTGTACATTCCCAACTTGAACAGCCAGACCTGTAGCCTAGCCCCAATGTAGTAAGCAGCCTAACCCCAATTTAGTAGCATACCTGATCATCCCTCTCTGTTATCTTGACTGCTCCCTTTTCATCACATATGTAGCCTGAGCCCCAAGCATCTGTACCTCTTTTTTATTCCAGCCTCCTTTCTATTTAAGCTGCCCTTCTCTTCCTCTTCCTGATTTTCCCCCAAGAAATCAGTTTGCTAATTCTTCCTAGGAATCCATCCCAGCAAGTGTCATTCAGCACATTAGCTCCAATCCAATCCTACTCTTCTCCTTGTAGCATATTCCAGTATCCTTTCCCTGAAGCCTACTGAGAGTAGAGTCCCCTCTGTGCCAAGCCCTGCTTGCATTCAGAAGCCCTTGTGATAGCCTGATTTTTAGCAGGGCAAGCTCAGGCACGTGGCCAAGTTGGCATTGAAATACAAGAGCATGGGAGAGGCAGAGTTGGCAGAAGAAGAGAAAATGAGGCCAGTGGTACATGTATGCTAGGGGTAATTGAGGATGTTAAGCGCCGCTTTGAAGTGATGAAGATTTGTTTTGGAAAGAAATTGGGCCCTGTAGTTCACAGAAAAGGTGATTTTGGGCCGTTTTCTGAAACTAATGTGATTCATTTCCCCAACAATCTTCCTATATTTGATCCCTGAGGTCACAAATTCTGCATAATCTTCTAAACTGGATGGATACAGCTTGCAATTAGGCTTGAAGGACGTGGAGTGTTTCTTGTGAGTTGGAAGCAAGTATTGGGCACATAAATGCTTGATGTAGGATGGTTGATGGATCTTGAATCCATTGGTCAGATTTTCCACAATCATCTCCAGAAGCAGAGACGCTGGACCAAGATCTTTGATTTTGAAGTGGAATGAAATCAGCTGGACAAAGTGGTAGGGGTTGTCCCTGCAGATAGCAATGTCATTGACATGCACATATAGGTACATTGACTTGTACCAGAAGACACACTGATCTTCTTCACATTAATTGAAGCCTCCTTTGCCAAGCCACTTGCATAGGGTCTTGTACCAGGCAAGGAGAGCTTTCTTGAGGCCGTGGAGTGCCTTCTTCAGAAAAAGAACCTTACCTGGAGAGACGTGGATATTTCTTGGAGAGTTGATATACACCTTTTCTTGGATTTGAGCATTGAGGAAAGTGGCTTTGACGTCTATTTGTTGAAAGCTCAATATCTTAGTGGCAGCTAGGGTGATTAGCAGACGTAGTGAGGTCTTGTCTCCATTCTGGGAAAAGGTGTTGAAGAAGTCTAGACCGTATTTCTTGCAGAAGCCCTGCATGCAGAGGAAAGCCTTGAATTTGATTATTAAATTCTTATTTTTGTGTTTGGTTGTAAAGACCCACAACCATTTGAGGGGAAGGTTTGAGCAGGAAGCGTGGTTTCCTCACAAATTTCAAAGCTGATCAGTTTGACTTCCTCTGAATTCATGGCTTCAATCCATTCTTTGCAGTCTTTCAATTGGAGAGCCTCCTGCACATTCTTAGGATCCATGTAGGTGTGATTGACAATCAGGTAAATGGCAGGCAGGCCTACTTTAGAACCAAATCTGCAGGTTTGATGGATGATTTTTTTGGGCCTGAGTTTTTCAAGGGAATGAGAGGGAAATGGAGTAGCATGATTGCAAACAGTGGGATTTGTTGGCAAGAAATTGGAATTGGTGCCAAAAGTGATTGGATGGGTGATTGGGGTAGGGGTTATTAAAAGCAAATCAGAAGTTTCAAGGAGATCAGTTTTCCTGACAAAAGAATTAAGAGAAGGGAAGATAAATTCATTAAAGGTAGCATTTGGAGACAAGAATATTTTAGAGGATTCCAGATCCAATAGGAAGAATGAAAAGAAGCTTTTTGAATACCCAAGAATAACTGCCTTTTTGCAGGTGGGTTGGAATTTGAACACTTGACTTACTTTGGGAATGAGGGTGTAGGAAGCACAGCCAAAGGGTCTGAGGCAGTTGTACTTGAGCTTCCGGTTGTGCCACTGTTTTCAGGGTACATTGTTCCCTTGTTTTTTGACAGGAAGAATGTTAAGCAGATGGGTGGCAGAGTTGAAAGCTTCATCCCAATACTTTGGAGGGAGATTGCTCTGGTTTATGAGGCAACAAGTCTTTTCAAGGATAAGGTGGTTGGATCTTTTGGCCATGCCATTCTGTTGGGGAGTGTAGGCAGGGCAAAGTTCTGGATGAGGCCTTTTTTGGTGGAGTAGTTTCCAAGTTCCAAAAATATGAATTCCCCTGTTTGCTGAGATGAACTTCTTCAAAATATTGCCATTCTGTTGTTTAGCTTGACTTACATATTATTTGATGGCCATGGTTACTTTGTTCTGGTGATTCAACAAGCCAACAGGATCTATGGCCAGAATGCTGGTTGGAGAGTGAGAGGAATTACCTGAATCCTGAATTTGAAGTGATTGTGATGGGTCTGACTAAGTCAAGGTGGATAGCTTCTGACGTTTCAGAGACCGGTTTGAAGTGGTGAATGAATGGGGTTGCTGTTGCCTTAAAGGTGCAGCATATTTAGCAGGAAAAGGGATTTGATGAATCTGATAGTTTCAGAGTCTTGAGGACACAAGGCCTGGGATGTCCCAGTTGTGGGTGCCAAGTGTTTGAGGACTCCTTGAGCAGCACTTTGGATTGATGAATGACTGAGAATCTGGTAAAAATCAGTTCTATGAGGTTATTTGAAGTGGAGCCAATGAATTTCACATCATTGCACATCACCTCAAAGCATAGAAGCCAATCTTGGTGAATACCATCTTCTTGGCCTTGATTTGTGTGAGGAAGATGAGGCATTGGTTGATAAGTGGCATTAGAAGAACATTGTTGAGCTTAATCATTTCTCCAAGGGTATTTGTCAATCTTTCCATTCCAATGTGGGTTGCAATGAGTGAGTTTTTAGGTGAACCAGTTCCAACCTCCATCCTCACAGGTGAGAGGCTAAAAAGGAATCTAGGGTTTTTTACAATATGATGACTTGCACCCAAATTGAGAAAGGGTACCTGAGAGAGGTCAGGTTTGGGCTTCAGATAGATTTGTGAGTTGAAGTGCAGCTCAGCACTTTAGCTTTGGGAATTTCTGGTGGCGGTTTTAGTCTTGTCTTCAGCAGTGTGTATATTGGAGTTTGGTGGCTTTTTCCAGTTGGGTCTCAAATGCAGATGAAGGAACCAAAATTTCTCCTCTGAGTGTTCCACAAGAGGGTTGTGGTGGTTCTTGGAGCATGGATGTTTTTTCTTCTTCCTTTGCATTGATTTGAGGAGGGATGTAGAGGTACTTAATTCCAAAGGAGCATTGTTGTTCCTGGCTCCAGAGGATTCCAGATGCATGAACTTGAAAATTTTATTGACAATTCCAATGGGTTTTGAAAGTTTTTTGTCATTAGGGATGATGGTATCCACAATGTGGGAGAAGGAGCTGGGCAGTCTGGCCAAGATAGTGTATCAGAGAATGTCAGAGGGAAAATTGAGAAAAAAAATTGTCAATTTGTTCATGCTTCTGGAAATCCTTGATGTATATGTTAAGGTTGCCTTTGTATTGGAAGTGGAAAAATTTCAGCCAAATCTTCCCACAATTATTGGATGACTGAGTGGAATATCTTTCTTGAATAGCTATCCAGATCTTGTGGGGATCACCATCATTGTTGGAATTGAAAACAATTTCAAAGGCTGAGTCACCCAGATTCAGAATGAGGATGATGGCCACTAAAAAGAGCTATGTCCTTTGGGGGATGGAGATAGGGGCAGGGGGTGGTTTGTTAGTCAGTTTGAGTATTCCTTTCCTTTGTAGATAGCTTCTTATTCAAAGGAACAATGCTGGAAAATTTGAGTTGCTTAAGAGGGGAATGTTCAATTTGGACTGTGAGCTGTCTTTGGTCTCAGACATGGTCAGTGGTCTGCTGGTCCTTAAAATTGCCTGGTACTGTAAATCTGTAAGGTTTTGAGGGTAAAAGGAACATTTAATTTCAGTTTGATGGAGAAACATGAGAAATGAAATGGAACAAAAGCAGTCCAAGATTACCTAAAAGGACCAGTCATACACTGGTTTAAGTACGGGATAAAGATATCATTGATAAAAAGGGATAGAAGGAAGGAAAGATCTTGTTGTGGTTCAAGTTGCTGATTGGAGAAATAAGTTTCAAGCAGGCATTAATGGTTAGTGGAGAAAGGCTGAAAACAGGATTGGGAAAATCCAGTTAGAACAGGAAGAATGAGAAAACAAACCTTATGATGAGAGATGAGACCCAAGAGAGACATACCTGACTCAGAAACCTGGGGTCATTGGTGACAACTTGTGGTTTCACAAAGAAAGCCTTTCCCCAGGATCTGAGTTGGGGGATAAAACTTATTTCAGGCAAGCATGTTGAGCTTGTTGGAGTTGAAGTATCTGCAGCCAGTTGAAGTTCAGTTGGTATGATAGTGGAGAGGTCGAGCATTGTCAGCAGTTGAGCGCAGGTAGTTGATTGTAGAAATGGTGGCTATCAAAGAGGTAGAAGACAATAAGATAAGAGACTAATTCAAGAATATTGGAAATTTGTGCTGGGAATGCAACATAAATCTTCAAGTAAACTGGACACAACAATTGGAAAGTTGTGGTATTGTAAATCTACCTGGAAAATGCAACCCGCCCTGCTCTCTAGTATGCTGTCAGCATGCTATCTCAGTACCTGGACAAACCAGGAATTCAATACTTGAAGACCTTTTTCACACTTCAAGCTTAAGGGTTATTGTTGCCCTCACTTTGACATATCCTTTCCTCAGTAACATCTACCTCAGTCCATATGTGTCACAGAAATATAAGCACAACATCAATGATGCCTTCTGCTTATCAACTCTGGCTTGCATAAAAACCTTCCATTCTTGGAAAATGAATCAAAACCTGCTTGCAAACCTCACAGTTAACTCTACTACAGTCAACCATCCATTCAAGCTTGGCTCTTCCACCCTGGGTATCAATATCCCTTGAGTTCCAATTCTCATTCAAGCACTCTTGCTAGCTTGCACCCACACTAGTCAGCCACACCAACTGTATAGTTTGTAATTGGACTAGTCCCTTACCCTGCATAAATTAAATTGTCATATTTGCATTTTCTCTCATGTCAATCCTTTGTATCCTATCTATTACACCCTTGTAAGTCAGGCTCTATTGCCTCTCATCTACATTATGACCTCAGAAATGTCGCTACTGTTATTTCATTTACCAATCCGTTCATGCCATTCATTTTCTCATTTCCTCTTAACTGTAGTTGGCCATCCATCAGGTTGTATCTAGTCACTTTGGATTACCTCACAAAGGCTATGCCACTTGCCTGAAGATTTTCTCCTCAGTTAGTTAATTTCATACATTCTTGCATGTTGCAAAATCCAGTCATCACATTGGGCTTGGTCTTAGTTTCCTTTCCATTGGAACAATTCATCCATCTAACTGTGTGTCAAGTTACTAAATAATATGTTTGCACTTTGCAGTTAGCTTTGCTACCTTGCACTTGCCCTCCAACTCAGTCTCCCCCTTTTTACTCACAATCATCTAAGATTTACCTATAGTACATGGGGTGGTTGTGTGACAGTAAACTAACTAACTCAACTGATATATTGTAGTTTTCCAGCCCATAATAGATTTTTTTTACAATTTCATGTACTCACTTAGCTGGGAACGCTTACCTCACCCCTTACAATGATGATATCCATTGTCTAGGGGGCTCCTGTGTTTCTTGGACCAGAAAAACTTTGGGCCCTATTACTTCTTCTAAATCCCCTTTGGTTGAACGTCTTGATGATCCCATTGCTCCTCCTCAAGAAGCGGTGGATCCCCTTGAAGAAATTGAAGACTCAAACCACTCTTCCAATGAAACCTTGACTTGTGGTAGATCAAGGCCTTGCACTAATACTCCCAAAACCAACAATTCAACCTTTCTTTTAACCCTTATCCAGGCTCTTAACCAAACTGCTGTGCGATATGGTCCAAGTGGCCCTAGATTTTGTACTCCAGGCATGAAGCAGCCTGAAAATTTTAATGGGGAACACCCCCATAAACTTAGAGCCTACTTACAGTCTTGTAAAATCATTTTCTCAAACAATCCTCATAATATTCCTACTGATAGACACAGAGTTATGCATGCGTCTTCCTTCCTTGGTGGAAAAGCGTTTCACTGGTTCAAAACTTACCTCAAACTATTGGATAAAATCAGCCCCACTTGTATCTTCAAAAACTGGGACAAGTTTGAGCAGCAATTGTTTACCATGTTTGGTAACCCTAACAAAGTCCCAAACTCAGAATACAAACTTAATGACTTAGTCATCAAGAAGAGCAGTAGAGTTTCCATTTATATCTTGAATTTTCAAACATTGCATTCTTGCATGCAATGGAACAAGGCAGTTCTTCTATTTCACTTTTGAAAAAGTTTACCAGTATGCCTAATCAAGCAACTCGCAGCTGGTGGACATAAGACAACCTCCCTTCAGCAGTTAATTAACCAGTTGATTGAGCTTGATAATGGCTATCAAAACAAGAACTTCTCTCAAAAAAACAATCATGGACAATCAAACTTGGATCCACAGGGGGAAAACTCCTTGAAAAAATCCCTGAATAATCCAATACAATCCAAGCCAAATCCAACTTTTCACTCCAACATGAAAGGGAAGGCCGTCGCCAAAACTCCAAAGTTTCTGGATAAAGAAACTGGGATGCTTGGGAACAAGGGAAAGCTAAGGAGGGAAAAGAATGGGTTATGTATGTATTGTGGAAGAAAAAATGATATCAACAGTTTTTCAAAGCAGCTAGTGCTTGAAGCAGCTAGACACTCAAAAAATTAGCTTGTATTTTTTCTAATACTTGCAAGGAAAACTAAACATTATTTAAATTACAGAAATTCAATCTTTGCACTTGCAACTCACTAGTTGTTCTGAGTTTGAGATTTGTTCTTTTTCATTCTAAAAACTATCCTTATCAATTTTTGCTTCATTCTGGCGCTAACATTTCTTTTTAGAAGTGAATCTTTCACCATTTTCCAAAAATCTTAGGTGTTCCAAAATAGATATGTTTCCCATATATGTAGTAAGTAGTGCGGCCAAGCTGTCTCATTGGTTTTTCCCAAAGCCAAAAAGTACCTTTGCCTTCTCCAATTTACCCAGCTTCAAATGGGACTTATTTATCTTTGATATTCCCAGAATGGATGGTACCATTCCAGGCCACAACTTCCTAGTTCACTGGAATCTGGATATGAATTGACCGGAAGGATTGATTAAACTTTGAGCCTTGCCACCCCAGGAAACTAAACCTTCCATCAAACATGAATTAAACAACATACCTGAAACTGTCATTAAGTTGGATGAAACTTTTCTGCAAGGAGATTTGCAATATCCTGACCTCCATTCCCAAGTTCCCTCTTCAGATTTAGGAGTTATTTCTTATTTTTCAAAATTAAAACTGCCTTGTTTCTTCCAAGCGAAACAGAAACCAAATAAAAAACCCTGTGCTCAAAGATGAAAAGATTGAAGATCTAGAAATCATTCAGGATTCTTTACCTCTGGTTTATCATGAATTTTCTGACATCTTTTCAGCTTTAAAGGCAGATAAACTTCTCCCATCCTTTTCTTATGATCACAGGATTGATCTTAATGGCCCATCTCTGGCCCCCAGACAAGTATACTCTCTCTCATATCCAGAATCAACCGCGCTTCAAGAATAGATTTCAGAAAACTTATTGAAAGGATTTCTTATATCAAGCAATTTGAATACTGGCTCACCTGTCCTATTTGTTCAGGAGAAAGATGGAAGACTCTGCCTATGTGTCAACTACAGCAAACTGAACTAGGTAACCCAGGAGAATGCCTATCCAGTACTTCCTATGTTGAACCTCCTCACTCTCTTCCATGGATCTGCTTATTTCTCAAATTTAGACCTTCAAGGCGCCTGTAACCTAGTTTGAATTTCAAAAGGTCATGAATATTTGACTGCAATCAGAACACGGTTTGGCAGTTATGAGTATACCTTCATGCCTTTTGGCCTCTCAAATTCTCCTTCCACTTTTCAACACTTTTTCAACAACATTTTTTCTGACCTTGTAGAGAAATATCTTCTGGTTTATCTTGACAATATACTAGTCTACTCAAAAACTCTTGAGGATCACATTGCACATGTGCAAGAGGTGCTAAAGCCACTTTGCAAGAATGAACTGTTTGAAAAAGCCTCCAATTGCTAATTCTATACTCCTTCTATTCATTTTCTAGGTTTCATAAGCTTTCAGAAAGGAATATAAAAGTATCCAGCAAAGATCCAGCGCATATTGGAATGGCCCCCACCTTCTTCTGTCAAATACCTTCAAGTTTTCCTTGTTTTCAGTAATTTTTACAGGAGTTTTAGTGAGCATTATGCCAAGGAAACCATAAAGCTTACTAAACTTCTTCAAAAAGACACTCATTTTTTTATTAAAGAACAAGCTGCTTTAGAGTTCAAAGCTCTGAAGAAAGAATTTACCACTGCTCCAATGCTTTCTCACTTCAACAAGCTAGATTTTACTATTGTAGAAACGGATGCAAGCAAATATGCGGTTGCAGGAGTAATCTTGCAGTTTTCCTCCTCTTCTTCCCTCTTTCATCCCATGGATTTTGATTCTCACAAATTGCTTGCCGCAGAGCTTAATTAAAAGATCCATGAAAAGGAATTTCTTGTCATTTTTCCTTGCTTGAAATAATGGCGTTCATACCTTTTGAGTCTTATGGAACCCTTTGAGGTCCTCACTGATCACAATTCTTTAAAATATTTCATGAGCTCAAAAGTCCTTACACGCAGACAGGCACAATGAGCCAACTACCTTTTTGAGTTCAAATTTACAATAACATACCTTCCTGGGAAACAAGTGGTAGTCCCTGATGCATTATCATGTTGGGAAAACTTTTACCCAGGGGGGGGGAGCACCTTTTCCAACAACAACCCTGAAAAAATTAGGACACTCTTCTCAACCAAATATGCCAAACTCCCTTTGATCATCACTCACCTTTGAGATACAGCTTCCAAACCATGACAAGCTCAACTTAATGATCCCAGGTTTACTAAACTTTGCAAGAGTGCAAATCTATTAGATTGTGGTTACAGTATTGACAAAAATTGTTATTTATTTTATAAGGACCGTATAGTAGTACCAGATGATCCTTGCATTAAGGTATATATCTTTGAGGAAAGGCATGGTTCTTGGCTTGCTAGTCATCATGGGCCGGATGAAACCTACCAATTGATTGCACCAGACTTCTACTGGCCTTGTACGACCACAGAAGTAAAAGACTATGTTAACATGCGCTATGATTGTAATCATAACAAGTCCTTGAAACGCCAGAAGTATGGGCTTCTCCAGCCACTTCCAATTCCACTTATTGATAAAACTGGACTTTAAATTCACTAGAATATTGATAAAATATTTCAAACCAGAAACTAATATTCATCTTGTTAGAATAATAAACATATAGAAGAAAATAATAAAAAAATGGAAGATGAAAACAGTAGAGAAATATAGATTCCCTACCCAAGGAATGGAAATGACACAGGCTGATGGATAATCCAAGAAGAAATGAAAAGCCTTGACACACGCATGCCTCTGATAGAAGTAACAAGGGATCTGATGACTATGAAAGTTAGTTGGAGAGAAACATGAGACAAAAAAGAAAAGGAATCAAACTAATGATTGCACCGAATTATTTGGAGATTGATTTAAAGGGCCGAACAGAATTCACTTGCTTCTTGAATGAGGAGTTAGGAAGCAAATAAAATGATAAAGTGAAGGTTTGACGAGAGAAGAGAAAACATTGTAAGGTTATTTTTCAATCAAATTTTTAAGAGACCTGATCCGGGCTTCCTATGTGCACATGCAGAGAATGGGATTGACCCGCGCGCTTTGGTGGTGAAGGTATTCAATGTACCGCGCGTGCCTTTCTAATAGGAAGTTTAAGGACAG
Source organism: Puccinia polysora (assembly GCA_025617555.3). NCBI lineage: Eukaryota > Fungi > Basidiomycota > Pucciniomycetes > Pucciniales > Pucciniaceae > Puccinia > Puccinia polysora. The sequence continues at coordinate 10,594,221 of CM062634.1, read as the reverse complement.
GGAGAAAACAATAATTGTGAAAAAAGATAAAAGGAAAAAAATAAAAGAAAGAAATAAAATTAAAAATAATAGAATTAAAAGAAATGATAGTTCCAAAACAGACAAAGTTCCAACACTTATTCCTTGGCATCTGCTATCTATGGATTTCATTTTTCAATTAACTATTTCTAGTGGTCATGATTCTATTTTAGTATTAGTAGATTCCTTCTCAAAGATGGCTTATTCCTTTGCAGTAATGTGACGGCCTCCTCAGAAGACTTAGCTAATTTATTCATAGAATATTTTTTCTCAAAACATGGTCTCCCTGGTAATATAATTAGTGATTGTGGATCTTTGTTTGTCTATACCTTCTGGACCTCACTTTTCCAAAATTTGAAGATCACTTGCAATTTATCAAAGCCTTACCACCCATAAATGGAAGTACAAACCAAGAAATTCAATCAGGTTCTTAAACATTAACTTCAAATTTAAGTCCCCTACCAACAGGAAAAATGGTCGCAATGGCTCACATTAGCCAAGTTTGCCTACAAAAACTTGACTCATTCCTCCACCAAAAAGTTGCCCTTCCAGAATCTTTATGTTAGAAACCCAACTTTCTCCTCTATTCACATAGCACCTTCTCAACCTGCTACCAATTACCTTAATCACATTCAATCTCTTCAAATGCAAATTATGACCAACCTCAAAGCGGCAAACCAGCGCTACAAGGAACAAGAAGACAAACTTTTCACTTTGGCCACAAGTTTTGCATTAGGAGATCAGGTATGGATTGATGCTTGCAATATTTGTAGTACTTGCCCAACCCACAAACTCTCTGAAATAAAAATTGGCCCCTTAAAAGTCAAATCATTCATTTCCCCTAAATCTTTTAAAATCACCTTACCTGCAAAATGGAAAGGTATCCAGCCAATTATTCATCTGTCTCTCCTAGAGCCAGCTCAAGTCTTATACCCAAGAAAGAATCATGCCCCTCCCAAACCAATCAATGTCCAAGATCAGTTAGAGTGGGAAGTAAGTTTTATTCTGCATTCCAGATTACGCAAAGGAAAAATTCAATAAATTGTTGAATGGACTGGCTTCCAGTCCAACAGAGATTGCACCGCATGGGAACCAGCCCATCACCTTTGAAGCTCTCCCAATTTGATTCTAGACTTTCATGCAATTTATCCTTGCAAACCTTGCCAATCATGACTCTGATCCCATTGTGCACCTCCATCTCATTCCATCCCATTTGAAAAACATGTGGGCTCTGTTGGCTTCATGATACAAAGCAAAGTGATTTTTTGCTGCTATCCATATTGACTTTGACGAGTCCTTGTTGTTAGTGTTGATGATTTTTGTGTGTGTTGTGGATTCAATTTTTGACAATAGATATCCGGTCATTTTGTCATCGTCAGGGATCTCTTTGTTAGGTTTGGGTGAGTTGATGAGATGTAGGATTCCTCTCATTTTTAAAATTTTCTCGATTTTCTTTTTCCAGATTGAGTAGTTGGATTTTCTCAACAGGGGGGTCGACTCCATGAGGGACTTTGGAGCAAGAGCTTTGAATTTGGATTCTTTTCCTGGCCCAGGAGTTTCTGAGGTTTGCAGAGGGGTCAATCTGGTAGAGATGGACAGATCCATTTTGGCTTTTAACTGTGATGAAAGGTATGTGAGACCTGAAACCTGAACCAGGCTGTGGATCACATTACAGCCAACTGGGTCAGGAGATAGCTAGAAAAGAAAGTTTTGAGGAATGGAACAACTGAAGGAAAGAAGAGACCAAAGGAAAAATACAACTCTGCAGGATTCTATGGGCTGCGCTATAGCCTGTACAAAGACTTAGGTAGAATTGTTGCAGTTCCAACTTTCTTGGGTTGTTTTACTTGAGAGCTTGAGTTGAGCGGTTGAGCCTCTTTGTCCTGAATGGTGGGTTGGTTTGGTTGAAAGACAAGCAGGACGTTATAGGCACTGGTTGAAGGCGGTCTAGGGCTGAGGATTTGATTGCATCAAAGTAGAGCCAGTGAAAAGTGAAAGTAAACAGCTGCGTGATAGCGGAGCTGTTGCTGGTGACATTTTGAGACTAAATACAACATTTGGAAAGTAGGCGCACATGAAAAAAGGGGTGAGTGAGGAAACTGAAAGAGTAGTGAGACAGTAAATGTAGAGACAAATGACAGGGAAGCGTAGAGACAAATGACAGGGAAGCTTAGAGAAAAATGACATGACAAAATGAGCATGAACAAGGAGTAAAAGAGGAAAGGTTTGATCTCAAAAGTTATATGAATGGCAAAAGATATTGATTGAAAAATGAAAGGTGAAAAGCGCAATGGGGGAAATAGAAAAATACTCCAACACACACCAACACCATGGGATGGGGAGGATGGTGCTTGATTTGATCATTGTCAATAACAACTGTTGGAGTCAAATCTGCTCTTATGCAGACTGCCACCAAAGGATTCTAAGTCTTGTTACTGAAAGCCAGAACAGCATTGTCAAACAAAAAATCAGGTCTTTACCGCTAAACCCAAGCAAACCCTTGTCAAGTGGACAAGCAAAATGGCACATCCGGCAATGGTGCACTTAGCTTAGTGGTTAAAGCATCACTCATGAATTGAAGTCATGGGTTCAAATCCCATAGTGCACAACTAAATTTTGGATTCTAACAACATCACCTGCTGGTCAAAGGGTTGGATAGAGGCTCAGCAAGAAAAAAATAGGGGGCCAATCAGGGAGTTGGAAAATGCAATGATTGCAAGCGGAAAGGAAGTTGGAGAATGGTACCAAAACACAATGGTTAGAAACCCCACCCTAGGGACACAGCATTCTCAACTGATGCCGAGTAACATTTCTAACACAATAAATGGTAATGCAAGCACCAGTAATGGAGCGCTGGCAAGGAATGATCCGCATGATCATTGGATTGGAAACAAAATAATAGAATCTAAGAAAGACTCTTGACAGGCACAGAAGCCACTTAGAAATTGACTGATCAGAGCTATGAGGGAGGAGAAGGTGGGCTCATGGTCTAAAGGACCCCTTCCTTTTTTATTGGTCACCAGCCCCCTCACAAGTGACCTACCCACTGTTATAATTATGGCCAGCAATTAGCTTAGGCAAATGAGCAGTATTTAAAGCAAAAGAAATGCTGGACACTGTGTGTCAATAATGGCTAATGGGGCTCTCACAATGGGGCAATATGTTGGATGAATTCGATTGGATGATGAATGAATGATGGAAAACAGCAGGGAGAAGAGCTCCTTAAGTACAAAAGATTGGCCTCTTGTGAGCCCATGATACAACAAGCCAAAGGGCATATTTTCCGCCCCAAAAAAGCTCTACAGGCTCTACAGGCCTTGTTACTTGGTTTGGACTGCATCAGCCCACATGGCATTAGTCCCTGAACCCTTACAACCAGACTATTCCGGTCCATTCTTGTGTTTCCACCGTTACGGGGCTGAACCAGCCAATTGCTGTTCAGTCCCTTAGTTGGTTGTCTATTACAACCGGCCCTGATGGCATCATTACCCCTGTTACGGGCTGGTTGCCTCATGCATCCAGCCCCTGGCCCCTGAAATGGGCCAGGTGGGACCCAGGGCTCACCTGGGTCCGGTTTCAACCTCACATGGGGGGGTGTGACCAGCGGACATGCTGTCCCCCCCTCTATCTCTTACAAATCCCTGGTGGGGGCGGTCAAATCCCCTCACCAGGGGCCCTGGGGGTCGATACCCCCAGGGCGTCGTCATGTAAATTGGCCTGGGAGGTGATCAGGCCCCCCCAGGCCCATCGCTCCTCCCCCTCGGTAAAGGGGGGGGGAGAGCGCCCCTATCTGGTTTGGTCGCATTGACCAATCAATGGTGGGGGGGTGATGAAATCCCCCCCACCTGCCGGTCGCTACTCTTGCGGCCGGCGCCGCCACCTCCTTGGGCAAGGGGGTGGTCAGGTCCCCCCTGCCCTGACCGACCGCCTCGTTGCGGCCGGTCGCTGGCTGGTTCAACCCAGCCAGCCTGCCCCCTCCCCCTCGCGACGGCGAGCGAGGGGAGGGGGAGCGAGCCGGGGCCGCGAGCCCCGGCTCCGCGGCGCTGGTCGCCGGTCGCGACCAGCCGGGCCCGCGCGGCATCGCACTGCGCGGGATCCCTCGGCCGCGCTACAGCCCCGCGCGGGCCGTCGGGCCCCGCGTGGGCCGTGCCGAGGAACACAGGCGGCCCCGAACGGGCCGCGACGCGAGCAGAGGCCCCAAGCGGGCCGCGACACGGGCGGCAACCCTAATGGGCTGCCCCAAGCCCGAATTGTGAGAAAAGACTAATTTTGCGGGCCAGCCCGTCTGGCCAAGTATGTCCAAAATAAACCTTGGGCCCAATTATGCCCATACAAGCCCATCTGGCCGTATTTGCCCATATACCCCATCGGGCCCGTTAGGGCCTGTGTACCAATGGGTCTATTTCACGCGTTTTGAGGCCAGTTTCCCTAACTCTGTTGCATCCACATGGGCCCGTATGGTCCGTGTGTGTGTCCAATGGGCCTCAGAGGCCCATTTGTGCATCCCATTTGGATTACACTTATACGTAGCACCCGCGTAAGTGCGTACGTATTTTAACACACCCCCTTAATCCAAAAGGGGTGACATCCGCATATTAGTCACAAAGCCTTGATGCTTGTTTCTGTCTAATGCCTTAGTCAAGATATCTGCAATCATTGCTCCAGTGGGCATGTACCTCAACACAATCTCATTGCAGTTAACTGCGTCGCAAATATAGTTATAGTGAACATCAATATGTTTTGTTCTTGAATGGAACACTTGGTTTTGTGCCAACGCAATGGCACTCTGGTTATCAGAATACAACAACGCAAACCCTTGTGGTTTATGTGTATCCTCTAAGACTTTTCTCAACCATTTTGCTTCCTGTGAAGCTGCTAAGTAAGCTCTATACTCAGCCTCTGTTGATGAAAGACTTATTGCCGACACCTTCTTGGACATCCATGACACCAGATTCTTACCTAAAAAGAATATAAAACCACTTGTTGATTCCCTAGTGTTACCATCTGCCCAACTTGCATTGGAATAACCAACCAAATCAAAGTTTGCTGACTTTGTAAACAACAGTCCCAGACTGTGTGTTCCTTTAAGATACCTCATAACTCTCTTAAACGCTGACCAATGCCTCATGCTTGGCTTCTCTAAGTGTTGCGAAAAGACCCCAATTGCAAACGCAATATCGGGCCTTGTACACTGCCCCAAATAATTAAGCGATCCGACAGCTGACCTGTAGTCATTCCCTGATTGAACAAACTCCAGATACTCCTCATCTGTAGACTTCTCTAAACGAATGTTTGACTGCATGGGAGTACCAAACTCCTTTGCATCCTCTAAGCCATACTGCTTAAGAAGAGCTTCAACGTAATGGCTTTGGTCTAACTTAATACCATTCGTGCCCTTACTAACTTTCATTCCTAGCACCTTTTGTGCCAGACCAAGATCTTTTATCTTGAACTCCTTTTTGAGTGTCTCCATGACTCTCTCTTTACCATCACCAATAATGATAATGTCATTGACCCATACAAACAAAATTGCATCCTTTCTCACAAAAAGGCAAGGATCGGCCTCAGACGTCTTAAAACCAATCTCTATCAGTTTCTCACTCATGGTGTTATACCATGACCTAGCTGCTTGCTTCAATCCATACAGGGATCTACACAGCTTGAGGACATATTCCCCTTTATCTGCCAAAAGAAAAGTTCTAACACAGATTTTCTTCATGGTTTCTGGTTTAGTCTCTACTAACCATTCACGAAAACCATCAGGAATCGACATATAAACAGTCTCATCCTCTCCAAGTTTTGCATTCAAGTATGCCGTTACAAAATCAGCTTGTCTGATTTCTTCACCCAACTCCACTGCCAGAGCAATGATGTACCTGAAGGTGGACAGCCTTATAGTTGGTGAGAAAGTTTCTTGGTAATCAATACCCTCTCTCTGCTTGAAGCCCTGTGCAACACATCTAGCCTTGAACCTTTTCAAAACTCCATTTGTGTCAAACTTCTTGTTTAACACCAATCGAGACCCCACAATGGTCTTTCCTTTTGGAACAGAATCCCGCTTAACCACTTCAAAGACACTATTATTCTCTAGAGAATCAAATTCCTCAAAAATAGCACTCTTCCAGTTGGCTCTCTCATCAGAATTCATAGCTTGGCCAAAGCTATTTGGGTTAACCCTGTTACCCATTTCTGAACTCAACTCCAGGACTTCATTGAGCATACACTGTTCCTGAAATGTATCTTCCTTATATCCTGCGGCAGCATAATGGGATCTCCACTCCCCGTACCTGTCAACCGGTACTCTAACCCTACCACTCCTTCTAACCGGAGGTGGAGGCTCATCAGGTTCTGATTCCACAGAATCACCTGGAGCGGGTACTGAACCCTCTTGTGGCACGTCTGCCACCTCTTCATCTTCTGGAACCACATGTTCCACAGCTTTTGCTGGTGAAATAGGTGCTAATTCTATTTCTTGTTGTGGCTTGATCACAACAACATCTTCACTCCTTTTGATTGGAAAGGTACTTTCGTCGAATTTTACATCCCTGCTACGGATAACCTTTCTTGTCCCTGGACAATAGATCCTATAAGATTTACTTATTAAATCATAGCCTACAAGTGCCCCTGTTCTGGCTCTAGGGTCTAATTTTCCGACCATTTCATTATGGTGGACACTATAATACACCAAGCAACCGATTGTTCTTAGGTGTGATGTTTTGGGGTACAACTTCCAAAACTGATAATGGGGGCACTTCCCATTAACACTTATAATGTTGTGCAACAGACACACCGTGCACATCAACTCAGCCCATAAGAACTTTGGCAGACCAGATTGAGACATAATAGTTCTGACTTTGTCCAGTAAAGTCCTATTCATTCTCTCAACTATTCCATTATTTTGTGGAGTACTTGCAGGAGTGACTATATGAATGATACCATAATCTTTCAACAGCCTCCCAAAATCTTTACTCACGAATTCACCCCCTCCATCGGTAATAACCCTCTTGATCTCCTTCATCAGACCATTCTGTTTCCAGACTTTGAAGATTACAGAAACCTCCTCTGTGGTCTGATCCTTAGATCGAATTGGTTTAACCCAAACATAATTAGTTGCAGTATCAACTAAATTGATGAAGTATCTTGCCCCACCAAGGGACTCTGGAGTGAATGGCCCTGCCAAATCAATGGAAAATTCCTCTCTAGGAACATCTGTGTGATCTCTACTCTTAGAGAACACATTTATAGTCTTAGCCCCCAAGGTACAACTCTCACAGTTGCTGTCCTTTACCTTATGGCCACTTCTATTGTGAGAAACAGTGCTCAGAGCTGAGAATTTGAACAAGCTTGCACACAGAAGCTTATTCCGAACTTGTCCACTAAGAACAGTTCTCCCATTCATATCAATAACAAACCTATCTCCTTTAAGATAACAAATTTGGTAACCTTTTTTCCATAACACCCCAAGAGACACAAGGTTGTAAGGCAACTCTGGTACATAGAACACTTTATCAAAAGTAATTTGGAAACCCAGTTGATTTGCAAGAATAACTTTTCCAATTCCTTTAATCTGAATTGTTCTGCCTTTCTGACCAATATTTACAACCCCATCATAATCACTAAGATTTGAAAATAAATTTGGTTCAAAAAACATGTGATCTGTACAACCAGAATAAATCAAAACAAGAACATCCTCCTTCAATCCTCCTAGTAGGAAAGAAGCTTTATCAGTCACTGATAAGTTCTTATCTTTGAGGTTAAGATTACTCACTTCATAATCAATCAAGTCCATTTCTTGATCCTCATCGATTTTGGCCTTCTTGTTGGGACCTTCTTCCACAACAGCCTCTTCAATTGGAGCATCCAATGCCACCATTGCAACGTTTTCAGTTGTGAGATTGACCTCCTTGTCATTTCCTTCGGACTTCTTCCTTTTCTTGGCCTCCTTGCAGTCCTTAGCATAGTGACCCTTATTCTGACAATTGTAACATAAGACCTTGGACAAATCCTTTTCCGCCTTCTTGCGAGATTTTCCAGTCTTTCCAACTAGGGCTGTTCCAGAACCCCCCTTCATCTTGAATTGAAGGTCATCCTTTTCAATCCTTTTAAACACATCCTCCTCCCCAGGAAGAGGATCCAATTGAGAAATGATTCTGACTAAGGAATCAAACTCTTTTGGCAGCTTTTGAAGGATTAAGAGTGACAAACACTCTGGATCCATGTTAAGTCCAGATGACTTGAACTTGGCTATACTAGACCTAGCCTCTGCTACAAACTGTTTACAATTCGAATATTGTAACTTGAACAGTTTATTAAAGGCTATACCCTTCTGGTGAACAGAATAACCAGCATACTTGGACTTAAGCAGCTTCCAAAGGATGCTGCCCCTCCTCCTCTCATCTTCCCTAAGAGTATCAGCAACCCATGTCACATGATTCTCATCAAGATGCCTAAGGATCAGATGGTAAGACTTCTTCTCCACTTCTGAACTGATCAGAGTGTCATCTGCATCCATAATTTCCCCACAGCAGATGTTATCCAGCTCACTATCCATAAGGACAGCCCAAGCATTATAGTTCTGACTATTCAGAACTATTTTGGTAGAGCTAACATCAGGGAAATAGGACATCTTCTTGGAAAACTTGAGGTCTTTGAGGTTCTCCAAAGTAAGGTACAAAGGTCTAGATGGCTTGGAAGTAATGATGATGTTGGTACTGATAATGTGTTATAATTATGGCCAGCAATTAGCTTAGGCAAATGAGCAGTATTTAAAGCAAAAGAAATGCTGGACACTGTGTGTCAATAATGGCTAATGGGGCTCTCACAATGGGGCAATATGTTGGATGAATTCGATTGGATGATGAATGAATGATGGAAAACAGCAGGGAGAAGAGCTCCTTAAGTACAAAAGATTGGCCTCTTGTGAGCCCATGATACAACAAGCCAAAGGGAAAATTTTCCGCCCCAAAAAAGCTCTACAGGCTCTACAGGCCTTGTTACTTGGTTTGGACTGCATCAGCCCACATGGCATTAGTCCCTGAACCCTTACAACCAGACTATTCCGGTCCATTCTTGTGTTTCCACCGTTACGGGGCTGAACCAGCCAATTGCTGTTCAGTCCCTTAGTTGGTTGTCTATTACAACCGGCCCTGATGGCATCATTACCCCTGTTACGGGCTGGTTGCCTCATGCATCCAGCCCCTGGCCCCTGAAATGGGCCAGGTGGGACCCAGGGCTCACCTGGGTCCGGTTTCAACCTCACATGGGGGGGTGTGACCAGCGGACATGCTGTCCCCCCCTCTATCTCTTACAAATCCCTGGTGGGGGCGGTCAAATCCCCTCACCAGGGGCCCTGGGGGTCGATACCCCCAGGGCGTCGTCATGTAAATTGGCCTGGGAGGTGATCAGGCCCCCCCAGGCCCATCGCTCCTCCCCCTCGGTAAAGGGGGGGGGAGAGCGCCCCTATCTGGTTTGGTCGCATTGACCAATCAATGGTGGGGGGGTGATGAAATCCCCCCCACCTGCCGGTCGCTACTCTTGCGGCCGGCGCCGCCACCTCCTTGGGCAAGGGGGTGGTCAGGTCCCCCCTGCCCTGACCGACCGCCTCGTTGCGGCCGGTCGCTGGCTGGTTCAACCCAGCCAGCCTGCCCCCTCCCCCTCGCGACGGCGAGCGAGGGGAGGGGGAGCGAGCCGGGGCCGCAAGCCCCGGCTCCGCGGCGCTGGTTGCCGGTCGCGACCAGCCGGGCCCGCGCAGCATCGCACCGCGCGGGATCCCTCGGCCGCGCTACAGCCCCGCGCGGGCCGTCGGGCCCCGCGTGGGCCGTGCCGAGGAACACAGGCGGCCCCGAACGGGCCGCGACGCGAGCAGCGGCCCCAAGCGGGCCGCGACACGGGCGGCAACCCTAATGGGCCGCCCCAAGCCCGAATTGTGAGAAAAGACTACTTTTGCGGGCCAGCCCGTCTGGCCAAGTATGTCCAAAATAAACCTTGGGCCCAATTATGCCCATACAAGCCCATCTGGCCGTATTTGCCCATATACCCCATCGGGCCCGTTAGGGCCCGTGTACCAATGGGTCTATTTCACGCGTTTTGAGGCCAGTTTCCCTAACTCTGTTGCATCCAGATGGGCCCGTATGGTCCGTGTGTGTGTCCAATGGGCCTCAGAGGCCCATTTGTGCATCCCATTTGGATTACACTTATACGTAGCACCGGCGTAAGTGCGTACGTATTTTAACACCCACAACAGGTTCTCAAGCTTTGAATAGCTTGGAATTCACTCCCAGAGGCAGAACCAACCAAATTGGATGAATTGGAGCCCTTATCATGCACCAGCCTCTCCTGTTGCAGTTGTGAAGGATGCAAGATGGCCAAATCAGGATGTGGTGATCGTGAAAGTTGCAAATGAAGAAGAATGTTTTATTGGAGGAAAGGGCAGGCGGCACTGTCAAACACCAATCTGTATCAGTCAGAAAGTCAGAAAAGAATAAAGAAGATTTTAATGTTAACTCAAAGGATCCATTGCAATTAGAAGGCTCAACTCAATCCTTGATTGTGTGGGCCAATTACTAAATTTGTTGCAACAAACAGTTTGCTGAAACTCCAAAGCTGCACTCCGAATGCAGAAACAACCATCAGTACATTATAGCCGCATTTCGTACAGCCGGACGGCAGGGAAGGTGCCAAGCTTTCAAGGACTAATTAAAACTATATATTTGATCAATTCACACCTTGGAATTGGAAGGATGAGTAGTCCAATGCAAAAAGGGGGGATAGAGACTTAGACAATGAGGAAGAGCAAGCTGCAAAGTGGAAACCATTCAGAAATCAAACCTGGGAACAGCAAAAATCAAGGATGTGGTGAAGGTGATGATTGCAAATGATAGTGCCAGGATGAGCAATTGGGAAAGCGGTCATATGGTCCTCACATGACTTTAAGCTATACTGTACAACCACTACCAGCTACCACCAACCTGAACTTTTCCGCGCCACTGCTGAATCAGAAGAGGATGTAGTACTTATCAAACAACACCCAGCATCCTGCATCAGACCATCCTCAGCACTCCAATTTGGTAAAGCACCAATGGCAATCCCAGCCTCATTTCCTACAGCCAGCCTGCAGGAAAGTGGCCAATCCCTTGCAAGATAAATTAGAAATAAATATAATACAGAAATACAGACAGCTGTTGCAAGATTTGTCACCAACAACCCAACCTCCCCTCAAAGCTGCCCAAGCTGTTGAGAGATGATCAATGCTTTCATGCAGTCTTCAGGACCTCAGTTACTGCATGCTTTTAGTTGGTTACTCAGTCATCATATGTCCTCACAAAGTGACATTGTCATTGACCTCTACAAGCATATCTTGACTGCTTGGAAGCAAGTGTCCTTAGTATGGTTGGTAGTACACTTTCCTGCACATGAGAGACCTGGGTTAAATTCCCAGAGGACACAAGTTATTTTCACATTCATACAAGTTGTGATCCCAGGGCTATTTAAGCGCCCATCATGAGTGTGATCTTAGCATGTTGCCTTGCTTCCTTCACCCTACTTTCAGCACGGGGGTGTTTTGAGACATGATCAATGTTTTCATGCAGTCTTCAGGACCTCAGTCCCTGCATGCTTGTAGTTGGTTACTCAGTCATCCTATTACCTCAAAAATTGACATTGTCATTAACCTCTACAAGCATATCTTGACCACTGGGAAGCAAGCATCCTTAATATAGTTGGTAGTACACTTTCCATGCACATGAGAGACCTGGGTTCAATTCCCAGAGAACACATGTTATTTTCACATTCTTACACAAGAAACCCTGCTCCTACATTTATTTCCACCACCTTCAGACACACCACACATGGGTGCTGGACTAATTTTGGTTGAAATATTGTGTTTGTAAAAAAGCTTGCACAGAACCACTTTTTTCTGAGTTTTTTTTTTAAAAATAAACTTTTTACAATGTTCAATCAAATTCAATTTCCCTGGGTGTTGACCCATACTTCCCTCATAGATTCCCCCCCCCTGTATTCAGGGGGGGGGGGGGAGGAAATATTCCACCATCCAATTGGAACCACAAAAAATACTTCCTTCAATTGGGCTGAAAAAAGATTTCATACTCCGATTGGGCCCAAAAAGATTTTTCTTCCTTCAATCAGACCACAATCCATATTTCCACCTCCAATAAGGGGATTGGATCAGCCCTCCTTGCTGTGACTCATTTCAAAATGGAAGAACTCCCTGGTCAAAACCACCAAGCCTTCATTCATTTGTAACTGTAATCTTCTCATCATTCAAATCCAACCCAGCCCTTCTAAAACAACAGTCAACACAACACTTCAACAGACATCAATGAAGAAACAACACCAAGTATTGTTAAAATAAGTGGATAATTTGGCTTTTCAATGAATAATTCTGCTGATTCCATGCTGTATATATCTATAGGACCATCCTGATAGTCCAATGGAGATCAACTCAGTCCAAAGTGAACCATTGAATGTGGAACCCAATGTAAGTTTGTTGCTTATTTTTCAAAACGTACATTGGACCTATTTGTCACTCTCCTTTTTGAATTAATGAAGTACTCACCATTTGATTTTAAGATCGAATTCATCCTCTATTTTCCTGAAGAGAACAGGAAGACCAAAGAAAAGGTTTGGAAAAAAGTCCTATCAACTAAATGTTGCCAAAAATTGCTTCAAATCAACCCAAATGTACTTGATTTAAAATCATTCCAACATTCCATTTCAGTAGCATGCAATTCACAACATGCCAAGATCTCCTCAATTATATTGAAAGCTGGGATGGCTGGTATTCCTCCAATCACATGGCTGGTTGATATACCAAAAATTTAAGAATACATGAAATCCCAACAAATTGAACTTCAAAACAAGGATAATTACCAAAGCTGGGTATCAACAATCACTTGCCTCAAATCTCCTCAAGCTGGAGTGATCCTCTACCAGGAGAATCCCAAGGATATCACCAATAAAGAACAAAAGTAAGACTTGATTTACAAGACCAATATGCAAGCAATCACTCAGGAAACCAACATATGAAATCAATCCCATGCATCTGAAATCAATACAAGTTCTGAAGAAGACTTGGATATTGAGGATGAACAAATTCAAATGGCAATGATCTATGATAAGTACCTTATCATTACAAAGTAAAATTGTGTACATCCAGCTTTTCCCCATCCCACTGAACCCAATCAGTATATACTTCTGACTGCGGGGAATTTTTGCATCTGGGCTGCAGCACTGGTGTGTTACTTTTTAAGATTTTCCCATTGATTGATAAACAGGAAATAGAATGAAATCCTGACCTATGATGCTTTTATGAAAAATTTTTCATGGAAGCCTGAAGTTTCATTGGTCTCCCCACCCAGTCACCTGAAATATCTAACTTTGAAAAAGAAAGAAAACAATTCCAACACTAAAATTAACCCTGGGGTCCTTGCCTTGGTCATCACCCAATTACTAGGCAAGCAGGCCAACTTAAACCCTGAGATTACTGGTTCTCTGTCTTCCTCATTGGGGTCCGGGAATAACCAACATTTTTCAATCCTGAGTATATCCAATGGATTGGAATTCATGGGAATCTGGAAGAAATTATACATTGCTTGGAAGCTAAAGACCTTGATTCCTATAAAATTTTGAAATATCCAAATCTCACAAATAGCAAACTGAAAACTATTGTCTTGACTATTGGAGTCATTTTCAGCTTGCTAGTTGAAAAGAGCCACCTGTCAAAGCAGATAAAAAACATAAAAAATTAATAAGATTAGAAGGAGTGGAAATCCATATATTTTATTGCAGAAATGGATAAAAGGTGGGATCACTGACTTACCCCACCCTTGAATTCCAATCCTTACATTTTCAAATAATTTCAGAATAAAAGTCCAATAAACCACGGCACCACTATTGCACTTCTTTGGCCATTCTAATGTTTCACACAGAATGCCACGTATAGGTTTCACACCTAAAATTCAGTTAGAATTTATGTTTTGTGTATATTTTAGGAGTTACAGGCGGATTTGTGTTATGACACAATTCCTGCGCGCAGCCCCGCATTCATATAGCAAGGGTAAACACGCCTGACACCAAGTATGTAGGCGCATGTCAAGAAAACTGCATGAAAAATGACTGATGATAGATTCCCCCATGCAGCTGTCAAGCCTGCGCGCATCAAGCGTCAGTCGTACTAATTCCAACAGTCAGGTACCGCAGGAGCATGCTACAACTTGGGTGAATACATCATGCATATGTAAAAAGTTGACTGACGGATAGGGAGATGTTTGAAAATTCAGAAAATTGAATAAAAATATGAAAATCAAAAAATTAAAGCAAAAAAAAAGTGAGAAACAATAATGAAAGTTGTCACGTAAATGAGATTGAAAAATATTTATGAACCACAAAAGACATCAAGAAGTCTATCAAAAAATTATTCAAAATTACCAACATGTGCAGAAAATGACGTAGAATCTACAAATGCCCACTTATACCCATGCGGCTCTAAAGAAGGTAATACAAAATGAGGAAATATTTCTGAACCATAAAAATAACAAATTGATACTTAAAATACCTTCTGAAAATTATTTCACATGAAAATATTACACAGGCAAGGCTAGCTAGCTGAAAGCACCAAAACTACGTTCCAAACTAGCCTTAGCTAGCCTGCCAGCTTTGGCATCACAACCCTCTCTATGTTCCCTGAGAAGATCTTATTACCCTAGAAAGGTATATAAAAATCTCCTTTCAGATGGTTTAAACCCCCATAATTTTTAAGTAATCAATCTAGACCCCTTGCCATCCTTGATCAGTTGTTTATTTAAGATAAAACAAGTGATTTATGGCCTCAGTCTGATAGTATAATTATTAATTCTAAACGCATTGTTAATGACATTGAAGAATATCAGAAATATCCCCAACAATTTTCCTGAGACCCTTTCAACCATGAATTTCTGAAATTTTCTTGGAGTGTCTGCTTAACTTATTAAGTTATCTCCTCCTTGCCTCCAGGAGTAAGTGCTGTGAGTCAGACAGTCCACCCAATCCCCTTGATTATACTCCTTTTTAGTAATCACTTAGGACCTCATTGTCCCAAGGTCTTTACATGGTTCAAAAGAGCCCCTTGAAGAGAGGTTGTTATCCAATCAAGATTCCCTGTTTTCATAAACTGTGGCCCCTCTTGAAAAATATATTTAAATAAATTTAATCCAACCAAATCACTCAAACTGTGCACTTTCTTCTAAATCAATCCTTTGAGATTTTACCCAATTTTCTTGGAATTATTATTATTCCAAAACTAATATCTCTTTCTGTAGCTAAAGGACGGAAAGGTTTCTGGTATCAGTAAGCTCAAAGTCATTGCAAGGCTTCAAGATAATGTACAGCAATGTGAGAAGCACTTGCCAGAGTCCAGAAATTGATAGCTGGACCATGGTTTTTTGTCCATTTTATTGATTTTATTATTGCTGCAAGGATACACATTTTGGTACTTTCATGATTCAAAAACTATGACAAAAAACAACCTTGTTGAGATTGAAGAAATTAAGGCCCCAAATACACCCAAATTTTAGAAATTTTATTTTGTTTATTAATTCATTGGGTGTGCTGTTCCTTCCCATGAAGTTATGTTTTAAGTGATCCTCCTGGACAGATTTATCATCTTCCAGAAATTGAGCTTGACTAGAGGAGTACCTCTCTTGAGGTATCTTTAATTGGACCAAGTTCCTCTTTGTGACTCAGGTGGAACTCTTGTCAGGTCTCTTTTGTTAAAATAAAGATTTACTCAGGTAATGTGCATATTATTTTGTAATCCAAATGGGATGCACAAATGGGCCTCCACCTTCTATTGAAAATTACATGGGCCATGTGAGCCTATGTGGATGTTATTGGTTTTGGACATTTGGGTGCCAAAACATGTTTTCCAGGTCTTTTGTGTTGTCATTTCCTTGTCCTCTCTCTCTCATTGTGTTGTCATTTTTCGTTTATTTTCTTTATTTTCTTTTCCGCCTCCTTCTGTTGTGATTTATTCATCATGTTTTCCTGTCCTTATTCATTTGAGAATGACCGCGCGACCCCCTCTCACGCTCCTGGCGCACAACTCGCAACAAAATCCAACCTGCGTCTCAGTTTCTTCAACAAGACCCATCGAGCTTCCACCTTCAAGATCATCTTCCAACGCTCCCCTTCTCCCTTGCTCTCCTCATTTCATCAACTATTCCTTCCCACCATAACCCACTTCAATTCCCTCCATCCATCCGCCTCTATCACCTGCTGCTCAATCCAGTATTCATCCCAATCCCTCTTGACCATTCTCTGCTCAACTTAAATTGAAATCCACAATAAACATCTATCTTGACCATATTGAATCTTGACCCAACTCACTTGACCAAAAGTTCCATATCACTTAGATTGATCAGATGTGAGATATCTGACAGTTATCATCATCATCCATCAATCTCCTCCTTCTCATTTCTGCTTCTTTGTTGTTGCAGATCCTTTGTTATTTTCTTTCATTATCTTCCTTCCCCATCCTCCTTCCATCTCCGTCAGTCCTAATATCAGAGAAGGCGCCTTGGTTCATTGGTCTTTGAAGATAATCAATTCCAGAAGTTCTTCCTCATATTATCATTTTGGAACATGGGCCTTAACTTCCCACTAGGGTGTATGGGCCACCTTAGCCAGATGGGATTATCTGGTCATAAATGGGCCCAAGGTTTATTTTGGACATACTTGGCCAGACATTCTGGCCCGCCAAAGCATGTATTTAATGGTCTTTGGGCCTTGGCAGCCCATTTGGGCCACCGCCCGTGTTGCGGCCCACTTGAGGCCGCTTTTTTCTCTCTGGGGCCCGTTTTGGGGCCCAAAGGCCCGCGCGGGGTTGTTGTATGGGGCAGGGGGCTCCGTTTGGAGTCCCCCCCACCCGCTTGTGTGCGGGACCGCGGCCCCAGTTGCGTTTCTGGGTTGGTTGCAGCAAGAGGTGCGAGCGGCCCCTGCCTCCCTCACTCCCCTTGCTTGGTTTCCAAGGGGAGAGGGGGCTGGCTGGTTCTCAACCAGCCAGGATGCCTGCAAAGAGGCAACCGGCAAGGTGGGAGGGGATTTGATCAGCCCCCCACCTCATGTGTAGACTGATAAGGCCGGCTGCAACAAGAAAACCGGCAAGGTGGGGTGGGATTTGACCACCCCCACCTCTTGTTTAGCAACAAAAAAGTTGCAGAGGCCATCTCCCCCCCCCCTTACCAAGGGGGAGGTGACCTGGGGCTGGGTGGGCTTGACCACGGCCCAGCCCACTAACTGTTTTTGTTTCCCTGGAGGTATCAAACTCCAGGGCTCCCTGGGGGGGGGATTTAACCTCTCCCTCCAGGGATTGGGAGAGAGAGGGGGTGGGTACACGCATGTCTGCTGGCTACACCCTCCCCCCCTGTAATTTTGACCAGACCTAGAGTGTTTCTGGGTACACCCTGGCCAATCAGAGTGCCAGGGGCTGGTTGAAGGAGGCAACCAGCCTTTCAAGTTGGTAATAATGACCAATGAGGTCACAGAGGTAAAACAGGCTGGTTTTAAGGGACAACCAGCCAGGGTCTCAACAGCAACAAGGTCTGGTTGAGCCCTGTAAGGGTGGAAACACCAAACTCAACCGGTAAATGCTGGTCATTAGGGTTCAGGGAATAATTCCAAGTGGGCTGAGTAAGCCCAAACCAATCAGCAAGACTTTTAGAGCCTTTAGAGCCCATTTGGGGTAAAATTTTTGCCTTTTGCTTTTCATTACATGATCTCCACATGAGCACCATATTTTGGATTTAAAGAGCTCTTCTCCCTGCCATTTTCCATCCATTCATTCACCAATTCATTCACATTCACAAGTTTTCCATTTCCTCTGCCTCATTTTAAGGATCAATCATAAGACATTATTTTCTCAGCATTTCTTTTTCTTTAAGTACTGCTCTTTGAATAAGCTTATGGTCCAATAATTCTCACACATTATCAGTACCATCATCATCATTACTTCCAAGCAGAATATACCCTTTTACCTTTTCTGGAAAACCTCAAGGACCTCAAGTTTTCAAAGAAGATGTCTTATATCCTAGAGTCAAGCTACACAAAGATTGTTTTGAATAGTCAAAACTATACTTCTTGGGCTTTTCTGATGGACAGTGAGTTGGAAAACATATTTTGTGGGGATATTATGGATGCAGCTGATACTTTGATCAGTTCGGAGGTGGAGAAGAAGTCCTATCATCTTATTCTTAGAAATCTGTATGAGAGTAATATTGCATGGGTTTCTGATACTATCAAAGAGGAACATAAGAGGATGGGGAGTGTTTTATGTAAAATTATCAAGGCCAATTATGCTGGTGATTCCTTTCATCAAAAGGGTATTGCTTTCAATAAATTGTTCACTTTGAAACTTGTCAACTGTAAACAATTTGTGGTGGAGGCAAGATCAAGTGTTGCTAAGTTAAAGTCATCTGGGCTAAACATTAATCCTGAGTGTTTTTCACTCTTAATTATTCAAAAAATACCAAAAGAATATGAGTCCTTGGTTAGAATTATATCTCAACTGGATCCCCTTCCTGGAGAACAGGATTTTCGTAAAATGATTAAAAAGGATGATCTTAAATTTAAGACAAAGGAGGACGCAGGAATTTCTCTGTCGGGCAAGACAGGAAAATCCGGGAAGAAGGCAAAGACCAAAAGGGATTTATCAAAGGTCTTGTGTTATAATTTTCAGAAGAAGAGGCACTATGCAAAGGATTGCAAGGAGGCCAAGAAGAGGAAGAAATCAAAGGAAATTGAAAAGGAAGACAAAGAGTTCAACCTTGCCATGGAAAATGTTTCTATGGTGGCACTGGATGTTTCAATGGAACAAGCCCCCAACAAGAAGGCTAAAATTGAAGAGGATCAAGAAATGGACTTTATTGATTATGAATTATTTAATCTTAAATTTGATGATAAGAACTTATCAGTGGCTGATAATTATTCTTTTGTTGTAGGAGGATCAAAGGAGGATGTTCTTGTTTTGATTGATTCTGGTTGTCTAGACCACATGTTGTTTGAGCCAAATTTGTTTTCAAATCTTAAAGATTTTGATGGCGTTGTAAATATTGCCCAAAAATGAAGAACAATTCAGATTAAAGGAATTGGAAAATTTATTCTTTCAAATCACTTGGGTTTCAAAATATGTTTTGAGAAAGTGTTCTATGTACCAGATGTTGAGCTGAGGATAACTGAGGATAACCAGAGTGGTCGCTCAAAGTAGAATGATGATAAATTTCATGAGTGAAGAAGAATAAAAGGAAAAAGAAATCAAATGGAAAAAGAAATAAAGGAAACAGAAAGATATGGCTTACTTGAGGATAACCAGAGTGGTCGCGGAAAGTAGAAGGATGAGGAAAGAGATCCTTCTACTAGCCGCAAGTTCTGTCCTCAGGTATACATTGGCAGTTGAGGTTTCACCAACAGTGTGACAGTTGAGATGATAATGAATAATGAATAAAAGGATGAGGAAGCGGAGAGCGCGCTGTTGATGATTGAGAGGGGATTTGATGTATAACATTTTAGAGTGTGGTGTGAAACAGAAATAGATGAAAGATAAAAAGGAAAAGGAAAGGAGAAGAACACAAGTAAAAGAAGTAAAATAAGAAATTTTGATAAGGAAAGAAATAAGAGATGAGTAGCTGATAAACATGGAGATAGAGATACTCCAACACCCCCCCTTGCTAAGCACAAGCAGTGAGACCAAACATGTTTTGGTGAACCTTCAACAGAAACTGGTTGAGGGGTTTGGTTAGCATGTCAGCGATCATATTTTTTGTTCCTACGTGATGGATGGTGAAAACCTTCTTTGACACACATTCCCGAATGAAGTGATGACAAGTGTTGATCTGCTTGGTCCGGGAATGGTGTTCAGGGTTCTTTGCAAGGGACTCTGCGCCTTCATTGTTGACATGAATAGGTACTGGGGAGGAGTCGCGTAGCGGAAGTTCAGAAAGAAAATTTCGGAGCCAGAGGCCTTCTTTGCACAAGTCGGAGAGGGCTTTATATTCCGCTTTGGAGCTTGAGAGGGAAACTGTTGGTTGTTTCTTTGATCTCCAGGAGATCGCACCAAGACCCAGCCGGAAGGTGTAGCCAGAGACGGAGCCGCGGTTGTCCTTGTCTTCAGCCCAATCAGAGTCGGAGTATCCTACAAGAGGCATGGAGGGGCCTCCTAGAGTTAGACGCAGATCTTTGGTTGAATCAAGGTAGCGAAGAACCCAAAGGGCACTCTGCCAGTGTTCAAAAGAGGGGTCCTGCAGGAATTGCAAAAGTTTATTTACCGCGAACAAAACGTCAGGCCTTGTGCATTGAGAGACCCAAAGCAGAGACCCGATTAGTTGGTTGTATTGCGGGGGAGAGGGAGGCTCAGCTGGAGTTTGTCTGCGGAGATGTTTAAATGTTGTGGCGGTGGGAGAAAGAGCAGGAGAGGAATTGGGGGGAAGAAAAACAGAAGAGATAGAAGAGATGTAGTGGGATTGGTTTAGCGACACAGTTTTAGATGAAAGGTTTCGATCAATGGCAATGGAGAGAAAGAGATTTAGGGGTTTTTCCAATCCAACTTCAAAACGCCGTCCAATTTCTGTTGTGGAGGAGGAAACAAAATCTGGAGCACCAACGATGGCGAGATCATCGACATGGACAGTGAGAGCACCCACAAGGAAACCATTTGACAGTTTGAAGTATAGGGATGGGTCATACGAGGAACGAGAGAGACCTAGAGAGAGAATTGCGGCATTTAATTCGATGTTCCATTGGCGCGGCAATTGTTTCAGCCCATAGATCGCCCAAGAAACCTTGCAGACCCAGTCCGGGTGGATCGGATCTTTGAAGCCTGGAGGTTGCAACATGTAGACCGGTTTGTCAAGGTGCCCATTCAGGAAGGCTGTCTTGAAATAAAGCTGCCTGCCAACCCAGCCCTTTGTGCCCAGTAGGCTAAGAAGGAGACGGAGAGTTTCTAACCTTAACATTGGCGCGAAAACCTCAGAGAAATCCAGACTGTGCACCTGGGTGAAGCCCATAGCCACTAGGCGAGCTTTAAGCTTTTGAATCAAGCCGTCAGGAGGTCGTTTAACCTTGAAGACCCATTTCGATTGGATGATTTTACGTCCCTTGGGAGGTGGTACAAGTGTCCAAGTCTTCATTCCCTGGAGTGACAAAAGTTCTTCATGCGCGGAAGCTATCCAGCGGTATCCGTGTGGCGACTTCAGGAGTTGTTTCCAAGTCGTAGGCGCTCAAATGTTGTCCTTTACAGATGCAGAGCGTGAGTAGTTTCCGAAACAGGAAGGTGGACGCCTCAACCTTGAGGAGCGGCGAGGGGCAGGAGGCGGAGGGGAGGGAATAGATGGCAAAAAGATGCAGGCGGAAAAAGAGGAAGAATAGGACTAGAGGGAGACGGGGTTGGAGAAGGAGAAGACGGAGCAGGGGGCGGGGAAGAAGGAGGAGAGAGAGGGATGGGGGAATTTGACAGGGGGGAAAAAGATCAGAGTCATCGGAAGGAGCAGGACTGGTGGAACAAGGAGTAAGGCGTGACGGAGGAATATGGCGTGAGGGTAGGAGAATTTGAGGATTGGGTTCTACACAGTGAGGAAAAACAGAAAGGGCAGGCGGGGGAGGAATAGAAAAGCAAAGGTTAGCAGGTGGCAAGGAGGAGGAAGAGGGGGAGGAAGGGGGAGAGGAGAGAATCGGGGGAGAAAGATTCGGAGGACAAGAGGAAGGAAGATCTGGCCAGGGAAGGGACACGGGAAGAGGTGAGGACTCAATGCTTGCATCTTGGGTAGATTGACCATATGGGAAAACTTTATTGTCAAAAATGCAGTCCCTTGATTTTATTACTTTCTTGGTGGTAAGATCAAGGAGCCTATAGCCATTACCCTGAAAGAGATAGGATAGGAGGACAGCTGATTGACCTTTGGGAAACAGTTTTGTTCTATTGGCTTCTGGGATCTTGTACCAAGTGAGACATCCGAAAGGATGAAGGTACAAAAGCAAAACGTTGGGAACATCAAGGATTGAGTTTGGTGATGTGAATCCTTGAGTAGTTTTGCATGGGTAGGAATTGAAAGCAAAAAGGGAATGCCAAAGTGCATCGGCCCAAAAAGATGTTGGTAGATTTGAAGATGAGAGAGAGCATCTAATTAAGTTTAGGATAGTGCGATTTGAGCGTTCAGCAACTCCATTGAGCTGTGGCGAGTGGGGAGGTCCTGGTTCATGTTGGATTCCTTTTTCAGTTAGGAGAGTCTTCAGTCGTTTTTTCACGTATTCTCCACCATTATCTGTCCTAAGAGATTTAACCAAGTAATGATATTGTGTTTCAAAAAAGGAAAGAAAGGATTTTATTGATTTGAAAGCATCTAATTTGTGGCGTAAAGGGTATGCAAATAAGGCTTTCAAGCAGTTGTTGATGAAAGTGATGAAATAGTTAAATCCTTCTCTGGAGGTTGTATTGAAACTGCACAAATCTGAATTAATGATTTCACCTGGTTTCTTTGATCTATAGCTTAAACAAGAATGAAAAGGCGTTCTTGTCATTTTTGATTTTATACAAGTGGAACATTGTTGGATCTTGGATTTGTTATTGATATTGGGTTGGGTTTTGTGTGATTTCAGTACCTTTTGCAATGACTTCAAATTCAGATGAGAAAGTCTGTTGTGATATCCGAAAAGACTATTATCAGATGTGTGTGAAATAGCAGAGAATATTGATTCCTTGCAGCTTACGTTCTTCTATGGAAGATAGTAAAGGTTTCCTTTTTGGTATCCGGTGGCGACAGGCTGTTTGTTTATGTTTGAGATTGAGCCATCGAATATTGTGCAGGTGTTGGATGAGAAAGTAACCAGAAATCCCGCATCACAAAGACTCGATATTGACAGTAAGGGTTTGTGCAGGCTTGGAACCACTAAGGAACAGATGTGACTGAAGGGAAAAGTTAGATGTCCTTCTTTGTTTGAGGTAATGGTTGATCCATCAGCCAATCGGATTGAGGTCTAATTTGATTTCTTGTCGTTTACTTGCCATTTGTAGGGAGTCATGGATAGAGAACATCCCGAGTCTAGGTTAAAATCGAACTTAGAGATGGGATCTGATTTGGTGAGGTTAAAAGATGCATAACCGGCATGGATGATGACTTCTGAATTGGTGAAATCATCGTCGTCATCACTATCTTTGTGTTTTTCCTTAGCTTTGACTATATTTGCTCTTGCCTGCTTTGGATTTGGTTGTTGAGATTTCTGAGATTTTCTATTTATCTTCGAATATTCCAAGCGCCTCAAGTACTTCGGGGCATCTTGAAAAGGAGTAACCTTCAACTTTACAATTCGTGCAGTAGTAGTTTTTCGGAATCAAGGGATTTTGAGTTTCCCAATCTTGTCGGACAAAAGTTTTTGGGACGCTAGTTAATGTTTTGGCCGAGTTCAGAAATTGATTATCTTCATTTCTCGTTTGTCTTTGCAGATGTTCTTGATTCAACGCGTTTATTAATTTTGATGAGGGCACAGACTCTTTGTTCATCATACTGGAAATGCATCCTAACCAGTCATCAGGAAGTGATAGAAGAATGGCGGTGGATTGTAAGTTGTTGGCGTTGAGTGGATTTTTGGGAGTAATAAGGGAAGAAAGTTTTTTGCCGTAAGAGACAATTTCCGCAAGGTGGGCAGTCATTTCTTTGTTGTTTAACTTGGTTAGAAAAAGTTTTCGAAGCCAGTACATGCGTCCTCCGGAAGAGTTGTCTTGATGGGCTTCTTGGAGTGCTTTCCACATACCAATTGCGCTTTCTTTGTATTTTCTTATGTATTGGAAATTTGATGGTCCTATCGATCTTGATATAACTGAACACACCGCTAGATTATCTCTCGACCAAGTTTTGGTGTTCAAGTTTGTCTTGGGGGATTTGTTTGTGAGGAGATAGCCAACGCCAGAAGCTCGGAAATGGATCCTCAGGATCATTGCCCAATCAAGGTAATTTGATTCCAATCCCGTAGAGTTTAATGGAATGATCAATGGTGTCTTGAGAACAGGATGGGAACTTTGGTTGTCCATGGTTAAGATTACGGTAAGGTGGTTTACCGGATCCTTCTGTAGAGTGAGTTAGTTTTATTTCGTTGGCGGTTGGTAGCTCTGGGCTCATAACCTGTTGAGCTGAGGATAACTGAGGATAACCAGAGTGGTTGCGGAAATTAGAAGGATGATAAATTTCATGAGTGAAGAAGAATAAAAGGAAAATGAAATAGAATGGAAAAAGAAATAAAGGAAACAGACACATATGGCTTACCTGAGGATAACCAGAGTGGTCGCGGAAAGTAGAAGGATGAGGAAAGAGATCCTTCTACTAGCCGCGAGTTCTGTCCTCAGGTATACATTGGCAGTTGAGGTTTCACCGACAGTGTGACAGTTGAGACAATAATGAATAATGAATAAAAGGATGAGGAAGCGGAGAGCGCGCTGTTGATGATTGAGAGGGGATTTGATGTATAACATTTTAGAGTGTGGTGTGAAACAGAAATAGATGAAAGATAAAAAGGAAAAGGAAAGGAGAAGAACACAAGTAAAAGAAGTAAAATAAGAAAGTTTGATAAGTAAAGAAATAAGAGTTGAGTAGCTGATAAAAATGGAGATAGAGATACTCCAACACCAGAGTTGCCTTATAACCTTGTGTCTCTTGGAGTTCTGGGGAAAAAAGGTTTCCAGATTTGCTTTCTCAAAGAAGGTAATTTTTTTATTTATTTCAATGGGAGAACTATCCTGAGTGGAAAAGTTCAGAATAAGTTTCTCTGTGCAAACTTGTTCAATTTTTCCACTTCAAGCACTTTTTTTCACAATAGAAGTGTCCATAAGGTAAAGGACAGCAACTGTGAAAATTTTACTTTAGGGGCCAAGACCAGGAATTTGTTCTCAAAGAGTAGAGATTGCACAGAATTTCCTAGAGATGAATTTTCCATTGATTTGGCAGGGCCATTTTCACCAGTGTCCCTTGGGTGGGACAAGTACTTCATCAATCTGGTTGATACAGCAACTAATTATGTTTGGGTGAAACCAATAAGATCAAAGGATCAAACCACAGAGGAGGTTTCAGTAATCTTCAAAGTCTGGAAACAGAATGGTTTGATGAGGGAGATCAAGAGGTTTATTACTGATGGAGGGGATGAGTTTGTGAGTAAAGAGATTGAGAAACTGTTGAATAATTATGGTATCACTCATATAGTTACTACTGCAAGTACTCCACAAAACAATGGAATAATTGAGAGGATGAATAGGACTTTATTGGACAAATTCAGGACTATTATGGCTCAATCTGGTCTACCAAAGTTTTCATAGGCTGAGTTGTTGTTCACAGTGCGTATGTTGCAAAATATTGTAATTGTTAATGGGAAAAGTCTGAATTATCTGTTTTGGAAGTTGTACCCCAAAACATCACACCTAAGAAAAATTGGTTTCTTAGTGTATTATATTTTCCACCATAATGAAATGGTTGGAAATTCAAATCCTAGAGCCAGAACAGGGGTACTTGTAGGCTATGATTTGATAAGTAAGTCCTACAGGATTTACTGTCCAGGGACAAGAAAGGTTATCTGTAGTGGGGATGTAAAATTTTCAGAAAGTAACTTCCCACTAAAAAGGGGTGAAGATAATGCTGTTCACGAATCACAGCAGGAAATAACATTGGAGCCTATTTCACCTGCAGATGCTGTATAGAATATCATTAGTCATGATGTTGAGATGTAAGACGTGCCACAGAAGGGTTCAGTACCCGCTTCAGGGGAATCTGTGGAATCAGAATCTGATGAGCCTCCACCTCCAGGTAGAAGGAGTGGAAGGACAAGGATACCTGTTGATGGTTATGGGTAATGGAAGTCCCATTATCCTTCTTCAGAATATGAAGAAGATGAATTTTGGGAAACATTTATGCTGAATGAGATTCTACAGTTAAGTTCAGAAATGGGCAATAGGGTTAACCCAAATAGCTTTGTCCAAGCTATGAATTTTGATGAAAGAGCAAATTTTAAGACAGATATTTTTGAGGAATTTGATTCCCTGGAAAATAGTAGTGTGTTTCCAGTGGTTAAGCGGGATTTAATTCCAAATGCAAAGACCATTTTTGGGTCTAGGTTAGTTTTGAATAAGTAGTTTGGTACTAATGCACACAAGGCTTCAAGAAGAAAGAGGGTATTGATTACCAAGAGACTTTTTTTCCAACTGGAAGGCTGTCCACATTCAGGTACATCATTGATTTGGCAATGGAGCTGGGTGAAGAAATCAGACAGGCTGATTTTGTGACTGCATACTTGAATGCAAAACTTGGAGAAGAGGAGACTGTTTATATGTCCATTCCTGACTGTTTCAAGCAATGGCTAGTAGATAACAAGCCAGAAAATGTGAAGAAAATCTGTGTTAGATGTTTTCTCTCAGTAGACAAAGGGGAATATGTCCTCAAGCTGTTCAGATTGCTATATGGATTAAAGCAAGCAGCTAGGTCATGATATAACACCATGAGAAAGAAACTGATTGAGATTGGGTTCAGGACAAGTGAGGCTTATCCTTTTCTCTTTGTGAGAAAGGATGCAATTTTCTTTGTATGGGTTGATGAAATTATAATTATTGGGAATGGTAAAGAGAGACTCATGGAGGCACTCAAAAAGTAGTTCAAGATAAAAGATCTTGGCCTGGAACAACAGGTGCTGGGAATGAAAGTTAGTAAGAACAATAATGGGATCAAGATGGATCAAAACCATTATGTTTTGGCTCCACTTAAGTAGTATGGTTTAGAGGATGCAAATGATTTTGTTAATCCAATGCAGTCTAGCATTTGGTTAGAAAAGTCTACAGATGAAGAGCACTGGGATTTTGTCCAATCCAGGAACAATTATAGGTCATTTATTGGATCACTGAATTATTTGGGGAAGAGTACAAGGCCAGATATTTAATATGCAATTGGCATCTTGTCAAAACACTTAGAAAAACCAAGCATGAGGCATTGGTCTGCTTTTAAGAGAGTTAGGAGGTCTCTTAAAGGAAAATGCAGTCTGGGACTGCAGTTTTCAAATTCAGAAGACTTTGATTTGGTTGGTTATTCTGATGCAAGTTGGGCAGATGGTAAAACTAGGGAATCAACAAGTGGTTTTGTATTCTTTTTAGGAAATAATCTAGTTTCATGGATGCCTGAGAAGGTTTCAGAAATAAGTCTTTCATCAACAGAAGCAGAGTACAGAGGATACCTGTAATCTTCACAGGAGGCAAAGTGGTTGAGAAAGGTCTAAAAGCATACTCATAAACCTCTTGTGTAGCAATGAAAAATTTGCTGGGGCCATGTGCTTCCCCCCCTTTCCCCGGTACTGAGGGGGAGGTGACCTGGGGATGTGTGGGCTTGACCAACGCCCAGGCCACTAACCATTTGTGTTGCCCTGGGGGTATCAAACTCCAGGGCTCACTGGGGGGGATTTGACCGCTCCCTCCAGGGATTGAGAGAGAGAGAGGGGGGTACACGCATGTCTGCTGGTTACACCCTCCCCCCCTGTAAGTTTGACCGGACCCAGAGTGTTTCTGGGTCCACCCTGGCCAATCAGAGGGCCAGGGGCTGGTTGCAGGAGGCAACCACCATGTAAGTTGGTAATAAGTACCAATGAGGTCACAGAGGTAAAACAGGCTGGTTTTAAGGGACAACCAGCCAGGTTCTGAACAGCAACAAGGGCTGGTTCAGCCAAGTAAAGGTGGAAACACCAAGCTCAACTGGTACAGGCTGGTCATTAGGGTTCAGGGACTAATGCCAATTGGGCTGAGTAAGCCCAAACCAACTAGCAAGGCTTTTAGAGCCTGTAGAGCCCATTTGGGGCAGAAATATTGCCTTTTTCTTGTCATTACATCAGCTCCACATGAGCACCATCTTTTTTATTTAAGGAGCTCTTCTCCCTGCTGCTTTCCATTCATTCATTCAATAATTCATTCAAAATCACAAGTTTGCCATTGCCTCTGCCTCATATTAAGGATCAATAATGTCTCAGCTTTTCTTTTTCTTTAAGTACTGCCCTTTGACTAAGCTTGTGGGCGAATAATTCTTACATCCTTGATTTTCTTGAGTCTCACTTTGATTGAATTGAGTATTGCTTTGATTGACTTTAGTCTTGCTTTGATTGACTTTAGTCTTGCTTAGATTGACTTTAGTCTTGCTTAGATTGACTTTATGACTCATTTGATTGAGTCCCTGAATCAATTGTCACAATTTTTGTCTCTCCCTCAATGAGCTCCCGGTTTGGATCAGGATGATTGTGATAATCAAAGGAGAAATATCAAAATGATAACTTTGAATGAAGAACTGGTTTGCGTCAAGGTCTGAATGGAAAAAGAGAGAGAAAAATACATGAAAAAAGCAATATACAAAATTCACTCTCATGCAGCCCCTCAGGATTCATATGGTGCATCAGTGCAAGAGTAGCCTGCATGGCAATACAGCTCCTTGCATATTTCTGCAGTGATTAAACTACCAGCCACTTTTTAGATAGCTCCAATCTCATCCTGAGATTGGACCAAGACATGACTTCAAAGCAGAAACAGATTTTGATTCAATTCAATTTGGGAAAGTATGGAGGCAATTAGTGTAAAAGTGAAAAGAGCTGAAGCTAAAATTGGATGAAGGAATTAATAAATGAGTGAAAGTAGCTTATAATGTCAAGCGTAAAGGACCTGAGGACAAGAGGAAAAGGAAACTCCAGTTGATTTAGTGAATGAACAGTTGCTTGAATTCCACTTGAGAGCACCATGGTTTATATAGACTAAATACATGTTTGGCTAACAAGTGGTTGGGTACAAAATGAATAAGGCAAAATTAACACAAGCAGTTTAAGTGACATGGTAAGTGAAATGCTATGACTAAACAATATAATAGCTATGACTAAACAGTCTGTTAATCACAATACTACAGCACAGCCAAGTTATGTTTTACCTAATTTTTATGTATTTTAAGGTTAAAAATAATAATATTGAATCAATCCAATCAATAGTACCTTAAACTTCAGTGAAAGTCAAATATATGAAAATCCAACTCTAACACCCCTTCTTGACTTTCACTGGAGGAATTTAAGGAGCATGTTTGATTCTAATCATGTGTAGAATTGACATAATTGACTTGGTTGATTTGTAGGTAGATTGAGTTGTGAGTGATTGAGCAAAGAGTAGCGCCTTGAGGGATTTGGATCCAACTGGCTGCAGGCCTTGCTGATACAGAACAGTTTTTATTGGATTGGATTTTATTGATTGAGACTGGCTTGTTGATTGATTGGTTGAGCCGGTCAATATTGAGTTGATGATTGATTGATTGATTAGGATTGATTGAGACTGGTTTGTTGATTGATTGGTCAAGCCGGTTGATATTGATTTGATTATTGATTGATTTGTTTGGATTGATTTAGAATGGATGAGAAGATTGAGGTAGGTTGTAATGGATAAGGCGTGAGCTGTTAGGAGCCTGAGTAAGTAGTGATGTAGCATGGGAACTAGATGGATGCCACCGCGCGGGTATGCAATTAGAGTGAGGATGATCAGAAGCACTAGTGATAAGGTTTCCAAAAGGTGGTGAAGCAGTTCATCAGTGATCTGCTCCAAGCGAAGTGACCAATGATCTTTGCTAGATTTAAAGTAGACCAATAGATCGTGCTCGTACAGCAAGTCCTACGCCCCAATCAATAACATAGGCCAGACAAAACCAGATCGTGGAAGAGGAATCGTTGAAGTTTTTAAGACCAAGAGCATGCTTGAATCTGTTGGAGTCAAATCTGCTCTTATGCAGACTGCCATCCAAGGGTTCTAAGTCTTGGTACTGAAAGCCTGAACAGCATTGTCAAACGAAACATCAGGTCTTTACAGCTAAATCCAAGCAAACCCTTGTTGAGTGGACAGGCACAATGGCCCATCCGGCAATGGCGCACTTAGCTTAGTGGTTAAAGCATCACTCATGAATGTTGAGGTCATGGATTCAAATCCCATAGTGCACAACTACATTTTGGATTCTAACATGGTAGCGAGAGTCTTCATCCAAACGGTGCACCCTAACAGGTGGAAAAAGACAAGATGACCAGAACCAACTTGAGTTGTGAATGGCTGTATGCACCCTGCACAGAGCAAGGGGGAGTGTTGGAGTCAAATCTGCTCTTATGCAGACTGCCACCCAAGGGTTCTAAGTCTTGGTACTGAAAGCCTGAACAGCATTGTCAAACGACACATGAGGTCTTTAAAGCTAAATCCAAGCAAACCCTTGTTGAGTGGACAGGCACAATGGCCCATCCGGCAATGGCGCACTTAGCTTAGTGGTTAAAGCATCACTCATGAATGTTGAGTTCATGGGTTCAAATCCCATAGTGCACAACTACATTTTGGATTCTAACAGAATCAACTCCAATGCAAGGCTTGATGGCCATCTAGACGGAGTCCTAACATCCCGGGATCTTGAAGCGATGGATCCTTGACTCGATGACCCTCTTGAATGGCTTGGGTCAATGACGAGGATGGCATGGGCTGCTGGTCTGATGGAGTAGGTTGGCTGACAGACATGCTCCAATAGCCAAGATGATGACAATCACAAGAACTTGAGACCAATCCAAGGTTTGACAACAATGAGGAGAATACAGTGATGATGTGATGGCAAACCAGTCAAGCTAGACAAGATTGATCCCAAGGTTTTATTCTTAACAAGAACGGATGCCAAGCACCACTCGGGCTACAATGATGATAGTATGCTCAAGCACTTTCTTTTATTCTGAGATTTAGATTATGATGATGAGGATCAAATCAAATGCAGCCGATAGGTTATCAGCAAAGTAAGATTTTGAATGAACTCAACCGGAGAAGTTGGTAGATTGGGAAGAGGATAAGAAGAATCCATTGAGTCAATTGTCTGCTTCTGGTGATGCTGGTGGTCGAGTGGGTTCTACTGAGGTGATGATAGCTGTTTGAGGTTTGATTTGAGTATGACTCTTGAGTGAGTTCTTCCTCTTGAGATTCTTGTTAGTCTGTGGTTGGTTCTTGACCAATGCCCTCCCACCAGCGTAGGGTATTTGAGTCGGTCTCATTGAATTTGTCCAAGTAAGGAGGGAAGTTCAAGGACTGGGTCCAAAAAGTTCACCAACAGTTGTTGGTCGATTGTCCTTTGGTTGAATCAATGGATCATCTCCTTTTGATCTGAAACGATACACTCTGTCTCTCCTTCAAAGTCCCCCTTGTTGAGTCTTGGTGGTGTTCTCGTTGGATGGGTAGGCCTTGACTAGTTCCAATCTCTTGATGACCACGTTGAAGTGAATGGATGGGATGAGCTTGATAGTCAATGAAAAGGCTCATCCTAATCTCCTCCCCTCGCCAAAAGAGTCAAACATTGGCTTTTGGGAGGAGACTGTTGAAGGCGGATAGTTTGAATGAAGTATAGTTGGCTCAGGTTGAGCAAAGGCTTTTAACCGTGTAAAAGTGAAAAGAGCTGAAGCTCAAATGGGATGAAGGAATTAATAAATGAGTGAAAGTAGCTTATAAAGTCAAGCCTAACAGACCTGAGGACAGGAGGAAAAGGACACTCCACTTAATGTAGTGAATGAACAGATGCTTGAATTCCACTTGAGAGCACCATGGTTTATATAGACTAAATACATGTTTGGCTAACAAGTGGTTGGGTACAAAATGAATAAGGCAAAATTAACATAAGCAGTTTAAGTGACATGGTAAGTGAAATGCTATTACTAAACAATCTAATAGCTATGACTAAACAGTCTGTTAATCACAATACTACAGCACAGCCAAGTTATATTTTACCTAATGTTTTTGTATTTTAAGGTTAACAATAACAATATTGAATCAATCCAATCAATAGTACTTTAAACTCCAGTGAAAGTCATATATATGAAACTCAAATTCTAACAAGTAGATGACTTTGATTCTGGCTTCATGGCACATTTTGTTGATTTTTCCACCTTTGTGAGCTTTGGCATTATCACAGACAAGGATGCTGTTGAAAGATGGATATTGATTCATCCTTGGCAGCTGCATTACATTGCATGATGATTCATGTTAGTATAATGACACAAAGCTATGTAACAGAAAAGCCTCCCCATATTCCCTTTGAAAAAGTGCTCAAATTCCTGAACATAACATTCTCTTTGTAAACTTTTGGTGCAATCAATCCATAAATCAAGATTTCGGGTATGATGTTGTACCTCTTTGGATTGTTGTCCAGCTGATAATTATTTTCTGTTTGACCCTTAGAAGACCAAGCATAAGTGCATAATAAGTCCCTACTAAAGATGGCTGATTCATCTTTTATGATAAATTTACATGAGAAATATAGATAAATATAAAGGAGAACAAAGAAAGATAACATTCAGGTGGAAAAAAGGAACTTGTCAGGAATTGAAGACATCCTCTCAATGAATTCATACTTTTCCACTAAATATTTGCAAATGTTGATACTACATGATTTTTTCAGGGTGACACCAATTTTTTTCCAAAGCACTTTGTGAATGGTTTCAATTCAAACCAGAGAACCAGTGCTGTCAAATAACTTTTATCTTATTCCATCTAAGAATAAATCTGGCTCCAATTGAAACAGATTATACACGAATAAATTCTTGTCATTTGTCAAATCTTCAGGTAATCCCTGTTGCTCAGACCCCTCTAGGTCTCAGATTACTCGGCAAGTGGTATGGTACAGATTGATCCATCTGTTAAAGGATTGGCGGGATATGTTCTCTCCTAAAGCTTTTTGGATGAAATCAAATGAGTACTTTTGGATTTCCATCCAGACTGCAGAAATCTTGATGCCTGGATTATAATTTCAGAAGAACATCATTGATTTTTGGAACTACCCACTCCCCCCCCCCCCCAAAGATAAAACAAAAAAGAAATGAATGTCAGATCCCATAACATGAGCTTTTTGGTTTAGAAACTTGGTGGGTGACTTACAGAGAGAAAAAATGAGTCAATGCTGGAGTGGATTCTTGCAAGGAGGGCTGATGCAATCCCGGTATTGGAGGTGGCCATATGGATTTGGGTCTGATTGAGGGATGAAAAAAGTTTTTGGGCCCAATCGGAGGATTAAAATTTTTTTTGGCCCCATTGGAGGAAGGATTTTTTGGTTGGTCCAATCAGATGGTGGTATATTCCCCCCCCCCTGTTTTTATTTTGGGGGGGGGGGGGTGGGGGGGGAAATCTAGGAGGGCAGTTTGGGTAAAAACCTGGAAAATTCCATTTGATCAAACCTGGGCAAAAATTGTTTTTTTTTTAAAAAAAAAAAACTCAAAAAAAAAGTGGTCCTGTCCAAAGTTTTTTTACAAACACAATATACATGAAGTATAAACCTTTCAAAAGTCCACTGCACAAATTTAAACTGCAGGAATACTCAACACAAACCATCTCTGGGATTGAAACTGCATGTCCACCTACTCCATACCCATACCCAATAATTGAATCCATACCAATAACCAAGCAAACCATAGCTATACACAGGTCAGCGGACCTGGCCATAAATATTTAATTACCATACTTCAGCTTCTCATTGTTGCCACTGCAAAGCCCACATCCAGGGCGCCTCTTGTAGTTTGGCGGCACCCTCACAACTAACAGGCAAAGCTCCTTTCCTTATGGCAGCTGGCGCGCAACGCCCACTTGCACCAAGTTGATCAGCAACCAAGTTTCACATGGAAGGTGCCCCCAATAGCATACATCCTACTCCCCTGTAAGATCTTAAACTACAGAGCAAAACCATCCTTTATTAAAAAAAATATTAAAAATTAGGAAGGAAAGTAACATCAAATAAGGTAAAATAAATAAATACATAACTAAGTAATGATTAAATGATTAATAAAATAAACAAAAAAAAAATTTAAATAGTCTTTGGTAAGACTCAGAATTTCCTAGCATAACAAATTATAAAATAATAAAAAAAATATAAACAAATAATGATAAATGAAGAAACAACAAATGAAAAAAAATTGAATCATCTAAAAAAACAACCAAAGAGGAAAAATTCAAACAAGTATTCAAGTAGAAAGGTAAAAAAAATGCAGAAGTACATACCTCAGGCATTTAAGGACTCTCAAAATCAAACTTTCAGCTCAAAAATGAAGGTGACATTAAACACTGGGAACAAAGGAAGAACAGAACATCTAAAAATTCAAATCATCAAGAAATTCAACAAGACAAACTGGAACATTAGAATTCTTTGGGGCCTTAGTTTCCTCCTATTACTTCAAAAAAAAAAGGAAATAATGAGAAGAAGAAGAAAAAAGGGACAATATTTTAAATGCTGGCACTTTGTTCAAGTAAATAATGGGAATACTATCAAAGGTTGAAATAGTAGCTCCTAAGCAAGAGCCTAAACTGCTAAATTTCCCACATCATTAAAAGAATGTGTCAGCTCTATGATACCAGGAAAATTGCAGTCCTTTAGCTACAGAGAGTAATAAAAATACTGGAATAATAATAATAATAATTATTTGAAAAATAAACGCTTAGAGGCTCAAATGAATAACTTAATAAGAGAAGTTGCAAGGTTTAATTTGTTTGTTAATAAAAGTTTTTCAATATGTATATAAAAGAGGGGCCACAGTATTATACTACTGGTGGTCTTTACAGACAAAGAAACCTCTCTTCAAGGGGCCTCCTTAGGCAATTTAAGAACCTTGGAATGAAGATTGGTGCCTTAGAAAGGGCTTATTCCACTAATGGCAGGGCATAACAGCAAAATGGCCTAGACAGGAAGGGAAACACTCACTCTGAGCACTTTACCACGAAAATCCTGCAATAATAGGAAGGGTTTCAGAGCAGATGGGGTGGATTTCCTGACTTAACTTCAAGGGTTGATTGGTTTTAAGAAATAAATAATAATACTACGGACTTGGTCATAAATCACTTGCTTAGATTCTTCATAAGCACTTGACTAACAATGAAAGGGTGTCTGATTGATAATAATAATTCCTGGTAAACTGATGATGGAATAATGGATCCAAAGAGGTCTGTATAAATACCTTTTTGGGGTGATTTTGAGCTTCTCAGGGTGCGTAGAGAAAGTTCTGCTCATGGTCTGAGGCTGGCAAGCCAGTAAGATCAAGATTAGCACTTCCACTTGGTGCTTTTAATCAGCTGAAGTTAGATCTGCTGGATTTCTGTACTATTTTAGCCACAGGATCTGTTAATCTATTATGGCATGAATTTTTTCATTCTGCACTCATCCTTCATTTGTACTACTAGTATTGCTTCAAAGTGAACAGATGTGGACTTTTGCTGAATTTTCATCATCTGCTGATCACTTAGATAATTTGTAATAATTTTTATGAGACTCCTTGTAGTTTTTTGTGGTCTTCAAAGATCAGAGTCAATGATTTACGTGGTAATCCTTGATCTTTCATTTATTATCAAAAAATATTCTACACTTAATTTTCATTAATTTTAATTGATTTTTGATCTTTTTAGATTATTAATAATGCATATGTCAACTTGTTACATATGCCAGGCAACCCTAATTAGGTTGTAGCTCTTTTGAATGGTACCTGGTTGTCAGATTAGTCACAACCAATCCAGACGCGGGGATCAGTCAGTTCAGATGCGCGCAGGGTGGGATCTGCTGGGTGTGTGGCAGAATTAGCTGCGCGCGGGTCTCTAGTACGCGGGAAACTGCTACTATGAGTAGGTAGGGGTATGTAATGATGCGGGGCTGCCCGCAGGAATTGTGACATAACACTTTCCGCGTGTAACTCCTAAAATACACACAACACCTCAATTCTGAGTAAATTTTAGGTGTAAACCATATACTTGACAACACGTGTGAAATTTTAAAATTGCATAAAGGTGCCATACTGGTACTGTAATTTTTAGTACTTTTCTTTTCAATTATTCTAAAAATGGCAGGACTTGGATTTCAAGGGTGGGTTAAAGGAGTGACCCTACCTAATTTCAGGTGAGGAATCCATTTCTTTCATAATATTTATGGATTTCTCACTCCTTCTTTTGTTAATTTACATATTCTTATTTTTTTATAGTTTTGTGTTGCTATGACAGGTTGCTCTGTACATAGTAGCAAGCTGACAGAATTAAAAATAAAAACAAGATCCTACACAAGAGTTGAGACTTCTGATCCATAAAGTATATTTATAATATAAAAAAAGGGGGTTATATAAAATTTCAAAATAAAAATAAAAAAAGCTCCTAAGCAAGAAGCTACTCTGCTGAAGCTAAAAAAAAGAGTCTTTTCAACCAAGGGAACCTAGGATACTGCAAATAAGGGAGGAACTGAAGACATAAAGATTGGTTTAAGTTCATACTTGAACAAATACATAATTTCAAGATGTGTCAAGGAAAAAAATTAAACAAGGAATCAATTAATCCTCAGCTATGAATTAATGAATGAAAGGCTCATAGTGGGCCTATTGGAAATAATCTATCAAGTATGAATAGATTCACACAGGGAATCAAGGATTATTATTTATAGTATCACTTATTTCATGGATGCACTCAAGAAGGGATGAAGAAGGAAAGGTTCAAAGATAAATCATCAACATTGCAGCAGGACCAACTGGAACACTTGGAATTCCTTAGATCTTTTGTGTTTTACTTTTATAATATAATTAATTCTATCTTTTTATCAAACATTAGAAGGATAGGATGGGGAGTCTGATGTCTACAGATAAGGAATTCTGTGGAAAGCATTGAGTTGGGAGAGGATTTGGTAGACCAAACCTTATCTGTAGCCATCAGACTCAATTTTCTAGTATAAATATAATCTCAATCATATAAGCAACCCCATAAATAGATTCTACATCAAAAATAACATATATCCACCCATTGAAACTACCCCTCTATCTCTCATGGTTTAGGAGATACAGCTGAAATCAATTTTGGACAGCTCATATCACACCCAGGTATCAAAAACCAGTGAAAGGCCATATGGATATACTTGGAATCCCTAAAACACATACCAGTAACATCTCACCACAACACCTAAACCAAACCTTCAAACTATCACAGATCTATCACCCACATCCCACTTGTCAACTCCTAATCATCAAATTACCACCCAAACATCTGTGTTCCTACTCAGATAAAAAAAAAGGACATTATCAGTGTACCAATAAAAAAAGGAAATAAAAAACCAATTTTGTACCTCATCAAAAATTTAAACCACCCCATTAGGTGCTATGGATAAGGTTTCTTCTTTTACCTGAAACATTCAGGACCAAATTAAAGAAAACCACCCTTCACTCAATAATTAACCCTTACAAATAAAGAGAGCACAACAAAAAAGGGACTACAAAACTTTTTTTCCTCTACCCAGCCCCCTTTGGGTAAACCCATCCTTGGGTTGTCTCCTGAACCACCCCTTTGATAAAACCCTTGAACCCTTTAAAGAATTGGGGTATTGGTTGTTAAGAATATTAAGAATAAATTAACTGCTAGCTTCCTTCTGCTTCAAAATATCAAGGACGCGGCGCGCGCACTCTTCAAGGACAAGTGTGAACACTCTGCCCTGGGAAAAAGATCCCCTACCCCGGGGGGGAGAGACTCTTGATTTCTCGGTCTTTCTTCTTCTTTTTTATCATTGTTATTTCTTATTCTATTCCACTTTCTATTTTCAAGTCTTTTTCCATTTATTATATTCTGTTTCTATTCACACTATCCCACCTACCCAAACTTGACTCAACTTCACCCTCCAATCTCCAATCTTGTCTCGACTCAAACTCTTAGCCTCCTCAAGAAGTTATGACGTCACCTCTTCAATCGAGTCTCTCTCTATCAGAATTGTTGCCTGGTAAGAGTCTCCTTCTAAAGACAATACAAGTTTGAAAAAGTCTGATCTCCTCAGAACCATTGGCTGTAGTCCTCTTTCTGCATTGCTGTGCCTCATCTGTCCTCCATCTGCTCTTCCATTCTTCTCTGTCCTGAAGATAGTCAGACCGTTGGTATTCTTCTTTCATTCCTTCTTTCTTTTCTATTTTTCTTGCCCTGAGCCTGTTCTTCATGTCTCTGATGCTTTAACTTGCGGTCTGCTGGTTTTTGGTCATAAAAAATCCAACACTTAACTTAACATTGGTTAAGATCAAACATATCTGATCAGCCACTAACCAATAACCCAGTACATCTGGTCCATTCTGCAGAAACCCTACCAATAACAATTAATAACTAGTCTAGGTATGATCTCATAATACTCTAAAAGATTAGAGGTAATACTACATTCCCCTTCAAGGACAGCCAGGAAGATATTTGCTTAATTATTTATATAATCCCACAGGATCCTCTACAACATGGTTTATGTCAAGAGATTTTTCCAATAGGGAGAATGTTTGATTTTCTAGTTTCTTTTTGTTTTCCAATGGTCCCAAATATTATGCAAGATCCCCAAAATAGCTTTGAAAGCATTCACATGTGGTCCAGGGGTGCCTAGGTACCCCAAATCCCCCCTAAAATGGCCCATTTGGGGGGTAGGGGGGAGTAGCCCAAATGGACCAGGAAAACACACACATCCGCCGGGGGTGGCAAGGTTGCAGATGGGGGTTTACAACCCCCTTGGGGATGCGCAAGTCACAAGAAAATTGGTTTCCTCCTTGTTGCAATGTGATTTGCCGTTCCCAACCCTTATGTTTCAAATTTAAAATTTTCCTCAAGTATAAATGGTGTCACCATTATCTGCAGTTTTTTACTCTCCCCATCACTCCTCCACGTCCATCACATTCCTCCATCTGCATTCTTTGCCAGATTTCTCCATCTGCATTCTTTGCAATCTCACTTCCACCAGAGGTCCCATCCTTTTTTTCCTCCTTTTTAGGTACTTTATTTTCTTGTCTGTCACATTCAATTGCCTTGCTGCTGTAAATTGAAAATAAAACCTTTTTAGTTCTACTAATTCTAACATAGGTGAAATTATTTCATTGGGCTAGCCCATGACAGAAGAGAGGGCTTGCAGCAGTGCAAACATTTCAACACACCCCAGGCCTGGTAAGATGGGGCACTATGATGTGGTTAGGCTTTGTAGTTTGAAAAAAGTGATCAAATTATATTGAGACTAGGGAGATAACAGATATTGATGAAAGCAAGGTAAGGAATCCCACCTGATCTGATCAGCTTTTTGGATATGTTATCCGCCCATTGTTCTTCCCACATTCCTTTAGTCTTTAGATCTACATGTTGATTTTTGGAATTAAATAAAAATTGGCGCAGCTTTCCATTGATTCCACTGTCATCAATGTTCATGAAAATGGGGGTAGATTTGACAGAAAAGATTTTGGACCAAAGAGACCTGATCAAAGTAGCTTCTTGGAAGCCATCAACCAAGGCATTGAGCTTGGCCTTGGTTGAGGAGTAGGTGAGATTCTTCTGTTTCCAGCTTTTCCAAAACACTGAAAACTCTACTATAGCGCATAGTTACCCTGTTTTTTATTTCCTTGTGTCTGGATCATCCACCCAGGATTCATCTGAGAATGAGAATACAAGGGTGCTAGCGTCCCTGATGTGAAGTTGCAGTTTCAATTCTGCTGTTCCTTTGAGGTATTTCCAGGTCTTGTTGACTTCCCCCCAGTGGACTGGTTTTAGTGGAGAACCTCGCCAGACTGGAAACTGCAAAACTGATGTCAGGTCAAGTTTAACAGGAAATTTGATTGAGCATGCCAATTGCCAACCTGTAGTCAATGTTTCCAAGGCTATAATCCTTGAAATTTTTGTTTTTGGAAGGTTTGAGCTGAAGATTTTGGGTGAGGGTGAGTGGCATGGTTTTGCATCCACCAGCCCAGGTTCCTCCAAGCCATTTGCAATGTGCTTGGGCTAATCCAGGGGAATTCAATCTTCTTGAATGTTTATCTTCATTCCAAGGATGGTGTTCAGGTCATTGGCAGTTTAGACTGAAAACTTTGCTAGAAAAATTCCTTCAAAACCATTCCCACCTCTGAAAAAAATTATATCATACACATGGAAGAAGAGCCTTGACTTCCTGTTGTCAGAGAGGTAAATAAAAGAGTTGCAGGATTTGAGGGTTTTGTACCAGTTCTTGGGTGCTTGTTTGAGGCCATATAGTAACTTAAAAAGTTTTAGAAACAATGAATTTCTGTTTGAACCTTTTGGATTCTTGATGATAATCTCCCTATTGATGGGCCAGTTCAAAAATGCAATTTTTAAATCAAACTGAAATATCACCTTTGTTGACTAGAGTGTGTAGAGGAGGAGCAGTTTTAAGGTTGAGGGTTTTTTGGTGGGTGAAAACATTTTGGTTTTTTCAATTGTTTTTTATTTGATTGAACCCCTCGAAACACACTTGAACCTTGAATCTGATTGCATTACTTTGATAGTACTCCTTGATATTGTATATCCACATGGTCTTCAGGGAGTTCCATGGCTCAGGTTACTTGTAATATTCCCAAAAATTAAGACCTTCTATGGATACAAGCTTGACATTCAAGGCTTCAACCCACTTTAAACATTCCTGACACCTGAGAACATTCTTGTATGAATTGGGTTTGTAGTAGTGAAAGAAGCCATATTTTTGAGGAGATTTGAGGCAGGATTTTTTTCTAAAAATACAAATGGAAGGTTCCTGTGGAGAAACTTTGGAGTAGGAGAGTGGAGAAGTTATTGGCCTCTCTGTTTTTGAAGGGTTCTCAGCAGGAAAGTTGACGTAAAATTCC
Organism: Puccinia polysora; assembly: GCA_025617555.3. Lineage (NCBI taxonomy): Eukaryota > Fungi > Basidiomycota > Pucciniomycetes > Pucciniales > Pucciniaceae > Puccinia > Puccinia polysora. The sequence goes on along the minus strand of CM062634.1, from coordinate 10,553,544 downwards.
TTGTTGCTGTTGCTGCTTTTGGGGTTGTCTAAGGAGTCTGAGTTGGAAGGGAGGTTGTGATACTCTCATCAAAGAGCACCAGCTGGAGCTCTTGTCTTGCATTGCACAATGGGATTGATGGGAGACTGATCTGCAGAGGTTTGAGTCGTCAGATAATTTTCAGGCATGGCTCTTTTGAAGGCTGCCTCTGTAACCATCAAACATCTTTTGATGAAATGATGGAACCAGATCTTGGTAGAATTTGATAATAATGCAGAAGATTATTGAAGCCTACAAGTTTACCCTCTTTGCCATTTGAATCAAATTTCAGGCCTTGCTCTCTCCTGTTGAGCATTTACACACACGGAATACCAATGGGTCTCAAGTATGAAAGAGGAAGTTGGCAACCGTGAACCTTGGAACAGGGAAAATCCGCATCACCTTTTTCAGGAATGTGATTCAGCATGAGGCAGAACCCCTTGAAAACCTTGTGCCATGAAAAGACTTGTCATTGACTGTCTTTTTCACAAAACCACCCCAGGTACTATAGGGCAATCTTAGGTGATTGTGAGTGCAAAGGTAGAAGCTGAGTGCAAGGGAAAATTCAGGGTAACAAGGCTAACTGCAAGGTGCAAACTTTGTGATTTGATGGCTCAAAGAACAGAAAGAGGAAGAAAGTGTTCCAATGGAAAGGAACTCAATCCAAGCCCAATGTGATTACTGGATTCAGCAAAAATGAAAGAAAGTTATATGAAATTAACTAACTGAGGAGAAAATCTTCAGGCAGGCAACACAGCCTTTATAAGGTAATCCAGAGGTCAATAGATACAACCTGATGAATGGCCAACTAAATTTAAGAGACAATTAGGCAATGAATTACAGGAACAGAATGTGAATTGAAATAAAAATACAGTTGTTTCCAAGGTTGTAGATTAAGTGCAAGAAAATGGGATATGAGAGTACAAGGACATAATTTATGAGACAGGAAGGAATTATGTGAGAAGGCAATGCAAATATGAAGATGTATTTATAAAGGTTAAGGGAATAGTCCATTTTCAAACTAGACAGTTGATGTGGCTTTCTAGGCTTGAGTGCAAACTAGTTTTAGTGCTTGAACCAGAATGGAGTTGCAAGTATTGATGATATCAAGGGTAGAAGTGAAAAGTTTGAATGGATGATTGACTGGTATTCAGTGTTAACTGCAAGATTTGGAAGTAGATAATGAGTTGCCAAGATTGGAAGGTTTTTGCGCGCTCCAACGGTGGTAAGCAGAAGGCACCATGGATTTTCTGCTTTTTTTCATGCTTATGGACTGAGGTGGATGGTACTGAGGAAAAGGATATGTTGAATGGATGGAAGAAAATTATCCTTAACCTTGAATGATGACAACTTCCCGGGGGTAAAGCGGCAAGCTCCTGCAAGCATTCAGATGATTTTCCCATCAGTTCCAAAAGTTGTTTTTACCTACTGTATACCCTTTAATGGATACTGTACTTCATTGCTTTTAAATAAAATTTTAAATTAAATATGTCTTCATCCTCATCTTGTTATTGCCAAGACTGCATGTTCCAAAATGAATGATGTTTCCCTAGTACTTCTGCTTGGGGTCCCTGAGGCAAGTGCAAGAAATGCAGTCTATAAAAAGTAGCTTTTACCTTTCCTTAAAAATTTCAAACCAGTGGTCAATACCCCAGTGGTGTCTTAAAGTCAAGTGTAAAGTTGAAGATCTCCTACACAAGTGAATAATCACATCCGCCCAGTTCCAGAGATCAAATTATTAGGAGTACAGGAACCAGGTGAGTAAGTCTAGAGAATGACTAAATTGGAGATGAGAACTAATATAATTTAACCATCTATCTTTGTAGTATTGCCAAGATTACAGATTTACACAACTAACATGCAACCACCACCACCACCACCGCCGTATTTTTGACCATCTGCCAAGTTCCAAGAAAAACCAAATGGATTCTGAGGAACAAAGCAAGGTGAAAGAGGAGGAGTTTTGTGGCGGTAACAAAGGATACAAGGGAAGAATGGGTGGAAGCAGAAGGAGTAAATGGAATGGGAAAACAACAAGGAAATGAAGAGAATGGAGGAAATTGAGCGGAGGAAAGAAATGAAAGGGGACAAGAAGAAAGGGTTGGAATGGAAGGAAATGGGAAAGAAGGCCAAGGCAAGGGGAACTCAGTGCAAGTTTTGGTGGCAACTGAGACTGATGCAAGGTGGCTGGCTGTTAATTTTGGAGGGTTTTTGTTGAAAGGTCAAAGAAAGAGAGCTTATGAAGAACTCTTGGAGGAAGGTGGATGGAATGCCTGACCAAAAAGAGCTCGGAGTTCAAAATAAAAGGAGATTTTTGAGAAGCATTTGGTTTCCCAAGTTCTTGTGTTGTGGAAAATTTTGACTCTGATAAAAGATAATGATTTTGATGAAGTTAGGTCAATGGCAGCAGAATTGACCAAAAATTGGGAACAGGTGGAACAAAAAATAAAGGAGATTTTCTAATTTTTTATTTAATTGTATTAATTCAATATATGAATGATGATAAATTCAGGGCCCCAAGTGTGTGGTAGTCCTTTAGGGCCCTACAAGGCCCTTTGAGCCGTGGAGGCCCATAGAAGACTACAAAGGGCCGTTCCAAACACCCACAACACCTGGGGTGTCATATAGGAGCCGTTTACCCCCTTTAAATGGCAATTTTGAGCTTTGTACCCCCGTACAGGCCTCAAATCTTCCATTTTTGGGGGTTTGCATCCCCCTGGAAGTTGTTCAAGAGTTTTAGGAACTCCCTGGACCACACTTGGTTTTGCTCAACCCAAATTTTGGATCAACATATACTATATGGCAAAGTTGGACTACACCTAGCAATATCAAAGCAAAATAAAAGTGAAATAAAAGTAAAATCAATTGAATTATCCTAAATATTAAAGTGAAATTTTAAACATATTTCTTAATTCAAAAGTGAGAAAACTTTGCAGTTGTTCATTTGAAAGTTGGATTGAATACTGAAGTAGGATTGCAATTTTGTTGCATTATGGGAAAAGTGGCCATCCATCCTTGTGACATGGCTGCGTTGAATGACTGAATCAATAGTGCCGTTAACAAAGCTTTGGGAAAAAGGATTTGGGTAATGAAACATTGGAAGCTCCAATTGCATTCTCATCTAGAGTGACAATTGAGGAACAAATTGTTTCACAGTTGGATTTGACCTCTGTTGGTTAGTAACATTTTATGTTACTGGGGTCTTTTCCTGATTTAATTTGATCAAAACTAATAGAGGGATTGTAATTATTGAAGTATGAAACTATGAAACTATGGCAACTATGAAACTATGACAATAACCAATGGATTTTTACTATATCCACTTGACCCACCTCCCATGAGAGCCTTTACTACTAGGGAAGAGGTGGAAAACTATTTTCAAACATGGGCTATGAATCATGGTTACGCTCTGATGGTTTTTAAATCAAAGAAAGATAAAAATGGGGATTTGGCCTGTGATCAACATGGTTCCTACTTGGGGAAAATCATTACTGAAAGGTCTTGGAAAAATCCCACAACAAAGGTTGGGTGCAAGTTTCTAATCTGTGCTTGTTGCACAAAGGCAGACCCCTTGTGAAAAGCCTCCTACAAAGAAACTGAACGTAACCACCAACCATCAGAACATCCCTCTTTGCATCCTAAACTGAGGAGAATCACTAGGTTAGCCTTAGACAATCTAATAGAAGGCATGAATGATAGGCTCAATCATTAAAAATTAAGTGAAAATTGAGCAAGATTGATGGCAGAAATCATTTTGATGACCAAACAATGCATAACACTAAGCAAAAGGTAGCGCTTGAAGAAATAAAGGGGAAGAGTGTTAAGGAGATACTCTACAAACAGCTTGGAGAATCAAGTTGGATTCATTGGTCAAAATTAAGTGGAGAGGGTCACGTGGAGGCCCTATTCTTGGCCCTCCAAGATGCATTAAAGCTTTCCAAACAATTCCATCATATTGCTATGTTGGGTTTTAATCATAAAAAAAATAAGTACAAAATCCCGCTATTGAATTTTGTAGGAAAGAAAGAAAACCAGAAAGCTTTCACAAAAGCACTTGTTTTCATAACAAAAGAAATTTTTGAGTTCTACAGTTGGTCTGTAAATGCATGAAAGAAGTTGGCTTGTTATCCAGAAAGAATTCCAAAATTCTTTGTGATGGCCCGTGAAAAAGGTCTGATTTGTGAAATTTAATCTAGTTTCCCAGAGTCATAAAAACAATTTTTCACTTGGAACTTTTCTAAAAACAAAAAAGCAAACTTTAAAGGGCGCTTTGTTAAGAATTTGAAGGATGAGAAAGCTTTATGACTCAATGGGAAAAGTATGGGGCCTCAAAGACCAAGGAGGAGGAGGAGGTCAATGATACAGAACTCAGAGTAGTTACAAATCACTGCTTCTTATTCTTCCTAGTTTTGGGTTCTGACCTTTTGACTTTTATAGTGTTTCTTGAAAGACTAAGAGGATGTGCTCAATTTCCCTATCAAACACACCTTTGTAATGGTGTGAAGTTTTATAAACCCAGATTTTGGAAACAAAACAACTTATTGGGTTGAAGGGCCCATGCCACTCTCAAACAATTCCTTGAATACTCTTTGGGAATTATTTTGGTTGTTTGGAAAAACCTTGATGAAAAAGTTTTGAATCAAATTAAATTTTTTCATGCATCAATACACAACTCTTGAATTAATTTAAGGACAGTTCTCCCATCTGAACTGTTACCATTGGATACAAATTTTCTTTAGAGGCAATTCAGCTTATTAGGGAACAATTCAATAATTTCAAATGTGATCATTATGGCAATGTGTGCACCAATTCATACTCCAAGACTATGGGTTTTCCCTGTTCCCACCAAATATTTGACCGTCTATCATTCAGAAGATTGGTGTTACCCAAAGTTGCTCATCCTCAGTGGAGGTTGAACTATGACCCTTGCAGTTCTGGTTCTTTTAGTTGGCTTAAAATGGATTGTTCAAATCACTATGTGATTAATTCTTTTTGATTGCTTATTCCTAATTCACTAATGGTTTATCCTTTTGAAATTTTGAAGTGCAACATGGACAAAATCCTGAGCATTTCTCAGTTATGTAAAAAATTGACTGCAATTATCTTGGAATCTCCAGATCATGAGCAAGGGGGCCTATTGAAGAATATCATTCAGAAGATCACAAAATATTCAAACAATTGAACCTAAAGTATTAAGATCAAGTAGGGGCTGGCTGAAATTGACAGATACGCGGAGAGAACCATCTTGGTTTGAGCACTTTCAAAAACAACTCAAGCGGGAATGTAGGACTGAAAGGGTGCCAAATAAGAAAAGAAGAAAGTTTCTAACTTTTTTCTTTTGGAAAATTTTCATTTTTTGGGTTTAATGAACTAACTAACTAATGATGAATTTTTAGTCAAAGTCAGTGTGGAAAAAAGAGGGGTGATACCCCCAAAGTTGTCCTCAAGTTCCGGAATTTATTGGTCTAAGCGTCTTTAAGGAGATTGGATGCAATGAGTTTAAGAATAGAGAGAGTGATGATAAGATAAATTCCTTCCCTCCAATCCTTCTTATACCGTTTCCTGGCGGTCTGGTGATATGAACTGTATGATATGTATGGTATCTGATATCTTGTATGTTGTGATGATCCCGTCATGAGATGATCCAACCCGGAGTAGAGAGTGAGGTTTTTTTAAGTCCTCCATCTCAACCCTAACCTAGGTACAACCACAAGCAACAAGATAGATGAAATATTACCCCAAGTACAGAACCCTAGCTCCACACTAACCCTACCCCGTCCAAAGCCCTCCCCTTTGATATTGCATATGTCAGGTTTGTCCTTCTCATGGAGCAGCCCTCCACTGCACCCTAATCAGAGCCCCCCGGGGCTGATCCATCCATGCGTGTCCATGGATACTGGGATCCGTGAGTTGGCCCACGCTTATGCACGCGCAAACCTCTGCTGCGCCCTATTTGAAGCCCCCCGGGGTTTATACATCCGGGCATAACCACAGATCTTGAAATCCGTGAGTCAGCCCCTTCTTATGCCTGCACAAACCTCCCCGGCGCATATAAACCCTGATTTCCCCGTCCTTGCCTTCCGGACTAGCCACCCAAAAGCTTGGTTGGGCCGGCTCCATCACTTGGTCCGTGTTCCCAGGGCAGGTTGCAACCTGCAATGCAGCTCCCAATCCAAGGTTATAAATACAACACCACATCCCCCCAAAGTTGAGTTCTGTCCCCAGAGGTCCTTCCATCACTACCTTGACCCTAGCACGCTACCAAACCACCCCAGCTACTAGCCCAATCCGCAACTTTGCTTCACCTCTCTGCTGCGCCGGCGTCCTGGTGAGAATGAGATCCGCGCCCGCTTCCTGAGCCAACAAAATTCCCTGGAAGGTACCTGGACCGCCCCAGCCAAACTGCCACACAGTTCCCTGTAGAAGACAACTGATAAAGAGAAGAAAGAGAAAAGAACCTAACCCAAAAAGGAAACCAAACCCAAAAAAAAGAAAAAGGTTTTTTTTTTTTGCTAACACTGGGCCTCCGCTCCTTGTCCCGCATTACCCAACCGCGGAGCTTGTTCTCGCGTTTAAGGACCCGGCTTGCACCGCGCCTGCGTCCCATCCTGCGCTAGCCTCCCCCCCAACTTGGCTGCTGTCCTCAGCTGACAGTCTCAACCAATCCCACAAAGGTTGCATCCACTGGCCAATTCTCCAAACTTCTGTCCCAACGCGCCTTCTGCCGCTAAAGCCCTTGCAACCCCTACTTCCTTTCTCCCAGTCATCTTTTTGGCACCCAATCCTTCCCTGTTCTCCACCTGATGCCCCGCCACAAGTGTCTGTTGCACCAATGCCAAAACCTCCGCTAGCCATGATGGCAATGAGCCTGTCCTCCGTCAATCCTTCCCGCACTCCCCCGCCCTTCATCCTTCCATTCCGTGTCCATCCTCCTTGACGCCACCACGTCCTTTTGTCAATCCGTCCCGCACTCCCTGCGCCCTTCATCCTTCCATTCCGCATTCATCCTCCTCCCCACCACCACATCCTTCCGTCCCGCACACATTCTCCCCGCTGTCAAAGAGGCCCAGCCCTGGTTACAATCCTCCAACGCTTGGCCTGTTCCCACTGCTTCCACTACTTCCCTCTCCGCAAGACCCATCCGCAGTTCATTGGTTCTCAAACCGCATGGAGTATCCGCTCTTCCTTTTTCCTTGGTTGCGTCCTATCAGCAGGCTGAACCAGTTCTGCCAAGACCTGCTTTCCCAACACGCACCCCGCCTCCGCCAAGGAAACTGGTCCCGCATTTGAATCTGTCATCCGACCCTTGCATCCCAGCGGCCAACAATTGTTTTTGTCCCCATACGTGCGCACCCGGGGCGCAGACCCGCTAGGACGCTGAGTACTCTCCAGATAGGCCTCAAGGCTCATTATCACCTCTGCAAGTTTGTTGGCCCAAGGGATGGTCGCCGGTGATGGGGCTGGTGTGGTGACCAAATCTGGACATCCTCAACCAGATGCGGAAAATTCAAAACTTTTTTAACAATTCTTTTATTTAGGTTTTATTCAAAAAAAAAAATGGAATTTCTTTTTTAGTATCAGTTCCCCAACTTCCTCATCCTTTCAAACATCCCTTTGTCCCATTTGTATAGGACAGGACTTTCACTGCCTCAACATCTAGACAATGCTTTCAATTCCTTCTCTCGTCATTCCCCCCCCCTTCCTTTTGGCCAAACGCACAGGCTGAGACCCGGTTGGCCCATGACATCATCACCCTTCCAACTCACTTCAATCATCACCCTCAATTTCACTCTCCATCATCAATCCATCCAATCCTCAACTTATCACCACCACCCAATCACCCACTCAGCTCTCTAGATCCATCAACTCGTCCGCCACTTCTTACCTCTACAGATCCCTGCAAACCTTATCCTCAAACTACTCATCCTACCCTCAACCCACACCCTTGAGCGCCACCAAGATCTGTGACCGATTCTAGACAATCAATGATCATCCTTCAACCTCCCTCTAGCTTGATTGATCCTTTGATCATCATCCAACCCCCAACCCATCAATCCCCTTCTTCTTCCATTGTCTTGGTGTTGGTCTTGAATCCATCGGTCGCCAGAATCCATGGAAAACTTACCTCATCACCCTCATCACCATCTTGGCTGGCTGGGTGAGATTTTGGAAGATCTTCCAGCCAGGTAGCGTGGTGATCAGTGCACTTCTTTCCAAACCAATACCAAGAACTCCTCCCCTAGTGCCTCGACCCTCCCTTCCAACTCTTCACTCAACAGTCTTGATGATCAACAATCATTCAAGATGCCCCCTACTTTCTCATTGACCTTCCCATCCACCAATCCATCCACAACTCCCACCCCCTTCCATCTTTGAGTGAGGAAGTGGAGTGTCATCTACGGCCCGCGGACACCCGCGGGCGGCCTGATCAGTTTTCCTTTCCCACCCCTTCTGCCTTTGGCCGAGGGGTGGGTGATCCGGTATTGTTGCGCGTGTCCGTCCACGGATGGAAGCAGGATAGGTGAAGGGATGAAAGGATCCCACCCCGGTCAGGAAGGCCGGAATTCCCCTGGCCTGCGTGATCAAATTCTTCTGATCAACTAAAATCTTTTTTTTTTTAAAAAAAAATTCTTTTTACAATCCATTTGTAGTATCCGTTGTACATAGTCTAACAGGGCCTCCTGCGCATATAAGGAGGGGCTCTCCCCTGCCTTTTGGATCATGAACACATCCTATCCCCACATCACATCAGCAGACGGTATCATCATCATTTTCACCTTGCAATACATCATCCGTGGGGTCTTCATTCCACTTTATCTGAGACAAAAATTTGGGTATATCTATGATTGCCCCTTGATCCTTGAGCCTCCATACTCAAACCCTTGATCCTTGATCCTTATCACCAACCAATAGCTTTGCTGGTTGAAGAAGAATTTGACTGATTAAATTATTGAGTGTGTTACACCACTCCTGATCCCTTTATCCAACCATGGGGGTGCTGATAATCCTTTGATTATCTTTCTGGAACCAGTCGCGTTTGACTGAAGAGGTTTTATTAAGCTTAAAACCTGGAGTGTTGAACCTCCCTTCATCTCTTTTGAAGTTGAATTCCGCCACACTACTCTTGAGTACCTTGAGAAGTGTTGGGTTATTCTTGTTTGAATCAGTTATTTTTTGATTCTAGAAGCTTCTTCAAACAATTATCTTTGTCTTGTGCTGCCACCCACAGTTATCTGGTACCCTTCAAGCGCTTGATTGCGGAGAGTTGGGCAGGTTCATTGAGAACCTGGAGGTTGTTTGGGATTGAGTTGAACTTTCCTAAGCTTCTTCTGACAACCATAGCTATTAGCTTGTGGGCATTGTTACTTACAATTGCCTTGTCTTGTTGAACTCTGAACAAACCTTGACTTCTTCTATTCAAGTTTTCCCCAGCACCATCTTGCCTCAGATAGCGTTTTTTCCCAGCTACTGACCACTATAATATTTATCCTCTTACATTTGGTCCCCCGTTTACCAGGTTCTTGACTTTGATCTTGGTTACATTTAAATATTTTTGTAACACTCAGGAGGGCAACCTAAACAGCACCTTTCCCCTCCGCAGAAATGCCACGGCCTTGCACCGTTTGTAGTCTTACATTTGGTCCCCTGGACTGGGATCAAACCAGCAACCTTGGGATTTACAGTCCCAACATCAATCATCAACTTTGTAATCCAATCTCTTTCTTTTTTGTCTGTCATCATCTAGATCCGTGGAGGCAACTTGTTCTAGAAGTAAGTCCTCCCAATTGTGCACCGCCTGGGCAAGATACTTGTTGTTTTTTTTAAGAAACCCTACTTGTGCCACATTTGTGAGCCACTTTGGAAATCTGTTCCTTGGATCATTGAGGAAACTATTTGGATCTCCAATGGCGGTGTGGCTTCAGCTTTGGATTATGAGGCTTTTAGGAAATGTTGGGATCCCATCCAATCCTACCTTGTTCAAAACAATCACATCGACACAGTGGAAAAAATTTGAGTCCTATTTTTCCAATATTTCTCTCTTGGAGTGCAAGAAGGGATCAAGGACAAACTGGTCAAGTCGGGATCCATGATCACTACCAGGGATAATCAATTCAAGCTCCCTGGTTTCCTTATCCTCAAGGGAGTGGTGGATAAAATCATGAAAGTTCAAACAGCCCTCACTTTTGAAAAGTCTAAAACCGCTGAACAAGTCCATGCCCCCTCTTTCAAAGAGTCAAACAAGATCATGAATAAAATGGAATCTGATTGCAGGCCCAAGAACCCTCAGCCTAACCAAGAAGCCGCTACAATTGACATGATCACTAAACTGCTCAAATCCTTTGAAAAAAAATGGATCAAAATATTTCCTCTCTTGCTTTTCCTAAACCTTCTAGTCATGTTTCTAAAAATACTATAGTCTGCTATTATTGCCACAGGGAAGGCAATGGAACTGGTCAATGTCTCAAACTCCAGAAGGACAAAGACAAGAAATTGGTAGAGCAAAAAGGGAATAACTTTTTTCTTCCTAATGGTGCCCTAATCCCCTTTGATTCATCTTGCCCCATTTGTCATGTGGTGACCTCTTACAAACCACCTCCTCCTATGAATGCATCCTTGACTTCTGTGGATTTCCAATCTTATTTTGCGACTCTTCAACCCTTGTATCCCCCAGATATTTCCTCCTCTTCTTTGGTTGGTACTTACCACTCCGATCCAGCAAGGAAGCAACATGAGGAGCCCAAACCTCATAAAGCTCCTTCCCTGCCAACCTCAATCCTTCAAAAACGGCCCAAACAATGATCCTCACCTGAGCCCCCTTCTGATGTAGAAGACATTGAGGTGGAAAAAGAGCCACTCATGGAAAGGTCTCCAGATCACCCTGATCTTCCCTCACCTATTAAACCTCCTCAATCCCCTGGTCCTGTTCCTGCTTCACCCAATCTTCCTCTCTCCACCCAGCCCAAAGTTCAGTTTGAGAGGGGAATTTCTAAAGATCACCCCAATGCTGTTGAAGGGGTATTAAATAAAATTTCTGATCTTAAAATTCCTGATCTATCTGTGGCTGAACTCCTGTTGATCTCTCCATCTGTTGCTGAAGGAATGAAGAAATGGGTTTTGCGTCAACGTGTGGAAATTGGTCTTGAGGAACTCAAGGTCTCCTCTGGAACTTTGATAGAGGATTCTGGTGAAACAGATCCCTCTTCTGAGTCTAGTCTTCACTCATTTCCTCTTGTTTTTCTTCCCTGCCATCTTGGTGAATCAGCTAAAACCGTCTTGCTCCTTGTTGACTCTGGCTCCCAGCTCAACTTGATCTCCGATTATATGGCCTGAAAACTGAAACTCAGCCCTAGGGTCAGTTTCACCTCTTCAGTTTATGGAATAGGAAATCATTATTGCAAATTGGTTGGAATTGTCAAAGATTTTCCAGTCCAGATTGACCAAAACATAGTTGGAATTTGTCACTTCTGGATTACACGCTTGGATGGACCTATGATTTTGGGTTGGCCTTTCCTAATTGATTTTGGAGAAACTCTGATGTTTTCCAATCAAGTTGGGTAGAGAATCCTCCTCCCTGATTCAGATGGAAGAAAAATTGAGGTTCCTCTTTTTTTGTTGGATTCTGGTTGCTGAAAAAGAGATTTCCCCGGTCATTTTCCTAAACAGAAGGATAATTCCAGTTCTTCTCATTTTTTATGGGAGTAGTTGATTCTACTAATAGTTTTAGTTCTTTTCAGCCTCAAACTCCAACTAAAGGGTCAACCCTCATCCCCAAGGCCTATTTCTCCTTCTTTTCAACAATTTCCTCTGATCTCAAAAATATCAAAAATCAAAAACAAAACAAAACGGAAAGATTTAAAAATATTTTTTCTTCATCTGTTGTTTCTTCTTTTCCTTGTACTCTTATTCCTAATCAACATTCTTTCAGTTTGGATTTGAATCTCCACAATGAGTCTAAACTAGATCCTGATCTTGATCCTATTTTTGGTGGCTTTTTTATGGTAGAATATGGGCTTCAGTGGAGGAAAATTGGGGTAGAAGTAAGTCCTCCCAATCGTGCACCACCGGGGTATCCTACTACCATCATTTTTAAAACTCTACCTTGTGCCACAAATGTGAGCAATGCATTATCCCCCAGGACTTCTTTTATGGAAAAGGCACCTTTTGAAAAAGTTGCGGAAAATCAAACTTGGAAGGCGTTAGAACTTGGTCTCAATCCCTGTAGTCAGATCTGTCTGTTCAACTCTTGGCAAAAACAAGAACCGCTCTCTTTTGCCTCCAAATATAAACCAGTTTCCAGGAAAATCCAACCAGTCAACCAACCAATGCCTCTCAATCTCAATCCCCCTCTTAGGCGTCCTCCTCTATCCCGCAATCCTTACTGTGGTTTACCTCAATCTCTCACTGGTCCTTTCATCCCCTCTGGCCGTGTCACTGAAGAACGTCTGAGAGTAGTCAACTTTGGACCAGATGGATAGCTTATACCTGATGAGTTGTATTTGATCAAAAATGTCTTTGCTCTTAGGGAAAAAGCTATTGCTTTCTGTGAAGAAGAGAGAGGTCTTTTGAAGGAGTCCTATGGTCTGCCTTATATCATTCCTGTAGTAGAACATGATCCCTGGCAAAAGAAAAATATTCCAATCCCTGCTGCTAAAGTCAACAAGTTCATCAAGTTGGTCTGAGAAAGAGTCCAAACCGGTTTATATGAACTGTCAACTTCTAGCTATTCCAGTCCTGTTTTCTGTGTCCTTAAAAGTAACGGTAAACTTAGAATATTTCATGATCTCCAGCTGCTAAATAAGGTTACTATTAAAGACTCTGGTATTCCCCCTGCTACTGAAGAGTTTGTTGAATCCTTCTTGGGAGAGCTTTCTATGGTCTAGGTTACATTATGGGTGGCTATGACAAACGGTCCTTACATCCAATTTCTTGCCCTCTCACCACATTTGATACTCCTGTTGGTCGCTTCCAGCTTACTTGATTTCCTCAAGGCGCCACCAACTCAGTTGCAGTCTATCAGGCTCAGATTTTTTGGATCCTTCAGGATGAAATCACCAATCATGCTTGTATCTTCATTGATGACGGCAGAATCAAAGGACCAGTTTCTGACTATAACAATGAGCTTTTACCCTGGCATTCAGGAATTTTTCAATTTATCTGGGAGTATGCAACCACTTTGGAAAGGGTCCTGTTCCAAAACAAATAATCTGGCCTCACTGTCTCCAGATTCGAATTGGCTGCCTGTGTCCCTGCTCTGGAAATTGTTGGTCATGTGGTCTGCAAGGAAGGAAGAAGGATGGTTCCATCCAAGATCAACAAAACCCTCTCTTGGCCTACTCCCATCAACCCAACTGAAGTCAGGGGTTTTCTAGGTGTTGTCACTTATGTTTGAATTTTCATCCCATCTTTATCCAAAAGCTGTGCTCCCCTACGTCGCCTGACCAGAAAAGGTGCTGAGTGGATCTGGACCCAAGAGTGCAAACATTCTTTTCAGCGGCTTAAAATGATCTTTGGCAAGGACATAGCCTGAGGAAGATTGCTTACGCACTGGGGGCTGGCAAGATCAAATTGGCTGTTGATTCCAGTTATCAATCTGTTGGGGCTGTCCTCACCCAGGAAGATGAAAATTTTTGGGAACTCCTTCTCTCTGTGAATCCCTGTTATTTTCAGATGTAGAATCCAGGTACTCCCAACCAAAACTGGAACTCTTTGGAATGGCTCAAATGTTGAAGAAACTTCAAACTGTCCTCTGGGGTCAACACTTTGAGTTACAAGTCAACGTACAATCCATCATCAAAATGATCAATGCCCCCAGCCTCCCAAATGCTCCTATGACCCGTTTGGTGGCCTTTATCCAGCTTTTCTTGTTTGATATTGTTCATAGGCCTTGCAAATCCTTCACCATTCCCAATGGTTTATCTTGAAGCCCCCTTGGAGAAGAAGAATTGGATGTTGGAGTGGACTTTGATGAGGAGGAGCCTTTAATTTTTCCAGTCTTCACCTGTTCCTCTCAAACTTACTCTGGCTTCCAACAAGGTTTCTGGCTAAAATTAGAGCAGTACCTCTCCACTCTCCAAAGGCCTCCTGATCTCTCTGCTAAAGATTTTAGATTGCTCAAGAGGAAGTCTTCCAACTTCTTTGTCCAGGGTACTAGGCTTATGAAAAGAGGCAATCCTTGTGCTCTAATTGTTGTCAAAATCCCCTGCAAGAATGATTCAATCCTCAAAAGTCTCCATGAAGGCCTTGGGCATCTTGGGGAAACCAAGACCTATTGGCGTATATCCAAACAATTCTGGTGGCCATCTTTGAAGAAATCAGTCTCTCAATGGTGCAAGAGTTTTGAAGTATGTCAGAAACGTGATCTTAGGCGCCCGGCTGAAATTTTTTATCCCATGGGAGAGTCCAGTGTCTTTGGAAGGATTGCTATGGATGTGGTTCACATTAAGGCTGGTGGAGCTAAGTACCTCATTGTTGCTAGAGATGATTTTTCTGGATGGGTTGAAGCAAAATTCCTTAAGAACCTCAGCTCTGAGTCAGTAGCAGCTTTCCTTTACAAGACTTGGACAATGCGCTATGGCTTGGCTCAATCCTATTCAACCAATGGTGGCTCTGAGTTTGTTGGCAAACTGGACAAAATGATCCAATCACTTCCTGGTCAACATAGGGTGACCACTCCTTATTATCCTGAAGGACAAGGCATGGTGGAAAGAGGCCATGCCTCTTTGAAGGCTGCTCTTGTCAAGTTGGCTAGCAAGAGTGGAAAGAATTGTTGCAAATTTCTTCCTCTGGTCCTCTTCTCCGATTGAATTTCAACTAAGCAAACCACTGGATACTCACCTTAAAAAATTATCTCTGGAAAAAGGGCTGTCCTTCCTCTTGATCTGGAAATGGAATCTTTCTTAGGTATTTCTTGAGAAAAGGTTTCTTCCACCACTGATCTATTGGTTGCAAGATCCAAGCAACTGGAGCAAAGTGAAGATGTTCAGGACAAAGCTTATCAGAAAATGATGGAGTCAAGGGAAAAATCAGTCCAGTATTGGGAGGATAAGCATTCAAATTGATTCAGGAACCCCTTGAATCCCGGTGATCTAGTTTTAGCTGACAACCAATCCTTGGAAACTTACTGGGGAAAGCTTTTTTCCAATCACTGAAATGGTCCTTATTGAGTGGTCTGTCAAGTCAGGGATGGATCATATCTTTTGGAGGAACTGGATGGTACTCAGATGGCCAGGAGATTCTCTGCTGATCAGGTCAAGAAATTTCATTGTTGTAGAGGCAACTTGGTGTCAAATAAATCCCTCTTTCGCGCTCCTCTGCTGTGACACTCCTCATCCTTCCGCAACTCATCATCCTTCTGTGCTCACTACCACCTTTCACGAATTTCCCGCGCGCATCCTTGGGGATCCCAAATCACTTCTAGATTCCACCACATACAACTATGAGGACTCACTGGAATCTTCACCAAGACTCTTAAGATCATCGCCTCGAATCATCAACTCTACTCCCAAGATCAACACTCAACATCTATTGTACCTTGATTTTCCTTCTCTTCTTCTTTTTATCTTTCTTTGCTTCTTCTTTTCTTTTCTTTATCCTTTCTGTTACTTTCATTGTGCTTGTTATCATCTCAATTCCGATGTCTTGCAACACTCTCTTCAATCCTGGACTGACTGGTAAGATCTTTTGTCCGTTGCCGGCTTTTCTATTTTTGTAAACCTGACCTTCAGCCTCTTTTTCCTTATCAAAGTTACTCCAATCGCGCCGCTCCTCTTTCCCATTGTGACTCTTTCAATAAACTCAACTATCACTCCTCACAGCTGTCTCGTGCTAGTTGTTGGTTATCTTATTTCTTTCTTTCTTTCTCCTCTTTCTTACTTTCTTTTCAGTTGTTTCTGAACTGATTACTCTTCCGGCGCAGCCCTCTTAAATCAAGAGTAATCAAGATTTCTTTCAACGACTTAACACTTGGATCAGAAGTAAGTCCTCCCAATTGTGCACCGCCAGGGTCATCAGCTGCCTTTTTGTTGTAAACTCTACTGTATGCCACATGCGTGAGCACCTGGGACGCCTCCTTCATTTTATTGCATTCAAATCTAGAAGATCCTCTTTGGATGGATCAATATATTCTTTTTAATCACCCTCAAGATCAAATGGCCATTTCTTGTGTTCAATCATCTTTCCTTTCTTTTTTTATGACATCAAGCTCAGATTCAGACTAGGGACAGTCTGTAAGTTTGGGAGAGATGTGGTGACCAAATCTGGACACCCTGGACCAGATGCAGAAAATTGAAAACATTTTTTACAATTCTTTTATTTAGGTGTTACTCAAAAAAAAATGGAATTTCTTTTTTGGTATCAGTTCCCCAACTTCCTCATCCTGTCAAAAATCCCTTTTTCCCATTGGTCTAGGAAAGGCCTTTCACGGCCTCACCATCTAGACACTGAGTTTGATTCCTTCTCTCGTCGTTCCCCCCCCTTCCTTTTGGCCAAACGCGCGGGCCAAGACCCGCTTGGCCAAGACATCATTGCCCTTCCAACTCACTTCAATCATCACCCTTGAGTTCACTCTCCATCATCAATGTATCCAATCCTCAACTGATCACCACCACCCAATCACCCACTCAGCTCTCTCAATCCATCAACTTATCTGCCACTTCTTACCTCAACAGATCCCTGCCAACCTTATCCTCAAACTACTCATCCTACCCTCAACCCACACCCTTGAGCGCCACCAAGATCTCCAATCAATTTGAGCCAATCATTGATTATCCTTCAACCTTCCTCAAGCTTGGTTGATTCTTCAATCATCATCCAACCCCCAACCCATTGATAACCTTCTTTTTCCATTGTCTTGGTGGTGGTCTTGAATCCATTGGTCGCCAGAATCCATGGGAACCTTACCGCATCACCCTCATCACCATTTTGGCTTGCTGGGTGAGATGTTGGAAGATCTTCCGACCGGGTAGTGTGGTGATCAGTCCACTTCTTTCCCACCCAATACCAAGAACTCCTCCCCAAGTGCCTTGACCGTCCCTTCCAACTCTTCACTCAACGGTCTCAATGATCAACAATCATTCAAGATGCCCCCTACTTACTCATTGACCTTCCCATCCACCAATACATCAACAACTCCCACCAACTTCCATCTTTGGGTGGGGGTGTGGAGTGTTGTCTACCACCCGCAGACACCCCCGGGCAGCCTGATCAGTTTTCCTTTCCCAACCCTTCCGCCTTTGGCCAAGGGGTGGGTGATCCGGTACTGTTGCGCGCGTCTATTCACGGACAGATGCAGGATAGGTGAAGGGATGAATGGATTACACCCTGTTCAGGCAGGCTGGACTTCCACAGGCCTGCGTGATCAAATTCTTCTGATCACCTAAAATTTAAAAAAAAAAAAAATCTTTTTCCGCTCCATTTGTAGTATCCCTTGTACATAGTCTAACAGGCCCTCCTTCCCATATAAGGAGGGGCTCTCCCCTGCCTTTGGGATCATTAACACATCCTATCCCCACATCACATCAGCACAGGGTATCATCATCATTTTCAACTTGAAATACATAATCCGTGGCGTCTTCATTCCCCTTTATTTGAGACAAAAATTTGGGTATATCTATGATTGTTGCTTGATCCTTGAGCCTCCATACTCAAACCCTTGATCCTTGATCCTTATCACCAACCAATAGCTTTGCTTGTTGAAGAAGAATTTGACTGATTAAATTATTGAGTGTGTTACACCACTCCTGATCCCTTTATCCAACCATACTGGTCCTGATTATCCTTTGATTATCTTTCTGGAACCAGTCACGTTTGACCAAAGAGGTTTTATTAAGCTTAAAACCTGGATTGTTAAACCTCTGTTCATCTCTTTTGAAGTTGAATTCGGCCATGCTACTCTTGAGTCCCTTGAGAAGTGTTGGGTTATTCTTGTTTGAATCAGTTATTTTTTGCTTCTAGAAGCTTCTTCAAACAATTAGCTTTTTCTTGTGCGGCCACCCACAGTTATCTGGTACCCTTCAAGCGCTTGATTGCGGAGAGTTGGGCAGTTTCATTGAGAACCTGGAGGTTGTTTGAGATTGAGTTGATCTTTCCTAAGCTTCTTCTGACAACCAGAGCTATTAGCCTGTGGGCATTGTTACTTACAATTGCCTTGTCTTGTTGAACTCGGAACAAACCTTGACTTCTTCTATTCAAGTTTTCCCCAGCACCATCTTGCCTCAGATAGTGTTGTCTTGCCAGGTACCGACTACTGTCATCTTTATCCTCTTACATTTGGTCCCCCGTTTACCAGGTTCTGGACTTTTATCTTGGTTACATTTAAATATTTTTTTAACACTCAGGAGGGCAGCCTAAACAGCACCTTTCCCCTCCGCAGAACTGCCACGGCCTAGCACCATTTGGAGTCTTTCACCGGAGCGCACACTGCCCTGTAATATGGCTCTGCGTAATCCAATCCCGCTTTTCACTGGACCCCGCTGCACGCACCTGCTTTGTAGTCCGATTTGGCAGACGGCTTGAAATTTCCTTCCCAGAAAGCAGAGTTGCGCCTTCCCCATCTCGCCAACATGTCCCCCTTCAGAGTTGGCCAATCCAGGTTCCAGTAGCCTCTCATCTCTTCTACGTCCCAACGCTCTTCTGCCTCCTTGATGAACAGGACGACATGGAGCGCCTTCTCAAAATTTGATGCACCTTCAGAGTCTGAAATCATTTCATACCATGAGATGAATTGCTCCACATCCGTGGTGTTGAATTGAATATGAGGGTAATCCTTTGGGCTGGTGCAGAGGGGGTGGGAGAAGGGGGAAGAAAGAGGGTCAACTGCTGCTAGCATCCGTAATTACCTTTGAGAGACTTTGACAAAATATTGTTCCTGGCCAGACCCCCAGATGTGGAAACAAGAGGGGTGATACCACCAATGTTTTCCTCAAGTTCCAGAAGTTATTGGTCTAAGCCTCTGTAAGGAGATTGGATGCAATGAGTTTAAGAATAGAGAGAGTGATGATAAGATAAATTCCTTCCCTCCAATCCTTCTTATACCGTTTCCTGGCGGTCTGGTGATATGAACTATATGATTCAAACCCGGAGTTGAGAGTGAGGTGTTTTTAAGTCCTACCCTTCAACCCTAACCTATGTACAACCACAAGCAACAGGATAGATGAAATATGACCCCAAGTAAAGAAACCTAGCACCACCCTAACCCTACCCCGTCCAAAACCCTCCCCTTTGATATTGCGTACCTCCTGTTTGTCCTTCTCATGGTGCAGCCCTCCGCCGCGCCCTACTCAGAGCCCCCCGGGTTTATCCATCCGCGCGTGTCCGTGGATCCTGGGATCCGTGATTTGGCCCGCCCTTATGCCCGCGCCAACCTCCGCTGTGCCCTACTTGGAGCCCCCGGGTTTATCCGTCTGCGCGCGTCCACGGATCCCGCAATCCATGAGTCGTACCACGCTTATGCCCGCACAAAACTTCCGGGCGTGTATAACCCCTGATTGCCCCTCCCTTGCCTTCTAGACTAGCCACCAAAAAGCTGGGTTTGGCGGGCTCCATCACTTGTTCTGCGTTCCCTGGGCGGGTCATGGCCTGCAAATCAGCTCCCAATCCAAGTTTATAAATACAACACTACATTGGCAGGATCAGAATATGAATTTCATAGTTCAGGGGAAGAGACTGAATTTGAATTGGGATCACTTAATTTTGAATTAAAATTATCTTTGGAGGAAGAAAACATGTAGCAAAGCTCAACAAGAAGCTTATCTTTGGTGAGTATTCATTTCATTGATCTGATTGAAGAAATGAATACTAAGTTAGTTTTGATGATTGAAACTGAAAGTGAAATACCTCAATCAAATACTGAAGGAATTCCAAAATTTCTTGGGTAAGGTTTGGGATCCAATTGGAGAAAGGAATTGCGGATTTGGATTCATTTCAAAATCTCTTGGTTAGGATAAACATGGATGGCTTAAAGTGAGAAAGGAAATGATTGAAACATAAGTCAAACATAAAGCATGCTACATTAAGATGCTTGGTGGTGAGAACAAGGTAGAGAAGATTAAACAAGGTCTTGATGTTGAAGACATCAATCAAAAGATTCCCTCTTCAAAATGGTTGGCTAAAATAGATATGGGAGAAATATTATCAGACACATATGCCAGACCTATATTTTTCATTTCATTGGAGGCAGGTTTTTCTTATACCCCAAGGAACAATGGTGTTACAGATCAATGAGACCCTATTCATATTTCCTTTGTAAACAATAACCACTGGGTTCCATTGGTACTTGAGGGAGAAATGATTCCAATCCAGCCCAGTGTAGCAAAACCACATTTCTTTTTTTCTAAAAAATCCTCTTATTGGGTTGATCATCTCAAATATCAACTGCAAATGTATTCTAGATTATAGGTATTATATACTTTGACCTAATTTCATCATTGCTTTTCATCTTAATTTTAATTCTAATGCAACTAACAATTTCTATCAATATAAAGGACTATCAAATTTTTAACATCATTATGTTGGGTGTTTTGAGTTAACATCATTATATTGAGTTTTCTGAATCAGACTTTAATAGTAATTCAGTTCAACTTGTGTTGAGCTGATTCCATCATAAGGAGTATTTTACTCCTCATGATGGGATCAGCTTAACAGAAGTTGAACTGTTTTTTTTGGTGTTTTTAGTTTAGGGCTAGTCAAGTTACTTGTCTTTTTTTTTCTAATTAAGGGCTAGTCCAGTTCTTGCTGATTTTTTTGGTGTTTTTAGTTTAGGGCTAGTCCAGTTGTTTTTTTTGCGTCTTTTTACTTTAGGGCTAGTCCATTGGATAGTAAAAGTTTTAGTTTATTTATTTATTTGTTTGCTTTTTTAACAAAAAATGAACATTTTTTGATTTTTTGGTTGATTTCTGTTTTTTTGAAAGGTTTATTTAGTTTATGGGTTATGTTAGTACCCTTTCATTCCAATTTTTGTTTGGCTCAAAGCAGTCTGAGGATGTGTGGGATTTCACAAGACTACATTCAAGCTGTGTGGAGTTCTACACGGCTGGAATTTACTCTTGCCCCATTGTAAACAAGCCTGGACCGTGGTGTGTGGGCTGCGCAGTTTCCAAACTACTAAATTTGAGCAGTGTGGAGTTCTAAAGGGATGGAATGTATTTGTGTGGCATCTCACACAATCCCAGACCATGTTTTGTTGGCTGCGCAGTTCTTTGAGCCGTGTAGCAAGCAACATGGCTTGAATGTGGTCGTGTGGCATGCCACACAGCTCATTTTGAGTTTTTTCCATGGCTCAATGGGCCTTGAATTTAAGATTTCCCTTAATATATGAATGTTTTTTTTTAGGGATAAAGGATTGTTTTTCTTGAAATGAGGAGAATAAATAAATATAGAAAATAAAAGGTTTTAATGAAAAAAGGACCAAATTCAATCAACCAGAAATGATTTAGGATGTGATGGAATGATAAGTGTGATGAGATTGATGAGATGGAATGGGATTGGAAGAAATGTAATTAAGATTGGAGAGGTTGGCAAGGGTAGTTTGATGGGAAGTCTTGAACCAAATTGGGAGTGTTGCAAAGATGATGGGATTTCTCCCTTGAAGTGCAATCCTCACAGGACTGGAAGCCATTTTGTTTGAAAATTTATTGGAGTTTTACTTTGGGTAACCTGGAATCCAGAATACGGCTTACTTCCCACTTGGGATGATCTTGGAAATTTACCTGTTCTGGAGGGGGATGAGTCTTGCCCGGGTATAGGCCCCAAGCAGGCTACGGCAGACATACATGAAAGACTGGTTGGATACCTTTCCATTTTTCAGGAAAGGTAAGTTTGAAGGCGTTGGGAGAGATGAATCATTCAACTTTGAAGTTGCAAAGTTTTCTTTCAGAAAGTTTTTATGTTTGTAGAGTACTATGAGTGATGTCAGCATTGAGAAATACCTGATTTTCTACCGCAAAGTTTGGTGCTGTAGTGAGAGGTTAGTCTGCTTGCTCCTTGTAGCGCTGTTTTGCTGCTTTGAGGTTGGTTCAAATTTTAAATTGAAGAGATTGAATTTGATTGAGATAATTGATAGCAGCTTGAGAAGATGCTACTTTAATAAAAGAAATGAAAATTTGACAGGCTGAAAGAACTTTATTATTAGAGAAGGTTCAAGAACAGCATGAGAAACAAGAAAAGATATGAAGGAGGAAATAACCTGAAAGAACCAAAAGAGAGGTTGAGCTAGACTCCGGTAGGCGGTTAGAAACACGAGAGAGTCACAGACAAAATCAACTAGAAGGTTATTCAGGAGTCAAGGTCAATCTGGGATCCAAATTGATAGAGAGACAAAGATTGTGAAGAGACACTTACCCAACTGAGAGGACCTGAGAGCCCTAAGGGCAAACACAGGTTCTCAGTTGAGCATTACAAATTGGAAACCATGAGCCAGATACAGAGTGCGCGCACTGGGAAGATGATGACTGAGAAGCACGCAGGCACGGACTCCAGACCAAAAGGAATGAAACATAAAACAACAGAACAGGAGTGAACCATGATGAGAGAAAAAGTCTAAGTTGAGATTCTGACACCCTCCCTGGCTTTTACTTTCATCGGACATGAATAAAGTCTAGACAGTTCATCAGCGGGATGCGTGACAAATCTTTGGTGAGGAAGTCGGCACAATTTTCTTTATACAAGGTTTTCTTCATTAGTATGGTGCCTTTGGCTATTTCTTCCCGAATGAAGTGATGTCAAAGGTCCATATTCTTTGATTGGAAGTTGGATTGGTTTGCTTGCTGCAAATCCAACTTTATACATCCTTTGTTGTCCTCATGAATTGGATTTTGTGCGTTAAACACGCATCCCATCACTTCACTGAGGAAGGTTTGTATCCACAGAACCTCGTTTACCCTGTCCCCAACTGACTTGTATTTGGCTTTGGTCGTAGAAAGAGAAACCGTCGCCTGCTTTCTTGATTTCAAAACTATCAGGTTCCCATTCCAGGTAACCACGATGCCGCAGATCAAGCGACGCGTGGAGGGACCCAGTCAGAATCAACATAGGCAGAGAGTGAAGAGGAGGGATTTTCCGCAGAGAACTCAATACCTTTGTGAGCTGTATGGGTGAGATAATTTAGTACCTTTAGCGCGGCGTTGTAGTGGGACATGCCTGGTGCATTAAGGAATTGTGCCAGGTAGTTTGCAGAGAAATTAATATCAGGTCTGGTTTTGACGCTTAAGTAATTGAGCTTGCCAATAATTTTCCGGTAATTGAGACTGGAGGCAATGAAGTCAGCTTTTTCTTTGTCTGTGGCTGGAAGAAGCTTGCCGTGGGGGACAAAAGGAACTGAGTTTTCTTTGAAATTTGGTAGCGGATACACGGCTGCAATGGAATTGATGTAGGACTCTTGAGAGAGCTTGATCAAACCAGGAGCCTGCAGAATGTTGATTCCCAGGAGCAACGTAGATTCTTGAAGGTATTTCATTTTGAACCAGCTTCCAATGAGAGTGGCCAAGTTTTCCGGATGCTTTCTGAAAATGGCGATGTCATCTACATGTATGTACAGCCAGGTATCTTCGGAGAAGAATACACAATGATTGCTACCGCTTCTCTTGAACCCAGAATCCAACAACCAGTTGCTGAGAGTAATGTACCAGGCTTGAGGGGCTTGTTTGAGACCATAAAATGCCTTCTTAATTCGCAAAGTTTTCCCCAGAGGGACCTTCACATTAGGAGGAACGTTGATATAGATCCGCTCTGCTAGCAGAGCATTCAGGAAGACGGCCTTGACATCAAGTCGGTGAAATTTCAGGTTTTTGCACAGGGCAAAAGAGATCAGAAGCCAAAGAGAGCTCTTGTTGCCAGTTGGTGCAAAGGTGTTGACAAAGTCAACTCCTTAGATCTGATTAAATCCCTGCGCACACACTCAAGCCTTGAATTCCACAATCTTGTTCCTAGCATTTCTTTTTGTCCTAAATACCCAGATACACTTTATTTTTGAAAGGATTTCAATGTTCTCCACCTCTTCCAATACATCATAACTATCAATATTACCCACCTCCTTTTCCATTGCATTAATCCATTTGAGCTTGTACTTGCTGTCCACAGCTTGTTTGAGGGTCTTCGGATCTTCATAGTCAGCATCAACTAGGTAGATTTGCAAATTGAGTCTTCTTGGATGATTGACAATGTTATTGGTTGAGATTTCAAACATGGGATTTACCAAATTGGTTTCCAAGGCAAGGTCAGGAGAATCTGGTTGGCTGTCTTCCGGGTTGCCGGAACTGGTGATTTGAGGAGGCAAGAGATTGTTGTCAAGATTGGTAACATTGTGAGCAGAGGGATCAACCAAGACAGAGGGTTCTATTTCCGGGAGAGGGTTTTCTGAGTCTGAGTTTGAGGGCACACCAGAGCCAGAGAAGTTGTTTTCTAGGAATTGTACATTTGCAGTGATGAAAACCTTGTTATTGGCAGGATTGTAAACCCGGTAATTGGAAAATTCATTGGCAAATCCGTCAAGAATTCCCTGAAAACCAGATTGGGTGAGCTTGGATTGTCTGAGATGCTTGGGAATGAGAAAAATTGAGGTGCATCCAAACGGTTTTAGAAAGTGGTGGTTGGCTTTTCTTTTGTACCAGAGTTTGTAAGGGAGGAGGTTGTCATTTGGGTAGACAGGGAGAAAATTGAAAAGATTTGTTGATGTGTTGACTGCTTCACCCCATAATCTACATGTCAGCTTTTCTTGCAACATGAGGCATCAAGCCTTTTCCATTATTGACCTGTTGGCTCGTTCTGCAAGGCCGTTTTGTTGTGGGGAATAAGGTGGTGAGAGGAGGTGATTAATACCTGCTTACAGGAAGAACGACTTGAATTCCTGACCAATAAACTCACCTCCATTGTTGGTCAATATGTTGACGATTTTGGAGTTGTGGAGTCGTTCAACTTTCTTTACATATGTCTTGAAAGCATTGAGGGTTTTGTCTTTTGAATGAAGCAGGGAAACAGACTTGAATCTGGAAAAATGATCCACAATTGTAAGGAAGTAGCCGCTTCCACCAAAATTGGGAGTTGAGAAAGGACCAAATAGATCCATATGAAGTCTTTCAAGCATTTGGGTGACAGGTTTGAAGTGGCTATTGAAAGGAGTTGAAATCATCTTCCCTATTTGGCAGGTTTCACAGTTTGACGAGTCAGTGAATTTTGCGTCAGGAAAGAGAGCCTTCAACTCGGCATTGCCGGCATGACCAAGTTTGAAGTGAAAATTGGAGGGAATGGAAGTTTTGAGGAGTGCTTTGGCCTTCTTCTGCTCAAATCTGATAATGCACAGCTCTAGTAAGTTTTTGGAGGTAGACCCAATAAGCTCGAAGTTATCCAAGGTGATGAAAGACCCAGCAAATCCAACTTTCTTGATTGTAACCCCCTTGGACCTAAATTTTGATAAGGAAATCAGGCATTGATTGATGTTGGGTACAAGAAGCACATCTCTTAATTTGATCCAAGATCCTTTGTGCTTGAGAAGAATAGCATCTCCTATGGCAACAGCATTGAGGGCGTTGTTATTGTTACCAGTTCCAATTTTGATTGAGGTTTTTCTAGGGTTGTGTATCCACCAAGGATCGTTAACTATATGATGTGACACCCCGGAATCAAGCACGGGGATTAAGGAATTGGGGAGTGAGGAATTGTTTTTCAGGTATATCTGCGCACTGAAGCATGCAAAGTGCTCCTGAGGGGGTTCTTCAGGATTTGGAGAGGCTGTATCTGTGAGGTGAGCTTGTCCTTGAGAATTTTTGGAGGATTTGAGATGAGGATTGAGATGAGGATGCAGGTACCAGCAACGGCTCTTGGGGTGATCTGCGAGGGGATTATGTTTGTCCTTAGCACACGGATGTTTGGGCTCCCTTCTTTTTGATTTTTCTTCCAAAAATTTGTACAGCGCCACTGATGTTTTGTCAGTTGAGGGGATTTCGGAGGTTTGAGTGGATTCAAGGTGGGTGACTTCTTGGGGATTATTCAAGACTTTGGTGGGATGTTTCAGAATATCCTCATTTAGAAGAATGGAGTCGACTACATGGTAGAATTGAGACGGCAATTTGGCCAGAATCGTGTAACTGAGGATGTCTGCAGGTACTTCAAGACGGACAGTGGCCAGTTTGTTCATGAGCTTGCAAAATTCTTGGATTTAAGCAGAGAGATCCCCGGTGAATTGGTAATTTATGAAGGAGAGCCATATTCGTCCTCGCTTGGTAGTTGAGAGAGAAGCGTATTGTTCCAAGATGGCCGGCCAGATGGCTATAGGATCAGATTTATTAGTGGGATTGATGATGGCATCAAACGCAGTGTCCCAAAGGTGTTGAATAAGAAAATCAGCAGCTTCTTAACCCTTCTTTTTCTGAGCAGCGGTAATTGGTATGACCGGATCCTTGTTATCTTTGCCTTCAGTATATTTGAGGAGACCTTTTTGATGAAGATAGCTTTGAATATGTAGGGACCAAGAAGGATAGTTTGAGTCATTGAGGATGAGTAGGTTGCTCCGTTTGGAGGTGTCTTTCCTGTCTGACATTGTATCAATCTTTTTGTTCTTTTAGTCATAGGCCAAGAGTGAGTGATTTGGGACTGTAAATCTGAAAATTTGACAGGCTGAAAAACTTTATTATTAGAGAAGGTTCAAGAACAGCATGAGAAACAAGAAAAGATATGAAGGAGGAAATAACCTGAAAGAACCAAAAGAGAGTTTGAGCTAGACTCCGGTAGGCAGTTAGAAACACAAGAGAGTCACAGACAAAATCAACTAGAAGGTTATTCAGGAGTCAAGGTCAATATAGGATCCAACTTGATAGAGAGACAAAGATTGTGAAGAGAAACTTACCCATTTGAGAGGACCTGAGAGCCCTAAGGGCAAACACAGGTTCTCAGTCAAGAATTAAAAATAGGAAACCATGAGCCAGATACAGAGTGCGTTCACTGGGCAGATGATGACTGAGAAGCACGCGGGCATGGACTCCAGACCAAAAGGAATGAAACATAAAACAACAGAACAGGAGTGAACCACGATGAGAGAAAAAGTCTAAGTTGAGATTCTGACAAGAAAAAGCTGGTTTTCTGCCATAAAGACTCTTGAAGGGAAACTGTTTGGTGGAGGAAGGAGTGGATTTTTTGTAGGCAAACTTGGCTAATGGGAGCCATTGCAAACAGTTGTCCTTTTGATAGGCAACATACATCCAAAGATACTGTTTGATAATCTGATTAAATTTCATGTTTTTCTCATCCTTTTCAGGGTGGTAAGCCATTGATAAGGTGCAATTGATCTTCAAATGTTGGCATAGCAAGATTCAGAAGCTACAGATAAAAAAAGATCCACAATCACTCAATATATTTTTGGGATAAAATGTTTTCAAAATACATATTCTATGAATAAATTATCTAAATCTTCCAAAGAGGTGGTCACAGTACAGAAAAGAAATAAAGCCATCTTTCAGAAGCAATCTACTACTACTAAAATATTATCATAACCACTATAAATTGGTAATTGCAAAATGAAATCCATTGACACAAATTGCCAAGGAATAGGTGGTATTGGAAGTAGCTGGAGCAGCCCATACTTCCAGTTTTTCAAGGAATTGTTACAAATTTACTCATAGCACGGTCTAACATAGGCTTTTAATTCCTGGGTTGTACCAGGCCAATAGAATTATTGTGCAATATATTGGTACTTTTTATCCTCTCCTTGATGACCAGCAAGTGCAGAATCATGCCAAAACTTGAAGGTATCTAACTTGATGTGAAAACTATCAGTTACTAATATACAATCTTTATAAAATAAATGACATTTTAATCAATACTGTAATCACTATCTAATAAAGGTTGGAAGCTTTGTCTCAAAGGTGGGTAATGATTTAATATTTTTGGGAAGAATTGTTGGAGAAGTGTGTCCAAAATTTTTCAGGGTTGTTTTTGGAAAAGGTGTTCCCCCCCCCCTGGGTAAACTTTGTCCCAATGCAAAAAAGCATTGGGGACTACTGCTTGTTTTCCTGGGTGTTACATGATTTTAAACTTCAACTTGGATAGGACTATGGCCCAAACTGCCTGTCTGGGTTTAAGAACCTTTGAGATAACGAAATACATCAGAGAATCGTGATAAGTTGAGACCTCAAAGGGTTCCATGAGACTTAAAAGGTATGAAAACCATTTCTTCAAGAAATAAAAAATTGCAAGAATTTCCTTGTAATGACTCTTGTATTTATCTCTGCAGCAAGCCATTTTCAAAACTCAAAGGCCACGGAATGAAAAAGAGAGGAAAAGGAAGCAAACTGCAAGATTACTGCTGCAAATTCATAGTCGCTTGCATCTTTTTCCACAAGAGTGCAAGCTAGCTTGTTGAAATGAGAAAGTATTGGAGCAATGGTGAAGGCTTGCTATAGCACTTTGAAATCCAAAGCCACTTTTTCTGTAAAAGGAAAATTAGTGTATTTTTGTGGAACATTAGAAATATTCATGTTTTTCTTGGTGTAATGCTTGATAAACCTAATTTGAAAATTACTGAAACCAAGGGAAACCTGAATTTATTTGACTCAAGAAGGTGCAAGCCAATTCAATATGCGCTGATGTTTGGCTGTGTCCTTTGATAGCACTTGCTGAAAGACTATGACACCTAAAACATGAAGAGAATGAATGTGAAATTTGCACTGAGAGGCTTTTGGAAAAAGGTTTTTCTTCCAAAGTTGCTGCAGCACCTCTCACACATGTGCAATGTGACCTGACAATTTTTTTAGTAGAAAAGTATATTGTCAAGATAAAGCACCAGGTATCTCTCTGCAAGGTCAGGAAAAGTTTCATTGACATAATGTTGAAAAGTGGAGGGAGCATTGCAGACACCAAAAGGCATGATAATATACACGTAACTGCCAAACTGTGTTCTCATTGTGGTAATGTAATCATGAACCTTTGCAATGCAAATCAGGTTATAGACACCTCAAAGATCTAACTTTGAGAAATAAGCAGATCCATGGAAGATAGTGAGGAGGTGCAAAATAGGAAGTTGTCATGCTTCAAGCTTAAGTATTATTGTCTCCCTCACTTTGACACATCGTTTCCTCAGTACCATCTACCTCAGTCCATACGCATGACACAAATAGAAGCAAAAAATCAATGGTTCCTTCCGTGTATTTACTCTGGATTGCATAAAAACATTCCATTCTTGGCAACTGACTCAGCAGCTTCTTGCAAACCTTGCAGTTAACTCTACTCCAGTTGACCATCTATTTGAGCTCCGCTCTTCCACCCTGGGTATTCATAGCCCTTGGTTTCCCATTCCCAGTCAAGCACTCTCTCTAGCTTGCACCCATGCTAGTTAGCCACACCAACTGCATAGTTTGCAATTGGACTAGTCCCTTACCCTGCATAAGCTAAATCCTCATATTTGCATTGTCTCTCACGTTACTCCTTCCTATCCCATCTGTTACACCCTTGTAAGTCAGGCTCTATTGCCTCCAATCTACCTTATGACCTTGGAAACGTCTTTACTTTTATCTCATTTTCAAATCTGTTCATGTCATTCATTTTCTCATTGCCTCTTAACTGTATTTTGCTGTTCATCAGGTTTTATCTAGTCACTTTGGATTACCTTATAAAGGCTATGGCCCTTTCCTGAAGATTGTCTCCTCAGTTAGTTAATTTCATATGTTCTTGCATTTTGCTAAATCCAGTCATCACATTGGGATTGGCTTTAGTTTCCTTTCCATCACAACAATTCATCCCTCTAACTGTGTGTCAAGTTACTCAATCATATGTTTGCACTTTGCAGTTATCTTTGCTACCTTGAACTTTCCCTTCAACTTGGTATCTCCCTTTGTGCTCACAATCATCTAAGCTTGCCCTATAGTATGTGGGGTGGTTCTTTGACAGTAAATTAACTAAATCAACTCATCTATTGTATTTTTCCAGCCTATAATAGATTTCTTTTACAATGTAACGTACTTTCTTAACTGGGAATGCTTCCCTCACCCCTTACAATGATGATATCCATTGGGTAGAGAGATACAGCATTTTTTGGGCCAGAAACCCTTTAGAACCTGTTCCTTCTTCTAAATCACCTTTGGTGTAACCTCTTGATGATCCCCTTGCTCCCCCTTGGCAAGCGGTGGATCCCCTAAAATAAATCAAAAACTACAACCACTATTTGGATGAAACCTTGACTTGTAGTAGATAAAGGGGTCACACTAATGCCCTCAAACCCAACACTTCAACCTTGATCTCAACCCTGATGCAGGCTCTTAACCAAACTGCCTTGAAATCTGGTCCAAGTGGCCCTAGCTTTTGTACTCCCGGCATGAAGCAGCCTGATCATTTTACTGGGGGATGACCCCATAAACTTAGAGCCTACTTACATTCTTTTCAAATCATCTTCTAGAAAAATCCTCATAATTTTCCTACTGATAGAAATAGAGTTATGTATGCTTCTTCCTTCCTTGGTGGATGAGCCTCCCATTGGTTTGAACCTTACCTCAAACTATTAGATAATACTATCCCCACTTGTATCCTCAACAACTGGGAAAATTTTGAGCAGTAATTTTTCACCCTTTTTGGAAATCCTAATGAAGTCCAAAACGCAGAATACAAACTTAATAACTTGGTCATGAAGTAGAATAGTATATTTTCTGTTTATATCTCCAATTTCCAAACTCAGAAGTCTTGCATCCAATGGAACAAGGGAGATCTCCTATTTCACTTTTGAAAAGGTTGACCAGCACACCTAATTGAGCAACTTGCAGTTGGGGGACATAAGGCGACCTCCCTTCAGCAGTTAATTTACCAGGTGATTGATCTTGATAATGGCTATCACAACAAGAAATGCCCTGGAGGAAACAAACATGGACCATCAACCTCGTCTTTGAAGGCAGATGCTCCTTGAAACAATCCTCAAAGAATCTGAAACAATCCAAACCAAATACAACCTTGCACTCAAACCTGAAAGGGAAGGCTGTTGCCAAAACTCAGAAGTTCCTGGAAAAAGAAACTGGGATGCTCCGGAAAAAAGAATGGTTAAGGAGGGAAAGGAATGGGCTATGTATGTATTGTGGAGGAAAAAATGATGTCAATAGTTGTGCAAAGTGGCTAGCCTGTGAAGCAGCTAGACATTCAAAAAATTAGCTTGTAGTTTTTCTGATACTTTCAAGGAAAACTGCACATTATCTAAATTACACCAATTCAATCTTTGCACTTGCAAGTCACTAGGTGCTCCAAGCTTGAGATTTGTCCTTTTTCATTTTTGACAACTCCCCTTATTGAGTTTTGCTTGATTCTGGTGCTAACATTTCATTTATAAGTGAATCTTTTGCCACTTCCAAAAATCTTACATGTTTTAAGATAGATAGGTTCCCTATCTATTTAGTAAGTAGTGCAACCAAGCCCTCTCACTGGGTTTCCCAAAAGGCAAAATGGACCTTTGTATTCTCCAATTTCCCCAGCTTTGAATGGGAATTTTTTTTCTTGGATATTCCTGGAATGGATGATACCATTCTAGGCCATGATTTCCTAGTTCACTGAAATTTGCATGAGAATTAGCAAGAAGGAGTAATTAACCTTCAAACCTTGCAACACCAGAAGGCTAACCCTTCAGTCAAAAAGGAATTAAAAAACCTACCTGACACTGTCATTGAGTTGGATGACACTTTTCCGCCAGGAGATTTGCAATATCCTGACTTCCATTCCCAAGTTACCTCTTCAAATTTAGGTGTTATTGCTCATTTTTCCAACTTACCCTTTCCTTGTTTCTTTGAAGAGAAATAGGCACCACCCAAACAGTGTATCTTGAGCTCCTCAATCATCTTGCATAATGCAAGCACTTCAAACCCCATGCTCAAAGATGACAAGATTTAAGATCTGGAAATCATTCAAGGGTTTTTAACTCTGGTTTATCATGATTTTTCTGATTTCTTTTTAGCTTTACAGGGAGATAAACTTACCCCATCCAATCCTTATGATCACAGGATTGAACTTACTGGCCCACCTCCGGCACCCCAACCAGTCTACTCTCTCTCATTGCGTGAATCAACTGGGCTTCAAGAATACATTGCGGAAAATGTATCAAAAGAATTTCTTTGACCAAGCAATTCAAATACCAGTTCAACTTTCCTATTTGTTCCAAAGAAATATGGCCTAATTTGCCCATGTGTTGACTACAGGAAAATGAACCAGGTAACCCAGATTAATGCTTATTCAAAACTGCCTATGTCACATGTCCTCACTCTCTTCCATGGAGCTGCTTATTCTTCAAAGTTGGAACTTTGAGGCGCCTATAACCTAGTTTTCATTTCAAAAGTTCATGAAGATTTGACCGCAATGAGAACAAGGTTTGGCAGTTATGAGTATACCATCATGCCTTTTGGCCTCTGAAATGCTCCTTCCACTTTTTAACACTTTTTCAATGACACTTTTTCTGACCTTGTAGAGAAATGACTCATGGTGTATCTTGACAATATACTAGTCTACTCAAAAACTCTTGAGGATCACATTGCACATGTGCAAGAGGTGCTACAGTGACTTTGCATGAATGACCTGTTTGCAAAATCCTCTAAGTGTGAATTCCATACTCCTTCTCTTCAGTTTCTAGGCTTCATAGGCTTTTAGCAAGGAATATCCATGCATCCCTCCAACATCCAGCGCATATTTGACTGGCCCCCACCTTTTTCTGTCAAATCTCTTGAAGTTTTCCTTGGTTCCAGTAATTTTTACAGGAGTTTTATTCAGCATTATGCCAAGAAAACCGTAAACCCTACTAACCTTCTTCAAAAAGATACTGATTTTTTTTTACAGAACAAGCTGCCTTAGATTTTGAAGCTCTGAAGAAAGCATTAGCTACTGCCCCAATACTGGCTCACTTCAACAAGCTAGCTCACACTATTGTAGAAATGGATGCAAGAAACTATGTGGTTGCAGGAGTAATCTTTCACTTTTCTTCCTCTTCTTCCCTCTTTCATTCTGTAGCTTTTGAGTCTGGGAAATTGCTTGCTGCAGAGCTTAATTACAAGATCCATGAAGAGGGACTTCTTACAATTGTTTTTTTTTGAAAACATGTTGTTCATACCTTTTTAGTCTTATGGAACCCTTTGAGGTCCTCACTGATCACAATTCTTTAAAATTTTTGGTGAGCTCGAAAGTCCTTACATGCAGACAGGCACAATGGGCCAAATACCTCTCCAAGTTCAACTTTACAATCACATACCTTCCTTGGAAACAAGCTGTAGTTCCTGATTCCTTATCACATAGGGACAAAGTTTACCCAGGGCACCAAAAACAACCCTGAAAAATTTAGGACACTCTTCTCAACCCAATCTGCCCAAATCAGTTTGATCATCACTCACCTCTGAGATACAGCTTCCAAACAATAAAAAGCTCAACTCAATTATTCCAAGTGAACTGAACTTTGCAAGAGTTTGAATCTATTAGATAGTAGTTCTGGTATTGAAGAAAATGATTATTTAGTTTAAAAGGACCATATATTAGTACCAGATAATCCTTGCATCAAGTTAGATATATTTGAGTCAAGGCATTATTCTCTGCTTGCTGGTCATCATAAGCAGGATAAAACCTACCAATTTATTGCACAAGACTTCTACTGGCCTGGTATGACCAAGGAAGTAAAAGACTATGTTAACACATGATTTGATTATAATTCTAACAAGTCCTCAAAACACCGGAAGTATGGGCTGCTCCAGCCACTTCTAATTCCGCCTATTCCTTGATACTTGCTGTCTATGGACTTCATTTTTCAATTACATATCTCTAGTAGTTATGTTGCTATTTTAGAAGTAGTACATTGCTTCTCAAAGAGGGCCTTATTTCTTTTCAGCAATGTGACAACCTTCTCAGATGCCCTAGCTAATTTATTCATAGAATATGTGTTCTCAAAAAATGGTCTCCCTGATAAAATAATTATTGATTCTGGATCTTTGTTTTTCTCTAGCTTTTGGACCTTGCTTCTCCAAAATTTGAAGATCATTGAAATTTATCAATCACTTACCACCCAGAAAAGGATGGGAAAACCAAGCAAGTAAATCAGATTCTTGATTTTTTTACCTCCCCTACCAAAAGGAAAACTGGTCAAAATGGTTCTCACTAGCCAGGTTTGCCTGCAACAACTCCACTCATTCCTCCACCAAACAGTTTCCCTTCCAGAATCTTTATGGTAGAAGCCCAACTTTATCATCTTTTCATGTAGCACCTTCTCAACCTGCCACTGATTGGCTTAATCACATTCATTCTCTTCAAACACAAATTCTAACCAACCTTGAAGCGGCAAACCAGTGCTACAAGGAACAAGCCAAACAACTTTGCACTCCATCCCCAACCTTTGCAGTAGGAGATCAGGTATGGCTCAATTTTTGCAATATTTGCAGTACTTGCCCAACGCAAAAACTCTCTGAAAGAAAACTTGGCCCCTTCAAAGTCAAATCAGTCCTTTCCCCTAATGCTTTTGAACTCACCTTACTGGAAAAATGGAAAGGTATCCACCCGGTCTTTCATGTGTCTCTCCTAGAGCCAGCTCAAGTCTTATACCCAGGCAAGACTCATCCCGCTCCTGAGCTTGTCAACGTCCAAGATCAGTTAGAGTGGGAAGTAAGTCATATTCTGGATTCCAGGTTACGCAAAGGAAAACTTCAATACCTTGTTGAGTGGACTTGCTTCCAGTACCACAAAGATTGAACCTCCTGGGAACCATCCCATCACCTTTGCAACACTCCCAATTTTGTTCAAGACTTTCATGTGAGTTACCCTTGCAAACCTTGCCAATCATCACTCCAATCCCATGGTGCACTTCCATCTTGTTCCATCCTATCAATCTCATCCCATTTCCTTACTTTATCTCCTCTCCAGTTCCTAAAATTTATCCATTTTCTTTTCAAAATATTTTATTCTTTCACGTTTTTTTATTTCACAATATATATATGATAACAATAATAAAATAAGCTTTATATTATAATAAAATAAGATTACAAATAAAATAAATTTTTTACAAATTTTCCTTTACTTCTCTACCCAATTCCTCCCAATGTTTGGTCAATTCGTCTACCATTGACCTAAATTCATCCAAATCATTTTCATTTATCAAAAAGGACATCATTTGCAAAACCATCATTTGCACCACAAGGTTCCTTTCAAATATTTCCTCACACCTTTCAGTCCAATCTCTTTTTGCACAGGCATTCCATCCACCTCCCTCCAAGAGCCCCTCATATGCTCTCTTCCTTTGGCCCCTTGAAAAACCTTCTCCAAGTTGCCAGTTAATTGGCTTGCATCAGTTTTGATGAGCACTTTGACTTGCACCCAGTTCCCTCCATCATGGCATTCCATTCCACTCCCTTCCATTCCACTCCCTTCCTCTATCTGCTGTTCTGGTCAATTCCTTCCCTCTGTCCTGTTTCCTTTTTCTTTGATTCCTTCCCTCTGTTCCATATCACCCTCTCCTTGAGCCATTATCCCTTCCTCCCTTGCTTCTTCAACTACTTCCAATTCCTCAGCTTGCACTTTTCCTTGCACCTTGGGATTCATTTTATTCACCTCAAATTTGGAAAACAGTCCAATATACAGTGGACGCGGTGGAGGCTTATTGGTAGTGTACCTTTGGAATGGTGGTAGTACTATCCATAAAAAAAATTATATTACTTCCATTTATTTTTATTTTATTATTAGTACCTAAGTCTTAAACTTACCAGGCTTTTGTATGCCTAAGAATTCAATCTCCCCCACTGGAAGTATATGATAGTTCACTTGCGGCTCAGACCTTTGGCTTTGAACCTCACTCCAAGAAGATACAGGGGTATCAACTATTGGTTTGCTATTCATCGGAAAAGTACAAGCAAAATTTTGCAGAAAAAAATTGGTTGCATTGGCCTTGGACACCTCTTGCAGCAGTACTAGGGACACATTTTTCATTTTGAAAAATACAGTTTTCACAACAGCAAGATGATGATGACAATATATTTTAATTATTAATCTATTTGAGAGACAAAGAAGGAGGGTAATAACTTAGGGTATACAGTACTCACAAAGAATTTTGGAATCAATGGGAAATTCATCTGAACACTTGCAGGAGCTTGAATCTTTATACCCAGGAAACTGTCACGCTTCAAGCTTAAGGATGATTTTCTACCTCAATTCAACATATCCTTTCCTCAGTACCATCTACCTCAGTCCATACGTGTGACACAAATAGAAACACAAAATCAATGGTGCCTCCCGCTTATCAACTCTGGTTTGCATAACAACCTTCCATTCTTGGCAACTGACTCAGAACCTACTTTCCCACCTTTCAGTTAACTCTACTGCAGTCAACCATCCATTCAAGCTTGGCTCTTCCACCCTGGGTATCAATAGCCCTTGGTTTCCCATTCATGTTCATGCACTCTCTCTAGCTTGCACCCATGCTAGTTATCCACACCAATTTTATATTTTACAATTGGACTAGCCCCTTAGCCTGCATAAGCTACATCCTCATATTTGCAGTGTCTTTCACATCACTCCTTCCTATCTCATCCTTTATGCCCTTGTAGGCTTCAACTGTATTTGCCTTGCATCTACGTTATGATGTTGGAAACTTCTATACTTTTATTTCATTTCCCAATCCGTTGTAATGAACAATTTTGGACACCTTGGGAAAAGAATTCAAAAATTTAAAAAAAAAAAAAAAAAAAAAAAAAATTTGAACTTAGAAAAAATTTGGATCCTTTGCTCTAACCCTTCCTGTCCTAATCTTGTTGCTCCTGCTCATCCTCATTGTGTTGCTCATTCTCATCCTCATTGCTTTGCTCATCCTCATCCTCATTGCATTGCTCATCCTCATCCTAATTGTGTCGCTCCTCCTCATCCTCATCGCGTCGCTCATCCTCATCCTCATTGCGTTGCTCATCCTCATCCTCATTGCATTTCTCCTGCTCATCCTCATCCTCATTGCGTTGCTCCTCCTCATCCTCATCGCGTTGCTCATCCTCATCCTCATTGCGTTGCTCATCCTCATCCTCATTGCATTTCTCCTGCTCATCCTCATCCTCATTGCGTCGCTCCTCCGCATCCTCATTGCATTGCTCCTCCTCATCTTCATCGCTTGCATCCTTTATTGCTTCCTCACTTTCATTGCGACCACCAGTTGTTCACCATGACCCTCCCCATTGCTTGGCCATGCGCAAATCATTGCCTTCCCTCTCATCATTGATTCATCCATCATGGCATCCTCATCAGCACCACCATCACCGCTTTGTTATTTTCTTTTATTTTAAAATTTCTTTCTTTCTCACCCCCCTCCAGATTTGGATGGGAGGGGGTGTTGCGTTGTCACTAGGTGTGCAAATGTCCGCACGGATGTTCGCAAGTGACAGGCTGGGGTGAGAATCTCTCACCCCAGTCTGGAATATTGGCAGAAGGGAACCGGGCCTCCCCAAACTTGAGCCTCATCATTGTGAAAAAAAAAATTCTGCTTTCATTTGTGTTATCCAATTGTAAATAGTTACAGGGCTCTTCAGCCTATAAAAGGAGGGGCTCTCCCCTGCTTCTTTCCATAATCAATCCTTCCCACTAATAAGAATTATGAGCTTCTGATCCAAGAGCTCCTTCCCTTGTGAAATTGATCACTTATCTGGATATATCTTTTGATTATCCCTTGATCCTTATCCCTTACCCTTGACTTTTTTTAAGTCCAAAACTCTGATCTGCCCTTCTGTGGCCCTGTTCCTTATCACCAACCATAGCCTTGATGGTTGAAGAAGAATTCATGAAATTAAATTCTTGAGTGTGTTATACCACTCTTGATCCCTTTTTCTGGCCATTATTTGGTCTTGATCATTCATTTGATTATCTTTTGGACCAGTAACGTTTAACTAAGAGGTTTTATTAAGTTTAAACCTGGAGTGTTAAACCTCCCTTTAATTATTCAAGTTTCATTCTGCCACACTATTCTTGAATCCTTGAGAAGTGTTGGGTTACTCTTAGTCCGAAATTTTTACTGTTTGTTCCAGTGATCCATAAACATATTGCATTGTCTTGTGCAGCCACCCACCGTTATCTGGTACCCTTCAAGCGCTTGATTGCGGAGAGTTGGGCAGGTTCATTGAGAACCTGGAGGTTGATTGGGTTTGAGTTGATTGCTCCCAAGCACCTGCTGACGACCAGAATCATTAGCGTGTGGGCGCTGTTACTTACAACTGCTTTGTTCTATTGGACTCTGAGAAAACTTTAACTTATTTTGTTCAAAGTCTTTCTCTTCATCATCTTGGTTCAGGTAGTGCTGCTTCCCCCCTCAGCTATTGTTGCTATACACTTATCCATATCCCATTTGATTCCTCATAAACAAAGTTTACTGGACCTTGATCCTGGTTAAATTTAAATTTTTTTGTAACACTCAGGAGGGCAGCCTAAAAAAGCACCTATCCCCTCCACAGAACTGCAAACTCCCTTCGCCGTTTTGAGTCTTACATTTGGTCACCCGGGACAGGATCAAACCAGCAACCTTGGGATTTACACTCCCAAATTTGTGGAATCAACTTTGAAATCCAATCTTTTTCTTTTTTTCTGTTTTTCTTTTTTTCTGAGTTTCTGTTTTTATCTAGATCTGATCCGTGGAGGCAACTTGTTCCAGAAGTAAGTCATCCCAATTGTGCACCATGAAGGGGTTTGATCTTAGTCGTTTTTTGTAAACCCTACCCTTGCCACACTTGTGAGCCACTTTGGAAATCTGTTCTTTGGATCCCTTAGGAAATATTTTGTCAAAATGGAATCTATCTGTACCCCTTCTACCTCTGTTTGGGCCAAGATGATCAAGATCAAACCTCAGAACAAGAACTGATGCTTTAACAGTACATATGTTGAACGGTTCCTGGATTCCTACAAGATGGCTGCTGAAGTGGACGGTGCCTGAAAATATGACATGGCTTATCAACTGCAATTCTTTATCTCCTCTGATGAAGTCATGGAAGTGATTGAATCATTCAATGGATTTGAATCCCATGACTGGGTTCTTCTTAATGAGGCAATGATTGCATATTGGGGCAAAATCGATATAGCTAGGTTCACTCTCCAAGATCTGGATGCCCTAGTCTCTCAATGGACCTCCAATGGTGGTATCTCCTCAGCCTCTGATTATCAAGCTTTAAGAAAATCTTGGGACCCTATCCAATCCTATCTTATCCAAAACAATGACATTGATACAGTGGACAAAATTTGAGTGCAATTTTTTCAGTCTTTCTCTCCAGGAGTGCAGGAAAGAATTAAGGATGAATTGGTGAAATCGTCACACGACCACCCCATGTACTATAGGACAATTCTTAAATGATTGTGAGCGCAAAGGAATGCCAATTGCGAGGGCAAGTGCAATAAGTGAGACCCAGTTGCAAAGTGCAAACTTGGTTATGCCGCTCAACAAATGGCAAGATGAATGGAATGTGTTCCGAAGAAGGAAACTCAACCTGAGTCCGATGTGATAACTAGGTTGCAGCAAAATGCAAGAAAGTATTAAATTAACTAACTGAGGAGACAATCATCAGGCAAGGGGATAGCCCTTATAAGGTAATCCAAAGTGACTAGATAAAACCTGGTGATAAGCTAACTAAAGTTGAAGT
Organism: Puccinia polysora; assembly: GCA_025617555.3. Taxonomy (NCBI): domain Eukaryota; kingdom Fungi; phylum Basidiomycota; class Pucciniomycetes; order Pucciniales; family Pucciniaceae; genus Puccinia; species Puccinia polysora. Next base: position 10,513,954 of record CM062634.1, on the reverse strand, counting down.
GGTGAGGCAATGAATGACAGGAACCGGATAGGAAATGAAGCAGTGGTATAGATCCAAGGTCTTAGCCTAAGTGCAAGACAATAGAATCTGAGCGTAAAATTGCATGACAATTTGGGATAGGAGAAATTGACGTTGAAGGTAATTCAAATGAGAGGTAATAGTGTATGCAGGGTAGGGACTAGTCCAATTGCAAACTATAAAGTAGTCATGGCTTAGTTAGACGTAGCTGCGAGCTAACAAACAATGCATGACTGAAGATGGAAGTCCGAGGCTGTTGATTGGCCAGGGAAGGAGATTGGATCTCATAATGGATGGCTGACCGGTATGGAGTTAACGGCAAAGTTCGCAAGTATATACTGAGTTGGTTGCCAAGATTGGAAGGTCAGCGCGAGCCAGAGGAAATAGCGGATTGCACCATTGATGTTGTGCTTTTATTTGTGTCACGCTTTTAGACTGAGGTAGATGGTACTGAGGAGAGGACATGTCAAAGTGGTGAAGACAATAATCCTTAAGTGCAAAGCGTGACAATTGCCCGGGTATAAAGACGCGAGCTCCTGCAAGCGTTCAGATAAATTTTCCCATCGATTCCAAGTTGTTAATTGTCACTTTATACCCTTATACGTTATTTAATTTATTACCCAATAGATTTATGATTTTTAAAAATGTTTTCATTGTTTTCCCGCTTGCAAAAACTGTATTTGCCGCAACAAGCAATGTATTCCTAGTGCTGCTGTCTGAGGCCTTCAAGGCAAGTGCAACAAATGTCACCTTTGCAAGGTGGCATGCAATTTCCCTATAAATGACGAGTTGACTGTTGAGGGTCCTTTGGAATCATCAAGGGAGATGCAAAGTCTTAGGTTGGCGCCAAGGGTTCATTACAAGATACCACCATTGCCTGAGATCAAATACTTGGGGACTTGAGTTCCTGGTGAGTACAAATCTGGATTGACTAATGATCATAAAATAGTAACTAATTTTGCTTGTTTTGCTAGTGTTGCCCCGTTTTCAAAGATATACTACCAAAACACCACCACCACCACCACCTTACTGGGGACCGCCAACTGAACTCCCGGGGGCCCAGATGAATGCCAAGGTGCAATGCAAAGTTTCCAGTGCGGAAAAGGTAGGAGTTATAACCAAGGGAGGGGGAAGAAAACAAAGCGGAAAGAGAAGTGGGAAATGGAGGAAACAGAAGTGGAGAAAAAAAAAATGGAGCGGGTTAATTAGAAGAAGGGAATGAAGGAGATGGAAGGGATGGAGTGGATGGGATGGAAGGAATGGAGGACCAAGGCAAAACGGATCCGGTGCATGTTTTAGGGCCGATCGAAATGGATGCAAGCCGCCTGAGGGACAATATTGGAGAAGGCACGTCGGGTGGCCAAAGGAAGAGAGCATATGAAGAGCTCTTGGAGGAAGGCGGGTGGAATGCTTGGCCAAAGTGAGCTCAGGTTGCGAGATGCAAGGAGATTTTTGAGAGGCACATCGTGACAGAAAGGCTGGTTCTTCAAAGAATGTCCGCATTGATCAACAATGAAGACCTGGATACTTTTCAATCCATGGTTGCGGAATTTACGGCATATTGGGAAGATTCGGAGAAAGAAATAAAAGAAACTTTCTAATTAAAAATATATATTTTCTTTTTTTTTATTATTATTATTATAAATAGAAATGTTATTATAATTTTTTTTTTTAATAATAAAGAATGAAATTTTTATTTAGTAGAAATGAAAGGAAAATTAGAAAAAGAATAACACGGTGAGATGGAGGAATTAACTGATGGAATGATGATGAAATAAAATGGGTTTGGATGAGATGGAATATGAGATGAAATGGGATTGAGTAAGATAAATGTGGAATGGAATGAAACAGGATTGGATGAGATGAAATGTGGAATGGAATGGAATGGAATGGGATTGGATGGGAAAGAATCATGATTGTCAAGGTTTGCAAGGGTAGCTTGCATGGAAGTCTTGAATAAGATTGGGTGAATTGCGGAGGTGATGGGCTGGTTCCCACAAGGTGCGATCTTTGTCGGACTGGAAGCCAGACCATTTGACAAGGTATTGAAGTTTTCCTTTGCATAACCTGGAATCCAGAATATGGCTTACTTCCCACTCTTGATGATTGAGGACAGTGACCAGTTCAGGAGGGGGATGAATCTTTCCCAGGTATAAAACTCAAGCTGGCTCTAGGTGAGACACATGAAAGACCGGGTGGATACCTTGCCATTTTGCAGGTAAAGTAAGTTTAAAGGCGTTAGGGGAGATGACTGATTCTACTTTAAAGGGGCCAAGGTTTCTTTTTGAGATTTTGCAAGTTGGGCAAGTGCTGCAAATGTTGCAAGCATCAATCCATACTTGATCTCCTACTGCAAAGTTTGGAGCCAAAGTGCAAGATCAGTCTGATTTCTCCTTATAGCGCTGGTTGGCTTCTTTGAGGTTGGTTCAAAGTTGAAATTGAAGGGATTGAATTTGCTCAAGGTAATTGGTAGCAGGTTGAGAAGGTGCTACGTGAAGGGAAGAGAAAGTCGGCTTTCTACCATAAAGAGTTTGGAAGGGGAACTGTTTGGTGGAGGAATGAGTGGAGTTGTTGTAGGCAAATTTGGCTAGTTGGAGCCATTGCAACCAGTTGTCTTGTTGATAGGCGACATACATTTGAAGAAATTGTTCAAGAATCTGATCAACTCACTTGGTTTGCCCATCCGTTTCCAGGTGGTAAGCCGTTGAAAAATTGCGAGTAATCTTCAAATGTTGGCATAGCAAGGTCCAGAAGCTTGAGACAAACAGAGATCCACAATCACTAACTATATTATCAGGGAGGCTATGTTTCAAAAACACATATTCTATGAACAAGTTAGCTAAGTCTTCTGAAGAGGCCATCACATTACTGTGTAAAAATAAAGCCATCTTTGAGAAGCGATCTACTATTACTAGAATAGCATCATATCCACTAGAAGAAGGTAATTGAGAGATGAAATCCATAGACAGCAAGTGCCAAGGACAAGGCGGAATTGGAAGTGGCTGGAACAGCCCATACTTCCGGTGTTTTGAGGACTTGTTACGATTGCAATCATAGCACGCGCTAACATAGTCTTTTACTTCTTTGGTCATACCAGGCCAGTAGAAGTCTTGTGCAATCAATTGGTAGGTTTTATCCTGCCCATGATGACCAGCAAGTGGAGAATCGTGCCGTGACTCAAAGATATCTAACTTAATGCAAGAATTATCTGGTACTACTATACAATTATCATAAACTAAAAAGTCATCATCATCAATACTGTAACTACTATCTAATAAGTTCGCAATTTTGCAAAGTTTGATGCACTTGGGGTTGTTGCCTTGAGCTTGTCGGAGTTTGGAAGCCAAATCTCGTAAGCAAGCAATGATCAAACTGAGTTGGGCAGATTGGGTTGAGAAGAGTGTCCTAACATTTTCAGGGTTGTTTTTGGCAAAGGTGCTCCCCCCCCTGGGTAAACGTTGTCCCGACGTGATAAAGCATCAGGAACTATTGCTTGTTTCCCAGGACGGTACATGATCATAAAATGGAACTCGGAGAGGTATTTGGCCCATTGTTTCTGTCTACGTGTGAGGACTTTTGAGCTCATGAAATACTTCAAAGAATTATGATCAGTTAAAACCTCAAAGGATTCCCTTAGGCTCAAAAGGTATGAACGCCATTTTTTCAAGCAATAAACAATTGTGAGAAGTTCCTTGTCATGAATCTCATAGTTAAGCTCTGCAGCAAGCAACTTGCGAGACTCAAAAGCTACGGGATGAAAGAGAGAAGTGGAAGAAGAAAACTGCAAGATTACTCCTGCAATTGGATAGTCGCTACCCTCTGTTTCGACAATAGTGCGAGCTAGCTTGTTGAAGTGAGCAAGTATTGGAGCAGTGGTGAACGCTTTCTTCAGAGCTTTGAACTCCGAAGCAGCTTGTTTGGTAAAAACAAAAGGAGTGTCTTTTTGAAGAAGGTTAGTAAGATTCACTGTTTTTTTGGCGTAACGCGCAATAAAACTTCTATAGAAATTACTGAAACCAAGGAAAACTTGAAGAGATTTAACCGAAGAAGGTGGGGGCCAGTCCAAGATGCGTTTGCTCTTGGCTGGGTCCATCAATAGTCCTTGCTGCAAGACTACAACACCTAGAAAATGAATAGAAGAGGAATGGAACTCGCACTTAGAGGCTTTTGCAAACAGGTCATTCTTGCCAAGTTGCTGTAGCACCTCTTGCACATGTGCGATGTGATCTTCAAGGTTCCACAAGTAGACTAGTATATCATTGAGATATACAACAAGGTATTGACCTACGACATTGTAGAAAATGTTGTTGACAAAATGTTGAAAAGTGGAAGGAGCATTGCAGAGGCCAAAAGGCATGACGGTATACTCATAACTGCCAAACCGGGTTCTCATCATATTCAAATACTCATGACCTTCCTTAATGCAAATTAGGTTATAGGCACCTTGAAGGTCTAACTTCAAGTAATAAGTAGCTCCATGGAAGAGGGTAAGGAGATGTGACATAGGCGGTACTGGATAGGCATTCTTCTGGGTTACCTGGTTCAGTTTCCTGTAGTTAACAAAAAGGCGAAGTCCGCCGTCCTTTTTTGGAACAAATAGGACAGGTGAACTGGTGTTTGAATTGCTTGGTCAAAGAAATCCTTTTGCTACATTTTCCGCAATGTAGTCTTGAAGCGCAATTGATTCTTGCTTTGAGAGAGAGTAGACTGGTCCTGGTGCCTGAGGTGGGCCAGTAAGTTTGATCTTGTGATCATAAGGAGGGGATGGAGGCATTTTATCTGCTTTTGCAGCTGAAAAGACGTCAGCAAAGTCATGATAAACCAAAGGTAAAGACTCTCAAATGATTTCTAAATCTTCAATCTTGTCATCTTTGAGCACCGGGTTTGAGGTGCTTGCATGGTGCGAGAGGATTAGGGAGCTCAAAATACACCGTTTGGTTGGTGTCTGTTTCTCTTCAAAGGAACAGGAAAGAGGTAAGCTGGATAGGTAAGCAATAACTCCTAAATCTGAAGAGGGAATTTGGGAATGAATTTCAGGATATTGCAAATCTCCTGGCGGAAAAGTGGCATCCAACTCAATGACAGTGTCAGTTAGGCTGTTTAATTCCTGATTGAAGGAAAGGTTAGTGTTTTCGGAGTGCAAGGTTCAAAGGTTAATTACTCCTTCTTGCCAATTCACATCCGGATTCCAGTAAACTAGGAAATCATGGCCTAGAATGGTATCATCCATTCTGGGTATATCCAAGACAAATAAATCCCATTCGAAGCTGGGGAAATTGGAAAATGCAAAGGTCAATTTTGCCTTTTGGGAAACCCAATAAGACGGTTCAGTTGCACTACTTACTAAATAGATAGGAAATTTATCTATCTTGGAACGCATAAGTTTTTGGAAGTGGCAAAAGATTCACTGATGAAGGAAAAATTAGCGCCGGAATCAAGTAATACTTGATAAGGAGTGTTGTCGGAATGGAATAGGATAAATCTCAAACTCGGAGCACCTAGTGACTTGCAAGTGCGAAGATTTTCACGCGCTGGTTTGGATAATGTGTAGTTTTCCTTGCAAGTATCAGAAAAAATACAAGCTAATTGTTTGACTGCTTAGCCGCTTCACGCGCTAACCGCTTTGCAAAGCTTTCAACATCATGTTTTTCTCCACTATACATACACAGCCCGTTCTTTTCCCTTCGCAGACATTCCTCACTTTGAAGCATCCCAGTATCTTTGTCCAAGAACTTTGGAGTTTTGGCGATGGCTTTCCATTTCGAGTTGGAGTTTGAAGTTGGGGTTGGTTTGGATGGTTTTGGGTTCCTTGTGTTTTGCTTTGAGGATTTGTCCACCCTTGGAGCCAATGGGGACGGTCCATGGTTGTTTTGCCAAGAGCAATTCTTGTCATGATAGCCATTATCAAGCTCAATCACTCAATCAATTAGCTGCTGAAGCAAGGTTGTCTTATGACCCCCAACTGCAAGCTGTTCAATTAAGCGTGCCGTTAAACCCTTTTGGAAATGGAATAGAAGAGGGGCGTTGTTCCACTGGATGCAAGACTGCAAGGTTTGAAAATGAGAAATATAAAGGGAAGCTCTACTATTCTCCTTCATAACTAAACTATTAAGTTCGTATTTGGTGTTTCAAACTTCATTGGGATTGCCAAACAGGGTGAACAGTTGTTGCTCAAACCTGTCCTATTTTTTGAGAATACAAGTGGGACTGTCGTTGGACAAAAGTTTGAGGTATGGTTTGAACCACTGCGAGGCTCTACCTCCTAAGAAGGACGAAGCATACATAACTTCATGTCTATCGGAAGGGAAATTGTTGGAGTCGTTTGAAAAGATGATTTTACAAGACTTCAGGTAGGATCTAAGCTTATGAGAGTGTTCTCCCGTAAAGTGATTGGGTTGTTTCATGCCCGTAGTGCGAAAGCTAGGAGTGCTTGGACTAGATTGCTGGGCACCATGAGTGAGGGCCTGGATCAATGTCAAAAGCAGGGTCAGAGCATTGTGCTCGGGAGCAGTTGTGCGAACCCCTGGTCTACCATGAGTCAAGGTTTCATCGGAAGAATGGTCGGAGTCTGCAAATTCCGCAAGAGGGTCTGTCGGAGCATCCCCCGGAGGATCCCGAGGATCATCGAGAGGTTCCACAGATGGCGATTTAGAAGGAGGAACTGGATCTAAGGATTGTTGGGCCCAAGGAGCGCTGGTTCTCCCTACCCGATGGATCTCATCATTGTAAGGGGCGAGGGAAGCGTTCCCGGTTGAGCGAGTACGTGACATCAAAAAAGAAGAAGTCTACTATAGGTTGGCAGACTACAATAGATGAGTTGAGTTAGTTCATTTACTGTCACAGGACCACCCCACGTACTGTAGGACAATTCTTAGATGATTGTGAGCGCAAAGGAATGCCAAGTTCAAGGGCAAGTGCAAATTGCAAGACCCAGTTGCAAAGTGCGAACTTGGTTATGCCAATCAACAAACGGCAAGATGAATGGAATGTGTTCCAAAGAAGGAAACTCAACCTGAGTCCAATGTGATAACTAGGTTGCAGCAAAATGCAAGAATGTATGAAATTAACTAACTGAGGAGACAATCATCACGCAAGGGGATAGCCCTTATAAGGTAATCCGAAGTGACTAGATACAACCTGGTGATGAGCTAACTACAGTTGAAGCGGTGAGGCAATGAATGACAGGAATGGGATAGGAAATGAAGCAGTGGTATAGATCCAAGGTCTTAGGGTAAGTGCAAGACAATAGAATCTGAGCGTACAATTGAATGACAATTTGGGATAGGAGCGAGTGAAGTTTAAGGTAATGCAAATGAGAGGTAATAGTGTATGCAGGGTAGGGACTAGTCCAATTGCAAACTATACAGTAGTGATGGCTTAGTTAGACGTAGCTGCGAGCTAACAAACAATGCAAGACCAAAGATTGAAGTCCAAGGCTGTTGATTGGCCAGGGAAGGAAATTGGATCTCATAATGGATGGCCCACAGGTATTGAGTTAACCACAAAGTTTGCAAGTATATACTGAGTTGGTTGCCAAGATTGGAAGGTCAGCGCGAGCCAGAGGAAATAGAGCATCACACCATTGATGTTGTGCTTTTATTTGTGTCACGCTTTTAGACTGAGGTAGATGGTACTGAGGAGAGGACATGTTGAAGTGGTGAAGACAATAATCCTTAAGAGAAAAGCATGACAGAAATCTGGATCCATGATCACTACAAGAGATAATAGGTTCAAGCTCCCTGCCTTAATGGTTCTTAGGAATACTGTGGATAAAGTGATGCAAGTTCAAACAGCTCTCACCTTTCAAAAAACCTAGAATCACTGAACCAGTCCTTGCCCCCTCTTTTCAAGCATCTAAAAAAATCATAAATAAGATGGAAGCCGATTGCAGACCTAAACCAAATCCTCAGAACCACTGGGAAACACCAACTTTTGATCAGATCACCAAACTCCTGCAAGCTTTTGAGAATAAAATGGATCAGAAACTCTCCTCTCTGGCTGTCCCTAAACCCTCCAACTCTGTTCCTAGGTCAACCATGGTTTGCTTTTATTGCCACAGAGAAGGTCATAGAACTGGCCGCTGTCCTTAACTCCAGAAGGACAAGGAGGAAATGTTGGTGGAACAGAAAGGGAGTCACTTCTTTCTGCCTAATGGTGCACTTATCCCTTTTGATTCATCTTGTCCAATTTGTCATGTGGTGGCCTCTTTCCAGCCTTCTGCTCCCAAGAAGGCATCCTTGGCCTCTTTTGATTTTTGATCTGCTTGTGGAACTCTTCAACCTTGGTATCCTCCTGCTGTCTCTTCTTCCAGCTTTTCTGGAACTTATCAATCTGATCCAGCTAGGAAACGACATGAAGAACCCAGACCTCATAAAGCTCCTCCTGTTCCATCTTCAATTCTTCGAAAACCTGTCAAACGTCAATCTTCACTGGAGCCTCCTTCTTCTGAGGTAGAAGACATGGAAGTAGAAAAGGAACCCCTCATGGATAGGTTCCCAGAATACTCTTATCCTGCTCCTCTGCCATCCAAATCACCTTCACCAACTGATCCAGTTATAGTTCCATCCTCACCTGAACTTCCTCTTCCAACTCAACCCAAGGTTCAATTTGAAAGGGGAATTTCCAAAGACCACCCCAACGCTGTGGAAGGGGTATTCAAAAAAATCTCTGATCTTAAAATCCCTGATATATCTGTGGCTGAACTCCTTTCCATCTCACCATCTGTGGCTGAAGGCATGAAGAAATGGGTTTCTTGGTAAAGTGTGGAGATTGGTCCTGATGAATTGAAAGTTTCCTCTGGAACTTTGATGGAAGACTCTGGTGGAACAGATCCTCCTTCTGATTCAAATATTTATTCTTGTCCTCTTGTATTTTTACCATGCTCTCTAGGTGACTCATCCAAAACTGTTTCCCTACTTGTTGATTCTGGGTCCCAACTAAACTTAATTTTGGATGCAATGGCCTGCAAGCTCAATCTCAGTCCAAGGGTCAGCTTCAACTCTGCTTTTTATGGAATTTGGAATCAATCTTTTGAGTTGGTGGGTATTGCTGAGGATGTGCTAGTTTGAATTGGTCAAAATATTGTTATAACCTGTCACTTTTGGATAACTTGTTTGGAAGGTCCTATGATTTTTGGTTGTCCTTTCTTAATAGACTTTGGAGCCACCCTGATGTTTTCCAATCAAGTTTGGGAGAGAATTCTTCTTCCTGATTCTGATGGTAGGAAGATTGAAGTTCCTCTCTTTTCTTTGGATTCTGGTTGTTGGGAAAGAGATTTCCCTGGTTTTTCACCTAAATTGGTTCTGAAGGGGAAGCAGTAGGATGCTTCTAACTCCTCTCATTTTTTAGCAGAATAGTTGGTAATACTGACAGTTGTAGTTCTTCTAAGCCTCAGACTTCAAATATAGGGTCAAATTTTATATCTGAGGCATATTTTTCATCCTTTTCATCTCTTTCTTCTTTTTCTTCTGATCTCAAAAATGTCCAAAATCAAAAACATGTTAAAACACAAAATTCAAAAAATATTCTCTTCTCTCTGGTTCTTTTGTTTCTTCTTTTCCTTGTACTCTTATCACTGATCAATCTTCTTCTGGCTCTGGTTCAATTCTCCGCAATGAGTATAAACTAGATCCTGATCTTGATTCTTTTCTTAATGGTTTTGGTATAAAGGAGTATGGGCTCCAGTGGAGGCACTTGGGGGTAAAAGTAAGTCCTACCAATTGTGCACCATCAGGGAATTCTTCTACTATATTTTTTGAAACTCTACCTTGTGCCACAAATGTGAGCAAAGCATTATCTTTTGGATCCTCTTTTACAGAAAAGGCACCTTTCGAAAATTTTATGGAACATCAAACTTGGAGGATGTTGGAATCTGGTCTCAGTTTTTGTACTCAGGTCTCACTGGTGAATGCTTAGAGGAAACAAGAACTTCTCTCTTTTGCCACTAAGTATAAGCCAGTTGCAAAAAAGGTCCAGCCTGTCAACCAACCCATCCCTCTCAATCTCAATCCTCCTCTCATGCGTCCTCCTCTATCTCCTGATCCTTATTTTGGTCTATCTTACTCTCTTACTGGCCCCTTTGTACCTTGTGGTTGTGTCACTGAAGAACGATTGAAGGTGGTCAACTTCGGTCCAGATGGATGGCTTTTACCTGATGAGTTAAATTTGATCAAAAATATATTATCTCTAAGGGAAGAATCTATTGCATTCTGTGAAGAAGAGAGAGGTCTCTTGAAAGAATCCTATGGTCTCCCTTATATCATCCCTTTAGTTGAACATGATCCTTGGCAAAAGAAAAAGATCCCTATTCCTGCTGCAAAAGTTGACAAATTCATCAAGTTGGTCCGCAAACAAGTCCGTACCGGTCTATATGAACAGTCAACCTCCAGTTACTCTAGCCCTGTTTTCTGTGTTCTAAAGAGTAACAGTAAACTTAGAGTAGTTCATGATCTCCAACCTCTCAATAAAGTTACTATTAAGGACTCTGGCGTTCCTCCTGCCACTGAAGAATTTGTTGAATCCTTCGCTGGGAGAGCCTGTTATGGTCTAGGAGACATCATGGGGGGTTATGACAAACAATCTTTGCACCCGGTTTCTTGCCCTCTCACTACTTTCAATACTCCTCTTGGTTGATTTCAACTGACTTGATTGCCTCAAGGTGCCACCAACTTGGTTGCAGTCTATCAGGCTCAGATGATGTGGATCCTCCAAGACAAAATCCCTGATCATGCAGGTATCTTTATTGATGATGGTAGAATCAAAGGTCCAGTTTCTGACTATGATAATGAGCTCTTACCTTGGCACTCAGGAATTTGACAATTAATCTGGGAGTATGCTACTATCTTGGAAAGAATTTTGTTTTGAATCGAGGAATCTGGCCTTACTGTCTCTGGATCAAAACTTGCCGCCTGTGTCCCTGCCTTGGAAATCGTTGGTCATATAGTCTGCAAGGAAGGAAGAAGGATGGCACCCTCTAAAGTCAACAAAATCATCTCCTGGCTTACTCCAATAAATCCAACTGAAGTTAGAGGTTTCCTAGGTGTTGTAACTTATGTCAGGATCTTCATTCCCTCTCTATCCAAAATTTGTGCACCCTTGCGTCGTCTAACCAGAAAGGAAGTTGAATGGATTTGGAGCCAAGGTTGCAAAAGATCATTTCAGTTGCTCAAAACTATTTTTGGCAATCACATAGTTTTGAAAAAGATCTGTTACGAGCCTGGAGCTGGCAAAATAAAATTGGCTTTCCACTCTAGTTATGAATCTGTTGGGGCTGTCCTTACTCAGGAAGATGAAAATGGTTTGGACCGCCCTGTTCTTTATGAATCTTTGCTATTTTTGGATGTGGAATCTAGATACTCTCAGCCCAAACTGGAACTCTGTGGTGTGGCCAGAATGCTGAAGAAACTCCAAACATTACTCTGGGGACAACATTTTGAATTGCAAGTTGACGCTTGATCCATTGTGGAAATGATCAATGCTCCCAGTCTTCCAAATGCTCCAATGACTTGCTGGGTAGCTTTTATCCAGCTTTTCTCTTTTGATATTGTTCATAGGCCTGGGAAATCTTTTACTATGCCTGATGGTTTATCTAGAAGACCTATTGGAGACAATGAATCGGATGTTGGAATGGATTTTGATGAGGAAGAACCTTTGGTCTGCCCTGTTTTTGCTTTCTCCTCCCAAGATTACTCTGGTTTCCAACAAGGTTTCTGGCTTAAGTTAGAACAGTACCTTTCAACTCTCCAAAGACCCCTTGATCTCTCTGCCAAAGAATTTTTATCCCTTAAAAGAAATTCATCTAGTTTCTTTGTCCAAGGTTCTAGTCTTATGAAAAGAGGAACTCCTTGGGCGCTTGTTGTGGTTACTATCCCGGCTAAGCAAGATTTGATCCTTGGAAGTCTCCATGGGGGCCTTGGTCATTGTGGGGAAACCAAAACTTATCAACAATTATCCAAAAATTTCTGGTGGCCATCTCTGAAGAAATCTGTCTCTCAATGGTGCAAGATTTGTGAAGTTTTTCAAAAACGTGATCTTAGGCGTCCAGCTGAAATTTTCTATCCTACTGGCAAGTCCACTTTCTTTGGAAGGGTTGCTATGGATGTGGTTCATATCAAGGCAGGTGGTGCTAAGTACCTCATTGTGGCTAGATATGATTTTTCTGGATTTGTTGAAGCCAAATTCCTTAAGAACCTTAGTTCTGAATCTGTGGCAGCTTTCCTTCATGAGAATTGGACAATGCGTTACGGTTTGGCTCTATCTTATTCTACTGATGGTGGCTCAAAATTTGGTTGAAAACTTGCTGAGATGATCCAATTGCTCCCTGGACAACATAGAGTTACTACTCCCTATTATCCTGAAGGACAAGGCATGGTGGAAAGAGGCCATGCTCCCTTGAAGGCTGCTCTGGTTAAACTGGCTGAAGAAAGTGGCAAGAATTGTCAAACTTTTCTTCCCTTGGTCCTCTTCTCTGATCAAATTTCCACCAAGCGAACCACTGGCTTTTCTCCTTATTAAATCATCTTTGATCAAATGGCTGTTCTTCCTCTTGATCTTGAAATGGAGTCTTTCTTAGGCATCTCTTGGGAAAAAGTTTCTTCAACTAATTGCCTATTAGTTGACAGATCAAAGCAACTGGAGCGGGGTGAAGATATTTGTAACAAAGCTTATCAGAAGATGGTGGAATCAAGAGCAAAATAAGTTTGGTATTGGGAAGATAAAAATCTAAATCAAATCAGAAATCCTTTAAACCCTGGTGATCTGGTATTGGCTTATAATTGATCTTTAGAGACTCAGTGGGGAAAACTTTTTTTGAATTGTTGGAATGTTCCTTAAAGAGTGGTTTTTCAAGTTAGAGGTGGATCTTATGTTTTGGAAGAACTGGATGGTACTCAGTTGGCTAGAAGGTTCTCTGCTGATCAAGTTAAGATAATTTATTGTCGTGGGGGCAATTTGGGTTCAAAGTAACTCCTCCCAATTGTGCACCGCCAGGGTCTTCTGCTGCGTTTTGTTGTAAAAACTCTACTTTATGCCACATGCGTGAGCACCTGGGACGCCTTTTCTTTCATCTTCTCCACATTTAGGCTCTTTTGGATGGATCAAGATGGGTTTCAACATTTTTTTTTACTTAGAGGATCAAGAAACGGCCATTTTTTTTTTCTTTTTCATGTTTTCAAAATTATGATGCAGACTAAGGACAGTCTGTAAGTTGAGGAGAGATTTGGTGAACCATTTGGGACACCTTGGGAAAATAATTCAAAAATTTAAAAAAAAAAAAAAAAAAAAATTTTTTTTTGAACTTAGAAAAAATTTGGATCCTTTGCTCCAACCCTTCCTGTCCTAATTGCGCCGCTCCTCCTCATCCTCATTGCCTCTCTCATCCTCATCCTCATTGCGTCGCTCATCCTCATCCTCATTGCATTGCTCATCCTCATCCTAATTGCGTCATTCCTCCTCATCCTCATTGCGTTGCTCATCCTCATCCTCATCGTGTTGCTCATCCTCAACCTCATTTCATTGCTCATCCTAATCCTAATCCTGTTGCTTGTCCCAATCCTCATTGCGTCACTATTCCTCATCCTCATTTCTTCGCTCCTCCTCATCCTCATTGCATTTCTCCTCCTCATCCTCATCGCTTGCATCCTTGATTGCTTCCTCACTTTCATCGCAACCATCAGTTGTTCATCATGACCCTCCCCATTGCTTGGCCATGCGCAAATCATTGCCTTCCCTCTCATCATCAATTCATCCATCATGGCATCTTCATCATCACCACCATCACCGCTTTGTTATTTTCTTTTATTGTACGATTTCTTTCTTTCTCACCCCCCTCCAGATTTGGATGGGAGGGGATGTTGCGTTGTTACTAGGTGTGCAAACGTTTGCAAGCGACAGGCTGGGGTGAGAATCTCTTACCCCATTCTGGAATATTGGCAGAAGGGAACCGGGCCTCCCCAAGCTTGAGCCTCATCATTGTGAAAAAAAAAAATTCTGCTTTCATTTGTGTTATCCAATTGTAAATAGTTACAGGGCTCTTCAGCCTATAAAAGGAGGCGCTCTCCCCTGCTTCTTTCCATAATCAATTCTTCCCACTAATAAGAATTATGAGCTTCTGATCCAAGAGCTCCTTCCCTTGTGAAATTGATCACTTATCTGGATATATCTTTTGATTATCCCTTGATCCTTATCCCTTACCCTTGACTTTTTTTAAGTCCAAAACTCTGATCTGCCCTTCTGTGGCCCTGTTCCTTATCACCAACCATAGCCTTGATGGTTGAAGAAGAATTCATGAAATTAAATTCTTGAGTGTGTTATACCACTCTTGATCCCTTTTTCTGGCCATTATTTGGTCTTGATCATTCATTTGATTATCTTTCTGGACCAGTAACGTTTAACTAAGAGGTTTTATTAAGTTTAAACCTGGAGTGTTAAACCTCCCTTTAATTATTCAAGTTTCATTCTGCCACACTATTCTTGAATCCTTGAGAAGTGTTGGGTTACTCTTAGTCCGAAATTTTTACTGTTTGTTTCAGTGATCCATAAACATATTGCATTGTCTTGTGCAGCCACCCACCGTTATCTGGTACCCTTCAAGCGCTTGATTGCGGAGAGTTGGGCAGGTTCATTGAGAACCTGGAGGTTGATTGGGTTTGAGTTGATTGCTCCCAAGCACCTGCTGACGACCAGAATTATTAGCGTGTGGGAGCCGTTACTTACAACTGCTTTGTTCTATTGGACTCTGAGAAAACTTTAACTTATTTTGTTCAAAGTCTTTCTCTTCATCATCTTGGTTCAGGTAGTGCTGCTTCCCCCCTCAGCTATTGTTGCTATTTACTTATCCCTATCCCATTTGATTCCTCATTAACATGGGTTACTGGACCTTGATCCTGTTTACATTTAAATATTTTTGTAACACTCAGGAGGGCAGCCTAAAAAAGCACCTATCCCCTACACAGAACTGCCAATGCCCTGCGCCGTTTGGAGTCTTACACTGTTGATTTCATTCATGGCCTCATTGCCTTTTAACTGTATTTTTCTGTCCATCAGATTGTATCTAGTCACTTTGGATTACCTCATAAGGGCTACACCGCTTGCCTTAAAATTGTCTCCTCAGTTAGTTAATTTGATACGTTCTCACATTTTGCTAAATCAAGTCATCACATTGGGCTTGGATTTAGTTTCCTTTCCATTGGAAAAATTCATCCCTCTCACTGTTTGTTGAGTTACCCAATTATAAGTTTGCACTTTGCAGTTAGTTTTGCTACCTTGCACTTGCCCTTGCACTCAGTCTCTTACTTTGCGCTCACAATCATCTAAGATTTCCCTATACTATGTGGGGTGCTTGTGTGACAGAAGTACTGGATAGGCATTCTTCCCGGTTACCTGTTTCAGTTTGCTTGATTCAACGCAGAGGAAAAGGCAACAGTCTTTCTCCAGAACAAATAGGATGGCCAAGCCGGTATTCAAATTCCTTGGTCAAAGAAAAGCTTTCAATGCATTTTCTGCAATGTATTCTTGAAGAGTGGTTGATTCTTGCTTCAAGAGAAAGTAGACTGGTACTGGTGCCTGAGGTGGGCCAGTAACTTTGATCCTGTGATAATTAGAATGGGAAGGAGGAATTTTATCTGCTCTGAAAGCTGAGAAGACATCAGAAAAAAATGATAAAGCAAAGGTAAAGACTTTCAAATGATTTCCAAATCTTCAATATTGTCATCTTTGAGAAACAGATTTGAAGTGCTTGCACAATGCAAGAAAATTAGGGAGCTCAAAATTCACCTTTTGGTAGGGGCCTGTTTCTCTTTAAAGTAACAAGGAAGAGTTAAGTCAAACAAAGAAGCAATAACTCTCAAATCCAAGAAGGGAAAATGGGAATGAAGGTTGGTATATTGCAAATCTCCTGGCAGAAAATTTTCCTCCAACTTAACCTTAGTTTTGGGTTGGCTGTTTAATTCCTGTTGGCTTGCTACTATTGCAGGGCAAGCTGCAAAAGTAACAGAAATAACATAAAGATAATAATAGTAAAATAAACCTGAGAAGGAGAAGAAAAACAATAAATATTATAGGAAAAATAGATTCTCCACCCAAAATCAGGTAGGGTCACTCACTGACCCAACCCTTGAAATCAAACTTCTTATATTTTTAAATAATTAAGGAAAAGAAAGACCAAAATACCACAGAACCACTATTGAACTTTTTTGCCAATTAAATATTTCACATTTATTGTCACGTATAGGTTTCACACCTAAAATTCAGTCAGAAGTGAGGTGTTGTGTATATTTTAGGAGTTACAGATGGAAATGTGTTCTGTCACAATTCCCGCATGCAGCCGCAGCAGCCAATGCACTCTTGCATGGCTGAGCTACAGCTCTGTCACTCTTTCAAAGCCATGTACGCAGCCCTAGGCCTCTGACAAGTATGCAGCCACAGGACTATGGTTTGACAAAGTGACAGTTGGCCTGAGAAACCTAGTTACTGCGTAAACATGCTACAACCTACACGGGAACATTCTACATATGTAATAAATGTTCCTGCGGATAGTAGATCGTCTAAGAATACATAAAACTATATAAAAATACTTAAATAACTTTTATACGTATTTTTTATTAAATATAATTCAAAATACCAAAAATGTCAAAAATAAGATAATGACTACTTCTAAAAATATATTAAAATACTTTAATATACTATTATGAGAATTTCGAGACGTTAACATTTTTTGTGATATACTTAGAAAACGTATTATGTAAAAATATTACATGAATACCCATGACTTACATTTTTGAGTAATTATTTTAGTAAATCAACAGAATTTCGAGTAAAATCAATATCATGACTTTACTGCAAATGTTTAATAGATAATGAATACTCACCTGCCATCCAAATATCCGTAGAAATTTCTATTAAAATAATTATTAACTTACTGGGAACATTTACTAAGGATAATTAATTAAATAATAAATAAAAAAGGACATATTAGTGCTATTCACGCGTCCAAACATCAATTATAAAGTAGAATAATTCCCATACCCTGTGGAATTAGATGCTACCCGTGTTATAGCACCAAGAACACGTAAAGGTCTACCTATTGTTACCCTGCTAGCCTCAGTTTCCATCCCTTTGAGCGCCTGACCCTCAGAAGGACAATATTGAGACTCCAAAAGCTATAAATAAAGAGCCCTTTAGAGGATATTGATACCCAGAGACCCAGTTATATTTATACCCAGACACCATGCCAAGGTAATCAAATACTTATAAGAGATAGGTAAGTGATTTATGGCTTTATTCTGATTAATAATATCCATCCTCAACCCCCTTTTATCAATTTAAACTGCTGAACAACCTTATAACCCCAGTATACAGGTTTAGCCCATCAGTGCATGTCCCAAACAGATAACCTAAGGATATAATCATATAACAGTGAGTTTTATTATCCTTTCTCTGCTGTGGCAGCTTGGTTACAAAGCCCTGCCACTCCACCGTGTATTTTATATACATATTATCTTTGGGCAAAATATACTTTGAACTAAAGGGCCTAAAGTAACCAGGCCTATGTGTTTTCATACTGAATTCCCTGAAGAGAGGTGTTAAAGATCCCCAATATAATTGTGGCCCCTCTGAAAAAATATTTAATAATCAATTTATCTATATTGATTTATAACATTAAACTATATCCAAACCAATTAACCTTGCAATAAGCTTTATCCAAATTGTTGAGAATGTCAATCCACTAGTATCTTTCTTTATTGATCTCTCTATGTCTTGTTTAAGCGCGCAATCTACTGAGCCTCCCACCCAGGAGACACTGTCAACTTAGCCTTTCCCCGGGTCAAGAGGATTGGGGCCTTGTGGTTGGAGGTACATGACTCTCAGATCAATGTGAGTCAAATTGTTTTATGAACGGGGATTCTGTTTTCTCTGGTTTCTCGTTTTTTTCTTTCTCTTCTTTCTCTTTCTTTTCTTATGTTATCTCTATTCTATTTTCTGTGTCTTCATACTTGATATAATTTCTCAACCCAAATACATGAATCCTTAACTCAAATACTCAATACTTGAATTCTTGAATTACTCTCCTCAATCAAATCTTATTATCCTCAATTCTTTGTCTGGTAAGAATCCAAATCCTCATCACTCTCCAATCCCAATGATTCTGAAAGTTTAGCTATATTTTAGTCATCATCTGCATGCCTCTCCTTGTCTCAACCATTCTTCTGCCGTCTATCTGTTCTTACCTTCACTGAAGATTGGCTGAACTGTTGGTATCTATTTATTTTTCCCATTTTCTTTCTTCTGATTTGGTCCTTGCTTTTCTCTAACTCTCTATTTGAAGTCTGTTGGTTTCTAGTTCTAAGAAATTATACTTTTAAACAAACATGATTAAAATCCAAAGACGCCTACATCTCACCATCAATGAACAAACCAACAGGAGCCAACAATTATTTTCACCAGGTTGCACTTAAAGCTTTGGTCAATGCTCTTCCCCCTCTTAATAACAATAACTACTTGATTTGGAAAGATAAAATTTTGATGCTATTTGATCTAAAGGACATCAAAGACGCTATAACCAGAAACTTGGTACAACTATCCATAAAACAAGATTGCAAAATACAAGCCATCATACTATCAAAACTAGACAGCATCACTGATGCCAATGTGGTTAACGCTGCAAATATTTAATCCTCCAAGTTACTCTGGGCGGAGATCACTTGTTTATTTGCCTCTTCAGAAACTGCAAAAAGAGATTGCGTATTCAATCAATTTATTCATTCTCCTTTCAATGAACAGGCAATAGAAGGCTTTGTAACCAACATCAGAAGGGCGCTTACTCATATGGCTGATGTTGGAATTGGGTGACCATTGGATATATTGTCATATCTTGTATTTTTCAAGTTTCCTCCCATCCTGGAGAATCTCAAACAACAAATTTTTCATTTAGAAAAATCTCTGAAATTCAAAGTATTTTTTAACCACCTAACTCAATACAATAATGAACGGAAGGCACAGCTAAAAGTAGGCAAAGTCACTCCAAATGTCTCATTAGTGACAACAAAGAGAAGATCAGAAAAAGAGGAGAAAAAAGTCCAAATCCAATGTAAAGAAGGCTTCCATGATCCAAATGCACCACACCCTGAATCTTCTTGCTTCCATCTACACCCTCAAATCACACCTGGATGGTGGGTTGAACAGCAAAATGAATGGAAAAACAGAACCAAGAAAAATCCTACTATCAACTATCATGCCCTACTTACACTTTGGATCAATTTGGACAAAAATCCAAATCTCTTATTGGAATCTGGCGCCAACATCCACATATTCAATGAATTTGAATACTTCTCTTCTATTAACATGCAGGATGAGCCAGAGGAAATCAAGACGGGAAAACTTGAAGCCAACCTCAAAATACAATGGACTGGCATGGTCAGACTTGAGTGGAATAAATCCATCATAACACTTGAAGAATGTATGTACGTGCCTGACATAGTGGTGAATCTAAGTAGTCCAGGACCTCTTGCAAAGAAGGGATGTAATCTCACTCAAGAACAAGATTTCTTCTCAATGACCCAAGGCAGCAAAATTGTTCTGAAGGGTTTAATCTGAGAAGACTTGTTTGTGATTGAGAACCCTCAAATTGCTGGTAACAATCTCTTGGTTAATCTCACTAATCAACCTCTAAGTTCTACATCTGTTGAAACTCATTCCCTTTCAGATATCTGTAAGATATACAGACATTCTTCAATTTCTACCCTCAAATCCATCCTGAAGGATTGCTTTTTAAAAGAAGAAAAAATGAATAATTTCCAATGCAATAGTTTTGTAAAGAGTAAAATTGTAAGATCTCCTTTTTCAGAAACTTTGACGCCTGCTTCAAAACCCCTTGAGAGAATTCACTACAATCTAATCTGACAGATCACCCCTCAATCAAAGGAGGGCTATTGCTACATCTTAACTTATGTAGACAACTTCACTGGTTGCCTTGACGCCTTTCCTCTGCTGTCTAAAAATGAAACCCCAGATGTAATTATCAATATTCTTGAAACGGATTTTAAAAGATTAAACTATTACCCAACAGAGATCTTCTCAGACAAAGGAACAGAATTTATCAACAACAAGTTGAAAGAAATTGCAAAATCAAAACACATTAAGTTGCTAACGTTGGAACCCTACTACTTGCAACACAACTGTTGAGCAGAATGGGCCAATCAAACCATTTTATATTCAGCACGCGCAACCTTCTCTTCTTCTTGTCTACCTAAAAATTATTGGCATATCATGATTAAAAGTTGTTGCTTCATGTTAAAGCAAATCCCTAGAGAAGGTAATGACTTTTCCCCCTGGGAACTTATGTTCAAAAAGAAATTCCCTGCTAATTATTTTAAACCTGTAGGATCACCTCTTATTTACGTTGATAATTGTCTACAAAAAGGAAGAAAGTTTGATTAAAAGGGGTTAGAAGGAATTCTAGTTGGGTTCAATCCCAATTTTCATTCTTATCTCATCTTAAACTCTTCTGGTGCTATCATTGAAACCAAACACATCCAGTTTCTCAAAAACCATCTGTCCAAATTTTCTCTCCTTGAATCTCCTGGACTTGATCTCTTCTCTCAAGGAAGCTCAGAATTGAAAGAATCAGATTTCACTTTGTTGGATAAGCAATGCACTATCCGAGAATCACATGACAATCTTACCAAATCCAAATCTGATCATGAAGGAGCCTATTCCATAGAGTCATCAGATTCTGACCCTCTGCAATCAATTCCTCCAGAACCGCCAGCTCAATCTATATCTCAAAGGACCAGACAAGAAATTAAGAAGCCCCAACAATATGGCTTTCACCATTACTATGAACCTCCTTCCTACAAGGCCGCACACAAATGCGCTGAATGGCCCAAGTGGAAAAAGGCCGTGGATGAAAATCTAAATTCTATAAAACTCCAAGAATTTTGGGAAGACTACTATGAAACTCCAAATAATATTCCAAATACTACGTGGGTTTTTAAATTGAAGGAGAATTTCCATGGGGAACCAGTCAAATATAAAGCTTGACTCTGTGTTCAAGGCTTTGATCAAGTTCCAGGAGTTCACTATAACAAAACCTGGGCACCAACTGGAAAGATTGGGTCACTCCAATTGGCTCTCTTATACAGTTTGAAAGAGAAAATTAAACTAACTCAATTCAATTTTAAAGGTGCCTTTCTCCATGCCCCTCTTGAAGAAACCGTTATGATTAAAACTCAAGAAGGATCAAATAGGAAATCTCCATATCTAAAATTAAAAAAATCACTTGATGGTCTAAAAAAATCCCCTAAGAATTTGTACAAAACATTGACCTTGTGTATCAAGTCTCAAGGATACCAAGAGTCTACTAGCAACCCATGTCTCTATATCAACCTCAAGACTAAATAGATCATTTACATCCACCTAGAAGATCTAATACATGTGGGTAACTCTAATGACTTGAAATCTAATTTTCTGGATCAATTCAAGAGTTCATATTGTCATCCTCCCAATACTATACTTGGAATGCTCTTGGAGATCAAGGATGAAAAAATTCTTTTAATCCAACCTAATCATATTACTCAAGGGTTAGAGGAACTTGGTCTATCATCCTGAAAAGACACCAGGTCACCCCTGACCCAAAATCTCAACCTCAAACCCACCACAGACAATTATCAGGCAAAATTCTGTCAACAAAATATTAACTATAGGTTTGCTATTGGACTACTCAATCATCTCTCTCAATACACCCAACCCAATATCTCCTTCTCTGTTTCTAGCCTGGCTAGGTTCAATTCTAAACCCAGTATGAGTCACTGGAGGGAGTTTTGGAAGGTATGGAAATATCTCAAGACAACTCAAGACTTCAAGCTTACTTTAAAATACAATATTGTATTTCGTTATGGAAGCCTGGTCATTTGGAACTCCACTCATCAGCAAACATTACTTACTTGTCCACTGAATCAGAATTGAATGCATTACTTGATGGTTATCTCAAACTCAAATGGATCAAACATCTTGTTAGTGAGATTTCTCAAAAATCACAACATAAACCCTCGCTGTACATTGACAATAAAGGCCTGGATGATAAGGTCAAGAAATTCGGGTCTCACTCCAAATCAAGGCACATAGATATAAAGACAAAAGGATTGTGCAAAGATTTTGCGGATAGGGAATTTACTGTCAATCTAATCCCCAGTCAGTCTATGATTGCGGACTCTCTTACCAAAGCCTTGTCTATCAGCTCTCTAGAACTTCTACAAGGAAAAGTATTCACTATTCCTGACAGATAATCTTTTGGCTCCTACCCTTACCAGTCATGTGGGGTGTTGAGAATGTCAATCCACTAGTATCTTTCTTTATTGATCTCTCTATTTCTTGTTTAAGCAGGCACTCTACTGATTTTCCCACCTGGGAGACACTTTTGACTGAGCCTTTCCCTGGGTTGAGAGGATTGGGGCCTTGTGGTTGGAGGTACATGACTCTCAGATCAATGGGAGTCAAATTGTTTTCTGAAGGAGGATTCTGTTTTCTCTGGTTTCTCCTTTTTGCTTTCTCTTCTTTCTCTTTCTTTTCTTATATTATCTCTATTCTCTTTTCTGTGTCTTCATACTTGATATAATTTCTCAACCCAAATACATGAATCCTTAACTCAAATACTCAATACTTGAATTCTTGAATTACTCTCCTCAATCAAATCTTATGATCCTCAAGTATTTATCTGGTAAGGATCCAAATCCTCATCACTCTCCAAGCCCAATGATTCTGAAAGTCTAGCTATATTGTAGTCATCATCTGCCTGCCTTCCTTGTCTGAACCATTATTCTGCCGTCTATCCATTCTGACCTTCACTGAAGATTGCCTGAACTGTTGGTATCTATTTATTTTTCTCATTTTCTTTCTTCTGATTTGTTCCTTGCTTGTTTCTAACTCTCTATTTGAAGTCTGTTGGTTTCTAGTTCTAAGAAATTATACTTTTAAACAAACACAAATATTTTACGTATTTTTGCTGCATTTATTAAATAATGTATTTATTATTTATTGTATCACCTCTGGTAGCTAAAGAATAGCAAGGGTATTGGCATCCAGGAGGCTGACAATTCCTGTTTGGCATAAATTTTATTTTTCTTGGGTTTTGAGGTTCAAAGTTTAATTACTCCTTCTTGCCAATTCAAATCTAGTTTCCAGTAAACTAGGAAGTCATGGCCTAGAATGTTTTCTTCCATTCTGGGGATATCCAAGACAAATAAACCCATTCAAAGATGGGGAAATGGGAAAATGCAAGGGTCCATTATACCGTTTGGGAAACCCAATGAGACAGTTTGGTTGCACTACTTGATAAATAGATGAGAAATTTATCTATATTGGAAATCATAAGATTTTTGGAAGTGGAAAAAGATGAACTTATAAAAGAGCCATTAGCCCCTGAATCAAGTAAAACACAAGAATCTGAGCGCAAAAAGATCTAATGGATAACACGGGAAGGAATGAAATGAGAAGACAATGCAAATATGAAGATTTAGTTTATGCAGGGTAAGGGAATAGTCAATTTGCAAACTTTAAAGTTGATGTGGCTTTCTAGGCATGAGTGCCAACTAGTGTTAGTGCGTGAACAATAAAGGAAGTCTGAGTATTGATGATATACATGGTAGAAGGGCAAATTTTGAATGGATGGTCAAACAGTGTGGAAAAAAGAGTTATGAACTCTCCAAGTTGTCCTTAATTTTGGAAATTATTTTTTCTAGCGTCTGTAAGGAGTGGGATGCACCCTTTAGAGATATATATATATATATAGAAATTCCATCCTTCCTCCTGGCATGCCCCCTCCTCTTAGCGCAGTGGTGGGGAAGGGTATTGTCCCCTCCCCCACACCCTAACGTAATTAAAAGCACAAATACAAACAGAAAACAAACAGAAACCCCAACCCAAACCTACCTTGCCCCCCCCCAACGCTTGCACCGCTGCATTTTTCTGGTTTTTCCTTCTCATGGGCCACACTGCACCCTACTTGGAACCCCTTGCAGCTGCCTGTAGTAACCCAAACTCCATCTTCCTGCCTCTGTCACCTTTTGTGCAGTTTTTCCTTCTAATGGCGCCCTCTGAGCCCTACTTGGAGCACCCTGCCCTTACTGTAACTGTTATGAATGTTATGTGTTAGGTAAAACTTGTGATGCTATGTCACAGTCAGATATCACATATTTTGTGAAACTTTTCAATGCTATATATACCTGGCGCATGGTCAACCCTGGAATAAAGCATGGATTTTGACTCTACCATTCTACAGGTTAAAAGCGGGCCCATTTCCCTGGTCACCTGGTTATATTTTTTTTCCCAGTTCTTCTTTGACAACCATAATTGGTAATACCAGAATTATTTTATTCCCCCGCGTTGCAAAGAAGGACCTGGCAGACGTGGTGTGACTTATTAAAACAATAAATATTCTGGCAGCAATAAAAAGACCTTACCCTCACCTCATAACATGGACTCTAAAATGGTACTGACTACGGCACAAAAAGTGGAGATGACGGTGAAGGCAAGGTTCTTATCCAATCCAATGGAGTATGTGTCTACTGTGGAACAGATGAGGACCAAAGGCAGAAAAATTGACAAATTGATTGAGGGAATCAACACAATAGGCCTTATGGTTTTTGGTTTCAGCAAATTTACTCAAAACATTGGTAACCTACAATGCCTAAAAAAAAAGCATCATAGTTTGTGTCTTCTTTATCCTGACCATTGAATGGGAACTATGGAACCTCATTGCAAAGTATTTAACTGCTGATGAATCTTTCAAAACAATAAAAAAAACTTTCAGCTATCAACCTGAACCAGTCAGATTGAGTTATGGGACAAAATTGTCTACAAATTCAACCAAATTTAAGGTAGTATATCATCCCATCTCAGCTGGATCTCAAATTTATTTATTTACCTGGGTGGCCTTGGCACACCAGTCCCCAATGAATGTGTCTCTTTTGTTATGCAAGTACTCACCCCACCCCCACCTGGATCCTCTCAGACCCAAATTCTCCAGAAATTTTCACCTCAACTTGATTTTCTTGACCGGCCCATGGCAGCCAAAACACAGTCCATTTTAACCTCCTTCTATATGGAGATTACACATGGCAACTTTTCTGAAAATCCCTACTTGCTGGCGGGGGTCAACCCATGGTCATGGCCCACACCAGACCAGGGGCGCTTTCCTAACCACCAGCCTAGAAATAACTCAACCTTCCCTCCGCCTGGTAATTTTGCATCCTCCAATCAACCAATAGCTGCCAATATCCAAGGGGTACAAAATGTGATTTCAAAAATTAACCAACCAATCCCGGCCAAATTACAAGAAGGTACTGGTTGGTCCTGCATCTACTGCAGTTCACCCAATCACTGGCAAGGCAACTTACCACAGCTCTAAATTGATGCCCAACTTCCGCCTCCAGGTGTGGCCCCTGTAAATCCAAGCTGGGAAGCACCTCACCTCTATAACCTGTATGTCTTGAAACCAAATCTGTACACCAAAAGCCAGATAAATAGAATGGCAGGCCCCAACCAAGCCATTAAGGGTGAGGCTTTCCCTGAAAAATCTGTTGTGTGATTGGTGGTGGGCCGGCATACACTGTTATTTGACTCTGGGGCAACCTTAACAGTAGTTGGTCATCTTGCTTTGTTCACCACCTATGTCCCTTTCTCCTCCCCCATCCCGCTGAAGCTGGTAGATCCTCATGCCAAAATGCTTGACATTGGTAAGGGGATGATATGTCTGGCGCCAACTCTATATGGGGACCATGGGGCCCCCCTTCTGAATGATGTCCTTTATTGCCCAAGGTTGCAAGGAACCCTTGTGTCTCTGGGAAACCCCATTTACCTGGGCTTCTTGCCATGGTTTCAAGGCTCTAATCATGTTTTCTCCTGTTCTTCTAATTTACTTTTTTCTGGCTACAATAGTAGGACCTGTACCATTGTTTCTACTTCCTTTTCTTCTCAATTGGTTTCTTCCCCTCCCCCTGCTATCTGTGTTACTACGCTTCCCCCTGCCTTTTTTTTCCCCCTCTTACATTTATCATTGTTCACTTGGCCATTTCTTGGACCATTTTGTGAAGAGTTACCTCAAAGCCTATTCTCCCAAATTTGAACTCAAATCCTGGACCCTGTTTTTTTGCAAGGCGTGTTGGATTTCAAAAAAAAGACCATGGCCTGAGGCTCTCCCAGAAAATACCCCAACTGACCACGCTCTTGACCTCCTTGTAACTGATTTACTGTCCCCTCTCATCTGATATCACTGGTAACCAGTACCTCCTCCAATATGCGATCACCACCCAAACTTCATCTTCATTGATGCCTTCAAGCTACAATTTAAGGTACCCAAACTTCTAATGAAAACAGTTACCTACCTGAATAATGTCTATGGGAAAACCCTTGTCCACATTTGGTTGTATAACACAAAGGAGTACCATGCCGCAACCCTGTCTGATCAACTTGAGGCAATTGTATCAAACATTTTGTTCAGTTTCCCTTATACCCTGGAGCAGAATGGTGAGGCAAAGTGCATGAACCATAAACTAGGTGACATGGCTTGCACAATGCTGGCTTACACACCTCTCCCCAAATTTTTCTTGAAATTTTCCTCCCTGCATGCATTCCTCCTCCATAAAAACCTTCCAAAAACTCAATAATCACTGGAATCTCCATTGGAAAATCTCTATGGTATCACCAACAAACCAGTGCCCTTACACCCCTTTGGTTTAATTTCACTGGCTCACATCCCCAACAAAAAAACATTGAAATTGAAAAACCATGCTGAGAAGATGATCTTCCTTGGCTATCAGTACAACCACTGCAGTTTTTTACTGTGGAGCATCCAGCAGCAATCTCTCACCTACACCAATGTGGCCAAATTCCCCAATTCCGGACCTTAGCCGTTTTTCCCAATCCAAACTACCATCAATGATATCAACACAGCTCTGCGGGCTGTTTATCTCTGCCTGGGAGAGTTTACAAGGAAAATAATCTGTGCCAAGAAAGAGGGTCACCTGGAGACCCTCTCTATGTTACCAAACCTTAGCATACAAACCTCAATTGGGAAGGAACTTTCAGACACTCACTAACCGGTCTGGCTACCCCCTTTGGAGAAGGAATTCAATCATTAACTGTTCAAAAAGGAGGTTTGGGAACCAGTAGAGTGCAAAAATGTGATGAAAGTGATTGGGGCCAAGTATTTATTCAGCATTAAGCAGCAGGCAGACAGGTTCATCAACACCCCAAAAGTGCAACACATTGCAAAAGGCTTCCATCAGAGAATAGCAGTTGATTTTTATGAAATGTTTGCGCCAGCAGCCTACCTCTCTTCTTTACAGCTACTAATTGCGCTGGCAATTTCCAATAAATGGCACATTCACAGCCTCAATGTATCTGCGGCCTAACTCCATTCACCAATCCATGAAACTGTCTACTTCAAGCCCCCAACCAATGTTAACCCAGAACTCCAAGGCATGGTAATGCTTCTGAAGAAGTGGTTGTATGGGACCCCACAAGCTGCTAAATGTTTGTGGTTTTTCTTCCCTAACCTCTTTAAGAGTATGGGCTTTGAAGGCAGCTTGATTGAATAGGCCATACATCTATATTGGAATGGTGAGAAGGTGGGGGCTATATGGTTGTATTTTGACAATGATTTGGTTTTGGGAAACAATGAGAGTGCACTGAGCTCTTTAAGGGAACTCACTTCTGAAGAATTGAATTTGAAGTGGGCCAACCCGTGCAACCAAATAGTAGGAATACAATTAACAAATATTGGCAATTTCTTAGTGCTTGAAAAAATTTTTTTAGTGGAGAAAATATTTGACAAGTGGTCTTTTACAGACTCTAAACTAATATTGTCAAATAAAACTCTACCATATACCGCGCTCCATACAAATGATTGTTTGGACACTGTTTACTTTAAGAACTTTCATACTTAGGTTGGTTCAATCAATTTTGGACACTCAGTACTTGGCCCAACATTCCCTTTGCTGTGAGCTACCTGTTTCAGTTCAGAAACTACCCAGAATCCTCTTAGTGGTTGGCCCTTGAGGATCTCTTCAGCTAAATCTCTGGAACCACATGCAACCGGTTTTTCTCCAAACCCAATGACACTGGCCTCCAGTTGTGGGCTGATGTGGACTGGGGGGGTGAGTTCCATCCATTGAATCTTGGTTTCAGGGTTCTCCTCAATGGTTTCCTAGTTTTTGGGGCATCCAAATTTCAAAAAAAGGTTGCAACATCAACTTTTAATGCTGATTTTATCTCACTGGGTATGGTGGTGGAATTTTTTTTTCTATTCATTCAATGGTATTGGACCTCTGATTCCCTTTCTAATCTTCCTTATATTGTGATAACCACGGAGCAGTCCTGGTGTCAAAAAACAACGGCTTGCGTACAAGGATGAGGAATATAGCGCACAATTTTTGGTTTTTTAATGATTTCATATGTTGTTTGGGGATAGACATGAGGTGAATAGAAAAATCTGGTCAACCGGCAGACATCATGACTAAGAGGCTTGGTTTGCATAAACAACTTATTTCTTGTCAATATTTTATCTTGAATGCCTATTTTTTGGGGGATGTTGTGAATTTTATTTTTCATTTCAAACTAGCCATGCTATTTCACAGACAGATATCTCATATTTTGTGACACTTTTAAATACTATATATCACTTGTGAGTGGTCAACCCTGGAATAAAGTATCCATTTTGGACTCTTCAATTTGACAGCACCCACTTGATGCACCTTCCATACCCATGCCTTGGTCCCTGATCCCAAATCCTCAGCCGCCTGTGCATGCAGTAGCTGCTGCTGAGCCCGCAGCATAAAACCCATTTTCAGCTGTCTTACACTCAGTTCTGAGTGCACTACCAAAATTGTGAGAATTTTTGCATTAATTGCTGAGCGCCCAGACTGAAACCAGTTACCAATCCATGTCTTTAAAATGCCACCACAACCCCCCTGCAAGTAGAGTTATATCCCTGAAGGTCTTGCCACCATTCCCTTGAACATACCCAGTGCTCCCAATCCCACCTAATGCCCTTGCGCCCTTCCTCCCCAAACAACCCAGCTTCTCCCTTGACCCCTACCATGGCCCCCTGTAGCTTCTGCTCTTGCCATGGGCTTGAATTTTCTTTAATTGCCGGTTGTGGCACATGTACCTCCTTCCACCGCGCCCATTCTTGCTGTTTTGTTAGCAAGGGAATTCCCTGGAAACCCCTCATATATGGTCCTTTTCCTTGACCACACAAGAGGGCCTGTCAAGAAGTGTTTGTGGTATTGGAAAATGAAACCATCCTGGAGGACTTGTGTAATCTACCTGGTCCTCCCCCTTGTTTTCCTCAGCCTTCAGCAACCTTGGGCAAGAGCCATGAATCGGCCTCCCCTCTTTGTTGCCTGGGGCCACCTGAAAGGGAGGATTTCCTTAATTTTGCGGCTTACCAGGCCACCCACCAGTACTGGGTCAATTTCACCCAGATTAATCAAGGCAAAAGGGACCCGTGTATTGATGAACTATTTGGAAAACGCCTGGCTCCCCCACTGGCTCCACCTCTGCCCCCTCCTTCAACAACTCAGTCTGCCCCTGCTCCAGCCTTGGATTCCAACTCAAGGTACTTGTTTGACTTGGAGGAAAGGGCCTCAACCCCACTGGTTGCGCCTCCATATCTGCCAGCTCCGGTAGTGATCTCATTGTTGCCTCCAACTAGACAAAGTCCCCCAAGCGGCCCACAAGAGGCCCCTTTATCTCCACTGGCTCCTTCTCCACCAAGCCCCCCCATAATCCTGGATATTCTAATTGTGGTTGCCCTCCCAGCGTCCAACTTTGATTATTTTTCAGACCAGTCAACCTTGCTTCTATGGGACTTCCTTGCAGCCCCTGGCGACCATTCTTCAGAGGCCAGGTGCAAGATCCTGGAAGCATTCTGGGCCCTACTGGAATGTTGGGGTTGGAGATGGTGGACATGATTGAGATGGCTTAGGCGCATTTCCCCTCTACCCCCTTATCTCCCTTTTCCCTTCCCTTCCACTTTGTATCTGCACCTTCCTTTATACCTTGAGAAATGCATGTTTTTAGTGTATGTTCCTTCATGAATTTAGTAATCCCATGAGAGCAGACTTGCACCCTTAGTTAGTGAGAGAGAAAAATTCTGAGTCCCAATTTTCTTTGTGCATAATTGAGCAAACTCAAATTCCCAGCAAAGAGTCCTAAGTCCATCATGCCTTGGTAAGTCACCAAACGTCCCAGAGAGGTACCTGGTCCGCGCCAGAAAAACTGGCACACAGTTCCCCATACCCAGATCCGGTAGCAAACACAACAGAAAAACACAAGTGCACACCAATCATAAGAGGGGAAGAGAGTTTTGAGAAAACAAACATTCTGGGGTGCCTATTCATTCCTGCTGTGAACCGGCTAAAGCACCCCCTCACCAAGTTAAGCTTATTGCCATGTCACTCTCCATCCATACCAGTTGGCGCCTGCTGTACCCACTTGTACAAAGAAAAAAGGATAAGAAAGAGAAACAGACCCAGAATAAAGAGAAATAAAGGAAGAAGATTTTGTTTTTTTAAACCACTCCTTGTCCCACCTACCACTTGCAGGGCTTTTCCTTGCATGTATGGAACCATTCCTTGCAGCGCCCATGTTCCTTAAACAATTATAACAAAAAGCGAGTACCAATCCAAGAAACCAATCCAATCAGAAAAATTAAGGAAACAAAAAATTCTGGGTGTCTAGGCATTCAGGCTGTGAACCAGCTAGAACACCTCTCAACAAATCAGGCAGACCCCCAGTGGTTTGCAGCCTCCTACTACCCCAAAGTGGAATGTCCCCCTTGGGCTGCTTGGTAAAAAAAGAACTTAAAACCCCTGTGCCATTGCCATCTTCCAAAGCCATTCCCCCGTTGCCGCAACCAAAGCCGTCCCCTGCAGTCTTGTCAAATGAGGTGGAACCTTGTGCAAAGAAGTGTTTCATGTGCAAAGCGGTGGCCTTACACTTAAGGGGATTTCTTTACAATTCCACCAACTGATAACTGCTGCCCTTGAACTTAGATGCCACGTGGTATGGTGCATTCCATTGGTTAGCAAAAATTTTTCCCCACTGAGAATCCAGACTCTGATTGTACAGAAAAACCAAGTTTCATTTTTGCAACAGATTCTGGGGGCAGTGGGAGCAGTGCTTATCCCAGTAGCAGACCAACTGTCAGCCTCCTGGATGCCAAGGTCCTTGCTATCCTTTAGCTACCAGAGGTGATAGAATAAATAATAAATATATTATTTAATAAATGCAGCAAAAATACGTAAAATATTTGGATTAAGCTTATTGCAAGGTTAAGTGGTTTGGTTATGGTTTATTTTTTTAAATCAATATGAATAAATTTAGTATTGAATATTTTTATAGAGGGGCCACAATTATATTGGGAATCTTTAACACCTCTCTTCAGGGATTTCAGTATGAAAACACGTAGTCCTGGTTAATTTGGGTTCTTTAGTTTAAAGAGTATGTTACCCAAAGATAATATGTATATAAAATACACAGTGGAGTGGCAGGACCTTGTAGCCAAGCTTCCACGACAGAGAAAGGATAATAAAACTCACTGGTATATTATTAAATCCTTTGGGTATCTGTTTGAGACGTGCACTGATGGGTTAAACCTGTATACTGGGGTTATAAGGTTGTTCAGCAGTTTTAATTGATAAAAAGAGGTTGAGGACGGATATTATTGATCAGATATTGCCATAAATCACTTACTTATCTCTTATAAGTACTTGATTACCTTGGCACGGTGTCTGGATTTAAATATAACTGGGTCTCTGCCCATCAATATCCTCAAAAGAGCTCTTTATTTATAGCTTTTGGAGTCCCAACATTGTCCTTCTGAGGGGTACAGGGGCTCAAAGGGATGGACACTAAGGCTAGCAGGGTAACCAGGGGTAGACTGCCATTTTTTCTTGGTGCTATAGCACGGGTAGCATCCAATTCCTCAGGGTATGGGAATTTTTCTACTTTATAATAGACATTAGGACGTGTGAATAACACTAATCTGACCTATTTATGTATTATTTAATTAATTATCCTTAGTAAATGTTCCCAGTAATTTAATAATTATATAAATAGACATTCCTACGGACATCTTGATGTCAGGTGAGTTCTCATTATGTATTAAATAACTGGAGTAAAAGTCATAATATTGATTTTACTCCTTATTTACGAGTTCCAGTTGATTTACTAAGATAATTACTTAAAAATATAAGTCATGGGAATTCATGTAATATTTTTACATCATTAGTTTTCTTAATATGTCACAAAAATATTGATGTCTAGAAATTCTCATAATATTATATTAAAGTATTTTAATGTATTGTTGGAAGTTTTCATTGTCTTATTTTCGACATTCTTGGTACTTTGAATTATATTTAATAAAAAATATGTATAAGGGTTATTTAAGTATTTTTATATAATTTTATGTACTTTTAGATTATTTATTATCCACGGGAAAATTTATTTCATACGTAGAATGTTCCCATGTGGGTTGTAGCATTTTTACGCGGTACCTAAGTTTCTCGGGCCGCCTGTCACTTTGTCAACCTGTAGTCCCACAGCTGCACACTTGTCAAAGGCCCGGGGCTGTGTACACAACCTTGAATGAGTGACAGGGCTGTATCTCAGCCGCGCGCGGGTGCATTGGCTGCCGTGGCTGCGTGCGGGAATTTTGACAGAACACATTTCCGTCTGTAACTCCTAAAATATACACAACACCTCAATTCTGACTGAATTTTATGTGTGAAACCTATCCGTGACAATGTGTGTGAAATATTTAATTGACTAAAACTTCAATAGTGGAGCCGTAGTATTTTGGTCTTTCTTTCCTTAATTATTTAAAAATATAAGGAGTTGGATTTCAAGGGTGGGGTCAGTGAGTGACCCTACCTAATTTTGGGTGGCAATTCCATTTCTTTAATAATATTTATGGTTTTCTTACTCCTTTTTAGGTTAATTGTATTATTATTATGTTATGTTATTTTTGTTACTTTTGCAGCTTGCTCTGCAATAGTAGCAAGCTCACACCAACACTTTTGAGGTCTTTCTAAACAATTCCATGACCTTTTCCAGTGTCTTGTTGCGCCTCAAGAGCTTTTCAGCGCGCGCTTCAACAAGCTCCCCAGAGGTCTTGAACTTCCACCAATCCACACCTGTAAATGGCTCCAGCTCAATTTCCACTGGGAGCATGGGTTGCTGTCCAAAGAGTAATTTTTAAGGGAAGGAGCCCATTGATTGCTTCATGGAGGTCCTTTTGGCAAAGAAGATCACTGGAAGAGTGTCCTTCCACCGCTTGCTATCCCCCCTGCACATTTTCACCAGAGCCTCCTTGATGGGTTGATCCCCGTGCTTGATAATCCCAGTGCCCTCTGGATTGTACCCTTTAACACAGCCAAATTTAGCCCCACAACTTTGAACCAGAATCATCAACAGACCCTGGAACTCTGCGCCTCCATCCACTGTGATCAGTCAAAGTTACTTATACAGCAAAAACCAGTCTTCCTCCAATAACTCAGAAACCTTCTCTGCCAAGAACTTTACCAGAGGGCAAGCCTCCACCCATCCTAACAGGGGATCCTGTGCAAAAAACAAGTATGCAAATTTCCCCACCTTTAGGTGGACCACGTCAAGAGAAAAGAGAGTGTAACTCCCCTAGTTGTCTGTAAGCTCCAGAATCAATGGTCCTAGCGTCTATAAGGTTAAGGATGCGCCCATTTGGAGAGAGAGAGAGAGAAATTAATTTACTTCCTTTCCTTTCCTTTCCATATCCTAAGCCGTGATCAAAAAAAGCCATCCTCCAAAAACCCAAAAACCATCTACAAGCTGGGTTTGAAAGCGCAGACTTTTTGCCCACACTCTAAAACATAACCTAATTACAAGTACAATGACAGCATAACAACAAATAGAAAAGAAAACCTAAAAACCAGAACCCTAGCCTAAGCCTTACCCTTTCCCATGCGGCAACCACCCTCAAGCCTGCCTACCATTACACACATCAAGTTTTTCCTTCTCATGACATGGCCCTCTGCTGCGCCCCACTTGGAGCCCCCTGTGTTGTCTGTATCCACCTGGCACGCTGCGTGATTTCCTGCCCCGCGGGTTGGCCCGCCCTTGCGCGCACCTGGCCTGCTACTATAGCCCTGATCCTTCCGCCCTCCCTTTCCAAAATAGTCTCCCCCAAACCCGGTTTGGCCAGCTTCATTCTTGGGTCCGTAATTTCCAAGCGGGCCGTGACCTGCCACATCCAATCAAGCCTGACCCACAGCTGGTATTGTGAGCCCCATGTTGCGTACTGCTGAGCCTGCTGCGGCTACTGCTGAGACCATAAGCATCCAAAATGCTGAGCCTGACATACCAAATGCTGAGCGCGCTGACCGCGGTGCGGTTCCTGACCCAAGGCTATATAACAACATCACACCGCCCAAACAACAATTCTTCCTTCATAGGATGACCAACCTCCTTTGGCAAAAACACAACCTCCATCATTTGCAAACCTTGCAAAACTTTACCCGTTCACGTACTGTGCACACAACTCCTGGCCACCAGAACCTTTCCTTCACCCTCCTTTGTGTTTCAATCTTGCCTTGGTAGCCTATTTCATTGTGCAGACACCTCAGGGTGACTTCCTGGTCCTTCCTAAATTTCACAACAACAAGTGGCACAGGAGCACTTCATTGCCACAGCTGGCCTATCTGAAAATAGAAATTCCCCACGGGCCGCTTTGCCAAATGAATAATAACGCTTTCTATTCCTTTGAGCAACCAGGGACTGTGCAATTAGGAAGACAAAACCATGTAGTGTCCTGACTGGCGCAGCAAAAACCAAACATCTGCTTCCACCACCCCTAACCAACTGACTGGGGCTCTGCGTCTTGTACAGATCCTTCCAGGGATACCGCCACAAAGTTTCTGGCATTATGAACACCTTTCTGGGAACTGTCACACAACCACACAACGTACTATAGGGCAATCTTAGATGATTTTGAGTTCAAAGGGAGAGACTTAGTGCAAGGGCAAGTGCAAGGTAGCAAAGCTAACTGCAAAGTGCAAACTTATGGTTTAGTAACTTAACATACAGTGAGAGGGATGAATTGTTCCTAATGAAAGGAAACTAAAGCCAAGCCCAATGTGATGACTTGATTTAGCAAAATGCAAGAACAAATTAAATTAACTAACTGAGGAGACAATCTTCAGGCAAGCTGTGTAGCTTTTATAAAGTAATCCAAAGCAACTAGATACAACCTGATGGATTTCCAACTACAGTTAAGAGGAAATGAGACATTGAATGACATGAACAGATTGGGAAATGAAATAACAGTATAGACATTTCCAAGGTCATAACGTAGATGCAAGGCAATAGAGCCTGAGTGTACAAGGGCATAATGGATTGAATAGGAAGGAGTGACACAAGAGAAAATGCAAATAAGAGAATGTAATTTATGCAGGCTAAGGGACTAGTCCAATTGCAAACTATACAGTTGTTGTGGCTAACTAGTGTTGTGGTAACCCAATCTAGACACCTCAGGACCACTGAGGAAAATTTAAAAAAATTTTATGGCTATCATTCATCATCATCAAAAAAAAAGAAAATAAAAAATTGGAATTCCTTTTTCTGAATCAGGTCCCTTCAGCATTCAAATCCTCCAGCTTCCCCATCTCCCAGAGTTTTAGGGATGGGTCCCAGGGGTGTCCAACTCCCCAGGTCTTGCGTTCAATCCCTGTCCTTTTTGCTTTTCAAAATGTGCAGGTGAAGACCCACTTGTATCAATCTTGCCCATCTCTCACACTGGCTTTGCTTGGCTCAACCCTTGCCGGCACCGGCATTGCCGTCAACATCAACGGCGATGGCAATTCTTCTCACCGGTCATCCAACCAATCCATTCATCATTCACCACCACCAGCAGCCTGGATGACTACTCCCCTCAGCCTCACTGTTGTCTATACCAAAGATCAAACAACAACAAACCCAAAATAATAATCATCATCCTGATCACCAGTCCTTGTTGATCATCATTTATCCCAA
Source organism: Puccinia polysora (assembly GCA_025617555.3). Lineage (NCBI taxonomy): Eukaryota > Fungi > Basidiomycota > Pucciniomycetes > Pucciniales > Pucciniaceae > Puccinia > Puccinia polysora. The sequence continues at coordinate 10,477,876 of CM062634.1, read as the reverse complement.
TTTAATTTGACCAAGCCTCATCAACCAATCAACAACAACATCAACAATAACCCATCACTCTCTATCCAATCCATCCAGAATCATCCTACCCTTCAATCTAACCATCTCCAAGTCCCCTTTTGTCCTGGTTTCCAACCTAAGTGTGTCTATTGCAATTGGACCAATGATCTCCTTTGAATCAGGAACTCAAAGCAGGAATCAAAGAGGTTGGAAGAATTTAGGCTTCAGAAGAGGTTGGAAAAATTGATTGAATTCCATACAACAACAACAACAACAACCCAATTGACCCCAACAACTGTTGATCATCATCCTCACCAACGGCAACTGGCAGCAAGCCAGGAGGAGGGAAACCTTGACAGCCAGTCCATCAACTCATCCAGTCTCAGCTTCATCACTCACCTCCTCCAACTTTCCCAATCTCACTATCCCACCTCCCTCTCCTCACTGGTCATCTCTCCACCTGTCACCCAGGCCTGTCAACTACTCATCTGCACGGCCTCCCCCCTTTCTGCTCATCACCTGCCCAAAACTGCTGTTGCAGATGATCATCCTCCCCTATTGCTCATCTTCCAACCCGCAGATGTCCATCAGTTGCCTGATGTCATCCCTGACGCAAACTGGCCGCCTCCCTGTCATCTTTTTTTGCTTGCATGTCCCAATCATCTTTTTTGTTATGGTTTCATTTTCATTTCTTTTTTCCCACATCATTTCATTTTCTAAGAAAAAAAAATTCCAATTATTTTTTTTTGCTCTATATGTGTGATCACTTGTACATATTCAACAGGGACCCATGGCCCATAAAAGGAGGGGCTCTCCCCTACCTTTTCCAATCATCCATGGGAGTGTGTGCATATGCCCCCCCAGTTATTATCTGAAATCTTATCCTCATCATCATCCTGAGTAAATCCTTGATTTCCCCCCTGATCCATTGATCTTCAAGAATTTGCCCCTCTGTGGCCTTATCCTTATCACCAATCATGGCCTTTCTGGTTGAGGAGAATTCTGTCTGTTGGAATTCTTCAGTGTGTTACACCACTCTTTGATCCCTTTGTCTGACCATACTTTTCTTGATCCTTCCTTGATCATCTTTCCGGAGCCAATCATGTTTGATTGAAGATTTTTTATTAAGCTTGAAACCTGGAGTGTTATACCTACTTCTATTTTCCAAAGTTGGATTCTGCCAGCCTACTCCTGAGTTTCTTGAGAAGTGTTGAGGTTATCCCCGTTCAAATCAGTTACTGTTTGCTTTTAGAGCTTCTCAAAACATTGTGCTTTGTCTTGTACAGCCACCCTCAGTTATCTGGTACCTTTCAAGGGCTTGATTGTAGATAGTTGGGCGTGTTCTTTGAGAACCTGGAGGTTGGTTGGGGTTTGATTTGATCATCCCCAATCTTCTGCTGAAAACCAGATTTATTAGCTTGTGGGTGTTGTTTACATACAACAGCTTTGTTCTTTTGAACTTTAAAAAAACTTTAACTTCTTTTTGTTCAAATATCTCCTACATAATCTTGCCTCAGATAGTGCTGTTCCATTGCTAACAACTATTATTGAACCTTATCCTTTACCACTTGATTCCTCACTTAAAAGTTTCTGGACCTTGATCTTGGTTCAATTTAAATATTTTTGTAACACTCAGGAGGGCAGCCTAAACAGCACCTTTCCCCTCCACAGAACTGCCACAGCCTAGCACCATTTGGAGTCTTACAGCATGGGTGCAAGCTGGCAAGAGTGCTTGACCAGGAATGGGAACCCAAGGGCTACTGATACCCAGGGTGGAAGAGCCAAGCTTGAATGGATGGTCAACTGGAGAAGATTTAACTTCAATGTTGGCAATTAGGTGCTGATTCAGTTGCCAAGAATGGAAGTTTGTTATGCAAGCCAGAGTTGATAAGTGGAAGGGACCATTGATGTTGTGCTTCTACTTGTGTCACATTAATGGACTGAGGTAGATTGTACTGAGGAAAGGATATTTCAAAGTGAGGTCAAAAATAATCCTTAAGCTTGAAGTGTGACAGGAAAATAAACCACACTAAAAGAAAAGAGCTGAAGGAACGCCACCCACCTGGTGATAGGGGTGTTTGTCAGTGCCGGCAACTTGACCATCCATGCCAAGGCCTCTGCATCCACAAGGATCTCCAATTGAATTCCCCAGAGGAGGTTCTGAAGCTGCAACACAATCTTGGTAACCCCAAAAAGCTCCAGCTTTGGCTTCAAATAGCCGCTTTCTGTTGCAGTGAAGTTAACAGACTCATAAATTACCGGAATATCCTTTCTGTCCTCCTTCTGAGTTAAGACTGCTCCTTCCCCAAACTTGCTAGCTTCAAAAACCAAGCTTATCACCCAGGCATAATATTTGAGGTCCTGCAGGACAATGTTGCGCCCCACAATCTCCTTTTCACACGGTGGTATGTGAGACTATAACAACTGCAAAGTGAACTGGTCTTTCAGCTGGTTTCATAGCCTTTTGGTTAGGCCTTTCTTCTCAGTTTTGTTTGCAGTTGTGCAATTTATGACACTCCTTGAGCTTTGTTAACTCCTTTTTGCACCTGGTAGTCCATTCCCACTTTTTTCCTTTCCTCTTAAAGGCTCACAAGGGGCTTGCCAACTCCACACATTGCTTGATAAAGATACAGATCTAACTGCACATTCCCAAAAACTGTATAATGTGCAACACCTTCTGTGGGGTCGGCCACTCAAGAAACTTATTCTGCCTACCATCAAAAGAAACCATGCGTCCCAAGACCTTGAGCACCAGAACACCAAATGCCAGCTTTTTCCCCAAAACCGTGAGCCCTGCCTCCTCAATCCAAAAAAAGATCCCCTCCAGCGTCTCTGCGTAATCCCAGATGAAGGGACAAATTTGGGGGGCCTTGGCCAATACTGCGCCCCCAATAAACTTAGGGTGTTTGATACCCGCGTCATCAATGAAGATTTGATGGCCCTCTGGTAGATTTTTGCGCAGGATACAATTCATTTGGGCCTGGTAAATGGCCACCAAGTTGGTTTTGCCTTGTGAATTTTGCATCAGCTGCATCCTCTGCAACCCGGTCTCAAAGGCCATCAGTGGATGTCAGTTGGGGTGGATTTCCTGCTGTCTGTACCCACTAATCAGTAACACACCTGTCCTGCCATACCATCCAGGAATTCTTCCACACGCAGGGGAATTCCCGCTTTGCAAATTTTGAAGGATTTGAGCCGCTGCAGATCATGGAAAATCTTCAACAACTTTCCTTCCTGCCTTACCACCGCCAATATTTGGCTAGATTAGCTTTATTTAGACTGCTTGTGAAGGCCTTTCCTCACACGCTCACAAAACAATTCCTAAAAAGGCTCCCAAGCAGTCCTGGGGATTGGGATTGGCTTGATCTTCCACTGCCCATCAGAATAACGTAGAGGTTGCCAATCTCCCCTTTCAATAGTCCGCACTTTTATGGCTCAAAATCCAGGCCCTCCTTGAAAATCATCAACACCAATGTCAACAAGACCTTTTACTCTGTGCTCAACAATCCTGGCTGTCTGAATTTAAGATCATCAACCCACTTGTCTGTGGCCTGCGCCAACCATGTTACCCAACTGGAATTCTTCAAAGGTTTCCCCCAAGGATTCCAAGACCAGAAAATGGGGTGTAGTGGCACGTTTAACCCCTGCGGCATTGGCTTGTTCCAAGGCCAAAACTTCCGCCCAAGCATCTGGAAATTTCCTGTGTTTCACCTTGCCATCTGTATGCTGCGCCCTTTGTCCTTGTAAGCCCTGAAAATAACCAAACCGCGGCTTATGCATTTTCCCACAAATTTGGAACAATGATAGGGTTTTAAAAATGCAGTACCTCCCAGAGATTCATACTGAGGAAGGGAACTTACTTCTGCCACCTGCGCCCTCCGCGCTTCTTCCTCCTCCACCTGCTTCTTGCTATTTGGCCACCCACCCAAAGCCACAGCTTTCCCCATGTGGTAACCATGGCCAACTAGGAAAAATCCTCCATGGGGTGACCCTCACAGTCACCCCCTGTTGGACTCTCTGTTGCCGCACATTGCCAGTCTATGCACCCATTTCCCTTTCCCATTGTTGCAGATTGTTGTGTCAAACAGTGCGCCAAAAAAATCTGCCACTGTTAATTCTTCTGTACATGCCTTGGAGTTGAACGCCATTTGTTTCCCAGATCCAAACATGAACGGCCAACCCAAGATTGCTTCGCCACACTCCACAAAAAGGAACAATAGGGGCTTCCTGACAATTCAAAAAACCTAAACCTTCTCTCCCTCCACCACCCTATCCCCGCAACACTCTCTGCCATTAAACACCCAAAGCCCCATTGCGCACTTCCCCCAAACCAAACCCAGCTCATCCACAAACCTTGATTGAAGCAAATTTACCATTGACCCTCTATCCACCATCACCCACACTTTCCATCCCGCAATTTTAATTGCAAAGTAGGGAAGCAGAACTGATACAGACTTTAACCAGTACAGCTTGCAATATACCTCCTCCTCCTCCAATTTCACTTGCTGGACCATTGTTGGAACCCAATTTTTCTCAAACCCCTTCAACGTTTGGACCATCTTGTTGATGACTCAAGGTGTTCCTGGGCTGGGTTGGCAGAAAAAATTGCTACCCATACCCAACCCACCAGTAGGCAGGTCTTAGCAGGTTGGGTAAACTGCCTCTGAATCCATACCCAAACCCTTGATGGGTACCTGCTGTTCTTGGCGGTTATTTGCAGGCTGCCAGAGGGTCATGGGGCCCCACTGGGCTTTTTATTTTTGGAAAAATAAAGGCATCAAATTTTGGTACCACTTGATATTACTAAACATGATGTATAAGGTGATAATTATAGAGCATATAAAACATATGACAAGAAAAAATAATCACATAGAGAAGAATAAAGACAGATAAAATCAGTTGAAAGTGATCTTTTATTTTTTGGGGGTACCCATGGGCCAGCCTATCATCAAATGGAGCTGTCCAATTCCAGACCCACACCTGTAGTAGCTTGAGCTAGGTTGGGTCAAAATAGGGTTTTTTAGAGAACACCTGGCCCAAAACGGGCTAAATATCCACTGGTTACAGGTACCTAGCATGTTGGCCCAACCCATGAACATCCTGATCAACAACTGCCTGACAAACCAACACTAATTCCAGCAGGGTTAGAGTTATTGGTGCTTTATTCACCGTCACCCTCTGTACAACTTGCAACGCCTTCTTTCTCCCCAAATGATTTTCTGTCTGCCTGTCCCCTGTCAGCACCCCCACAACTGCTTTTGGGGCCGGTGGTCATTCCTTAACGTCAACCTCCATCCTTTCTACTGCATCCCATTTTTTTTCCGCCAAAGCCCTGACCTTGGCCTCCACTCTTGGAGCTTCCCAGGTTCCAGGACTGGTGAAAATCTCAAGCAATACCTGAGCGGTTTTGGCCAGAGGCTTTTCCAATTCTGGTATTTTCACCATAGTAGAAGGCTGTGCTGTCACCAAGTCTACCATTTTTCCCATTGGGAATATGTAAGTCAACCTAGAAATGAAAACCAACCCCTTGTTCATGCCTGGAGTGAGGTGGGTGCACCCTGACTTCCAATGCCCCTTTCCCCCAAAGTACATACAAGCGCATCCCATGAACCCTCTGGAGGTCCCACTTGGAGTCTGGAAGCCTTCCACCATATGAGGCAGAATTGCGCGCGGCTGTGCTGGTTCTGCCCTCCAGTTGAGGAAGATTTGCAGATCCCGCAAGATCTTGGTGATTTTTCCTGTCAACGGCTCCGGCGCTTTTTGAGGCTCTGTGGTAAAAAGGGTAATGATGGTTCCGCACAGGCTGGCACTGAAAGATTCACCAACCTCTTGGGGACCACTGGTTACTTCCTTGAAGTATCCCTGATGAGCTTGCCTAGGTGAATTCCACTCTTCAGGGCCTGGAAGATGACCAATAGATCCGGAAGAATCCCAAAGCTCCCATCTAAAAATCTTTTGACTAAGCCTTGAGAGTACAGCTCCTGTTGCACTTGTAAGCAAAGTTGAGGCGCAAGCCCACCTAAAAACACCCACTTCATGGCTCCCTTTGTGGTAGACCAAACCTGTCCTATAGCCATCAGACTTTCTTTTCTAGTGTAACAACAGCTCCAACCCTCAAAGCAACCTCAGAAATGGATTCTACATCACAAATAACCTATAGTCAGGCAGCCAAAGTAACCCTCTATCTCTCATAGATTAGAAGATACAGCCCAAGAACCCTTCAACTGTGGCAAACTCATACCCAACCAGGTGTCACAGCTCTGTGGAAGGAATAAAGACATACCTTTCAAACCCTCAAGTACATACTAGTAACAGCCTACCCTCAACACCAGAACCATACACCAACCCTGTCACCTTCTGAAAATTTAGAGGCTAAAAAGAAAGGAATTTAATTATCAGACAAAGGAAAAGAACACACGCAGAACACCAAAAGTGTAAGAAAGAAAAGAGAATGAACATAAAAAGAACCAAAAGAGGTGACAGCCAGATGTGAGGTTAAAGTAGGTGATCTTTAGGATCTCAGAGTAGAGGACTCGAGATGAGTCTGACAAAGCAGTTGGAGAGTAATGAAGAAGAGCCAAGCATGAACAGGAGGAGGTCGGTCAGTAAAGGAAGGACAAGACTAATGAGAAAGATAAGAAAGATAGGAAACAAAAACAGTCAAGGAGGTTTGAAACAACTTACTCAACGAGGAGGACCTGAGAGCCCTAAGGGCAAACACAGGATCCTTGTCGAGCAATACAAGTAGTGAAAGAACTGAGGCAGATCTGAAGTGTCTACACTGTATGGAGTATGTCAGGTGTGAAGATGCGCGCGCAAGGTCACTCAGTTGTGAATAACAAATATGAAATGAAATAAAAGGACTCATTTGAGGAGAAGGAGAATGAGGACAGAGGAAGAAAAGGAAAGAGAAATTCAAAGACAAAAGAATTCATTTATAATTCTAACACCTTAGCCAGAATACAGAAATACAGATACAGGAGGCAGTGCAACTAGTTCAGCTCCTGTCACCTCACCCAGGATGCATTCAAATACACATACACAAGGCTATGCAGAAGTATACAGGACAGTAAAGGCAGGAGGAAGTGAAACCAGTCTCAAACAGGTCCAAACAAACAAGCAAATACACATACACAAGACTATGCAGAATTATACAGGACAGTATAGGAAGGAGGAAGTGGAACCAGTCTCAACCAGATCCAAAGAAGCAAGCAAATACACATACACAAGACTATGCAGGAGTATACAGGACAGTATAGGCAGGAGGAAGTGAAACCAGTCTCAACCAGATCCAAACAAACAAGCAAATACACATACACAAGACTATGCAGAATTATACAGGACAGTATAGGAAGGAGGAAGTGGAACCAGTCTCAACCAGATCCAAAGAAGCAAGCAAATACACATACACAAGACTATGCAGGAGTATACAGGACAGTATAGGCAGGAGGAAGTGAATCCAGTCTCAACCAGAACCATGCAGTACCAAAAAAACTCAGCACCTCACAGCAATCTATGTAGGCAGAAGCATGTGATACCAAACAACCCACCAGTACAAGTACCACAGGGCTACCCAGCAAAATATGCAGGCAGCCAAGAACATGCAGCAACAAACAGACCACCAGTAATGCACAAGAAATACATGAAGGTAGAAGCAAGTAGCACCAAAAAAACCACCAGTGGATGCACAGCAACCCATGTAGGAAGTATCAAGTATCACCAAACCAACCATTAGTACTGCACAGGAATACATTGTATCTGCACTTCACAGCAATTTATGCAGGGCTATGCATGCATGAAACCCCTGTACCAGCTTTTTCCAAACAGCAGAATTACCTCAGTTTCATGCAGTGTCTTTTGTCCAACCAGCAGAATTCCCTCAGTTTCATGCAATGTCTTTTTTCAACCAGCTAAAATGTCTCATGTACCTGTATCCCAATGTAACAGGGGAAGCCCCAGGGCACCCTCAGGGGCAGCCCTGAGCATCCCCTGAGGACCAGATTGTCTATTTAAGGAGGGCCTCTCTGCCCTATCCAAGTTGTATGATCATGCCATCCATACCATCCCATCTCATGCCATCTGGCCTAGTTATCACCCATCTATCTGTGGTACCTACCCAGATAAAATATTAGTAGTGAATCAGTTATAAAAGGAAAACAAGAAATCAGAAACCAAGTTATTACCCATCTTTAACCAATTAAACCACCCAACCAGGTGCTTGAATAAGGGTTCCTTCTGTGTCCTAAATATTCAGCCCCATATTAAAGAAACCCCACCCATTAGTTAATAAATAACCCTTACAAAGAAAGAGAGCACAACAAAAAGAAACTACCAACCTTCCCTCTGCCAAGCCCCCTGTGGGTAAACCCATCCTTGGGTCCTCTCCTGAACCAGCCCTTTAATAAACCCTTGAACCCTTTAATATTGGGGTATTGGTTAAGATCAGACATATCTGATCAATAAATTAACCAATAGTCCAATAAATCTGGTCTATTCTTCAACAAATCCTACCAATATCACAGTTAATAATTAATCTAGGTCTGATCTGAGACCTATATTAAGTCTCAAAGAAACCAGCCATTAATTTAAATAAATTATTGTGCAGACTTACTATTGTACCAGAAGGGCAGGCAATTCAAAACCACTCTTAGTATATACTAATACTCCAAAGGAGTAGAAGTAATACTAAATTCCCCTTCAAGCACTGCCAGCAAGCTATTTGATACTTTTATTTATATAATCCCACAGGAGTCTCCACAATTGGTGTCCCAACAGTGGCCTGTTCCGTTTAGTTTTGATTATTTATTAAACCATAAAAAATATTGGTGGAATATTAGCCTCAAGAATTAACTCACCATTCTGAAGGCAGAAAGAAGAAACCCATACCAGATAATTGAAGACCTCAAGGACCAACTCAGAGGGATTGAAGATAATAACCAAGAAGCCCTATCTTCAATAATCAGGATGGAGAAAGAACTGCAAGAAAAAACCAAAATACCCAGTGGATCCCAAGACAAGCCAGAGGAATACCAGGAAAGAAGTCAGAATCAGCCAGGACCTTCAGAAGAAGCAATGGGGAAACTTGCCAACATTACCAAAGTCATAAACCAAATGCTTTAAGAAAGAAAACCACAGGGAATTCCAGAAACCCCATCCATACACCCAACCAAGAACCAGATTTCAGACCCCAACCCCAAGATCAGAATATGGAAGAATCCCAGCAGAAACCATGGAAGAATCAACAAACCCCTCCATAGGCCCAGGAATAAATATATATCCCCAAGCTAGAGACAAAGGAAGTAGAGCTAATAGGAGCCAATATACTGAAGGAACCCCAGGCAGAAGACCAGTCCAGGATAAATCAATAATCAATAATAATGAACAAAATGGAGTGTTATTAGATGGAAAGAAAGTGAACCTTGAATGTGATGGAACAGAGGTGGAACATTTTATTAAAAGAGTAGAGAAACTGGCCAGGATTCAGAAGGCAGGGGGAATAGATATAGCCCTAAAATTACCTTTTCTAGTACAAGACAAGAAGATCAGGGAGTCCATTGAAGATATGGAGGGACATTAATATGCATACTGGGACCTTTTGAAGAAGGAACTAAAAAGGAAATGAGGCACAGCTACCCCCCATAGAAGGTGCAATGAGGAGTCCATACCAAGGCTTCTCAGACATACTCAAGAAAAGGGACGCATCAAGACCAAGCATGACTTCAAGATTTTCATTGGGAGTTATGAAGAAATGGTTCTTTACTTCATCAGGATGGGTTATGATAAAACCAACTGGGAAAGTGGGAAAACCTCTGGAAAGCCTTGTCCACTGATCTCAGGAGGGAGGTGAACAGAGAACTGGCTCATGCAGGGAGGATCAAGATTGCAAGAGATGGAAGATACCTTCCCCCAGACCTGGAAACCTTGAAGGAATTTGTGGAAATGACTTTGGCCTTATGGGATGTGGATGAATAAGAAAACCCTAAACCTATCATCAAGAACTTAGTGGAAACCAGGAAGGAAGTGAAGTTTCAGCAACTAGGAGTAGATGAGCTCTTGAAAATGAAGGAAGATATTCCAAAAATCACTGTGGCCTTAAATCAGAAGCAGGCACCTCCTCACTTTGATAGGACCAACCAAGGGATGTCACAAAACTACAGACCCTCATCTCCTAGTGCAGGACCCAGATGGCCAATCAGATGCTACTATTGCAAGGATGAACTCCATACCCAAGTCAACTGTCCAGACTCGGAAGAAGATATAAAGTCCATGAGGGTGTTTAAACAAGGACCTAACTATTTCTTCCCAAACAGAGAACCCATACCTTATAGCCAGCAGGAAAGCTTCAGAGATCAGGTCAAGAAATTTTCAGTGACTCAAAAAGTCCCAAAATTGGAGGAACCCCAGAAGAAGGAAGAATCAACTAATGTTGCAGCCTTCTTGAAAACTGGAAATTGGGAAGCTTGGACACCACCAGAGGTAAATATGAAGGAGTCTCAAGTTCAGTGGGGAATGAGAAGATCACAAAGGTTGGCTGGAAATCCACCAGAGAAGGATAACACCCAGGAGACACCAGTAGGAGATCAGGGAACCTCAGAACCAACTAAAGAATCAGCCCCAGGACCAAGGAAGAGAAAAGCAAGTTACCCAGGAGCATGGGTGGAAGTGGATCAAGAGTATGAAGATGAAGAGGAGCCCCCCAAAGAATCTGTCAAGGAACCTGTGACTGAACCAGTTAAGAAGAACCAAGGAAAGTCAGAATCATTGGACACTCATGAAGGAACCAAGATGGAGGAAAGTTTGAAGAAGAAAATATTAAAACAAAACTTTAAACTTACCTTGGAGGAGCTCCTTTCAGTTGCACCAAATTGTTTCCATAAGTAAAAAGATATGACCCCTGAAGGAACCTTGGACTTGAATAAAGCCTCTAAATCATCAGCCAGCAAAAACAATAGAAGGATCAATGGATGTCAACACCACTTTGAAGACTATTCTGATGATTAATACCCATTCTTAATAGGCAACAACCTCACCTATGCCTGTCCATTGGGATTCATTGATATTTGGATCAAAGGGAAGAAGATCAAGGCTCTGGTGGATACTGGTGCTGAATTGAATGTCATACCAGAACATTTGGCAATCCAGACAGGCTTGGTGTCCAGGGAATTATTCATGAAGGTTACAGGAATTGGAGGCCACTCTACCGCACTAATTGGATTGGCTGAAAGAACAGTATTTGAAATAACACCTGGGGAACCAACGTCTGCCCACTTCTTCATAGCCAAAGGATCAATTCATAGAGTACTTGGAAGACCCTTCTTAGTGGATCATAAAGTCAGGCTGGAATTGTCAAAGCATAAAGGGGAAGTCTTAAGCTATGAGATACCAGGGGGGGAAAGGTTATGCATCCCAATTTGTTCACCAGAACAGGAAGGATGGCAGGTCACATCACCCAGAAGACCAATGGGCATGAATAGTATCACAGCAAACTTAGACCAAGAAGAAGTTTGGATCAGTGGACAGAATATACCAGAAAGGCACCCTGAAGGCATACCAGACCCCTGGAAAAATAACATCATCACTCCTGAGGTACCAGCAGAAAGAGGATGGGAGGAGGTGCTGAAGAAACAAGAAGCTGAAGAAACCTTGGAAGTATTTCAACAAATCTTTGGAGGATTCTGGACCAACCTTGAAGATATGGAAGGAACCAATTGGGAAGAGCTACCTGGATCAGGATTGGACAACTCAGAATTTATGGACTTACTCAACACTTACACTGGAAATACCCTTTTGATTCATGGACAATGTCCATCTCATCATGGGTGGGTCCCATGGATTGTTAGGTATTGCTTATATTATGGGGAAGACTGGGCCAGGTCCTGGATAACTCATATGATCCTGATGGACCAAGTTATACCAGACCATGTTAGGTGGTCAGGATACTTGGAAGAATAACATCTCATTTTACCTTTGATGCAGCAGTAAGCCTTCAGTTTCCTTTGATGTGCTGAGGGAAGGGGTGGGCAGTTTTTTTCTTCATCTCGTGCTGACACTGTACTACAAAAAAAAAAAAAAAAAAAAAAAAAAATAAAAAAAAAAAAAAAAATAAACAAATAAAATAAAAAATAAAAAAAAATAGAGCAAGTAGGGATTTGATAAGGCATTTGTTTTTGTGTTTGAGTACTGATGTAGCTGTAACCAACTAACAGAAGTTTCCCATTCCTTTTTGCTCTTTTAAAAAAAAAAAGAAAAAAAAAGAGGCAAGGTATCAGCTCTCTAAAAAAAAAAAAAAAAAAAAAAAAAAAAAAAAAAAAAAAAAAAAAAAAAAAAAAAAAAAGGGGATATATATATATATAAGAAAGAAAATGCAAAGGGTAGGGGCGTACTAATCACAACTTGAAGTTGTTGAGCTCCCGTCGAATTCAATCCATTCAAACTATAATACCTCCAACCGTCCTGCGGAGATGGGAACCGGGGGGAGCCTGATCATGAGGCACCAGATAGCAAAGTGAACGGAGTCAAACCCATCGGCAATTGCAGCAGGAAACCTAGGGGGCGAGGGCGACAACGCGGTGGCGGAAGAAAAGGTTTGGAGACCCCGGGGTTGAGACTGCGGCCGGAAGCCAAGTCAGAAAGAGAGCAGACGGTGGCACACAGGCCGTTGGGGTGGGGGCTCAAGGGTGGATCGTTGACAAGCTCAAAGGTTAGGACAGAATCAAGCTTGGCGGGACATTGAGGCTTGGCCAACTTTGGTATGGTTGGGGCATCCGTGGGGTTGAGTCGCGGGTTGATCACGGAAGGATTGGCCCGGCTGTTGAACATGGGAGAATCTGGGCGAGCCCCAGTAGGATCCCCCGCTGACGGCTCAGGACGACCCTTAGGCCTAGCAGAGTGCGGGTCCTCGGAACTGCGTTTGGACAAGCAACTTGGACGGGCCACAACCGCGGAAGCCTCGGAGTTGGCATCATCAAAGCGAGGGGACACGGCAGGCATCTAAACAAATGGGGGAGGGGCAAGAAAACAGGACGTGAAAGGCCCAGTCAGCCATTTGGGTCATAGGGAGGAAGGAGAAAAAGGCAAGATACGACTCACCTTGGGACGACAAGGGGAATGGAAGGAAGGACCGGCGGATGATGATGGAGGGAAGAATCTGCTGACAAAGGGCCCCTTAAATATTCACGGAGTCGCCAAGGAAGGCAGGGAGGAGGATAGAGAAGAAGGAAGGGACTTACCCTGAACCCAGTAACTTGCCCCAATGCTCGCAGGTGACTGGACCACAACCTGACCAAAAGAGCACGTAGCACGCTTCCAGGTGGGGACCAAATAGTAGCTTGAGGAGGAGCGCCCCAAGGTGGATGCAAGATAAATGGAAGGAAGAATCAATAACATCAGTATCAACAAATTAAAGGTAGCAACATCAAGGGGCAGAATAAGAAAGATAAACTAAAAATTAAAAGTGACTCACAAACATATGTAAACGGGTCAGTCAACGTATCGGCGTCTTCACGTACCAAGGATGGGACCAACCGGATGAAATGCAGGCCAACCCTGCAGCCATTGAGAGGGCAGAAGGAGGTGGTCATGCAAGAGAAGGGATGACAAGGAGGGAAAATCACAGGATCAGTAAGGAAGATAAATTAAAAGACAGAAGGACAGGAAACTCACAAACATATGTAAACAGGTCAGTCGACGTTGTAAGACTCCAAACAGTGCTAGGCCGTGGCAGTTCTGTGGAGGGGAAAGGGGCTGTTTAGGCTGACCTCCTGAGTGTTAAAAAAATATTTAAATGTAACCAAGATCAAGGTCCAGAACCTGATAAATGAGGAATCAAGGAGTAGAGGATAAAGATGATAATAGTTTGGTAGCAATGGAACAGCACTATCTGAGACAAGATTATGCAGGGAAAAACTTGAACAAAAGAATTTAAAGTCCTCTTAGAGTTCAAAGAACAAAAGCTGTTGTATGTAAACAATGCCCACAAGCTAATAACTCTTGTCGTCAGCAGAAGATTGGGGATGATCAACTCAAACCCAAGCAACCTCCAGGTTCTCAATGAACCTGCCCAACTCTCTGCAATCAAGCGCTTGAAGGGTACCAGATAACTGAGGGTGGCTGTACAGGACAAAGCACAATGTTTAAGAAGCTCTAAAACAAATAGTAACTGATTTGAAGCAAGGATAACCTCAACACTTCTCAAGGGACTCAAGAGTAGGCTGGCAGAATGGAACTCCAAAGGAGCTAAGGGGAGGTATAAAACTCCAGGTCTTAAGCTTAATAAGACCTCGTCAATCAATAGTGATTGGCTCCAGAAAGGTGATCAGGGATCAGGACCAGTATGGTCAGAGAAAGGGATCAAGGAGTGTTATAACACACTCAAAGATTCTAACAGACAGAATTTTTCTTCAACCAGCAAGGCTATTGGTTGGTAATAAGGATCAAGGATCAAGGGTTTGAGTATGGAAGCTCAAGGATCAAGGGTGTGCTGATTTCATGCTGGATGATTCCATGCTCCAATGATGGATCCAAAAGGCAGGGGAGACCCCCTCCTTATATGGGCAGGAGGCCCTGTTAGACTGAGTACAACGGATTCTAAAAATAGAGCAAAAAAGGAAAGAAAATGATGTGGTCACTTGCGTCTGTCCGTGGATGGGCGCAAGCAACAATACCGGAATCACCCACCCCTTGTCTGAAGGCAGATGGGGTGGGAAAGGGAAATGAACCAAACCACCCCGGATGTCCGCAGGGGGTAGTTGACAATCTTCACCCCTTGTCCAAAGGCGGAAGTGGGTGGGAGAGCCCCAGGAAAGGTGACAGATGAAGTTTATGAGAGCGAGGATGGGGGGATAGGAGATTGGCTTGAGACAGTTGAGTAAATCCTGACAGGCTTGAGATTCATGACTGATAGATCGAGTGAGATGGGGGATTTGACGGATCCAAGGATTTCAAAAATGCTTGGGGGTGCGGTTGGGATAGATTTGGTAAATCATGGATGAGCGCCGTGCAACGGTAGCAATGAGGACGCGCGATGCGCAACGCGCGAGGATAAGGACGCGCGAAGCGCGACAACCGTGTGGATAAGGACGCGTGAAGCGCGAGGATGAAGAGCAATGCGCAACGGGCGGTTGGATAAGAGATTGGGGCGCACAACAACAAAGATGAGGACGCGCAACAACGACGGTGTGGATAAGGGACAAGCAATGCGCGAGGATGAAGAGAAACACGCGACGGCAAGGATGACAATGCGCGGATGAACCTGAGGATGAGTTGGAAGTGTTTTTGTAGATGCCGGAAAGTAGGTTTGTGCAACAGTTTATGGATCAAGGTCTTAAGATGGCCAGGGTGTCCAGGATGGGGCACCACATCTCTCCCCAACTTACAGACTGTCCCTAGTCTGCTTCCAAGTTTGATGCCATGAAAAGAAAGGAAAGAAAGATGATTGAAACCAAAGAATGGCCATTTTGATCTTGAGAGTGGTTGAGAAAAAATATTTCAATCCAAAAAAAATCCTAAAATTGGCTGAGATAAAATGAAGGAGGCGTCCCAGGTGCTCACATGCGTGGCAAGAGTAGAGTTTCACAAAAACAACAAGGATCTTGCCCAGATGGTGCAAAATTGGGAGGACTTACTTCTGGACCAAGTTGCCTTCACAAAAATGAAATTTCTTGACCTGATCAGCAGAGAACCTTCTGGCCATCTGAGTACCATCCAGCTCCTCCAAAAGATATGATCCACCTCTAACTTGACGGACTACTCCGTAAGGACCATTCCAGCGGTTAGAGAAAAGCGTTCCCCACTGAGCTTCCAAGGAAAAATTATAAGCCAATACCAGATCACAAGGGTTTAAAGGGTCCCTGATTTGATTTAGGTGTTTATCTTCCCAATACTGAACTGATTTTGCTCTTGATTCCATCATCTTCTGATAAGCTTTGTTACAAATATCTTCACTCCGCTCCAGTTGCTTTGATCTAGCAACTAATAGGTCAGTAGTTGAGGCAACTTGTTCCCAAGAGATTCCCAAGAAAGACTCCATTTCAAAATCAAGAGGAAGAACAGCCCTCTGACCAAAGATGATTTCATAAGGAGAGTAACCCGTGGTTTGCTTGGTGGAAATTTGATCAGAGAAGAGGACTAAGGGGAGAAACTTCCAACAATTCTTCCCACTTTCACCAGCCAATTTAACCAGAGCAGCGTTCAAAGGAGCATGGCCTCTTCCCACCATGCCTTGTCCTTCAGGATAATAGGGAGTAGTTACTCTGTGTTGTCCAGGGAGCAATCGGATCATTTCAGCAAGTTTTCCACCAAATTCCAAGCCACCATCTGTAGAATAAGATTGGGCCAAGCCATAACACATTGTCCAAGTCTCATGAAGGAAAGCTGCTACTGATTCGGAGCTGAGGTTCTTGAGAAACTTTGCTTCAACCCATCCAGAAAAATCATCTCTAGCCACAATTAGGTACTTAGCTCCACCAGCCTTAATGTGAACCACATCCATAGCAATCCTCCCAAAGACAGTGGACTCTCCAGTGGGGTAAAAAATTTCAGCTGGGCGCCTAAGATCACGTTTCTGGCACACTTCACAACTCCTGCACCATTGAGCAACGGATTTCTTCAGGGATAGCCACCAAAATTGTTTTGATATTCATCGATAAGTTTTGGTTTCCCCACGATGACCAAGGCCTTCATGGAGATTTTCCAGGATTGAATCTTGCTTAGAAGGGATAGTGACCACAACAAGTGCACAAGGAGTTGCTCTTTTCATAAGCCTAGAACCTTGGACAAAGAATTTGGAGGACTTCCTTTTAAGGGACCAAAATTCTTTGGCAGAGAGATCAGGGGGTCTTTGGAGAGTTTAAAGGTACTGCTCTAACTTAAGCCAGAAAAATTGCTGGAAAACAGAGTAATTTTGGGAGGAGAAGGCAAAGACAGGGCGGACCAAGGGTTCTTCCTCATCAAAATCCATTCCAACCTCTGATTCATCATCTCCAATAGGTTGTTGAGATAAATCATCAGGCATGGTGAAAGATTTTCCAGGCCTGTGAACAATATCGAAAGAGAACAACTGGATGAAAGCCACCCAACAAGTCATTGGAGCATTTGGGAGGCTGGGGGCATTGATCATTTCAATAATTGATTGTGCATCAACTTGTAACTCGAAGTGTTGACCCCAAAGGACAGTCTGAAGCTTCTTCAACATTTGGGCCACACCACAAAGTTCCAGTTTTGGCCGGGAGTACCTGGATTCCACATCTGAGAAAAGAAGAGATTCATACAGAGCAGGACAATCCAAACCATTTTCATCTTCCTGGGTAAGAACAGCCCCAACAGATTGATAACTCAAGTCCACTGCCAGCTTGATCTTGCCGGCTCTGGGTCCATAAGTGATCTTGTTCAAAACAATGTCTTTCCCAACAATTGTTTTAGCAACTGAAATGATTGTTTGCAGTCTTGGGTCCAAATCCATTCAGCATACTTCCTGGTTAAGCAATGCAAGGGAACACAGATTTCAGATAGTGAGGGAATGAAGATCCTGCCATAAGTTACAACACCTAGGAAACCTCTAACTTCCGTTGGATTTATTGGGGTAGGCCAGGAGATAATTTTGTTGACTTTAGAGGGTGCCATCCTTCTTCCGTCCTTGCAGACTATATGACCAACAATTTCCAAGGCAGGGACACAGGCGGCAAGTTTTGATCCGGAGACAGTAAGGCCAGATTCCTCAATTCAAAACAAAATTTGTTCCGGGACAGTAGCGTACTCCCAGACTAATTGTCGGATTCCTGAGTGCCAAGGTAAGAGCTCATTATCATAGTCAGAAACTGGACCTTCAATCCCACCATCATCAATAAAGATACCCGCATGATCCGGGATTTTGTCCTGGAGGATCCACATCATCTGAGCCTGATAGACTGCAACCAAGTTGGTGGCACCTTGAGGCAATCGAGTCAGCTGAAATCAAAAAAGGGGGGCATTGAAAGTAGTGAGGGAAGAGAAATAGGATGCAAGGATTGTTTATCATAGCCACCCATAATGTCACCTAGACCATAGCAAGCTCTCCCAGGGAAGGATTCAATAAATTCTTCAGTGGCAGGCGGTGTGGTGACCAATCCGGGACACCACGGCAAAAAAAAAAAAAAAAAAAAAAAAAAAAAAAAAAATCGGATTTCAGTTGTACCCCTATGATTACCTTCATTTCCCCTCATCTCCTTTGACACCGCCTCCCCCCGGATTCGCCAGCTGCCCTCTTCTGCTCGTGCCCCTGCTTGTTCCATTGATCTTGTCCTAGATGACCCTTTGCTCTTCGTCCTCCAAACGACTCCTCGCCATAATCTCGGGTATCCTGATTGCCATCAGCGCCGGCACCAATTATGCTTTCTCAATCTACTCGGTCCAACTCGGCCATTGGCTTCATCTCACCTCGACCCGGCTCAACGCCATCGGCCTGGCCGGCAACTTGGGCATGTACCTCTCCTCACCCTTCCTTTGAAAGCTCTCCAATCGCTACGGCCCCACCCTGCCCTTGCTCGGTGCCGCTACAGCAATCTCCTCCGGCTACGGTCTCCTATCCTTGATCTTCTCAAGTTCTTCCAACCTGGCGCCCTCGGACTCGCCATCCTGGCCAATCTACTCGTTGGTATCGGCTCCTCGGCTGCCAACAGTTGTGCCGTCACCGGCATCGCCACCGTCTTTGATCCCATCCATCGGGCCACGGCGCTCGGCCCCGTATTGGCTGGATTTGGCCTGTCCGCCTTCTTTTGGACCACCATCAACCATCTCATCCTCATCATCCAATCCGACTGACGACCGCGAGCGACCGCTCGCGGCCGTCGGGACTTTCACCCCGTTGTCGCTGCCGATCGGGCGACGACAACCGTTGTCGACACCCGTGACTGCTGTCGCGGGTGTCCATCTGGTTGCCTGCGGTCATTCTCAACGCGGGGGACATCTCTTTTTTCTCTCATGTAATTTTTTTTTTTTTTATTTTATTTTTCATTTTTTTTTTATGTTTTCATTTTTTTTTCCGCACCTATTTGTAAATCTCTCTTGTACATAGTATACAGGGCCTCATGTCTATAAAAGGAGGGGCTCTCCCCTGCCTTTTGTCCCATCATCAGAGCATCCCAGAACATCAGAGGATCCCATCATCTTATCAGACCATCATCAGTAATCAACTTATCTGTGGGTATCCTTCCCCACCTATCTGAGCCATTTATCCGGGTATATCTAGGATTGCCCCTTGATCTTTTGAGCCTCCATACTCAAACTCTGTCCCTTGTGACCTTGATCCTTATCACCAACCAATAGCCTTGCTGGTTGAAGAAGAATTCCTGTCTGTCTGAATTCTTGAGTGTGTTATACGACTCTGATCCCTTTTTCCGACCATACTGGTCTTGATCTCTCCTTGATCATCTTTCCGGAGCCAATCACGTTTGATTGAAGAGATTTTATTAAGCTTAAAACCTGGAGTGTTATACCTCCCTTCTTCTTTGAGGTTGAATTTCGCCACGCTATTCTTGAGTCCCTTGAGAAGTGTTGGGATATTCTTGCTCAAATTTGTTATTGATTTGCTTCTAGAGCTTCATAAACAAATTGTTTTTGTTTTGTTCAGCCTCCCTCAGTTATCTGGTACCCTTCAAGCGCTTGATTGTGGAGAGTTGGGCAGGTTCATTGAGAACCTGGAGGTTGGTTGGGATTGAGTTGATCTTTCCTAATCAGCTGCTGACAACCAGAGTTATTAGCTTGTGGGCGTTGTTACTTACAACTGCCTTGTTCTATTGAACTCTGAACAAACCTTGACTTATTTTTTCAAGTCTTTACCTGCACCATCTTGCCTCAGATAGTGTTGTTTCCATTGCTACCGACAACTCCTATCCCCTTCCCTTATTTTGATTTCTCATCCATAAGGTTCTGGACCTTGATTCCGGTTACATTTAAATATTATTGTAACTCCTAGGAGGGCAGCCTAAACAGCACCTTTCCCCTCCACAGAACTGCCACAGCTTAGCACCGTTTGGAGTCCTACATTTGGTCCCCTGGGCCAGGATTGAACCAGAAACCTTGGGATTTACAGTCCCAACTTGAAGAATCAACTCCGAAATCCTATCCGATTTCTCTTTCTTTTTCTATCTGATCTGTGGAGGCAGCTTGGTCTAGAAGTAAGTCCTCCCAATTTGTGCACCGCTTGGGCAAGATACTTGTTGTTTTTGGCGAAACCCTACTCTTGCCACACTTGTGAGCCACTTTGGAAATCTGCTCTTTGGATCCCCTAGGAACTCTGTTATTCAATATGGCATCTCCCGCTACTCCAACCACCTCTGTCCGACCTAAGATGGTAAAGATCAAACCCCAGAGCAAGAACTTAGGCTTCAACGGTACAAATGTCGAGCGATTCTTGGACTCCTACGAAATGGCTGCTGAAGTGGATGGAGCTAGTGAATTCAATATGGCTTATCAGTTGCGGTTCTTTATCTCCTCTGATGAAGTCATGGAGGTAATTGAGTCTTTTGAGGGATTTGAATCCCACAACTGGACGCTTCTCAGGGAGGCTTTGTTGGCATACTGGGGTAAAATAGATGTGGCTAGGTTTACTCTGCAAGATTTGGATGCTCTGGTTTCTCAGTGGATCTCCAAGGGTGGTATTTCTTCAGCCTCTGACTATCAGATTTTTAGAAAATCTTGGGATCCCATTCAAAACTATCTTATCCAAAAAAATCACATTGACACAGTGGACGAAATTTGAGCAAAGTTCTTCCAATCTTTCTCTTTGGCTGTGCAGGAAAGGATTAAAGAAGAACTGGTCAAATCTGGATCCATGATTACCACCAGGGATAATCGATTCAAGCTCCCTGTTTTTCTCACCCTTAGGAGTACTGTGGATAAAGTCATGAAAGGTCAAACTGCTCTTACCTTTGAAAAGCCTAGAACTACTGAACCAGTCCATGCTCCTTCTTTTAAAGAGTCAAACGATATTATGATTAAAATGGAGGCAGATTGTAGGCCTAAAGCAGATCCTAATTCCAATCGGGAACCTACTACTATAGATGAAATCACCAAGTTACTTAGGGCCTTTGAGAACAAAATAGATCAAAAGATTTCCTCGCTAGCTACGCCTAAAGCTCCTTCTTCTGTCCCCAAATCAACTCTGGTCTGTTACTACTGTCATAGGGAAGGCCATGGAACCGGACGATGTCAAGAACTTCAGAAGGACCTAAAGGAAAAGTTGGTAGAGCAGAGGGGAAACAATTACTTCCTCCCTAATGGTGCCCTAATCCCTTTTGACTCGTCTCTTCCTATCCGACATGTGGTGGCCTCTTACCAGCCATCACCCCCTGTGAAAGCATCTCTTGCTTCCTTTGAATTTTGATCATCCTGTGGTACCCTCCAACCTTGGTATCCTCCAGCTATTTCTTCCTCTAGTCTTGCTGGGACTACTTATCAATCTGATCCAGCCAGGAAACAACATGAGGAACCTAAACCTCATAAGGCTCCTTCCTTGCCAACTTCAATCCTTTGAAAACCCGTTAAACGTCGATCATCACTTGAGCCTCCTTCCTCTGATGTAGAAGACATGGAGGTGGAAAAGGAACCACTCATGGAAAGGTTCCCAGATCACCCTGATCCTTCTCCCTCACCTCAACCTTCTAAACCTATCTTAGATTCTGCGTCACCTGAACTTCCTCCCTCCACCCAGCCCAAAGTTCGATTTGAAAGGGGCATCTCCAAGGATCACCCCAATGCTGTGGAGGGAGTATTAAAGAAAATTTCTGATCTCAAAATTCCTGATCTATCTGTGGCTGAACTCCTATCAATCTCTCCATCTGTTGCTGAAGGAATGAAGAAATGGGTCTCTTGTTGACGTGTGGAAATTGGCTATGAAGAACTCAAAGTCTCCTCTGGCACTTTAATGGAGGACTCTGGTGGAACCAGTCCTTCTATAGAAGCCAGTCTTTATTCCTGTCCCCTTGGCTTTCTTCCTTGTTATCTTGGTGACTCAGCTAAAACTGTTTCTCCTCTTGTGGATTCTGGATCTCAGCTTAACTTAATCTTGGATGCTATGGCCTGCAAGCTCAAACTTAGTCCTAGGGTCAGCTTCAACTCGGCAGTGTATGGGATAGGAAATCAAGCTTGTGAACTGGTTGGTATTGCTGAAGATGTACCGGTCAGGATTGGTCGAAATATTGTGGGAACCTGCCACTTTTGGATCACTCTTTTGGACAGTCCTATGATCTTGGGACAACCCTTCTTAATGGACTTTGGTGCAACCCTGATGTTTTCTGATCAAGTTGGGGAGAGAATTCTTCTCCCTGATGCTGATGGCAGAAAAATTGAAGTTCCTCTTTGCTCCTTGGATTCTGGTCGTTGGGAAAGAGATTTTCCTGGTCATTCTCCCAAATCATCTTTTAAGGGGAAGCAGAAGGATAACTCTAGTTCCTCTCATTTTTTAGGGGAATAGTTGATCCTACCAATGGCTGTAGTTCTTTTCAGCCTCATACTGCAACTCAAGGGTCAACTCCAATCCCTCAGGCTTATTTTTCATTCCTTTCATCATTCTCTTCTGAGCTCAAGAATATTAAAAAACAAAAACATATCAAAAAAGAAAAATCCAAAAATATTTCTTCTCCATCTCCTTCTCTCTCTGGATCTGTTGTGTCTTCTTTTCCTTCTACTTTTGAGTCTGATCAATCTTCTCTCAGTTCCGGTATCAATCTCCGCAATGAGCTTAAACTAGATCCTAACTGCAATTCCGTTTTTGGTGGTTTTGGTATGAAGGAATATGGGCTTCAGTGGAGGCAATTTGGGGTACAAGTAAGTCCTCCCAATTGTGCACTGCCAGGGCAATCTTTTACCGTCATTTTTGAAACCCTACCTTGTGCCACACATGTGAGCAACGTATTATCTCCTGGTTCTCCTTTTATGGAAAAGGCACCCTTCAAAGATATTGCAGAACATCGGACTTGGAAGATGTTGGAACTTGGAATCAGCTTTTGTAATCAAGTCTCTCTGGTCAACTCTTGGAGAAAACAAGAATTTCTCTCTTTTGCCACTAAGTATAAACCAGTTGCTAAGAAGATCCAACAAGTCAACTAGCCTATGCCTCTCAACCTCAATCCTCCCCTTATGCGTCCTCCTCTATCTCGCAATCCTTACTGTGGTCTTCCTCAATCTCTTACTGGCCCCTTTGTGCCTAATGGACGGGTCACTGAAGAACGTCTGAAGGTGGTCAACTTTGGTCCAGATGGATGGCTTCTTCCTGATGAGTTAAATTTAATCAAAAATGTCTTATCTCTAAGAGAAAAATCTATTGCTTTCTGTGAAGAAGAGAGAGGTCTCTTGCGGGAATCCTATGGCCTCCCTTATATCATCCCTGTAGTTGAACATGATCCTTGGCAAAAGAAAAAGATCCCGATCCTTGCTGCTAAAGTTGACGAATTCATCAAGTTGGTCCGGGAACAAGTTCGAACTGGCCTGTATGAACAGTCAACTTCTAGTTACTCCAGCCCCGTCTTCTGTTTCCTCAAGAGTAATGTTAAACTTAGAATCGTTCATGATCTTCAACCTCTTAATAAAGTTACTATTAAAGACTCTGGTATCCCTCCTGCTACTGAAGAATTTGTTGAATCCTTTGCGGGAAGAGCTTGCTATGGTCTAGGGGATATTATGGGTGGCTATGACGAGCGATCCTTACATCCTATTTCTTGTCCTCTCACTACTTTTGATACTCCTCTTGGTCGATTTCAACTTACTTGATTGCCTCAAGGAGCCACCAACTCGGTTGCAGTCTATCAGGCTCAGATGATGTGGATCCTCCAGGATGAAATCCCTGATCATGCTGGTATCTTTATTGACGATGGCGGAATTAAAGGTCCAGTATCTGACTATGATAATGAGCTCTTACCTTGGCATTGAGGAATTCGTAGTTTTATCTGGGAATATGCTACTACCTTGGAGAGGATTCTGTTTTGAATCGAGGAATCTGGCCTTACTGTCTCTGGATCTAAACTGGCGGCTTGTGTCCCTGCTCTGGAAATTGTTGGTCATGTGGTCTGCAAGGAAGGAAGAAGGATGGCACCAGCCAAAGTCAACAAGATCATCTCTTGGCCTACCCCAATCAATCCAACTGAAGTTAGGGGCTTTCTAGGTGTTGTCACTTATGTTAGAATCTTTATCCCATCTTTATCCAAAATCTGTGCACCCTTGCATCGTCTAACTAGAAAAGATGCTGAATGGATTTGGACCCAAGATTGTGAATGTGCTTTCCAGCTACTCAAAAGGATAGTTGGTAAAGACATAGTTTTGAAAAAGATCTCTTATGGACCTGGAGCTGGAAAGATCAAGCTGGTTGTTGATTCTAGTTATCAATCTGTTGGGGCTGTCCTTACTCAGGAAGATGAAAATGGTAGGGACCGTCCTGCTCTTTATGAATCTTTGTTGTTTTCAGATGTAGAATCTAGATACTCCCAGCCCAAGCTGGAACTCTGTGGTGTGGCTCTAATGATGAAGAAACTTCAAACCATTCTCTGGGGCCAACATTTTGAATTGCAAGTTGATGCTCGATCCATCATTGAAATGATCAACGCTCCCAGTCTTCCCAATGCTCCTATGACTCGTTGGGTGGCCTTTATTCAGCTTTTCTCTTTTGATATTGTTCACAGGCTGGGAAAATCTTTCACCATGCCTGATGGTTTATCTCAATGACCTCTTGGGGACAACAAATCTGATGTTGGAACCAATTTCAATGAAGAGGAACCTTTAATTCAACCTATTTTCTCTTTTTCTTCCCAAAATTATTCTGGCTTTCAACAAGGCTTCTGGTTTAAATTAGAGCAGTACCTTTCAACTCTTCAAAAACCTCCCGATCTCTCTGCTAAGGAATTTCAATTTCTTAAACAAAAGTCTTCTAATTTTTTTGTTCAAGGTTCTAGACTTATGAAGAGAGGCAATCCATGTGCTCTTATTGTTGTTACTATTCCCTCTAAACAAGATTCTATCATTGAAAGTCTCCATGAAGGCCTTGGTCATCGTGGGGAAACTGAAACTTATCAACAAATATCCGAACGGTTCTGGTGGCCATCTTTGAAGAAATCTGTCTCCCAATGGTGCAAGAGTTGTGAAGTTTTTCAAAAGCGTGATCTTAGGCGTCCATCTGAAATTTGTTATCCTACTGGGGAGTCCACTGTCTTTGGAAGGATTGCTATGGATGTGGTTCATATTAAGGCAGGTGGTGCTAAGTACCTCATTGTGGCTAGAGATGATTTTTCTGGATGGGTTGAAGCAAAATTTCTTAAGAACCTTAGCTTGGAATCAGTGGCAGCTTTCCTCTACGAGACTTGGACAATGCGTTATGGCCTGGCTTGATCTTACTCTACTGATGGTGGCTCTGAATTTGGGGGCAAGCTTGCTGAAATGATCTGATCCCTTCCTGGACAACATAGAGTTACTACTCCTTATTATCCTGAAGGCCAAGGCATGGTGGAACAAGGCCATGCCCCTTTGAAGGCTGCACTTGTTAAACTGGCTGGTGAAAGTGGCAAGAATTGTTGCAAATTCCTTCCTCTTGTTCTCTTCTCTGATTGAATCTCAACCAAAAGAACTACTGGCTACTCACCTTATGAAATCATCTTTGGTCAAAGAGCAGTCCTTCCTTTGGATCTGGAAATGGAATCTTTCTTGGGCATCTCTTGAAAAGAGGTGTGCTCAACCACTGATCTGTTAGTTGCTAGATCCAAGCAACTGGAGCGAAGTGAAGACGTTCGTGATGAAGCTTATCAAACAATGATGGAGGCCAGAGAAAAATCCGTCCAGTATTGGGAGGACAAGCACTCTAATTGAATCAGGGAGCCCTTGAACCCTGGTGACCTAGTTTTAGCTTATCATTGATCTTTGGAAACCCAGTGGGGCAAGCTTTTCTCTAATTTTTGGAATGGCCCTTATCGAGTGATTCATCAAGTTAGGGGTGGATCTTATGTTTTGGAGGAGCTGGATGGTACTCGGTTGGCCAGAAGGTTCTCTGATGATCAAGTCAAGAAGTTTCATTGTCGTGGGGGCAACTTATCTCAGAAGTAAGTCCTCCCAATTGTGCACCACCAGGGTCATTTGCTGCGTTTTTGTTGTAAAAGCTCTACTGTATGCCACAGCGGCATGCCAGAGTCTTTAATAGTAACTTTATTAAGAGGTTGGAGATCATGAACCACTCTAAGTTTACCATTACTCTTTAGAACACAGAAAACAGGACTGGAATAGCTAGAAGTCAATTTTTTGTATAAACCGGTTTGGACTTGTTTGCGGACCAACTTGATGAATTTGTGGACTTTAGCAGCAGGGATCGGGATCTTTTTCTTTTGCCAAGGGTCATGTTCAACTACAGGGATGATGTAGGGTAGACCATAGGATTCTTTCAAGAGACCTCTCTCTTCTTCACAGAATGCAATAGATTTTTCCCTTAGAGACAAAATATTTTTGATCAAATTTAACTCATCAGGAAGAAGCCATCCATCTGGACCAAAGTTGACCACTTTCAGAAATTCTTCAGTGACCCAACCAGAGGGAATAAATGGACCAGTGAGGGATTTGGATAGACCACAGTAAGGATTGCGGGATAGCGGAGGACGCATAAGAGGAGGATTGAGGTTGAGAGGCATTGGTTGGTTGACTGGCTGGACCTTCTTTGCAACTGGTTTGTACTTGGTGGCAAAGGAGAGGAATCCCTGCTTCCTCAAAGCATTGACCAGTGAGACCTGACTACAAAAACTGAGGCCATGTTCCAACATCTTCCAAGTCCGATGTTCTGCTGCGTCCTTGAAAGGTGCCTTCTCCATAAAAGAGGATCCAAAAGATAACACATTGCTCACATGTGTGGCACAGGGTAGAGTTTTGACAAAGACAGTAGTAGAAGCCCTTGGTGGTGCACAATTGGGAGGACTTACTTCTACCCCAAATTGCCTCCACCTAAGACCAAACTGCTTCATACCAAAGCTACCAAGAAAAGAATTGAGATCGAGATCTAGTTTAGACTCATTGCGGAGATTCAAAACCAGAATAGAGGATGATTGATCAGGCTGAAAAGAAAAAGGAAAAGAAGATACAACAGATCCAGAAAGAGAAGAAATATTTTTGGATTTTTCGGATTTTTCATGTGTTTGGGTTTTGATATTATTTTGATGAGAAGAAAATGATGAGGAAAAAGAAAAATATGCCTCTGAGGTGGGAGTTGGTCCATGAGTTGAAGTCTGAGGCTGAGAAGAACTAATTCTATCAGTAGGGCCAACTATTCTGATAAAAAATGAGGATGAAAGAAATGAGAGTTTTCTTTCTGCTTTCCTTTCAGGACAGATTTGGGAGGGTGACCAGGGAATTCTCTTTCCCAAAGATCAGAATCCAAAGAACAAAGGGGAACTTCAATCTTTCTGCCATCAGCATCAGGGAGGAGAATTCTCTCCCCAACTTGATCATAAAACATCAGGGTAGCACCAAAGTCCATTAAGAAAGGCCTTCCCAAGATCATGGGACCATCCAGACGAGTGATCCAGAAGTGACAGGTGCCCACAATATTTTGACCAATTTGAACAGGAATATCCTCAGCAATACCAACCAGTTCACAGGACTGATTCCCAATTCCATATACCGCAGAGTTGAAACTGACCTTTGGGCTAAGTTTAAGCTTGCAGGCCATGGAGTCCAAAATCAAGTTGAGCTGAGAACCTGAATCCACAAGGAGAGAAACCGTTTTAGTTGAATCACCAAGAAAACATGGAAGGAAACCAAGAGGACAGGAATACAGGTTGGTATCTGAAGAGGGATCTGTTCCACCAGAATCCTCTATCAGAGTACCAGAGGAGACCTTTAATTCGTCTGGACCAATCTCCACACATCGACGAGAAACCCATTTCTTCATCCCTTCTGCCATAGATGGAGAGATCAACAGGAGTTCAGCCACAGATAGATCAGTGATTTTAAGATCATAAATTTTCTTTAATACTCCTTCCACAGCATTAGGGTAGTCCTTGGAGATGCCCCTTTCAAATCAAACTTTGGGCTGGGTAGAGGGAGGAAGATCAGGTGTAATAGGTGATGGAAGAGGATCTGAGGGTTGAGCAGGTTGGAGAGGGGGAGGATCAGAGTTGTCCTGGAACCTTTCCATAGGTGGTTCCCTTTCTACTTCCATTTCTTCCACATCAGAGGAAGGAGGCTCAGGTGAAGATTGGCGTTTAACGGGTTTTTGCAGAATGGAGGATGGAACAGGAGGAGACTTATGAGGTTTTGGTTCCTCATGGTGTTTCCTAGCTGTATTGGATTTATAGGTGCCAGGGAAGCTGGAAGAAGTGATAGCTGGGGGATACCAAGGTTGCAGAGTTCCATAGGATGATTGAAAATCCACAGAGACCAAGGATGCCTTCTTAGGAGTTGGTGGTTGGTATGAGGCCACCACATGACAGATTGGTTGAGACAAGTTGAAAGGGATCAAAGCACCGTTAGGAAGGAAAAGATTATTTCCCTTCTGCTCTACTAACTTCTCCTCCTTGTCTTTCTGGAGTTCAGGACATCTACAGGTACCATGGCCTTCCCTATGGCAATAATAACAGACTATAGTAGACTTAGGAACAGAATTAGCAGGTTTAGGAGTGGCTAAAGAGGATATTTTCTTATCTATTTTATTCTCAAACGCCTGAAGTAATTTAGTGATCTCATCTATAGTAGGTGTCTCCCGGTGGGTCTGAGGATTGGTTTTAGGTCTGCAATTGGCTTCCATCTTATTCATGATTTCTTTAGATGCTTGAAAAGAGGGGGCAAGGACTGGTTCAGTGATTTTAGGTTTTTCAAAGGTGAGAGCTGTTTGACCTTTCATCACTTTATCCCCAGTATTCCTAAGAACCATGAAAGCAGGGAGCTTGAACCAATTTTCTCTTGTTGTGATCATGGATCCAGATTTCACCAATTCATCCTTAATTCTTTCCTGCACTCCTGGAGAGAAAGACTGAAAAAATCGCACTGAAATTTTGTCCAACCTTTCAATGTGATTGTTCTGGATGAGATAGGACTGGATAGGGTCCCAAGATTTTCTGAAAGTCTGATATTCAGAGGCTGAGGAGATACCACCATTGGAGATCCATTGAGAAACCAGGGCATCCAAGTCTTGCAAAGTAAATCTGGCTACATCTATTTTTACCCAATAGTCCAACATAGCCTCCTTCAGGAGCCGCCAGTTGTGAGTTTTGAATCCTTCAAACGATTTGATAACCTCCATAACTTTTTCAGAAGAGATAAAAAACCGTAACTGATAAGCCATATCATATTCACTGGCACCATCCGCTTCCGCAGCCATCTCATAGGAGTCCAGGAATTGTTTGACATTGGTCCCATTAAAGCCTAAATTTTTTTTCTGAGGTTTGATTTTGACCATCTTTGCCCAAACAGATAAAGAGGATCCAGCAGATTCCATGTTGAAGGTTTCCTAAGAGATCCAAACAAGCAGAGTTTGGAGGTTGCTCACAAGTGTGGCAAGAGTAGAGTTTCACAAAAACGACAAGGATCTTGCCAAGATGGTGCACAATTGGGTGGACTTACTTCTGGACCAAGCTGCCTCCACGGATCAGATCTGAAAAAAGAACAAACAGAAAAAGAAAAGAAAAAAAATTGGATCGGATTTCGGAGTTGATTCTTCAAGTTGGGACTGTAAATCCCAAGGTTGCTGGTTCAATCCCGGCCAGGGGGACCAAATGTAAGACTCCAAACAATGCTAGGCCGTGGCAGTTCTGTGGAGTGGAAAGGTGCTGTTTAGGCTGCCCTCCTGAGTGTTACAAAAACATTTAAATGTAACCAAGATCAAGGTCCAGAACCTGGTAAATGAGGAATCAAGGAGTAGAGGATAAAGATGATAGTAGTTTGGTAGCAATGGAACAGCACTATCTGAGACAATATTATGCAGGGAAAAACTTGAACAAAAGAATTTAAAGTCCTCTTAGAGTTCAAAGAACAAAAGCTGTTGTATGTAAACAACGCCCACAAGCTAATAACTCTTGTTGTCAGCAGAAGATTGGGGATGATCAACTCAAGCCCAAGCAACCTCCAGGTTCTCAATGAACCTGCCCAACTCTCTGCAATCAAGTGCTTGAAGGGTACCAGATAACTGAGGGTGGCTGTACAGGACAAAGCACAATGTTTAAGAAGCTCTAAAACAAACAGTAACTGATTTGAAGCAAGGATAACCTCAACACTTCTCAAGGGACTCAAGAGTAGGCTGGCAGAATGCAACTCCAAAGAAGCTAAGGGGAGGTATAACACTCCAGGTCTTAATCTTAGTAAGACCTCTTCAATCAATTGTGATTGGCTCCAGAAAGGTGATCAGGGATCAGGGCCAGTATGATCAGAGAAAGGGATTAAGGATTGGTATAACACACTCAAAAATTCCAACAGACAGAATTTTTCTTCAACCAGCAAGGCTATTGGTTGGTGATAAGGATCAATGATCAAGGGTTTGAGTATGGAAGCTCAAGGATCAAGGGTGTGCTGATTTCATGCTGGATGATTCCATGCTCCAATGATGGAGCCAAAAGGTGATATGGGAAGGAGGCCCTGGTAGACTATGTACAACGGATTCTACAAATAGAGCAAAAAAGGAAAGAAAATGATGTGGTCACTCGCATCTGTCTGTGGATGGGCGCACGCAACAATACCGGAATCACCCACCCCTTGTCCAAAGGTGGACGGGGTGGGAAAGGGAAATGAACCAAACCACCCCGGATGTCTGCAGGTGGTAGTTGACACTCTTCACCCCTCGTCCGAAGGCAGAAGTGGGTGGGAGAGCCCCAGGAAAGGTGACGGATGAAGTTCGTGAGAGCGCGGATGGGCGGATAGGAGATTGGCTTGAGACAGTTGAGTAAATCCTGACAGGCTTGAGATTCACGACTGATAGATTGAGTGAGATGGGAGATTTGACGTATCCAAGGATTTGACAAATGCTTGGGGGCGCGGTCGGGATGGATTTGGTAAATCATGGATGAGTGCCACGCGACAGTAGCAATGAGGACGCGCGACGCGCAACGCGCGACGCGCGAGGATAAGGACGCGCAAAGCGCAACAAAGGTGTGGATAAGCACGCGCAACGTGCGAGGATGACAAGCAACGCGCAACGGGCGGTTGGATAAGAGATCGGGGCGCACAACGACAAAGATGAGGACGCGCGACATCAATGGTGTGGATAAGGGACGCGCAACGCGCGAGGATGACGAGCAACGCGCAACAGCGAGGATGACAATGCGCGGATGAACCTGAGGATGAGTTGGAAGTGTTTTTTTAGATGCCAGACAGTACGTTTGCGCAACAGTTTATGGATCAAGGTCTTAAGATGGCCAGGGTGTCCAGGATGGGGCACCACAACGTATTGGCGTCTTGACGTACCAAGGATGGGACCAACCGGATGAATGCAGGCCAACCCTGCAGCCATTGAGATGGCAGAAGGAGGCAATCATGCAAAAAGAAGGAAGAGGAGGGGGTGAGCATGACAAGTCACATGATCAAAAAAAAAGAGAATTAGGAACGAAGAAGGTATAATCAAAGATATAAAGGAAGGAAAGAAGGGTGGCTTATTTGTATTCCGCCAATAGCGTTTATCCTTCCTGTACATACAAAACAGGCGGCAAGGTAGACCAGCAAAAAGCTAGCAAGCTCAAGGGGGCGTTGTATGGAGTGACTACATTGCGGAGTGCCCTGCGCCACTACGAGACGCCTCTGCGCAGGGAGCAGTCACTCGCCCCCGGAGCGCACAAGCAAGGCGGCAACTTGGCCGTTAGGAATAAACCGCAGGACCGGCAAGTGATACCCTTGAGCAAAAGCACGGTACCACGCCCTACAAGCGCCTATACGACTGGACCAAAAGGGGGGCAAGAAAACCTAGGGAACAAAAAAAAAATAATAATAATAAAATAAATAAAATAAAAAAAAAATAAAAAAAGGGGGGAGAAGAAGGAGACAATTAGTCCTTGGTAAGACTTAAAACTACCTACTCCCAAATGGTCCCTGGCTAGACCCTAAAATACCTACACACATAAGAGAATTTAGTTTTTAGCATACTACTACCCAAGGGAGCAAGAGAGAACAAGAACACAACAGGGAATTGTCTACCAGTCACCATGGAAACCCAGATCCTGGCAGCCAAGTATAAAACAGTAGACAAGAAGATCAGGCCCATAAACCAACCCATTCCACAAGAACTTAACCCCCCCCCCCTCCAAAGGCCTCCACTCTCCAGGGACCCCTAAATTACACCCCTGACTCCTTATCCACCTCATTTCATACAAACCTCAAGAATCACAACAGAAAGGATAAATATGGTTAATTTTGGGCCTGAAAACTGGCTTACACCTGAGGAAATGAAACTTCTACAACATGTGATGGTCCTCAGGGATAGGGCAATTGCCTTCACTGAGGAGGAAAGGGGTCTACTTAAGCACTCCTATGGACTCCCCTACAAGATACCTACCATCCCACATGAACCATGTCAAAAGAAACCTATACCTATACCCCAGCCTATCAGGCAAGCATTTACAGAACTAGTCAGGAGGAGGATTAGGACAGGACTCTATGATCAATCAACTTCCAGTTACTCCAGCCCTGTATTCCCTGTGGATAAAGCCAATGGGAAGCTCAGAATAGTCCATGACCTCCAACCCCTCAACAAAGTCACCATCAAGGATGCAGGACTACCCCCAAAGATTGAAGAATTTGTGGAGTCTTTCTCTGGAAGTGCCTGCTATGGATTAGGAGATATCTTGGGAGGATATGATGAAAGAGAATTTGAAAAGACTTCAAGACCACTTACCACTTTTGAAACCACCCTGGGGAGACTCCAGCTTACAAGATTACCTCAGGGGGGCACCAACTCAGTAGCAGTCTACCAAGCTCAGATGACCTGGATACTCCAGGAGGAAATACCAGAAAATGTAGGGATATTTATTGATGATGGAGGAATCAAAGGACCCAGAAGCAGGTACAATGAAGAGACACTGGAAGAAAACCCCCAAATAAAAAGATTTGTCTGGGAATATGCTATAACCTTAGAAAGAATTTTATTTAGGATAGAGGGGGCTGGTTTAACTATCTCAGGAGAGAAATTTGCTTTCTGTGTCCCTGCCCTCAACATAGTAGGGAATGTGGTATCCCAGGAGGGAAGGGAGGTAGCAGAACAAAAGCTAAACAAAATTCAAAGCTGGCCCCAGCCAAGGAACAAGAAAGAAGCTAGAGGATTCTTGGAGCTTTGCTCCTATGTCAGAATGTTCATTAACAACTAATCAGCACTTTCAGCTCCAATCAGAAGGCTCACCTGGAAAGATGTAGAGTTTAAGTGGGACAACCAAAGTGAAGAAGCCTTTTTGCTACTCAAGAAGATAGTAGGAGAAGATATAACCCTCAAAAGCATAGAATATGGCAAGGATGCAGGAAGGATCATTCTAGCTGTGGACTCAAGTTACCTAGCAGCTGGGGCTGTCCTAATGCAGGAGGACAACAAAGGAAGACCAAGGCCAGTCTACTATGAGTCAGTGGGCTTTTCAAAAACAGAAAAGAAGTATTCCCAGTCAAAAATGGAACTCTGTGGAGTAGCCAAGATACTTAAGAAACTCCAGACAACCCTGTGGGGACAGC
Source organism: Puccinia polysora (assembly GCA_025617555.3). Lineage (NCBI taxonomy): Eukaryota > Fungi > Basidiomycota > Pucciniomycetes > Pucciniales > Pucciniaceae > Puccinia > Puccinia polysora. Next base: position 10,444,246 of record CM062634.1, on the reverse strand, counting down.
ACTTTGAATTACAAGTAGATGCAAAATCACTCATTGAAATGATCAACACCCCCAGCCTCCCTAGTGCCCCTATGACTAGATGGGTGGCATTTATCCAATTATTTTCCTTTGAATTGGTCCATAAACCAGGAAGGACCTTCACAAAGCCTGAAAGCCTATCAAGAAGACCAGAAAACCCAGAGGACCAAGAAGACACCAATCAGGATTTTGACAAAGAAGAAGAGTGGATCAGTCCCCACCCTGGCTTTGGATTTAAAATCAACTCTATTGAAGACCAACAGTCACCCATACCTCCAGCTGGATTCTGGGGAAGATTAAAGGAATATTTATTAACCATGAAGAAGCCCACAGGGTGCTCTGACAAGGAATTCCAGAAGATCAAGAGGAGGTCACCAAACTTCTATATAGAGGAAGGAAGACTGAAAAGGAGGGGGATATGGGGCCCTCAGCTGGTGTTGACAACTAAAGAAGAAATGGAAGGGTCATGAAGAACCTGCATTAGGAATTGGGGCACAGAGGGAGTGGAGAGACATACAGAAGGATCAAACTTAGGTTCTGGTGGGAAGGGATGAAGAAGATGACTAGGAAATGGGTCAAAACCTGTGAACCATGCCAGAAGAGAAGAAAGCTTCAGCAGAAAGAAGAATGCAAGGCAACTCTTACTAACAACCTGTTTCAGAGGGTAGCAATGGATGCAGTACATGTAAAGGCAGGAAGATGGAAGTATCTAGTGGTAGCCAGGGATGATTTTTCAGGGTGGGCAGAAACAGTGGGCCTGACTAGTCTCACCTCAAGAAACATAGCCACTTGGTTTCTATCTGAATGGATCTATAGGTATGGAATCCCCAAGGAAGTAACAGTAGATGGGGGAGGAGAATTCAAAAAGGAGCTCCAGTCAGCCATGAAGAAGGTGGGAAAAAAACTCAGAATGGTCACCCCTTACTATCCAGAGGCTCAGGGAATGATAGAGAGGGGCCACAAGGAAATAAAAGATGCACTAATAAAGCTATGTGGGGAGGATGGCAATAAATGGAAGGAATACCTCCCTCTATTCACCTTTGCAGATAGGATCTCTACAAAAAGGAAAACAGGATTCTCTCCATTTGAACTACAGTTTGGACAGCCAGCAGTCCTGCCACTGGATCTAGAAATGAAGACATACCTAGGAATTGACTGGGGGCAGGTAACCACAACCTCAGACCTCCTGGAAGCCAGAGCAGCACAGTTAGCCAAGAAGGAAGAAAACATTCAGAAGACAGCACAGAAGATGAAGGAAGCAAGAGAAATTTCAATCAAGTATTGGGACAGGAGACTAGCCCATAGGATAAGGGAACCACTCAAGAAGGGGGATCTGGTATTAGTCTACAATAGATCCCTGGAATCTTAATGGGGACTACTCTTCAAGAATAGATGGAATGGACCTTACAAAGTGGTCAAACAACTCAACAAGGGACCCTATATTCTAGAAGAATTGGATGGAACAGTACTTGGGAGAAGGTTTGCAGCAAGCCAGATCAAGAAGTTCTACAACAAAGGAGCCCCACTAGAAGAAGAAGATGAAGGGCTAGAACAAGAAGAAGAGGAAGGACTGGACCAAAGAGAAGAGCAGCTAGTAGAACAGGAAGGGTAGGGAGAAGGAGAAGGCTCCTAAGCAAGAGCCTAAACTGCTAAATCTATCATTACAAGGATCAATCAGACAAACAGAACTCCTAAGCATGAGTCTAAACTGCAAACCAAAAATATAAAAAAAATGGAATAAATGGATAAATAAAATGAAATGGAAAGAAAAGGAAAAGAAAAATAATTAAAATTAAAAATTAAAAATTAAATTAAATTAAATTAAAAAATATATATATATATATATAATCAGAGAATGAATGAATGAAAATATACATTTCATCAAGAAGGTCATTACTTTAAAAAGATTTCAACCCAAAGAGAACATGGAAAACTGGGAAGAAGGAAGGACCTGAAGACATCAAGATTGGCTTAACTCAAAATTGGACCCAATTAAATATTTCAAGATGTGTCAAGGTATCAAGGAAAAAGGGATCAATTAATCATTAGCTAGGACTGTCTGATTGAAGAAATTATAGTAGGTTTCAACGGAAAAAAGTTATCTATCAGGTTTCAATAGATGCAAACAGGGTGTCAAGGCCTGAAACTAGAGAAAAGATTCAGAGGAAAAAAAAGGGGAATAAAATGAGGAAGATCTATCTTTGGCCATGAAGGACAATAGTATATGGAGAAGGGAAAAGAAGATTGAAAGTTAGAAAGGGGTGATGAGAGGAGAATCTTTCTTTGGCCATGAAGTACCATAGTATATGGAGAAGGGAAAAGAAGATTGAAAGTCAAATCAGAAGGAACAGAAAAAAAAATGCCAAAACCTGTCTTTATCCAGAAGAGCCCCAGTATAATTCAAAAACCAAGAAGAATGGAAAGGATTTAATTATACTTTTACTTGCTACATGGGCACAATCAAGAAATAATTAGGTGGAGAAGATCTAAAGATAAGCAACCAAGATTTCAACAGGACCAACTGGATCACTAGGATTCTGTGGACTTTTGTTTTATGCTACTGTCATTATTAGTATTTTTTTTATTTATGTCTCTCAGATCAAGAACAAGAAGAAGAAGAAGGATAAGGAGAAGGAAGATAGGATGTGGAGTCTCATTTCTATGGACAGGAATGCTGTGGACAGCATTAAGTCTGGGGGGGATGTGGTAGACCAAACCAGTCCTATAGCCATCAGACTCACTTTTCTAGTGTAAAAACAGCTCCAACCCTCAAAGCAACCTCAGAAATGGATTCTACATCACAAATAACCTATAGTCACGCAGCCAAAGTACCCCTCTATCTCTCATGGATTAGGAGATTCAGCCCAAGAACCCTTCAACTGTGGCAAACTCATACCCAACCAGGTGTCACAGCTCTGTGGAAGGCATAAAGACATACCTTTCAAACCCTCAAGTACATACTAGTAACAGCCTACCCTCAACACCAGAACCATACGCCAACCCTGTCACCTTAGCCAGAATACAGCAATAAAGATACAGGAGGCAGTGCAACTAGTTCAGCTCCTGTCACCTCACCCAGGATGCATTCAAATACACATACACAAGGCTATGCAGAAGTATAAAGGACAGTATAGGCAGGAGGAAGTAAAACCAGTCTCAACCAGGTCCAAACAAACAAGCAAATACACATACACAAGACTATGCAGAATTATACAGGACAGTATAGGAAGGAGGAAGTGGAACCAGTCTCAACCAGATCCAAACAAGCAAGCAAATACACATTCACAAGACTATGTAGGAGTATACAGGACAGTATAGGCAGGAGGAAGTGAAACCAGTCTCAACCAGATCCAAACAAACAAGCAAATACACATACACAAGACTATGCAGAATTATACAGGACAGTATAGGAAGGAGGAAGTGGAACCAGTCTAAACCAGATCCAAAGAAGCAAGCAAATACACATACACAAGACTATGCAGGAGTATACAGGACAGTATAGGCAGGAGGAAGTGAATCCAGTCTCAACCAGAACCATGCAGTACCAAAAAACTCAGCACCTCACAGCAATCTATGTAGGCAGAAGCATGTGATACCAAACAACCCACCAGTACAAGTACCACAGGGCTACCCAGCAAAATATGCAGGCAGCCAAGAACATGCAGCAACAAACAGACCACCAGTAATTCACAAGAAATACATGAAGGTAGAAGCAAGTAGCACCAAAAAAACCACCAGTGGATGCACAACAACACATGTAGGAAGTATCAAGTAGCACCAGACCAACCATTAGTACTGCACAGGGAATACATTGTATCTGCACTTAACAGCAATTTATGCAGGGCTGTGCATGCATGAAACCCCTGTACCAGCTTTTTCCAACTAGCAGAATTGCCTCAGTTTCATGCAGTGTCTTTTGTCCAACCAGCAGAATTCCCTCAGTTTCATGCAATGTCTTTTTTCAACCAGCTAAAATGTCTCATGTACCTGTATCCCAATGTAACAGGGGAAGCCCCAGGGCACCCTCAGGGGCAGCCCTGAGCATCCCCTGAGGACCAGATTTTCTATTTAAGGAGGGCCTCTCTGCCCTATCCAAGTTGTATGATCATGCCATCCATACCATCCCATCTCATGCCATCTGGCCTAGTTATCACCCATCTATCTGTGGTACCTACCCAGATAAAATATTAGTAGTGAATCAGTTATAAAAGGAAAACAAGAATTCAGAAACCAAGTTATTACCCATCTTTAACCAATTAAACCACCCAACCAGGTGCTTGAATAAGGGTTCCTTCTGTGACCTAAATATTCAGCCCCATATTGAAGAAATCCCACCCATTAGTTAATAAATAACCCTTACAAAGAAAGAGAGCACAACAAAAAGGGACTACCAACCTTCCCTCTGCCCAGCCCCTTGTGGCTAAACCCATCCTTGGGTCCTCTCCTGAACCAGCCCTTTAATAAACCCTTGAACCCTTTAATATTGGGGTATTGGTTAAGATCAGACATATCTGATCAATAAATTAACCAATAGTCCAATACATCTGGTCTATTCTTCAACAAATCCTACCAATATCACAGTTAATAATTAATCTAGGTCTGATCTGAGACCTATATTAAGTCTCAAAGAAACCAGCCATTAATTTAAATAAATTATTGTGCAGACTTACTATTGTACCAGAAGGGCAGGCAATTCCAAACCACTCTTAGTATATACTAATACTCCAAAGGAGTAGAAGTGATACTAAATTCCCCTTCAAGGACTGCCAGCAAGCTATTTGCTACTTTTATTTATATAATCCCACAGGAGTCTCTACACCGTCTGCCCCAAAACAACCTTGTTCTTTGCTAAGTACCTGTAGATCCTCTCAAACTTTGAAATGTACTCCATCAGATCTTCACGCATCTGTACCCCATTGTGCTTGCTTGCTTGCTTCTGCCGCAGATTTTTCAAAATCTTATTCCCAGAAATGGGGCTCACGCTTTCCTCACCTTGCCAACATGTTGCTTTTTGTTCTTCCCCAATCCTGCCTCTTGTAACCAGTCATCTCTTCCACTTCCCAAAGGTTCTCCTCCTCTGTGAAAAAGAGGAAAATATTATGTACCTTATACGGGCCCATTGCACCCTTGGAATTCTGCAATCCCTTCAAACCTAGCAATAAATCACTCCAAATCTGCAGTTTTGAACTAGAGATGAAGAAAGTCCCTTGGCCTAAGCCTTATGCGCCATGAATCCTCAACCACCATTTCTAACAATTCTTCCTCCCATGTGGGGGGGGGGGCAAAACCACTCATCCTATCAGTGTGAGCAGCCAGTAGTAGATGTTGAGTTGGGGTGTTGGGAGCCAATTGTAGAGGAAAAGCAGTCTGAATGTTGGATCCAGGGAAAGTTTTTTGCAGCATCCTTTGTTACCTTAAAGAGAATGAGAAAAAAATATATTTCCTGTTCAGACCCCCAGATGTGGAAACAAGAGTTAAAAAATCTCCAAGTTTTCCTTAAGTTATGAAGTTATTGGTTCTAGAATCTGTAAGGATTTTGATGTGCCCTTTAGATATATATATATATATATATATATATATATATATATATATATATACATATATATATATAAACTCCTTCCTTCCTCCTGACATTCCCCCCTCCTCTTAGTGCGGCAGTGGGGAAGGGTATTGTGCCCTCCCCCACACCCTAAACTAAGTACAAGCACAAATAAAACCAAAAAATAAACATAAACAACCCTGAGAAACAGAAACCCTAGCCCAAACCTACCATCCCCCCCCCCAATGCTTGCACCAATAAATTTTTCTGGCTTTTACTTCTCATGGCGCATGCTGCGCCCTACTCAGAACCTCCCTGCGCCTGCCTCTAGCCACCCAAACTCCATCTTCCCGCCCCCATCACATTCTGTGCAGTTTGTCCTTCTCATGGTTCCCTCTGCACCCTACTTGGAGCCTCCCGCGCTTACCGTAACCACTCAATGCACCTTCCATAACTGTGCTTTGGTCCTCAATCCCAAATTCTGAGCCGCCTGAGCACGTAGTGGCTGCTTCTGAGCCCGCAGAAACAAAACCATGCTGAGACATCTTTCACTCATTGCTGAGCGCACTAATCAAATTCTGAACCCATTTGCACTCATTGCTGAGAACACAGGCTGTAACTGGTTACAGATCTATGTCTATGAAATGCCACCACACCGTTATTTGGAGTTATTGGCAAGATTTTCAAGTAGATACTAATTTGCAGAGATTTGAAGGTTGTTACACAAGCCAAAGGTGGTAAGTGGACAGCACCATGGATGTTGTGCTTTGTTTTTTTCATGATTATTGACTGAGGTAGATGGTACTGACAAAAATGAAATGTAAAAGGGATGGAAGACAATGATTCTTTAACCTTGGAGCATGAAAGCAGCTCAGGTTGGCTCTTCTTGATTCAATCATTGTTTGATTAGGGTCCTTGGAACACCCATTGTGCTCAGGATGACAGGTTTCTGTTGGACTTCTATTTTTTCTGCTCATACTTAAGCTCAACTTCTATCATTTAAATAAACATTACAATAAACTTACTGAATATTTCAGTGTATATCAATAGGTGCAGCACAAGGAGAATCAAGAAGCGTTAGAAATACTTTTGATTAAGATCAAATCCTTGAGCTTGACCCTGGATACCTGTTCTCTTCCTATTTTCTTAATCAGCTCAGTATTCAAAGATCAAGACATCCATGATTCGCAATTCTTTCCATTACTTGTATCTAGACTAGAAGGATTAACAACCCTTTTAGATGATTATGAAGGTCTTCTAGTATTTATCATTAAACTCAAGAGGCATAGAAGACCCAAGAGGCATGTAGGCCCAGTGGCTTAAGGCCCAGTTAGTTTTCTGTGACTTTACTTATTTTCTTTGTCTTATCTGCTACTTATGAATCTGGTTAAGACTCTGTCCTGGTTGTTCTTTTTATTGTCTAGGCATTTATGCATACTGTCTCTGATCATTACAGCCACTGTTTTCCCCTGTTAATAATCAAGAAGTTGTATGTATATAAGACCTCCCAAGACTAATAAATAAACATCATCAGTTCTTCAACACATCTCAATTAACTGTGATAAAATTTTGGAAATAGATAAAATAAAAGACTAAGTCCTGATTCCTGAAAAATTACAATAAGAAGCATGAGACACAACTGAGGATTGAGAGATAATTAGAAAGAAAAAGGTAACCAAAAGCATTCCAAGATTTATTTGTGAGAGATAAAGGTTGGGAGAGGTTTTTGGGAGGAGTATGTGAGTTTATTGATGAGGCAGATTGGATTGAGATTGTTTAGGTTTAGTTCTGGAGGCTTTTAGACAATGATGTGGATTATTTGAGGTTTGATGGAAGAAAGAAAGAAGAAGCTGAATCTCACCAGGAAAAAGTGAAGGCAGATGACAAAAATTATAAGAGAACAAAAAAACACAAGAGACCAATTTAGATATTTAGATTCAGAAGAAAAGAATCAAGAGGAATATGGGGAAACTGAGAAAGAAGGAAGAGGAGAATGCTGAAATACAGATGATGAAGGTTGAGAGGGAAGATGGTTTATTTGATGAGTCAGCCCCCATTTTTTGGGATGGTCTGGACCTCAGTCAGGAAGCAGAGGTGATGGTGCAGGAAATCCTGGCTCTAGGTTAAATTATATCATTGGGATAGCCTGTGACAGAAGAGAGGGAATGCACCAGTGCAATCAGTTCAACAAATATCAATTCTTATTCAATGAATCAAGTTTTGATATTTTTTTTGGTTTTACTTGATGAATCTTATGTTAAAATAGGATCAGACTATCATCAAGCTAAGAAAATTTTCTAACCACAAGCTAAAGTCTTTATTCTAGCAAAAAAATTGCTAAAATCGCGCTGGAAGGCATCTATAGAAATTTATTTTCTACTATCATCCCAACTGGCCTTCTTTCAGACACCAGAAAGGCATGAAGCCCTTTTAAGGTTTAAAGGGGTTCTTAGGGTTGTATAAAACAGAATTTGATGGTTTTTTTGCCTGCAAAGGCCTGCAAACATTTTTTGAGGCCCTGGGGGGCTAGATTAACACCTCATACCCTGTGGGTGTATCTGGGCTAGAATTCTTTGGATTTGGTCAATTAGATATTTCAAAATTCTATAAATATGAATTTTGTGCAAGGAATCAAAATCTAAATTGATTTTTGAAAAAAAAACTTCATCAAAATTAAGAACAATGAAAATAATGCAAGTCATTCATTCTGTTCAAACAAAGTGGAATATTTTCAGTGAAGCATAAATACCTTGGTATCAAACATAAAAATAATTCAAGAAAAATGCTACATACACCTATTTACCTCTTCAATTTTGGGCACTCAAATATTTTTAAATATGCAAAGAAAAATACCATCAAGTACATAAATAATTACAAAAAATATGAAAAAAGGTTTCTCTGAAGAAAAGCCAATATTCCTAATGTAATGTAAATACCTTTGTAAAATAAAAAAAATAATAACATTCTACATAATCTGTTTCATTAGTTTGATTAAAACTGTGTTTAATCAAAAAAAGCCCTTCAATCAAATAAAATGATACCATGCTTCAATGGGGGAAGCAATTTTTTACACACATCCAAGCGGTTGATATTCTATTCCCCGGTTCTTAGCACCCCTCCTGGACATAAATTTTTTACAAATTTTATCAACAGGTAGAATTCAACAAAACCTCCCAATCTACTCATTCTCAAGGCTATGAAATGACACTTATCCAGAAAATCAAAAAGTAGAGGGTATTTTAAATTTAAAAGACAATTGAAAGGGAAAAATTTTAATGATTGTGCCTTGGAAATCCAGACTATTGGAAATTCATGAAAATTGGTAAGCACATGTCCAAGATAGTTTGTGGTTCATCCCAGGGGAGAAAACAAGGGATCATATTTTCCAACCCAATAAATACTGGAAGGATTTTGTTCATTGGATCCAGAGATTGGTTATTTTTGATGAGATTCATGGTGAATATCTTGATAAAAAGTGGAGAGATTCTAGGCTGAATAATTGGTAGCAATTAAACAAACAAAGGGCTTCATTAAATAAATTTATTCATTTTAAGCACTGGATTTGCTTTTGTTGATATCAAAGTCTGCTTCTCTTTATTTAATTATAATGAGAAGTAGATTTGTGAGTGTTATCAATCGTTTCAGAGTCCCATGGAGACCTTCTTAATGTTTAGTCTTGGGAAAGTCATTAGAAATGTTGAAAATAAAGTTCAAATATTAATCTTCTAAATGTAATCTATATGAGATGTTTCAAACAAATGAAAGAACCAATGATGAAACTATGGATCATGAAAAAAAACAAGTTTTTATTTTTTTCAAATAAATCTAAAATATGAATTTATAGATAAGATGGTTAAAGATATGAAACTATATACGCAAAATCAACAAAATAAAGAAAATAAATCACCAAAATTTCAAAAAATATTACTAAGAAAATATTTGTATATATATCACCAGGAAAAATCAGGCATCTCTTGCTGAACAGAGACTTCACTTCACCATGATGGTTTCCCAAATTTCTTCACAGTTTATAATCAATTTCCAGACAAAATCACCATGAAATAAGTTTTGTTTCTGGTAGATTTCACAAAGATGGAAACACAGTGGATCCATGATTGCTTCTGAGTCTCCTCTTAAATTCTTCAAAAGTGACCAATGAATTTTCATTTGATTCTCCAAATTTTTCACTGTGTTTCTAATTGGTTTCTGCAGGACTTATCAAAGGTGTATTTTTATTTTCCATTATTTTTCCCCCAAGAATCCCCTTGATTTCTCCCTGGTTTCTCTTTGATTTCCTTCAGATTAATGTTTAATCTTGTTCAGAGCTGTATTATTTTTAAATAATTTAACCCAATTCATCCCTTCCAATTAAATTTTCTTCAATTACTCACCTTTTTTTCCTCTTATGGTCTATCAAGCTGGTTTGGGCCCCTGGCAAAGCCCCAATTGTCATTGTCAGCTTGCTATTAGTGCATAGCTAGCTGCCAGAAGTAGCTCAAAATAATAAAATCAAAATGAAATAAATAAAAATAGAAGGAGACAGAAATCCCTTGATATTATTCCAGAAATGGATTCTACACCCAAGATTATGTTGGGTCCCTCACTTGAACCACCAGCAATTTCTGGGGGCACAATGGTATAAAACTTGAAAAATATCCTTTGATTGCATGAATATCCAAGTTCAAAGTAACCCAAAAAACTGGTAATAATGGCAGTGGATCATAAATATTTAAGATCCACCATGCAAGAGCATCCTCAAGTTTGCATGTAAGCAGCAAAACTTGGATACACAGGAATATTTTTGCTTGGTCTTATTTTTTCTGCAATTCTGGGAAATTTATTTCTTGAGTTGCAGAAATCAGAAGCTGAAACTTTTCACAAAATTCACTAGAAAAAATGGCACATCAAAATTATCTGTGCTTGGAATTGAGCTATTTATGTTGAATTGCAGGAGAATTCATTGTTTTTTATCCTAATTTCACAGCTTCAGAAATTAATAAATTAATTTTCCATAGTTTTACCTGCAGTATTCCAAATAAAATGAATTCAATTTTGAATTTCTTCATGAAGCATTATCTAGGTAGGGGTTCATGATGCATGAGATTCATTTTTGTCTGGCAAATCAGCTGGAAATTAGAGTACAAATATATGCAGGTATTGTTGATCTCAGGCCTCCACTCTGTTTGGAAAATTAAATTGATGGCTGTTGATGACTGGTTTCCGGAAACCAGACATCAACTTTGGGCAGTGTTATGCCCCCGTAGAGCAAAATAAGCAAGGAAATTTATGGCACTCCAAATTATTTTAGTTGGAATCTTGTGGTTTTTCACTCTCTACGGGGGCATAACACTGCTGGTGATGCCTGGTTTCTGGAAACCGGGAATCACCTGTTCACCATTGATCATGTTTGGACTGTTTATCTTCTAGAAATTTTTTCATCCTGGAAGCCTTCAAGATTTTTTCCTCATCCTACTTCCTCCACAACTGGGAACACCAGCTTGCCTTACTTCTTGTCATCACTTCTAAATCCTAAGGTTGGCTTTGATAGCTTGGGCAAGCTTTCTGATCACTTTTGGCACGGTTACCTTCCCTCAGGACTTACATGGGCATGAACCCCGTCATGAGAATAGGCCTGGGCTCAACAGATGAGGTCATGCACATTCCCAGGCTAGGTACTATTTGAAAGGTGAACATCCCTTTCCCATTTAAGCCATTGACTCACCTCATCAATCCTCAGCTTATACAGACATCAAGCTCACATCCACTCTCAATCATTGGCCCTTGTGCATCTCCGCAGTTGTTAGAGGGTGATGCTGTTTTATTGTTCACAAAAGAAGAGCCAAAATTAGTGATCAATTGGTTTGATGATTACATACAGGATGATTACTCTTGGAAAGGCAATTTGGCCACCAAGACCGTTGAAATTGAAGCAGTTCAGTCCATGGGCTTCTCCATTGGATCTAAGGATCCCTTGGTGCAGGACTGGTTCCTCTCTCAGTCAATATTGTTCTATTCAAGAGCCAAGATCAAATCAACAAGCTTACAAGGGCTGGTTAGAATGGGGTCAAAAGCAATTGAGAAGTGTGACCAGTTGGAACCTTGTCAGTGGGGGGGGACGGGGTTCAATCCGCAGATACTCATCATCAAGCTCACCCTAATAATCTAACCCATTACCATGGATAACAAGGATCTTCATCATTGGTGACCGCTCCAATGGGTTTAATGATGATGAATTCAAGAAGCCTGAAGACCAACTCCCTCAAGTATTCTCTAAACTCTTTCCATCATTCTAACAATTTTTTGACCTATCAATGCCATCATTTGTCCAGCTTTAGTTTGAGTACTATGACACCAGCCATGGAACCATTGAAACCAGCAACAACAATCAGCAATTTGAATCAATCAAATCATCCCTTGCTTCTCTATTTGTCCACCTCTTCCCACCATTCACAGTTGATGACTCCAAGTCACAACCTTTTGACAAACAACACTAGTAACATTAATCAGCCTGGTGAGGAATTTCATGATAGTAGTGGTAGTCCTAGGACCAGACATCATCATCATCAGGCTGGTAGTCAACTTGGTTGAGATCATTCCAGGAATGGGATGATCCCTCTGCAACTGATGATAAGATCAAATACTCCCCAGATTTTATTCAGTAAATCTACTGGCCCTTCATCTTCTTCCTTCTCCTCCTTCTTGACCTTGACCAGCCCAGAATTGGGTTTTAATTGGAGCACAAGCTTGTTACATACCTTTCATTAGTCATTGTTCCCTTACTTTTTTTCTTGCAAGCTTAAGACAGGATACAACACACACACACACCCCTTATTTTGACAATCTGGGTGATTCTAATTTGGGATGATGATTGCAGGGCCTGTCATGATCAAACAAGTCAATGATAGCCCATCAGTTGCACCAGGTGCACTAGAACCCCAATTACAAGCCCTGGGTCTACCCACAAGCCTGCAATGTGGTGTTCCAACTCTTTCATCTCCCTTTTTAGTATGTGAATAAGGTCAGAAACTGAAGACCAATCAAGCTGCTCTTCTGAAGATTCTTGGCTATCAGATGGCTAAATTTAAGATTTTCCTGAGCCACTTTTGGATGAAGGATTGATATCAGACTTTCACATTGGATCAAATGAGGGATGAATTGAAATAATCCATACGTGTTTCACCTTTTGTTTGTTATCCTTGCCCTTGTCTCACAAGTACTGCTTCTTATCTATGCAAATATTTTAACATCCCGCTCTTGTCTTGACTTTCTTTTATGAATTTGTATTAAAAATTTCTTGGGAAGTGCTGGGTGCCATGAGTCTTTCACTTACCATACCCCAGTTTCAAACTCCTGACAGATCATCAGGAAAATTTAACTACCCAAATAGGTATGATAAAATAAATTGACAAGAATCAACTTCAGATGATCTGCAATTGTTATTGATTTCTGGATCAGATCCCTTTTTTTCAATGTTTAGACTCTCTCTAGTCTGATTTTACAAGGTTCCTTAATCTGATCTTCAAATCAATCGACCACTTCCAAGATAATCTGGTGCCTAAATGGTCAATTCTTGGCTTTTTTTGACTCCCAACTTGATTCTATCCTAGCCATCCATAGACTAAAAAACAGCGGTATGATGATCTTGGGGATGGTTATTGAATTCTTCTTGAGATTCTGATTCCTAGCATCAAATTGGATGGATAGGATGAGCTTTATTGTTAATGACAAGGCTCATCCCCATCTGGTAGATGGGGATATATTTCTCTCAAAATGGAATAATACTATTTGCAAAATTATATCTTCCTGAAAGTGAAATTTAAAAATTATGGAATATGCAAATTGTTATCAATTTTTTGAATTTTTCTTCTTTGAATTATTGTTGGAGTTAATTCCAATTAAATAAATGTATCAAGCATTACCTGTAGATAGAACAGAAATTTCATGAGAGAAAGATATGTATGAATGATGAGGATAAATTTTGTTCAAAAAATGATTTTATTTCATTTCATAAAATTAGGAGGGATTGTTCTAATAGGTGGAAAATGGAAAATTGTGGGAAATCAGGGAGAAATCAGGGAGAAATCAGGGAGGAAAAAATTGGAAACCACATGGAATCTTGGAGGAAGTAAAATAGAAACCTTGGAGAATACCAATTGAAATCATAAGTAAGACAAGAAGAAAAGAAGGAGAAAGCTAGGAGATCAAAAGGGGAAACAGAATGGAATGAAATCAGAGACAGATTTGAATAATTTGAGAAATTTTGAAGCAACTAATTGTAAACTTGTGGTAAGCTGTGTTTCCAAATGATGGAAACATTCTAGAAATTCATTGGATGCAACCATCTCATCCAAAGGATGTGATGTCACTGGCAGACCAGATCCACCAGATTTTTCCTGGTGTATCAAGAGAGAATTGAATTCACAGGGGCCATCCTTTTAATCACATATTTCTAGGTCTGCCTGATGTAACATCCACATGAAAAAATCCTTTATTTCATTGGCATTTCAAGAATTTATTTTTTTGGAAATTTGATGCCTCAGCCCTGTAGCTGGGTGTCTCAAACACCCAAAAAAAGATCTTTTGCAATTTTTGAAGCATTAGAAAACCTTCAGAAATTCAATCAAAAAATTTTTAAAAAAATCAAATTTTTCATTGCATTCTTGAATCCTTTTGTTTGCATTTTCATCAATTACTTTTGGTCATTTGAGCTATCAGGAAGTTATGAAAACATTCAATAATTGTTCCAATATTTTGTTGTGATTTTTTGGATGTAATTTTGGCCTCCAAAACTGAATCCAATGTAAAAGCACATCAAAATAAAACATCCATTTCAATAGGGAATATCAGAGTTAACCAAACCCACAATTTTTTAATGGCGGGTTTCAACCCAAATCCACCATTTGAAGCCCACCATTGAAAATCAAGAAAACTCACTTATTTCACATCAGAATTGTCAGAGTTACCTGAAAATAAATGGTTTTTTTCAGATAAAGTATTTATAGGCTTTCACCACCTCAACCACACATCAGCCCACATCATAAACCCCCAGTTCCCTGTTAGAATCCAAAATGTAGTTGTGCACTATGGGATTTGAACCCATGACCTCAAAATTCATGAGTGATGCTTTAACCACTAAGCTAAGTGTGCCATTGCCGGATGGGCCATTGTGCCTGTACACTCAACAAGGGTTTGCTTGGATTTAGCTGTAAAGACCTGATGTGTTGTTTGACAATGCTGTTCAGGCTTTCAGTACCAAGACTTAGAACCCTTGGGTGGCAGTCTGCATAAGAGCAGATTTGACTCCAACATTCCCAACGTCTGACCTCATTGGAAAAATTCTACATCCAACCTCATTGGAAAACTCTATTCATCACTCTCATCAATTCATTTCCCCATCTCTTGATTTTTAGCCTCATTGCTTCATCTCTCATCCCCTCTTCACTTCATCACTCTCAAAACTTTCTGGCTCTCATCACCTCATCACTCTCATCACCTTATTAATCTCATCAATTCATAACTCTCATCACTTCATCACTCTCATCACTTCCCAACTCTCATTGCTTTATTACTCTCAGCATTCATCCCTTCATAACTCTCACCACTTTATCTCTCTCACCACTTCATCAATCTCATTGCTTCATCACTGTCATCTCTTCATCAATCTCATCATTTTATTTCTCTCATCACTTCCTAAATATCATTGCTTTATTTCTCTCATTTCTTCCTCCCTTCATCCCTCTTACTCTCTTCAAGTGGCCACTCACCAAAACTCCCCAAGCAAATACACACAAAATTCCAATGCACCAAAGCAAACCTCCCCCAGAAACTGTACAACAAACAATACTCCCCCATCAGCCTCAAAAGTCTCAAGTCAGCTCAAGAGAGCTGATCACATCATCCTGGGAAACTGGCTCCAAATTCCCTCCAACTATGATTCTTGCTTTGGATCCAACAATGAAATACAACTTGGCCAACCTCAATCCTCTAAGGTTAATGGTTATCTTGTGAAGGCCAATGAAATGAAGAATAAAACAAAGGTTTGGCTGGATCTTTCATCAAAACAGATGAGGGAGCAATTCAAGAACTATCAGGCCAAGTACAAAAAGCCCCACTCAATGTCAATCTCCACTGCATTGGTATCACCAACACCAATAAAGCCAAGGGAATCAACACAGTGGTAGATAAGTTTTACTCAATTTTTCATTTTTATATTAAAATGGATTCAATATTTGGAAAGAAGGCCAAGATCACCCGTTTAGCTGCTTTTGCAGCCCAACAATCAAATTCAGTTGATTCTGAGGACTTTGCTGTGGATTCTCAGCCTAGCAATGATGATCCTGATGAAAAATTTGAGTTGCCCCAATCTGACCCCAAGGTGAGTATTCCAACACAATCAGGTCCAATCATGTCTAAATTGTCATTGATCCATGATTCAAACCCTTCCTTGGAAACCTCACTTACCTCTTTGGATTTCTCTCTTCCTGTGGTCAAAAAAATCAAAAAATTTGCCAATGAGGAGAAAGTTATTCCACTTTCTTCATTACAATCAAAATCTGTTGAAACAAGGAAGCAGTTACTTGTCTTTTCTGTCTGGTTAATCCTAAGTCATTTAAATTTTAAAAAAACAGCCCATCCTTTTCTGAATGGCCTAACACTCAAGACAATGGGGCCTCCACCATCACCTTTGAATAATTGAGACAAAATTCCCACATAAACCTCCTCTGCAAAGGCAAAGCAAAATGACTCTGATTCCATCAAAATCAACCCAAATAGCCATCAAAAGAAGAGAAAAAGTTCCAATTTGTCTTTTTTTTGAAGATATTATGGAGAAGTCAGATTCAAGTAAGTGCATTGATGAAATCTCCTTGCTTTTGAAATCCAGCTAATTGATATTCCCCTAAAAATAACAGTCAAATCACAAATTGAATCCAAAACATATGAATTTGAAAAGCGAATGTGGTATTGTCAACTGGCTATTGATTTTCAAAATCAGAAAGCCAAGAGTTTGGACCAATTGCAAAAATTGGATCATGAGTGGAAATTGAAACAGGCTGATCTGGATTTTCAAAAAGAGGAAAATTGGAAGGATTGACTGGAACACCAACAGGAAAAGGAGATGGAAAAACTGGTGATGGAAAAACAATATAGGTTATTTGAAGACATGGCACTTATTGGCAGCAGTAGAACAGTGGAAGAAATCCAGAAAATTACTTGATTGCTGCAGAAGTTTATGAATTATTCTTTATTGCAGCACAAATTAGAGATTTTCTGATGAATGCAGTAAAAATAAAAATAAATTTTGAAAAAAAAGAATGAGCAAACAAAGGAATAGAAAACAAGTTAAGAATACTTACAGATGTAGCTAGAGGAATTACCACGTGAAGAAGCAACAGTGACTAAGTCCTCAGTTAAAGAGGGTGCAAGTACAATCTTGTGCCTTGAGGGGACAAAGGTGAAAGACAATACTGGTAAGTACAGAAAGGGGAATTTTTAGAGCAGGGAAATTCCAGAGAAGAAGAGATGAGACCATTTGGGAAGCTTGGTTGGTGGTTGTCTGAGCCACTATGGATATTTTTTTAGACATCCAGTGTACCGGATTGCCGCATAGAGTGAAAACAAACCCTGAAGTTGGATTCCTCATGTCCGTACTGTTTGCTTAATCTGCATCAGCCCAGCCTCTCAGGTGTTCATGGGTGTCAGTTGTTTTTCTATACAGAATTTCAACCCTGGTCATTCCCCAAAGGTATTGAAGGAGGTGCTTTATGAAATTCTGGTGTTTGGTTGTCTGTTTGGTTTTATAGTGCAACAGGATGTTAACAGTGTGAAGAATATTGGGTCTGGTGTGCAGAACCAGGTGGTTCAAAATGTCAATAGCCTTCTCCATGTTCTTGGTATTGATTGTATTTGCGGGTTCAGAAGCCTTCTTGATAAGGCTAACTGGAGCTGGACCTTTGACTGGATTTGTGGTGAATATGGACAGATTTTGAAGGACCTTCTTGCAGTAGTCCGGCTGATGTACTAGTACAGCTCCATCCTCCTTCCAGTCAGGGTTGTAGCCCAGGTGTTTCACTGGCTCCTCCATAGATTTGATTTGGTAGTTTGAGCAGAGTCCATCCAGGAACATAATCACCTCCCTCCAAGAATTTTGCACAACCAAGCCGTTGTCCATGTGGATGTGCAGCATGAGAAACCTAGATTGATTGAGGAAGATAGACTTGTTGGCCCTGTGTAAAACTCCAAAAAGTGCTGAGCCAGAGGCATTTCTGTGGAGGGGAAAGGTTATGTTTAGGCTGCCCTCCTAAGAGTTAAAAAAATATTTAAATGTAAACAGAATCAAGATCCAGTGACTTGTAAATAAGGAATCAATGGAAGGGATGAGTTTGGAAGTATTTGGTAGCAATGGAGAACAACACTATCTGAGGCAAGATGGTGCTGTAAAATAATTTGAACACTAGTAAGTTAAAGTTTGTTCAGAGTTCAATGGAGCAAGGCATTTGTAAGTAACAATTCCCAAAAGCTAATAACTCTGGTCTTCAGAAGAAGATTAGGAAAGATCAACTCAATCCCAAACAACCTCTGGGTTCTCAATGAACCTTCCAAACTCTCCGCAATCAAGCAATTGAAGGGTACCAGATAACTGTTGGTGGCTTTACAAAACAAAGCAATTTGTTTTACAGAGCTCTAGAAGCAAAGCAGTAACAAATTCAAAAAAGCATGACCCAACACTTCTCAAGGGACTCAAGAGTAGTGTGATGTAATTCAAATTAAAGGTGGTTTTAACACTCCATGTTTGATACTTAAATAAACCTCTCAGCCAAACATGACTGGTTCCCAAAAAAAATTGGATGAATGATTAGGACCAAGGCAGGCTAAGAAAGTGATCAATGGAGTGGTGTAACACACTCAAGAATTCAATCTAATGAATTTTTCTACAACCATCCAGGCTATTGATTGGTGATAAGAATCAGGTCACAGAGGAAGGATCTGTCGCGCTTTGCACTTAAGGATTATTGTCTTCACCACTTTGACATGTCCTCTCCTCAGTACCATCTACCTCAGTCTAAAAGCGTGACAAAAATAAAAGCAAAAAATCAATGGTGCAATCCGCTATTTCCTCTGGCTTGCGCTGACCTTCCAATCTCAGCAACCAACTCAGTATATACTTGCAAACTTTGCGGTTAACTCCATACCGGTTGGCCATCCATTATGAGATCCAATCTCCTTCCCTGGCCAATCAACAGCCTTGGACTTCCATCTTTGGTCATGCATTGTTTTTTAGTTCGCATCTACATCTAACTAAAGCCATCATTACTGTACAGTTTGTAATAGGACTAGTCCCTACCCTGCATACACTATTACCTCTCATTTGCATTACCTTCAACGTCACTCGCTCCTGTCCCAATTTGTCATGCAATTGTACGCTCAGATTCTATTGTCTTGCACTTATGCTAAGACCTTGGATCTGTACCACTGCTTCATTTCCTATCCCGTTCCTGTCACTCATTTGCCTCACCACCTTCAACTGTAGTTGGCTCCCCATCAGGTTGTATCTAGTCACTTTGGAATACCTTAAAAAGGCTACCCCCTTGCCTGATGATTGTCTCCTCAGTTAGTTAATTTCATATGTTCTCGCATTTTGCTACAACCCAGTTATCACATTGGACTTGGGTTGAGTTTCCCTCCTTGGAACACACTCCATTCCTCTCGCCGTTTGCCAATTGGCATCACTAGATTTGCACTTTGCAACTGAGTCTTGCTTTTTGCACTTGCCCTTGCACTCAGCATTCCTTCGTGCTCACAATCATCTAAGAATTGCCCTATAGTACGTGGGGTGGTTGTGTGACAGTGAATTAACTAACTCAACTCATCTATTGTAGCTTGCCAACCTATAGTAGACTTCTTCTTCTCAATGTCATGTACTCGCTCAACCGGGAATGCTTCCCTTGCCCCTTACAATGATGATATCCATTTGGTAGGGAGAACTAGCGCTCCTCGGGCCCAACAACCCTTAGATCCCATTCCTCCTTTTAAATTGCCATCTGTTGAACCCCTCAATGATCCTCAGACCCCTCAATGGGATTTCCTGGCGGACCATCTTGCGGAATTTGCAGACTCCAATCATTCTTCCAATGAAACCTCAACTCGTGGTAGACCAGGGGTTGGCACTACTGCTCCCAAGCCCAACGCTTTGACCCTGCTTTTGACTTTGATCCAGGCCCTCACTCATGGTGCCCCACAATCTAGTCCAAGTACTCCTAGCTTTTGCACTGCGGGCATGAAGCAACATGATCACTTTACGGGAGAACACCCTCATAACCTTAGATCCTACCTACAGTCCTGAAAAATCATCTTCTCAAACAACTCCAACGATTTCCCTTCCAATAGACATAAAGTTATGTATGCTTTGTCTTTCTTAGAAGGTAGAGCCTTGCAGTGGTTTGAACCGTACCTCAAACTTTTGTCCAAAAACAGTCCCACGTGTATTCTCAACAACTGGGACAGGTTTGAGCAACAACTGTTCACCCTGTTTGGCGACCCCAATGAAGTTCAAAACGCCAAATACAAACTTAATAGTCTAGTTATGAAGGAAAAAAGTAGAGCTTCGGTTTATATTTCTCACTTTCAAAACTTGCAGTCTTGCATCCAGTGGAACAAGGCCGCTCTTCTATTCAATTTCTGAAAGGGTCTACCGGCACGCTTAATCAAACAGCTTGCAGTTGGGAGGCATAAGACAACCTTGCTCCAGCAGCTAATTGATTGAGTGATTGAGCTTGATAATGGCTATCACAACAAGAATTGCTCTTGGAAAAACAACCATGGACCGTCCACCTTGGCTCCAAGGGTGGAGAACTCCTCAAAGCAAAACGCAAGGAACCCAAAACCATCCAAACCAACCCCAACTTTGAACTCCAACTCAAAAGGGGAAAATGTCACCAAAACTCCAAAGTTCTTGGACAAAGAAACTGGAATGCTACGGAACAAGGAACGGCTACGGAGGGAGAAGAATGGGCTGTGTATGTATTGTGGAGGAAAACATGATGTAGACAGTTGTGCAAAGCGGTTAGCGCGTGAAGCGTCAAAGCAGTCAAAAAATTGGCTTGTAGTTTTTCTGATACTTGCAAGGAAAACTACACATGATCTAAATCACCGCAAGTAAATCTTTGCACTTGCGATTGACTAGGTGCTCCTAGTTTGAGATTTATCCTATTCCATTCTGACAACACCCCTTATTGAGTTTTACTTTATTCCAGCGCTAATGTTTCCTTCATCATTGAATCTTTCGCCACTTCCAAAAATCTTACGCGTTCCAAGATAGATAAATTTCATATCTATTTAGTAAGTAGTGCGACTGAAAGGTCTTATTGGGTCTCTCAAAAGGCAAAATGGACCTTTGCATTCTCCAATTTCCCCAGCTTCAAATGGGATTTATTTGTCTTGGCTATACCCGGGATGGATGATACCATTCTAGGCCATGATTTCCTAGTTAACTGGAATCCGGATGTGAATTGGCAAGAAGGAGTCATTAACCTTCAAACCTTGCACCCCCAGAACGCTAATCTTTCCGTCAAACAGGAATTAAAAAGCCTACCTGACACTGTCATTGAGTTGGATGACACTTTTTCGCCAGGAGATTTGCAATATCCTGACCTTCATTCCCAAGTTCCCTCTTCAGATTTAGGAGTCATTGCTTACCTATCCAGCTTACCTCCTTCCTGTTTCTTCAAAGAGAAACAGACACCAACCAAACGGTGTATCTTGAGCTCCCTAATCCTCTTGCATCATGCAAGCACCTCAAATCCGGTGCTTGAAGATGACAAGATTGAAGATTTAGAAATCATTCAAGAGTCTTTACGTTCAGTTTATCATGACTTTGCTGACGTCTTCTCAGCTGCAAGAGCAGATAAACTGCCTCCATCCCTTTCTGACAATCACAATATCAAACTTACTGGCCCACCTCCGGCACCAGGACCAGTCTACTCTCTCTTGAAAAAGAATCAATTGCGCTTCAAGACTAAATTGCAGAAAATGTAGCAAAAGGATTTCTTCAATCAAGCAATTTGAATACTGCTTCACCTGTCTGTCACGCTTCGCACTTAAGGATTATTGTCTTCACCACTTCAACATGTCCTCTCCTCATTACCATCTACCTCAGTCTAAAAGCGTGACACAAATAAAAGCACAACATCAATGGTGCAATCCGCTATTTCCTCTGGCTTGCGCTGACCTTCCAATCTTGGCAACCAACTCAGTATATACTTGCAAACTTTGTGGTTAACTCCATACCGGTTGGCCATCCATTATGAGATCCAATCTCCTTCTCTGGCCAATCAACAGCCTTGGACTTCCATCTTTGGTCATGCATTGTTTGTTAGTTTGCATCTACGTCTAACTAAGCCATCACTACTGTACAGTTTGCAATTGGACTAGTCCCTACCCTGCATACACTATTACCTCTCATTTGCATTACCTTCAACGTCACTTGCTCCTGTCTGAATTTGTCATGCAATTGTACGCTCAGATTCTATTGTCTTGCACTTAGGCTAAGACCTCGGATCTATACCACTGCTTCATTTCCTATCCTGTTCCTGTCATTCATTGCCTCACCGCTTCAACTGTATTTAGCTGATCACCAGGTTGTATCTAGTCACTTCGGATTACCTTATAAGGGCTATCCCCTTGCCTGATGATTGTCTCCTCAGTTAGTTAATTTCATATGTTTTTGCATTTTGCTACAACCTAGTTATCACATTGGACCCAGGTTGAGTTTCCTTCTTTGGAATACATTCCATTCATCTTGCCGTTTGTTGAGTGGCATAACCAAGTTTGCACTTCTCAACTGGGCCTTGCTATTTGCACTTGCCCTCACACTTGGCATTCCTTTGCGCTCACAATCATCTAAGAATTGCCCTATAGTACGTGGGGTGGTGGTGTGACAGTAAATTAACTAACTCAACTAATCTATTGTAGCCTGCCAACCTATAGTAGACTTCTTCTTTTCAATGGCACATACTCGCTCAACCGGGAACGCTTCCCTCGCCCCTTACAACGATGAGATCCATTGGGTAGGGAGAACCAGCGCTCCTTGGGCCCAACAACCCTTAGATCCAGTTCCTCCTTCTAAATCGCCATCTGTTGAACCCCTCAATGATCCTTGGGCTCCTCCACAGGATGCTCCGACGGACCCTCTTGCGGAATTCGCAAACTCCAACCATTCTTCCAATGAAAACTTGACTTGTGGAAGACCAGGGGTTTGCACTACTGCTCCCAAGCCCGATGCTCCAACCCTGCTTTTGACATTGATCCAGGCCCTCACTCATGGTGCCCAGCGATCTATTCCAAGTACTCCTAGCTTTTGCACTCCGGGCATGAAACAACCCAATCACCTTACGGGAGAACACCCTCATAGGCTTAGATCCTACCTACAGTCTTGTAAAATCATCTTTTCAAACGACTCCAACAATTTCCCTTCCAATAGACATAAAGTTATGTATGCTTTGTCTTTCTTAGAAGGTAGAGCCTTGCAGTGGTTTGAACCGTACCTCAAACTTTTGTCCAAAAACAGTCCCACGTGTATTCTCAACACCTGGGACAGGTTTGAGCAACAACTGTTCACCCTGTTTGGTGACCCCAATTAAGTTCAAAACGCCAAATACAAACTTAATAGTCTAGTTATGAAGGAAAACAGTAGAGCTTCCGTTTATATTTCTCACTTTCAAAACTTGCAGTCTTGCATCCAGTGGAACAAGGCCGCTCTTGTATTCCATTTCGGAAAGGGTCTACTGGCACGCTTAATTGAACAGCTTGCATTTGGGGGTCATATGACAACATTTCTTCAGCAGCTAATTGATTGTTTGATTGAGCTTGATAATGGCTATCATGACAAGAATTGCTCTTGGCAAAACGACCATGGACCGTCCACCTCGGCTCCGAGGGTGGACAACTCCTCAAAGCAAAACACGAGGAACCCAAAACCATCCAAACCAACCCTGACTTTGAACTCCAACTCAAAAGGGAAAGCTGTCGCCAAAACTCCAAAGTTATTGGACAAAGAAACCGGGATGCTTCAAAGCAAGGAAGGGCTGCAAAGGGAAAAGAACGGGCTGTGTATGCATTGTGGAGGAAAAGATGACTTTGACAGCTGTGCAAAGCGGTTAGCGCATGAAGCGTCTAAGCAGTCAAAAAATTAGCTTGTAGTTTTTCTGATACTTGCAAGGAAAACTACACATTATCTAAATCACCGCGAGTAAATCTTTGCACTTGCAAGTCACTAGGTGCTCTGAGTTAGAGATTTATCCTATTCCATTCCGAAAACACTCCTTATCAAGTATTACTTGATTCAGGCGCTAATGTTTCCTTCATCAGTGAATCTTTCGCCACTTCCAAAAATCTTACACGTTCGGAGATAGATAAATTTCCTATCTATTTAGTAAGTAGTGCGACTGAACCGTCTTATTGGGTATCCCAAAAGGCGAAATGGACCTTTGCATTCTCCAATTTCCCCAGCTTCAAATGGGAATTATTTGTCTTGGATATACCCAAATGGATGATACCATTCTAGGCCATGATTTCCTAGTTTACTGGAATCCGGATGTGAATTGGCAAGAAGGAGTAATTAACCTTCAAACCTTGCACCCCCAAAACGCTAACCTTTCCGTAAATCAGGAATTCAACAGCCTACTGGACACTGTCATTGAGTTGGATGACACTTTTCTGCCAGGAGATTTGCAATATCCTGACCTTCATTCCCAAATTCCCTCTTCAGATTTAGGAGTTATTGCTTACCTATCCAGCTTACCTCTTTCCTGTTCCTTTGAAGAGAAACAGACCCCAACCAAACGGTGTATTTTGAGCTCCCTAATCCTCTTGCACCATGCAAGCACCTCAAACCCGGTGCTCAAAGATGACAAGATTGAAGATTTAGAAATCATTAGAGAGTCTTTGCCTTTGGTTTTTCATGACTTCACTGACGTCTTTTCAGCTGCAAAAGCAGATAAACTGCCTCCATCCCCTCCTTATGATCACAAGATCAAACTTACTGGCCCACCTCCGGCACCAGGACCAACCTACTCTCTCTCAACGCAAGAATCAATTGCGCTTCAAGACTACATTGCGGAAAATGTAGCAAAAGGATTTCTTTGACCAAGCAATTTGAACACCGGTTCACCTGTCCTCTTTCTTCCAAAGAAGGACGGCGGACTTTGCCTTTGTGTTGACTACAGGAAACTGAACCAGGTAACCCGGAAGAATGCCTATCCAGTACCGCCTATGTCACATCTCCTCACCCTCTTCCATGGAGCTACTTATTTCTCAAAGTTAGACCTTCAAAGTGCGTATAACCTAATTTTCATTAAGGAAGGTCATGAGTATTTAACTGCAATGAGAACCCTGTTTGGCAGTTATGAGTATACTGTCATGCCTTTTGGCCTCTGTAACGCTCCTTCTACTTTTCAACATTTTTTAAACAACATTTTCTCCAATCTCATAGGTAAATACCTTGTGGTATATCTCAATGATATACTAGTCTACTTGAGGAACCTTGAAGATCACATTGCACATGTGCGAGAGGTGCTGCAGCGACTTCGCAAGAATGACCTGTTTGCAAAAGCCTCTAAGTGCAAGTTCCATTCCTCTTCTCTTCATTTTCTAGGTGTCGTAGTCTTGCAGCAAGGACTATTGATTGACCCAGCCAAGAGAGAACGCATATTGAACTGGCCTCCACCTTCTTTGGTTGAATCTCTTCAAGTTTTCCTTGGTTTCAGTAATTTCTATAGAAGGTTTATAGCGCGTTACGCCAAAAAAACCGTGAATCTTACTAACCTTCTTCAAAAAGACACTCCTTTTGTTTTCACCAAACAAGCTGCTTCGGAGTTCAAAGCTCTGAAGAAAGCCTTCACCACTGCTCCAATACTCACTCAATTCAACGAGCTGGCTTGCAATATTGTCATACTCACTCACTTCAACGAGCTGGCTTGCAATATTGTCAAAACAGACGCAAGCAACTATGCAATTGCAGGAGTAATCTTGCACTTTTCTTCCTCCACTTCTCTCTTTCATGCAGTAGCTTTCGAGTCTTGCAAGTTGCTTGCTGCAGAGCTTAACTATGAGATTCATGACAAGGAACTTCTCACAATTGTTTATTGCTTGAAAAAATGGCATTCATACCTTTTGAGCCTTAGGGAATCCTTTGAGGTTTTAACTGATCATAATTCTTTGAAGTATTTCATGAGCTCAAAAGTCCTCACACGTAGACAGGCACAATGGGCCAAATACCTCTCCAAGTTCCACTTTACAATCACGTACCTTCCTGGGAAACAAGCAGTAGTTCCTGATGCTTTATCACGTTGGGACAACTTTTACCCAGGGGGGGGAGCACCTTTGCCAAAAACAACCCTGAAAACGTTAGGACACTCTTCTCAACCCAATCTGCCCAACTCAGTTCGATCATCGCTTGCTTACGAGATTTGGCTTCCAAACTCCAACAAGCTCAACGCGAAGACCCCAAGCGTATCAAACTTTGCAAAAGTGCAAACATATTAGATAGTAGTTACAGTATTGATAATAATGACTTTTTAGTCTAAGATAATTGTATAGTAGTACCAGATAATTCTTGCATTAAGCTAGATATCTTTGAGCCACGGCACAATTCTCTGCTTGCTGGTCATCATGGGCAGGATAAAACCTACCAATTGATTGCACAAGACTTCTACTGGCCTGGTATGACCAAAGAAGTAAAAGACTATGTTAGGGTGTGCTATGATTGCAATTGTAACAATTCCTTGAAACACCGGAAGTATGGGCCGCTCCAGCCACTTCCAATCCCGCCTTGTCCTTGGCACTTGCTGTCTATGGATTTCATCTCTCAATTACCTTCTTCTAGTGGATATGATGCTATTCTAGTAATAGTAGATTGCTTCTCAAAGATGGCTTTATTTTTACGCAGTAATGTGATGGCCTCTTCAGAAGACTTAGCTAACTTGTTCATAGAATATGTATTTTTGAAACATGGTCTCCCTGATAATATAGTTAGTGATCGTGGATCTCTGTTTTTCTCAAGCTTCTGGACCTTGCTATGCCAACATTTGAAGATCACTTGCAATTTATCAACGGCTTAACACCCGGAAACGGATGGGCAAACCAAGCGAGTTAATCAGATTCTTGAACAATATCTTTGAATGTATGTTGCCTATCAACAAGACGACTGGTTGCAATGGCTCCCACTAGCCAAATTTGCCTACAACAACTCCACTCATTCCTCCACCAAACAGTCGCCCTTCCAAACTCTTTATGGTAGAAACCCGACTTTCTCGTCCCTTCACGTAGCACCTTCTCAACCTGCTACCAATTACCTTGAACAAATTCAATCCCTTCAATTGCAACTTTGAACCAACCTCAAAGAAGCAAATCAGCGCTATAAGGAGCAAGCAGACCAATCTTGCACTTTGGCTCCAACCTTTGCAGTAGGAGATCAAGTATGGCTTGATGCTTGCAACATTTGCAGCACTTGCCCAACTTGCAAACTCTCCAAAAGAAAGCTTGGCCCCTTTAAAGTAGAATCAGTTATCTCCCCTAACGCCTTTAAACTTACTTTACCTGTGAAATGGCAAGGTATCCACCCGGTCTTTCATGTGTCTCTCCTAGAGCCAGCTTGAGTCCTATACCCGGGCAAGACTCATCCCCCTCCTGAACCGGTCACTGTCCTTGATCATCAAGAGTGGGAAGTAAGCTGTATTCTGGATTCCAGGTTACGCAAAGGAAAACTTCAATACCTCGTCAAATGGTCTGGCTTCCAGTCCAACAAAGATTGCACCTCATGGGAACCAGCCCATCACCTTTGCAATTCACCCAATCTGATTCAAGACTTCCATGCAAGCTAACCTTGAAAACCTTGACAATCATGATTATTTCCCATCCAATCCCATTCCATTCCATTCCACATCTCATCCCATCCAATCTCATTCCATTCCATTCCACATTTCATCCCATCCAATCTCATTCCATTCCATTCCACATTTCATCCCATCCAATCCCATTTCATTCCATTCCACATTTTATCCTATTCCATATTCCATCTCATTTAACCCCATTTTATTTCACACCATTGTTCCATCAGTTAATTCCTCCATCTCAACTTTTTATTCCTTTTTCTCATTTCTCTTTAATTTCTACTAAGTAAAACTTCATTCCTCATTATTATTAAAAAAAAAAAGAATTATAATATTTCTATTTATAAATAATAAAAAAAAGAAAATATATATATTTATAATAAATAATTACAAAGTATCCTTTACTTCCTTCTCCGCATCCTCCCAATTTGCCGTCAATTCTGCAACCATGGATCAAAAAGTATCCAGGTCTTCATTGTTGATTAATGCGGACAGTCTTTGGAGAACTAGCACTTCCGTTACAATGTGCCTCTCAAAGATCTCCTTGCACCTTGCAACCGGAGCTTGCTTTGGCCAAGCATTCCATCCACCTTCCTCCAAGAGCTCTTCATACGCTCTCTTCCTTTTGCCTCCCAACGTACCTTCTCCAATATTTTCCGTCAGCCGCCTCGCATCCGTTTCGATTGGCCCTACGACTCGCACCGGATCAGTTTTGCCTTGGCCCTCCATTCCTCCCGTCCCATCCACTCCATCCCTTCCATCTCCTTCATTTCCTCCTTCTAATTCATCCACTCCATTTCCGTTCTCTCCATTTCCGTTTCCTCCATTTCCCAATTCTCCTCCCGCTTTGTTTCCTTCCTCCTCCCTCACTTCCTTGGTTATGACTCCTACCGGTTCCGCACCGGACACTTTTCCTTGCACCTTGGCATTCATCTGGGGCCCCGGGAGTTCAGTTGGTGGTCCCCAGTAAGGTGGTGGTGGTGGTGGT
Organism: Puccinia polysora; assembly: GCA_025617555.3. Taxonomy (NCBI): domain Eukaryota; kingdom Fungi; phylum Basidiomycota; class Pucciniomycetes; order Pucciniales; family Pucciniaceae; genus Puccinia; species Puccinia polysora. The sequence goes on along the minus strand of CM062634.1, from coordinate 10,415,817 downwards.
GGTGTGTTTGTGGTATATCTTTGGAAACAAGGCAACACTAGCAAAACCAGCAAAATTAGTTATTATTCTATGATCATTAGTCAGTCCAGATTAGTACTTACCAGGAACTTGAGTCCCCAAGTATTCAATCTCCAACAACGGTGGTATCTCGTAAGTAACCCTTGGCGCGGACCTACGACTTTGCATCTCCCTCAATGATTCCAAAGGACCCTTGACAGTTGACTCAACATTTATAGGGAAATTGCATGCCACTTTGCAAAGGCAACATTGCTCGCCCTTGCCTCAAAATCCTTGGACGGCAGTACTAGGAACACAACTCTTGTTTTGGCAAATACATTTTTCACAACGGCGGGACAACAATGATGATGATGACAACATTTTATATAAATATTAAATTTATCAAGTAAAGAATTAAGTAGTATAAGGGGTATACAGTAATAATTAACAACTTGAAATCAATGGGAAAATTCATCTGAATGCTTGCAGGAGCTTGCGTCTTTATACCCGGGCAACTGTCACGCTTTGCACTTAAGGATTATTGTCTTCACCACTTTGACATTTCCTCTCCTCAGTACCATCTACCTTAGTCTAAAAGTGTGACACAAATAAAAGCACAACATCAATGATGCAATCCGCTATTTCCTCTGGCTCGCTCTGACCTTCCAATCTTGGCAAACAACTCAGTATATACTTGCAAACTTTGGGGTTAACTCCATACCGGTTGGCCATCCATTATGAGATCCAATCTCCTTCCCTGGCCAATCAACAGCCTTGGACTTCCATCTTTGGTCATGCATTGTTTGTTAGTTTGCATCTACGTCTAACTAAGCCATCACTACTGTACAGTTTGAAATTGGACTAGTCCCTACCCTGCATACACTATTACCTCTCATTTGAATTACTTTCAACGTCACTTGCTCCTGTCCCAATTTGTCATGCAATTGTACACTCAGATTCTATTGTCTTGCACTTACACTAAGACCTTGGATCTATACCACTGCTTCATTTCCTATCCTGTTCCTGTCATTCATTGCCTCACCGCTTCAGCTGTAGTTAGCTCATCACCAGGTTGTATCTAGTCACTTTGGATTACCTTATACGGGCTATCCCCTTGCCTGATGATTGTCTCCTCAGTTAGTTAATTTCATATGTTCTCGCATTTTGCTACAACCTAGTTATCACATTGGACTCAGGTTGATTTTCCTTCTTCGGAATAAATTCCATTCATCTTGCCGTTTGTTGTGTGGCATAACCAAGTTTGCACTTTGCAACTGGGCCTTGCTATTTGCACTTGCCCTTGCACTTGGCATTCCTTCGCGCTCACAATCATCTAATAATTGCCCTATAGTACGTGGGGTAGTTGTGTGACACTGTCCTATTTGTTCCAAAAAAGGACGGTGGACTTTACCTTTGTTTTGACCACAGGAAACTTAACAAGGTAACCCTGAAGAATGCCTATCCAGTACCCACTATGTCACATCTCCTCACCCTCTTCCATGGAGCTGCTTATTTCTCAAAGTTAGACCTTTGAGGTTCCTATAACCTAATTTGCATTACAAAAGGTCATGAGGAGTTGACCGCGATGAGAACCCGGTTTGGCAGTTATGAGTATACCGTCATGCCTTTTGGCCTCTGTAACTCTCCTTCAACTTTTCAACATTTTGTCAATGAAATTTTCTCCAATCTCATAGGTAAATACCTTGTGGTATATCTAGATGATATACTAGTCTACTCAAGGAACCTTGAAGATCACATCGCACATGTGCGAGAGGTGCTGCAGCAACTTTTCAAGAATGACCTGTTTGCAAAAGCCTCTAAGTGCAAATTCCATTCCTCTTCCCTTTGGTTTCTAGGTGTCATAGTCTTGCAGCAAGGACTATTGATGGACCCACCCAAAAGCAAACGCATATTGGACTGGCCCCCACCTTCTTCCGTTAAATACCTTCAATTTTCCCTTTGTTTCAGTAATTTTTACAGGAGGTTCATTGAGCGTTATGCTGAGAAAACCATGAATGTTACTGACCTTCTTCAAAAAGACACTCCTTTTGTTTTTACAAAACAGGCTGCTTCGGAGTTGGAAGCTCTCAAGAAAGCGTTCACCACTGCTCCAATACTCGCTCACTTCAATGAGCTAGCTTGCACTATTGTCAAAACAGATGCAAGCAACTATGCAATTGCAGGAGTAATCTTGCAGTTCTCTTCCTCCACTTCTCTCTTTCACCCTGTAGCTTTTGAGTCCCGCAAGTTGCTCGCTGCAGCGCTTAACTATGAGATTCATGACAAGGAACTTCTCCCAATTGTTTATTGCTTAAAGAAATGGCGTTCATACCTTTTGAGCCTTGGAGAATCCTTTGAGGTTTTAACTGATCATAATTCTTTAAAGTATTTCATGAGCTCACAAGTCCTCACACGTAGACAGGCACAATGGGCCAAATACCTCTCCAAGTTTGACTTTACAATCATGTACCGCCCTGGGAAACAAGCGGTAGTCCCTGATGCTTTATCACGTTGGGACAAAGTTTACCCAGGGGGGGGAGCACCTTTGCCAAAAACAACCCTGAAAACATTAGGACACTCTTCTCAACCCAATCTGCCCAACTCAGTTCAATCATTGCTCACTTACAAGATTTGGCTTCCAAACTTTGACAAGCTCAATGCGACAACCCCAAGTGCATCAAACTTTGCAAGAGTGCAAACTTATTAGATAGTAGTTACAGTATTGATGATAATGACTTCTTAGTCTATGATAATCGTATAGTAGTACCAGATAATTCTTGCATTAAGTTAGATATCTTTGAGTCACGGCATGATTCTCCGCTTGCTGGTCATCATGGGCAGGATAAAACCTACCAATTGATTGCACAAGACTTCTACCGGCCTGGTATGTCCAAGAAGTAAAAGACTATGTTAGCGCGTTCTATGATTGCAATCGTAACAAGTCCTCAAATCACCGGAAGTATGGGCTGCTCCAGCCACTTCCAATTCCGCCTCATCCTTGGCACTCACTTTCTATGGATTTCATCTCTCAATTACCTTCTTCTTGTGGATATGATGCTATTCTAGTAGTAGTAGATTGCTTCTCAAAGGTGGCTTTATTTCTGCGCAGTAATGTGACAGCCTCTTCAGAAGACTTAGCTAACTTGTTCATAGAATATGTATTTTCAAAACATGGTCTCCCTGATAATATAGTTAGTGATTGTGAATCTCTGTTTGTCTCAAGCTTCTGGACCTTGCTATGCCAACATTTGAAGATCACTCGCAATTTATCAATGGCGTACCACCCGGAAACAGACGGGCAAACTGAGTGAGTTAATCAGATTCTCAAACAATATCTTTGAATGTATGTTGCCTATCAAAAAGACAACTGGTTGCAATGGCTCCCACTAGCCAAGTTTCCCTACAACAACTCCACTCATTCCTCCACCAAACAGTCTCCCTTCCAAACTCTTTATGGTAGAAACCTGACTTTCTCTTCCTTTCACGTAGCACCTTCTCAACCTGCTACCGATTACCTTGAACAAATTCAATCCCTTCAATTGCAACTTCAAACCAACCTCAAAGAAGCAAACCAGCGCTATAAGGAGCAAGCAGACTGACTTTGCACTACGGCTCCAACCTTTGCAGTAGGAGATCAAGTGTGGCTTGATGCTTGCAATATTTGAAGTACTTGCCCAACCCACAAACTCTCCAAAAGAAAGCTTTGCCCCTTTAAAGTAAAATCAGTCATCTCCCCTAACGCCTTTAAACTTACCTTACCTGCAAAATGGAAAGGTATCCACCCAGTCTTTCATGTGTCTCTCCTAGAGCCAGCTCGAGTCCTATACCGGGGCAAGACTCATCCCCCTCCCAAACCAGTCACTGTCTTCAATCATCAAGAGTGGGAAGTAAGCCGTATTCTGGATTCCAGGTTACGCAAAGGAAAACTTCAATACCTTGTTGAATGGTCTGGCTTCCAGTCTGATAAAGATTGCACCTCGTGGGAACCAGCCCATCACCTTTGCAATTCTTCCAATCTGATTCAAGATTTCCATGCAAGCTACCCTTGTAAACCTTGACAATCATGATTCCATCCCATCCAATCCCATTCCATTCCATATTCCATCCCATCCAATCCCATTCCACCCCACATTCCATTTCATCCAATCCCATTCCATTCCACATCTCCATTCCATCAATCAATCCCTCCATCTCATTGCATTATTCCTTCTTCTCATCCTTCTCTCATTCTTACCAAATAAAATTCCCATTCCTTATACATCAAAAGAAAATAATAATAATAATAATAATAATAATAATAATTACAAAGTCTCCTTCATTTCTTTCTCCGCATCTTCCCAATTAGCGGTCAACTCCGCAACTATGGATCAAAAGGCATCCAGGTCTTCATTATTTATCAATGAAAACATTCTTCAAAGAACCAGCACCTCCGTTACAATTTGCCTCTTGAAGGTCTCCTTGCACTTTGCAATTTGAGCTTGCTTTGGCCAAGCATTCCATCCACCTTCCTCCAAGAGCTCCTTGCATGCTCTCTTCCTTTGGCCTCCCAACAAACCTTCCCCAACATTGCCCGTCAATCGCCTTGCATCAGTCTCGATTGGCACTTCAACTCGCAACGGGTTTGCTTTGCCTTGGCCCTCCATTCCATCCCTTCCATCTTGTCCATTCCCTTCTCCTATTCCTTACGTTACAGCCCCCTCTTCTCGTTCCGTTCCCTCTCTTCCTCCACTTCCATCTCCATCTTCTCCATTTCCCAATTCCCTTTCTGTTTCATTCCTTCCTTCCTCCCTCAATTCCTTGGCTATGACCCCAACCGGTTCCGCACCTGGCACTTCATCTTTCACCTTGGTATTCATATGGACTCCCGGAAATTCAGTTGGCGGTCCCAAATAAGGTGGTGGTGGCGGTGGTGTGTTTGTGGTATACCTCCGGAAACAGGGAAACACTAGCAAGACAAGTGAAATTGAGTCACTACCTTTATTATTACTAGTCAGTCCCGATTAGTACTCACCAGGAACTCAATTACCCAGGAATTCAATCTCCGGCAATGGTGGTATCTTGTAATTAACCCTTGGCGCGGACCTACAACTCCACATCTCTCTCAATGACTCCGTGGGAGCATTGACAGACGACTTGCTACTTATGGGAAAGGTAAAAGCAACCTTGCAAAGATGACACTGCTTGCACTTGCCTCAAAGGCCTCTGACGGCAGTACTAGGGACACACCGCTGTGGTGCCCCATCCTGGACACCCTGGCCGCCTTAAGACCTCAATCCATAAACTGTTGCGCAAACGTACCGCCCGGCTGAACAACTTATCCTCAGGCTCATCCAAACCATTCTTTACCCGCGCCGCGCGCGCTGCGCTTCCATTATCCGCGTCGCGCGCCGCGCCGCGCGTCCTTTATCCGTGTTGCTTGTCATCTCCGCCGTTGTCATAGCACGTCCTCATCTTTGTTGTTGCGTGTCTTCATCTTTGTCGTTGCGCCTCCCAATCTCCTCATTGCTACTGTCGCGCCGCGCTCATCCATGATTTACTGAATCCATCCCGACCGCACCCGCAAGCATTTGGCAAATCCTTGGATCCGTCAAACCTCCCATCACACTTGATCTATCAGTCGTGGATCTCAAGGCCGTCAGGATTTACTCAACTTTCTCAAACCAATCTCCTATCCGCCCATCGGCGCTCTCATGGACTTCATCCGTCACCTTTCCTGGGACTCTCCCACCCGCTTCCGCCTTCGGACAAGGGGTGGGTGACTCTGGTATTGTTACGCGCGCCCATCCACAGACCAACGCGAGTGACCACATGGTTGCCTTCCCTTTTCCGCTCTATTTGTAGAATCCGTTGTATATAGTCTAACAGGGCCTCCTGCCCATATAAGGAGGGGCTCTCCCCTGCCTTTTGGCCCAGCATCCCAGCATCCCAGCATCCCATCATCAGAGCATCAGAGAATCCCATCATTCTATGAGACCATCATCATAAGCAATTTATCCGTGGGCATCCTTCCCCACTTATCTGAGCAAATTATCCGGGTATATCTATGATTGCCCCTTGATCCTTTGAGCCTCCATACTCAAACTCAGTCCTTTGTGACCTTGATCCTTATCACCAACCAATAGCCTTGCTGGTTGAAGAAGAATTCCTGTCTGCCTGAATTCTTGAGTGTGTTATACCACTCTGATCCCTTTTTCCGACCATACTGGTCTTGATCTCTCCTTGATCATCTCTCTGGAGCCAATCACGTTTGATTGAAGAGGTTTTATTAAGCTTAAAACCTGGAGTGTTATACCTCCCTTCTTCTTTGAGGTTGAATTTTGCCACGCTATTCTTGAGTTCCTTGAGAAGTTTTGGGATATTCTTGCTCAAATTTGTTATTTATTTGCTTCTAGAGCTTCATAAACAAATTGCTTTTGTTTTGTTCAGCCTCCCACAGTTATCTGGTACCCTTCAAGCGCTTGATTGCGGAGAGTTGGGCAGGTTCATTGAGAACCTGGAGGTTGGTTGGGATTGAGTTGATCTTTCCTAATCAGCTGCTGACGACCAGAGTTATTAGCTTGTGGGTGTTGTTACTTGCAACTGCCTTGTTCTATTGAACTCTGAACAAACCTTGACTTATTTGTTCAAGTCTTTCCCTGCACCATCTTGCCTCAGATAGTGTTGTTTCCATAGCTACCAACAACTCTTACCCTCTTCCCTTACTTTGATTTCTCATCCATAAGGTTCTGGACCTTGATTCCGGTTACATTTAAATATTATTGTAACTCCTAGGAGGGCAGCCTAAACAGCACCTTTCCCCTCCACAGAACTGCCACGGCTTAGCACCGTTTGGAGTCTTACACCGCTTGTTTCGCCGAATACAGTTTTTGCAACAGCAGGATGACAATGACAACATTTTATCTAACTTATAAGTCTAACAAGTAATGAAGTAAATAATAATAAAGGGTATACAGTATTATCAACGACTTGAAATCAATGGGAAAATTTATCTGAACGCTTGCAGGAGCTTGCATCTTTATACCCGGGCAACTGTCACGCCTCGCACGTAGGGATTATTGTCTTCATCACTTTGACATATCCTCTCCTCAGTACCATCTACCTCAGTCTATAAGTGTGACACAAATAAAGCACAACATCAATGGTGCAATCCGCTTACTTCCTCTGGCTTGTGTTGACCTTCCAATCTTGGCGACAAACTCAGTATATACTTGGGAACTTTGCAGTTAACTCCATACCGGTTGGCCATCCATTACAAGATCCAGTCTCCTTCCCTGGCCCATCAACAGCCTTGGACTTCCATCTCCAGTTATGCACTTTTTGTTAGTTTGCATCTATGTCTAACTAAGCAATCATTACTGTACAGTTTGCAATTGGACTAGTCCCTACCCTGCATACACTATTACTTCTCACTTGTATTACCTTCAACGTCATTTGCTCCTGTCTAAATTCATCATACATTTGTACACTCAGATTCTATTGTCTTGCACTTACGCCATGACCTTGGATATGACTGTACTATTGCTCTATTTCCTATCCCATTCCTGTCACTCATTTGCCTCACCGCCTTCAACTGTAGTTGGCTCCCCATCAGGTTGCATCTAGTCACTTTGGATTACCTTATAAAGGCTACCCCCTTGCCTGATGATTGTCTCCTCAGTTAGTTAATTTCATACATTCTTGCATTTTGCTACAACCCAGTTATCACATTGGACTTGGGTTGAGTTTCCCTCCTTGGAATGCACTCCATTCCTCTTGCCGTTTGCCGAGTGGCATCACTAAGTTTGCACTTTGCAACTGAGTCTTGCTATTTGCACTTGCCCTCACACTCAGCATTCCTCCACGCTCACAATCATCTAAGAATTGCCCTATAGTACCTGGGGTGGTTGTGTGACACAGACAAGGGGAAGGGCCCCATGGATTGATTATTAAGATTGATCTCCATTTTGTAAATCCTGTTAGCTGAAAGTTTGGTCTTCAATATGCAAGGTATACAGAAACTGCTTGGCTACTGCAGAGCACCATATGGGAAAGGATTTGGCAAAACGCCTTCTCCCTAGTGCGGAATGCTGCTCAGATACAGAGGAAGACAATGAGGGGAAATGTCACTCTGTCCAAGTGTATTTGAGAAGCAAAATTTATTCATAATTTCTTCATAATCTTGATAAAAACAATCTCAACTGCTTATCTGAGATGAAAGGTGAACTTGAAGCTAAAAAAATAAGTAGAATATGGAAGAACTTATGATGAAATAGTCCAAAATTATGAGGTGAAACCATGTGAAGCCCTCCCTTCTAATTCTTACTGCCCTCTATTTCTTGCCACATCAAATTGGACAGAGAAATTGGTTTTTGAGATGAAACCAGTAGAGGATAAACTAGAAAGATTAGAAAAATCACTTGAAACCCCACGTTGGTTTGAAGAAATTTGCTTCCAAGTAGTTCTAGATTTCCTCTGTTGTCACCCAGAAAACAATATCAAAAGCTCTAAATTTTAGGACATTTTTATTTATGAATTAATTTCTGCTAAATATAACAATTCAATAGCACTAGATTACTTCTTTTGAGCTTCCAATATTATATGAAATGTTTAAAAAAGAGTTTTTGCCAAAAGGTATTAGAGAAATAAAATCATTCAAGGCAATGGTTTGCTTTTTGTAAATTCATTCATTTTGTAAAAGAAAATGTGAACCTCCTCAATTATTTCAATCTCAAATTGATTTATTTGAAATATATAATTGAACTCAATTTCTATGTGGTACAATATTTCCAACATGTCCAAGCAGATTTTTGAATCTTCAGTTAAAATTTTGATTGAAGTTTAAATTTCCTACATCAAATTAAGATTTATTACATTTCACAAGAAGAAAAAGAAGATATTAAAAACTGAATTTAATCCTTTCAAAAAATATAATTTGTTTCAACCAGAAAGTAAAAAAAAAAACACATTAAAAAAATAAAAAAGGACCCTCAAACCTCTTGTAATGATCTAATAGTAAATAGAAAGAAAAAAAGCATCAAAATCTTGACTTATCCAATCCAGGTAGTGACTTGTATGTGTCAGGTGTGAAACCCCACTTTATTGTGCAGACTTACTATAGTACTAGAAGGGCAGGCAATTCAAAACCACCTTAGTCTTACTAATACTCTAAACAAGTAGAAGTAAAACTAAATTCCCCTTCAAGGACTGCCAGCAAGCTATTTGCTATATTATTTATATAATCCCACAGGATTCTCTACACCGCCAACTGGCCCGAACCCACAAAAACCCTGGAAGCTTGTGCTTGGGTTGGGTTTGGGCCCAACAAACCTTGTATCATACCCGGCCCGCCAAAGCCCGCTTAAATTGGGCCTATTTCGGCGACCCGACAAGCACCCTGACAGGCAAGTGGTTCCTTTCAAACCTAACCACGGGGCAAGCGCCTCGACTCATCGGTGGATCGACCCACACCTTTGCCGCTAACAACCCGCGACGCGGGCGCGTATCCGCAGCTTGTCTGACCGCAAACGATTATTTATCAACTGGGACCATCGACACTCAAGCTGGGCATCATCCTACCCACCGAGGAGGTGAGTTCTTCTTTAAAACATAGATAAAATCTCTCTCTTGCGCTGAATTCAGAAACATCTGACCCACTCGGTCCGCCTTGATCATCTTTTGCCAGACTCAACACCAGGCCACACCCATCATCTTCTGGACCCACACTCTGTCGCGATGTCATTCGGTACACTATTGTAAGCAGAGCAGCATTCAACTCCATCCGCTCGAACCTGATCCGATGGTGATGAGACTGATGGAAGGCATCCTCTTCGACGTGTTTGACAGTTCGGCCGTCGTCAAACCCGACAAACCACTGCTCTACCTCTGCGATGAGAGCACCCATATCACCAACGTCGCCCTCTGCCCAGTTCCCAATAACAAGAAGAGCGCTTCGGATCTAAAGACCATCCCACCCTTCGTCACGATCCTCAAACTTCAGTACGAGGGCCCCGTCCTCGAAGGTGAGCAAGACGACGAGGATGATGATGACAAGGAGAACGTCAATGTCAATCAGCCCAATGGGGTCAAATCCGGCAAGAAACCAACCCAGAAGAAAGCCACTGAGGATGACGACGACGACGATGAAGACGAAGATGAAGATGAGGATTCTGATTACGACGAGCTCGATCTCGAAGAGAAGGAAGTCGTCATCGGTTGCTTTACTCCCAACGTTTGTGGTCATACTCTCGTCCAGGTCATCTCTTTTCTCGTTTCTCCACAGTTAGCTTACGATGTATCCCATCCGTCTCTCTAGACCTTGCAACTTACTACTGATATCTATCTGGCACCCCAAGATCAATATCGTTTTGTACTCTCTGGCTCTGCTGATTATGAAGTCCATCTCCTGGGTCGCTACATTCCGGACATGCATGACCAACCGCCCTCTGATTTGGACAGTGAGGAGGAGGACTTTGATGATTCGATGGGTAAATGTCTAACTTTTATCCTTCTACTACTCCCCCAATTACAACCCAAGTTTGACCCATGATTCGGCACGATTTAGGTGATTTATACCCTGATGCGATCTCAACCGATGAAGAGGAGAGCGATGGCCCCAGGATAACAGAACTTGAGGATGAGGATGAAAAAGTCACGCAGGCTTCCAAGGCAACCAAACCTAAAGCTAACCCCCCCGCTCCCACCAAGGACGAAGCCAAGCCGACCAGCAAGCTGACCGAAGACAAAAAATCCAACAAGAGACCTTTGGAAGAAAAAGAGACGGAGGCGGATGTCTCGATGGCTGACAGTGCGGTTGGTTCGACGACCGATGAGAATGGCAAACTATCCAAATCACAGAAGAAGAAACTGAAGAAGCTCAAGCTTGCCGAAAAGTCGACCAAGAAGGATACCCACGAGGCCTCCAAGCCAACCGATGGTGGGAAAGTTTCTGAAGCCAAGGATGCTGCTAACGCGCCCACCAAACAATCCAACCTACCTTCGACCGTCACTTTACCCTCTGGCCTTAAAATTGTCGATACCAAACTTGGTGTCGGCGCTGAGGCCAAACCGGGACAATCGGTGTCGATGCGGTACATTGGTAAACTGGCGAATGGTAAGGTGTTCGATTCGAATACCAAGGGCAAACCGTTCGTCTTCCACCTCGGTCGTGGTGAGGTCATCAAGGGATGGGACGAAGGTATCAAGGGTATGAAGGTGGGCGGTGAACGGAAACTGACGATTCCTGCCAACCTAGGTAAATCAACTCCCTCCACAAATCATCCATTCCTCCTCGTTTGCTTTTCTCCATCCCACGTCCCATTCACATCGTCGGATCATCAACTCATCTCGCCGTCCTTCCATGTTTCAGCTTACGGCAAGAGTGGAGCACCACCTGACATCCCGCCCAACTCGGCCTTGAGCTTTGAGGTCAAATTGTTGACCATTAAGTGATACTCGTCATCCAATACCCCCCACCCTCTCCTCGACGTCAAATCCAAGACTCAGTCGAAATCCAAAGGCTGCCCCCTTCCCCCCTTCCCCGCCTCAACCTTCCCCAAACGACCCGCGGCCTTTCTATCCTTCGATCGACGATCTCGGTTTCCCTCCCTCGTAGATGAACCTTGTGGCTTAAGTATACATCCCCTCGACGTTTGTGAGAAAGAAAGTTACGTACATACAACCTGCTTGATCTTATCGATGCCATCATGATTTAGGTCCCAAGTCTATGCTTTTTTCCCTTCTTCCTCTGATGACTATACCACCATATATGAATATATACACCCTATCAACTCCTCCACCCTCACGTACGTACATTTGCTGGTAGCTACTCATAAGCTGGATGATTTTGCGAACAAGCTCTCAGAGAGATCGTGACTCATGGTTGAGGGTAGTGCTCATTTGGCTTAGTCCTGTAAGACATCAACACATCAAGCGTGTCTATATCTTGACTTGATCCTGCAGGAGTAGTCACGTGAACGATACCCAGACTCATGCAACCGTGCCATCTACGAGCGGCTTACACGAGCCCTTGTCGATCATGGAGTGGTGGTGATGCTCAGTTTGTCACCCTCAGTAGGCTGTCTGATCGGAGCGGGGGAAAGGTGACATTTGACTTTTTTTTGGGGGGGGGGTCAACACGACAAAGAACAAAAAAAAAACCGGCGGATGCCATGGCTACGCTTCTAACATCCCAAGTGTGATTGGAGTCGGTTTTGGAGAGAGACAGGGGAGAGAGAGATGGAGGGACAAGAAAGAAAAAAAAGTGAGATCGATCATCATCACACGTTTTCCTTCCAAACGACTGGGGATTGACTTGATGGATACTCGAACGTGTTGAAATTCTATTTTCTAATATAATTTTTGCCTTTGAATTCATCCCTTGTTTTCCTTACCTATGTCACGCGCGTCCGCGCTCTCCTTTCCTTCTACGGTGTAAGTACTCTAAATCTGAGCACAAGCGTGCCTACTTATACTGCTCGACGGAGGTCCTGTGTTTGCCTGAGGGCTCTCAGGTCCTCCTCGTCAAAAGCTGAAGTTCCTTGACTGTTCTCGCCATCGACTCGACGATTCAACGCGTTTCACCCACCATCCTGTTTGCTTCCGGAGTTCATCTAACGCTTGCCGCTGCCTCAACTCCTATTGGTCTCCTCACTTCTATCTGATTGTTTCTTTTGGTTCTTTTAGGTTATTTCTCATTTCTACTCACTTTATTGTTTTCCTATCTTCTGTGATTTTTCCATTCTAATAAACATTCTTTTAGCCTTTTGATTTTCAGATTTACAGTCCCAAACCGCTCACTCTACCAAACTCAATCAAGAACCAAAAGAACAAACTATGTCCAACAATGAGGATAACTCCAAGAGAAGCAATCTCCCAATCCTGAACAAATCAAACTACTCATCATGGGCCTTACAAATTCGTAGCTACCTACGCAGAAAAGGACTGCTCAAGTACACAGAAGGAGAAGAAGACAAGGAACCCGTTACTCCCACAACCGCTGCTCAAAAGCAAAAGGGTTATGAAGCTGCCAACATTCTGATTCAACACCTGGGTGATACAGCCTTTGATGCAGTCATCAACCCAAACAATCAATCAAATCCCGTAGCCATCTGGGAAGCAATCACTGAACAATACGCCTCTCTCTCCACCACAAATAGAGGTTGAATCTGGCTTTCCTTCATCCAATATCAGTTCACAGGAGACCTCACAGCATACATCCAAGAATGCCAAAAGCTCATGAATGAATTGGCCACTGTTTGTCTGGAGGTACCCAACAACATCCTCAGCTAAACCATTCTGGCCAAACTGCCAGCCCAGTTCTATCACGTGGTCAACTCAATCCTGTTGAATGATGACATTCTAAAATTTCCCACTAAGGTCCTCAACAAACTTTGAGAAGTTACTCACCTTGAGTCCACCCAATCATCCAAAGGTCCCATTAATGAAGAGACTTCAACTTCCACTGCTCTATACAAAACCTTGGACAACAAACCAAAAAGGCAACCCAAACACCCATGCTCTAAAGGCAAACACAATCCTCTTGCTGACCATCCTGAAAATTGTTGCTGGATGCTTCATCCTAATCTCATACCAACTCATAACCAACAGGGACAGGCTCATCTCAGCAACACAGCTCCCGCATTGCAGTCTGACAAACCAAACCAGGAGGCTGCAACTTACTTCAGCGCGCAGATCTATCTACAAAACAAGACTCAGTTTTCCAAATCCTTGCTTCCTGTTCTTGACTCTGCCGCCTCACATCACATTGTCAATGATGCTTGATGGATCATCAACCCCCAAGAAACATCAATCAAGATTGGCACTGGAAATGACTGCAACACTCTTGATGGAGTAGCAATTGGTGAAGCTTTTCTCTTGAACCACAAAGGTGCTTGAGTGAAACTGGAAAACGTTCTCCTAGTCCCAATGATCAATAGATGCCTGATCTCCCTAACTCAGCTCAAATCTAAGAAGGTGGTCATCAAGAAGATAGGATTTTCAGGGTCCTCTATCTCCTTGGACAATTTCAAACTTGTTGGATCCACTTCCAACAATCTGCTGGAATTATGTGGGGTTTGATTTGAACAGGAGAAAGCTGAAAATCACTACTCAGTTCCTTCCATCCCAAATCTCCACAACAAACTTGGACATGCCAGTGACGCCAAGATTAAATTTCTCTTTCCAAATGCCAATTTACCAGATTCGTCCAAATGCAAAATCTTCCAAGTAGGAAAGATGATCTCTACTCCTTTCAACAGTCACTTCAAACCAGTCACTTGAGTCCTGGAAACTGTCCACATGGATCTAGTTGGACCATTCTCAATCCCATTGTTTGGAGGCAGCAAGTAATTCCTCACTATTGTCAATCAATTTTCACAATTCAAGTCCATTTCTCTCCTCAAAAACAAAGATGAAACCCTTGATGCTTTTAAAGCCTATACCAAAATGGCTGAACGGCAGCATAATTCCAAGATTGTTAACATCCTGACAGATAATGGAGGTGAGTTTATTGGTCAAGAGTTCAAGCTTTACTGCAAGGATGCTGGGATTAATCATCTCCTCTCACCGCCATACTCCCCGCAACAAAATGGTCTTGCAGAACAAGCTAATCGATCAATTCTGGAAAAGGCCAGATACCTCATGCTACAAGCCAAATTGACAAGCAGGCTCTGGGGAGAAGCCGTGAACACTTCAACCAATGTGGTGTTGTATTTATAACCTTGGGTCAAGAGCTGCTTTGCGGGCTGTGCGCTCAGCAGTTGGGTAGGTTGGGCTTAGCACTTGGGTGCGCGCGGTCTCAGCAGTGCCTGCTGAGGACTCAGCAGCAGCCGCTGCGGGCTCAGCAGTAGGAATTGCGGGGTGGGCCGGGCCTACTCTGAGGGCGCCGGGCCGCAACCCGCCCAGGAAATGCGGACCGATGTGGTGTCAATATATAGCCTTGGATCGGGAACTGCGTCGCGGCCTGCGCGCTCGGCATCTGGTAGGTCGGGGCTCAGCAGTTGGGGTGCGCGCGTTCTCAGCAGCGGCCGCTGCGGGCTCAGCAGTGGACGCGGCGGGATCAAGCACGCGACTGCGGGCCGGGCCTGACTAAGGGAGGCGGGCCGCGACCCGCTTGGATGTCCAACCCAGGGATGGAGCCGGGCCGATCAGGTTCTCGGGCGGTTAGTTAGGGAAGGAAAGGACGGAGCGATCGCGGGGCTATACCCGTGGACAGCCGCACGCAAGCGCGGGCCGGCCATGGGACGGGAAATTCACGACGGCGCGTCGGGTGGATACGGGCAATCGCGGTGAACTTCGAGAAGCGCGCTGCGGGGACGAACCGGATGCGTGTAATGGCAGGCAAGCAAGCGGAATAGGACACGGATAGGGTATGGGTTGGTGGATGGGTCAGGGTTCTGGGTCTAGGGTTCCTTCTTCATGGTTGCCAGTCTGTCTTTGTGCTTGTACTTAGGTTAGGGTTGAGGGGGAGGGCTCAAATTCCCTTCCCCTCGACTCCGGGTTGTGGGGGGGGCATCACATCATTGGATTATTGTATCATTGTATCATCAGGAGGCGGGGAGCGGACTTAGGAAAACAGAATCCCTCTCCATCCCCCTCCTTTTCTCTTGAACGGCTGCATCCAATCTCCTTACAGACGCTTTGATCAATAACTTCCGGAACTCGAGGACGACTTTGGGGGGGTTGCTCTCTAAAGTTTCCACATCTGGGGGTCTGGCCGGGAACAATCTTTTGTCAAAGTCTCTCGAAGGTACTCACGGATGCTACCAACAGCCGCTTCTCTTCCTTCCTCCTCCAACGGCTTCCGCGCTACTCCATGGATTTACCCGCATATTAGACTCAACATTGCGGAGGTGGAGCAATTCATCTCACGTTATGAAACAATCGCGGACTCTGAAGGCGTTCTGGATTTTGAGAAGGCGCGCCACGTCGTCCTGTTCATCGAGGACGCGGAAGCGCGTCGGGAAGTGGAGGAGATGGGAGGATACCTGAAACTGGATTGGCCGGAACTGAAGGAGGACATGCTGGCAAGATGGGGGAGGCACGGTTCTTGCTTTCGGAAGGACGATCTCAAATCATCCGCGGAATGGGGTTATCAGGCAGGCGCGCGCGACGGGACCCAGATGCAAGCAGAGGTGGACCACGCGGAACCGGAGTACTACAGGGCAGAGTATGTTCCGGCCCCACCACCGGCAACCATCTCTTGGGCTAGCGAACTTACGGAGGTGGCAAGGGGCCTCGAGGCCTATCTGGAGAGTATTCAGACCCCCAGCACTTCTGCGTCCCGCGTGTACGCAAATGGGGAGGACAACAACCGTTGGTGGGTGGGACAAAGGGACCGGACAGCGGATTCAAACGCGGAATTGGTTTCCCCAGGGGGGGCTAAAAACGTGTTGGGGAAGCGGGATTTGATGGAACCAGTGCGGCCTACTGACAGGAAGCGGGCGAGGACAACGGAACGGGAAATTGATGCTCCGTGCGGACTGGGAATTGGCAAGCGGCGGACGGATCTTGCGAAGAAGGTACACGCGGCGGCGGAAGAGATGGACCACACGTTGGAGAATCGCGACCCGAGCCAGACCTCTTTGACGGCGGAGAGCGTGCATTTGGAAAGGGTAGTGGCAGCAACGGAAAGGACGGGCGCGCGTGGAAGCAACGGTGATGGTGGGCGGACAAGACACAAGAGTCGGACGGCAAACCCGATCGATCCGAGGCCGGCAGAGACGGGGTGCGTGTTGGGGAAGCGGGTATCGGCGGGACCGGTTCAGTCTAACGTCGGGAAGCGAGCGAGGACAAAGCGAGAAGAGGATACTCCGCGCGGTTCAACAGCTGGTGAACAACGGATAAATCTGATGGGAGGTGGGGGACAAGCGGTGGTGGGAGCAGGTCATGTGTCAGGCGATCGTAACCGAGGTGAGACCCTTTCGACGGCGGAGGAGACGGACGTCGAACGGGAAAGGGAAGCGCGCCGGGGCAGAGAATCGGACGGATCAGGCACCGACGTCATGGTTTGGAGGAATGCAGGGAGATCGGGCGACGGACGCGACCCTCATGGCATTGGCTGAAGCCATCAGCTGGGGACAGCAGCTAAGTTTGGGGGGGGAACTGGGGGATAGGGCGCGGGCGCGGCAATGGTATATATATATAAAAAAAAAAAAAAGAAAAAAAAAAAAAAAAAAAAAAAAAAAAAAAAAGAAATCTTTCACCTTTTCTATCATTTCTCACTCGTCACTTTTTTTTCTTATTTTCTCATTTTTCGGGCGCGGCGCGGATTTTCTCAACCTCGCGGCTTAGTTCTCACTCAGGCGCGGACCCGGCTCTCATTCTTGCCTTCACGATGCGCGCGGCGCGGCTTTTTCTCGGTAAAACAAATTCGCGTTTGAGACGTGTATTTCTCTCAATGAATAGGGAACGCGGTACAACAAAAAAGCGGATAAAAGAGGAAAGGGAAAAAGAAAAGGGGAAGAGGGGACGAGGCCGAGGCGCTTAAGCCATCTTCATCATTTCCTCCATTTCCGCCCTCGACAACGCCAGTAGAGCCTGGAATGACGCCAAGAGTTCACGCCGGGATTCCGAGGATTGGGCTCCGGGAGTCGCAAGGTATTGGCGGAGCATCGTAGTCGACCTTTCCGCGAAAAATTCAAAGCTGGCTGCCGGGAGCGCCATCACGATTGGAATCTCCGGGATCTCGGGAGAGTCGGTGGGAGGAGGGGCTGGTGCGGACGGGCGCTCAGGGGATCCAACGGGAGGGTCCAGTCCGGTAGGAGGCGATGACGAGATGACCACCGGCGACGCAGGCGGAGGAGTAGGGCCTCGTGGAGTCGGAGGAGTCGGAGCAGCGGGCGGAGGAGTAGGGCCTCGTGGAGTCGGAGGAGCCGGAGCAGGGGGTGGAGGAGGAGCCGGGGCCGGAGTAGCGCGTCGCCTAAGGATTTCGTCGATTCGCGGGTCCCTCGCGCCTTGCGTAACCCGGACGCAATCCGCCCAAAATCCCAATGCCCTCCGATAAGCCGCGAAGTCCGGATAGTCATCCTTACGCGGTGGTCCCGCGCGGCAAAGCGGAGAAGAGGAGTCGCGGTCGGAGTTCGGACGAGGACGGCGGGGAGGTGATCCGGGTGGAGTCCACGAGTCCTCCAAGATAGCGTCGTCATCCGAAACCACAAACGGGTCCGGACGAGCCCGTTTGCGCGGTCGAGGACGAGAACCGGATTGGTTGGGGCCACGGGGCATACCCTTGCTAAGCAAGCAGCGGCGGTGTCCGCGGCGGCACGCGGAGCAGGCGCGGCGGCCGGACCCAATAGAGCATTCAAGCCCGTTTCGGGCGCAGAAGTTGCAGCGGACCATGATGACGATGGAGTGGAGGGATAGGGATGCAGAGCGGAGTTTAGAGTTGGTAGAGGGGGTAGGGCGCAAAGGACGGCAGAGGTGACAATGGGGAGGATCTCTGGGGACAGAACTCAAGTTGGGGGGGGGATGTGGTGTCAATATATAGCCTTGGATCGGGAACTGCGTCGCGGCCTGCGCGCTCAGCATCTGGTAGGTCGGGGCTCAGCAGTTAGGGTGCGCGCGTTCTCAGCAGCGGCCGCTGCGGGCTCAGCAGTGGACGCGGCGGGATCAAGCACGCGACTGCGGGCCGGGCCTGACTAAGGGAGGCGGGCCGCGACCCGCTTGGATGTCCAACCCAGGGATGGAGCTGGGCCGATCAGGTTCTTGGGCGGTTAGTTAGGGAAGGAAAGGACGGAGCGATCGCGGGGCTATACCCGTGGACAGCCGCGCGCAAGCGCGGGCCGGCCATGGGACGGGAAATTCACGACGGCGCGTCGGGCGGATACAGGCAATTGCGGTGAACTTCGAGAAGCGCGCGGCGGAGGGCCGCGCTGTGGGGACAAACCGGATGCGTGTAATGGCAGGCAAGCAAGCGGAATAGGACACGGATAGGGTATGGGTTGGTGGATGGGTCAGGGTTCTGGGTCTAGGGTTCCTTCTTCATGGTTGCCAGTCTGTCTTTGTGCTTGTACTTAGGTTAGGGTTGAGGGGGAGGGCTCAAATTCCCTTCCCCTCGACTCCGGGTTGTGGGGGGGGCATCGCATCATTGGATTATCGTATCATTGTATCATCAGGAGGCGGGGAGCGGACTTAGGAAAACAGAATCCCTCTCCATCCCCCTCCTTTTCTCTTGAACGGCTGCATCCAATCTCCTTACAGACGCTTTGATCAATAACTTCCGGAACTCGAGGACGACTTCGGGGGGGTTGCTCTCTAAAGTTTCCACACCGAGTGATGGAGCCGGCCCGACCAAGCTCGCGGGTGGCTAGTCCGGAAGGCAAGGGCAGAGCAATTGGGGGTTAGGCGCGCACAGGCCGACTTGCGGACCACAAGGTCTGCGGACGCGCGCGGGCGGGCAAATGGGGGGGCTCTGAGTAGGGTGTGGCCCTCCGCTGCGCCATGAGAAGGACAAACCGGGCGTACGTTGATATTGAGGGGCACGGGTTATGGGGCAAGGGATGGAGGGGTAGGGTTGGGCTAGGGTTCTGTGCTTAGGGGTTGTGTTTCATTGTTCTTTTGCGTTTGTGGTTGTACTTAGGTTAGGGTTGAAGGGGGGACCCAAGTCCTCACCCTCAACTCTGGGTTGGGTTATGATCATCTACCCATCTATCCATTGATCTATCATCATTGAGAAGACCACCAAGGAACGGAATAGGAAGGATTGGGGGGGAAAGGAATACATCTCATTATCTCTTTTTATCTCACTACAGTCAAGAACTCATTGCATCCAACCTCCTTACAGACGCCTAGACCAATAACTTCCGGACTTGCGGACAACTTAGGAGCGTAACTCTCCTTTACTTTCCACACCAATCTACTTAATCTTCTTCTGGTCTCGTCCAACAACAACCTCATCCCCTACAAAATCTGGTATAAGTGTTCAGTCAACTATCAGTTCCTGAAAAAATTTGGTTGCACCTCAATTGTTCTTATTCCCAAACATCTACGGAGATCCAAACTTGCGCAATTGGGTTTTAAGGGTTTTCTTGTTGGCTTTGACAACGACTTTTCTAATTATTGGGTGTTTAATGCCTCAACTAACAAATTCGTCATCTCAGCAAATGTTTGATTCTTGGAAAATTAATTTGCTGGCTTGGAACTTTCTCAATGCAACTTGGTTCCGCTTCCTGAAGTTGAATCTTCAAAAGCCATTGATTTTTCCAATGTCACCAATTATGATGACAAGGCAGTTCAGCTTGAATCCGCAAAAGTCGCTGACCCTGATCCAATGGATAGTTCTCTTGACACCTCCAATCTTCTGCCTTCCAATCCTTTGCCGGAAACAAGTCATGGTGACGCTGAGTTTGAGATCTCACCAAAGAACATCCTGGACCATCCTAGAAGGCTCAAATCCGAGCTTTACCTAGTTGATGCGGACTATGAAGATCCAAAAACTCTCAACCAAGCTCTTAACAGCAAGTACAAGTACAAATGGATAAATGCTATGGAAAAGGAATTTGGAAATATCAACAGTTATGAGGTATGGGAGGAAGTGGATGAGGTAGGAAATGTCACCAAGATCAAGTGCATATGGGTATTCAGAACTAAACAAAACAAACAAAATGAAATTATTGAGTTCAAGGCAAGGCTCTGTGCCCAAGGTTTCAGCCAATTGGAAGGAGTCAACTTTTTCAATACCTTTTCTCCCACCGGGGACAAGAGCTCTCTGAGACTGCTCATCTCTTTTGCCCTGAATAACAACCTCAAGTTTCATCAACTCAAAGTCAAAGCGGCTTTCCTCAACGCACCACTGGCCAAGCGAATCCACATCTTGGCACCTCCAAATGTACCGGTACAAAAAGGGAAGACGCTGCGCCTCAAGAAAGCCCTGTACAGTCTAAAACAGGCCCCTCAAGCTTGGTATGTTACTCTCAGCAACTGGATTCTCAAATAAGGGTTCAAAAGGTGCAGTAGCAACCACTGTGTGTTCTTCTCTGATGATACCTGGCTCTATATCCATGTCAACAACATTGCGATCTTTAGCAAAAATCCCAAGAAATTTTTCACTCTCATCAGTAGTAGATTCAAAGTAAAATACCTTCAAGAATTGAAACTTCTTCTGGGAATAAACATTCACCAAAATCCAAAATTGGTCAAACTGTCTCAAGAATCCTACATAACTTCCACTGCGGCCCAATACCCCCTTCCAAAATACAAAGAACACTCAGTCCCACTCGCTCCTTACACCAAACTACTTCCAGCCACTGATGAAGAGGCTGGCAAATTCATCAAATCGGGTCTGAATCACCAGAAACTCATTGGTGAGCTCAACTATGTTAGTGTTAACACCAGACCCAACATCACCTTCTCAGACAACTACTTGGCTCAATTTCTGAACGTTGTGGTGTCAATTTATAGACACGGATTGGGAACTGCTTTGCAGCTGCGCGCTCAGCATTGGAGGCAAGCGGGCTCAGCATTAGGGTATGCGGAGTGCTCAGCAGCGGCAGCTGCTGGATCAGAAGCAGCCGCTGTTTGGCTCCGCACCTAGTGGACAGGTTGGGCTCAGCATCAAATACGGCGTGGGCGGCAATCTGCGCCGGAGATTGGATTTGGAAGGTAGTGCGCTCAACTAGGTTTGCAGGCGCGCCGGTTCCGATACGTAGGAGGGAAGCAATCTGCGGGCTATAAAGGGACGGATGGAGCGCGCGGATCATGCCAGATAATACCGGACATCCATGATGGGCAAGGACAAATGGATACAGACAGGCGCGGGGGGCTCCAAGTAGGGCGCGGTGCAAGGACCACGTCATGAGAAGGACAAACCGGATGGACGGAAAGGTGTACAGACATTGGGGGAATTTTGGTACGGAGGTGGGGAGAGGAGGCTAGGGTTTCTGTTTTGGGATTGTTTTCTGTTTCTTTGTCATACTGTTATTTGCGCTTGTACTTAGGTTAGGGTTGAGAGGGAGGACTTATCCTCACTCTCAACTCCAGGTTAGGAGGAGGGGGGGCATGGAATCAGACCATCATATCATTGGATTGGATCAATCATCTCACCAAGAGATTAAAGGAACTCATACCCAATACACATCCAGGTGAAAGTTCTAACCTTTATTCTTTCCACATCTGGGGGTCTGGCCAGGAAGTAACCTTCTGTTTCTTGTCTTTCAAAGGTTACTGGGCGCGATGTCCTATTCATACCTCCCTACAGTTGCTTCCTCTTCTTCTTCTTCTTCTCCTTCCGTTTCCGGGTCAGCTACTCCAACCCCACTCGCATCTTCCATCCCTCCCCCTCCCTCCGCTTGACCCAGGTCAAGCTACGCCGTTCCCCCATTGGTCTCCAGTGACCATGAACCCACTTGTCCGGTTTGCATCAGGCCGCGCAACTACCCTCACATCCAATTCAACACTGCGGATGTGGAGCAATTCATCTTGAGATACAAAGGTATTGCAGATGCGGAAGGTGCGTCAGACGCCAATAAGGCCCGGCTTGTTGTCCTGTTCATTATGGACAAAGAGAAGCTCCGGGATGTGGAGGAGATGGAAGGCTACAAGAATCAGGATTGGCCAAAACTGAAGGCGGAGATCCTAACGCGGTGGGGTAGGCGCAAACCTTGATTCCGGGAAAGCAATTTCAACCGCGTGGCCTTGGAGGCAAGCATGCGCGGAGGAGTCAGAACTCGGGTGGAGCTGGCGGCTTACACCTTGACATTTGATTGGATCTATTGTTACTTGTCAAAGAACAAGGTGGTGGCGGGACAGACGGGGGCCATGAAACGCCCGTTTCTGGGCGGTTTAGGCGCTCAACTCTGGGCAAGGGTGCAGCGGCATCTTTACAATCACAACTTGGTAAAGTAGTCATTGGACGGGAGCATTGCGCTCCTTCCGGAGTTGGCTGTCATTTTCCAGGCTGTGGAGAGTGAGCTCGACTTAGAAGAGCTTATTGAGGATACCACTAAGTCCTTCCCAGCGGGACCAAAGAAATCTGCCCCCCAGGTTTTGGCTCCGGCGCAATTTTTGGCCCCGGTTCCACCTACTTCTACGCGTGTTCCGGTTCCTCAACCCGCGCCCGCCCCTCCGGTAAGCGAATTGATGGAACTGATGAAGGATTTGAAGATCTGCATGAGCCGTATGGGCCAGCAGCAGCTGCAAGGGCCTCCACCTCACATGGTGGAAGGGTTTTGGCCGCCTGGTACCTTTGTGCCGAGGGGGTGCTCGTACTGCGGGGCAAACAGTCATTTGCGATTGGCGTGCAAGGAGCTTACGAAGGATCTCAACGCGGGATTGGTTCAACCGGCGGGGATGGGGTACATGTTTCCGACGGGCAAACAGATTCCGATGGAGCCAAGCCAGCCAACCGCAATGCAGCAGGTGCCCACATGGGGTCAAGAGGCAGGAACAACGGCGCGAGCGTCACTAGGCATTGTTACCGGTCCCGGATCGTGGCAACCACCTTGGGTGGAAGCTGAGGTAAGGGTAGTGGCAACGGAAGAGAAGGTGGAGGTCTCGGATAAGATGGAGGTGGATGCAAAGGAGAGACCCCCGTTGAGCATTCCGAAACCAGCCGCACGCATGCCCGGAATTGAGGCGCTGGCAGCAAATCCTGTAGGGAAGAAGAAAGCGGCAGACATCATGCGTAGGGTGATGGGGAACAAGACTCCGGTCCCTCTGACCTTGCAGGAACTGGCGGCTGTGTCTCCGGTGGTGGTAGACACAGTGGTGCAGGCGTTGCGGGATTGCGGTCAGGGCCGGGTACCTCAGATGGTGCAGCGGGTTCATGTGGCGCGGAAGGAGGAGGGGCTTGGGGAGTGCGAGTTGAAATTGGTTTTGACTGTGCTAGCTTACGTTCCAATGGTCATAGCGGGAAGGAAGGTGTGGGCTATGGTGGACAGCGGTTCAATGGTGAAGCTGCTGCCATTGCGGATGGTGGATGATTTGGGGTTGGTTTGGCGGAAATTCACAATGGGTCTCCGCGTGCTTAACGGAGGGGAGTGTTGTGTGGATGGAGTAGTCGGGGAGGAGGAGGTTGAGGTTGCAAGGGTCCGCAGGCCTCTTTCTTTTCTTTTGGTGGATTGTGGGGATGGGATTTTGGGAAGGCCATTCATGTTTGGGTTTTGAGGACAAATGGTTTTCAATCCGGAGGCAGGAACAGAGGCATTGACGGTGGAGGATTTTTCCGGCGGAAGGTTCAAGACAACTCTCTGCAATCACGGGCAAGGGAAGCGGAGGAGAGTGTTGGAGTATGAGGAGGAACCGGACGCGGAGTTGGTCTGCGAACGGCAACCTTCGGAGGATTTTTCCTAGTCGACCAAGGAGACCGCGCGGAACAAGCTCCGGTTTTGCGTGGGCGGTTGACTAATGAGGAGCAGGGAGGGGGAGGAAGGAAAGTGCAGGGCGCGCACGTTGCAGAAGTAAGTCCCTTTTCTCAGTATGCATTGCCCAAGGGTACTACGCTTCGAAAACCCTATCATTGTGCCACACTTGTGAGCGAAGGCAAAAGCCGCCGTTCCATTCTGTGCAGGACTTACAGCAAAGCATGCATGCCGATGATGCGGTGCAACGCAGGCAAGTACAAGCCGGTGTCACGGAAGGTCTGACCAAGGAATGAGCCAATGCCCCAGGAACTGAATGGACCGCTTTGACCAACCGCTTGGTCGCGGGACCCTTGGGTCACGCCGATTAAGGCTTTGGGGTGGGTTACTAGTTTGGCGCGGATCACGGAGGAGCGGATTGCAGCTTTCAATTTTGGCCCAATGGGATGGTTGAGTACAGAGGAGCGTGAGTTGCTGATTTTGGTTCTGGTTCTTTGGGAAAGAGTGCTTGCGTTTGGACCGGAAGAGCGGGGGCTCCTGAAAAACGATATCAGCGACCCCTATGTCATCCCCACTTTCAATCACAAGCCGTGGCAGATCAAGCCGATTCCAATACCGCAGGCGGTCCGGGAGCAGTTTCTGGAGTTGGTGCGGGAGCGGGTGAAGACTGGCCTTTACAAACAGTCAACGTCTAGTTACTCCATCCCAATCTTTGCGGTGGTTAAGCAGGACGGAAAGTTGTTGAGGATTGTTCATGATTTACAGCGGCTCAACTCCTTTACAATCCGGGACGCAGGACGGCCCCCTTGCATTGACGAGTTCCTTGAGTCAATGGCGGGGCATGCTTGTTACGGTTTAGTGGATGTGATGGGGGGATACGACCAGCGCAAGTTGGATCCTCGCTTGCGGCCTCTAACGGTATTTGAGACTGGGTTGGGAAGAATGCAGCTGACTCGGCTCCTGCAAGGCGCGACCAATTCCGTGGCGGTGTACCAGGCGCAAATGGCTTGGATCCTGAAGGATGATTGTCTGGAGGGAGTCCAAATCTTCATCGACGATGCGGGCATCAAAGGTCCAAAATACGATTACGGGGGAGCGGAGCTGGTTGAAGTTCCCGGCGTCCGACGTTTTGTGTGGGAATATGCGCAGACATTGGAATGCATCCTGTTTTGCATTGAGGAGGCAGGACTGACGGTGTCGGGGAAGAAGTTGGCGGTTTGTGTCACGGCGCTCGGAGTCCTTGGCCATGTTGTTGCTTCCAATGGCCAGCGCATTGCAGAGAAAAAGCGGAACAAGGTCCTTGAATGGCTGACCACGCGGACTGTGTTGCATATCCTTCAGTTCTTGGGATTATGTAGCTATGTCTGTATGTTCATCGAGAGGTTTGCGGAGTTGGCAAGCCCGCTCCAATCACTAACGGGGAAAGGCACGGAGTGGAAGTGGGGGAAAGAATGCAATCGCGCGTTCCGGAAGCTCAAGGAGATCATGGGGCATGACATTGTGCTCCGTGATCTCAACTACAACGCCGGAGGAATTAGGCTAGCAGTTGATTCCAGAAAATTTGGCGCGGGGGGGTTCTCACTCAAGAGGACGACGGCAAGGATAGGCCAGTACTTTACAAGTCAGTCACCTTCACTCTGATGGAAAGCTGGTACTCCCAGCTGAAGTTGGAGTTGTGCGGCGGCTCCAGTATCTGTTGTGGGGGGTTCACTTTGAGCTTTTGGTGGACGCGGACGCACTGGCGCGGATGATCAATTCCCCGGCGTTGCCCAAGGCTCCCATGACCAGGTGGTTGGCGTTTCTTCAACTTTTCTCCTTTGCTGTTGTTCATGTTCCGGGGAAAGCATTCACTATGCCAGACGTGTTTTTGCGGTATCCAAGGGACAACCCGTTCGAGGACGCGGAACTGCTTAATGTAGAGACCCCGGTTGTCAAGGTAGGGGTTGTGGAGGCAGGCGTTCAGCTGCCTCTCCGGCAGACCGGGAGGTACGCAATCCTTTGTGACTACTTGCGGGACCTTTTTTTTCCCGATGGAGCTACGGAGAAGCACATGCAATGGGCAAAGCGGCGGGCGGGGAATTTCTAAGTACAGGAGGGGCAGCTTTGGTGGTGGAAGACTCTGGTTCCTCTTGTGGTTACCACTTCAAGGGCGGATCAGGAAGCTATCTTCCGGAGCCTTCACAACAATCTTGGTCATTGAGGGGAGGTGGAGACGCGGAGGCGGGTCAAAGAGCGGTTCTGGTGGCCGGGTGTAGTGTGTGCGGTGCGGGAATGGCTGGCGTCCTGCGAAGCCTGTCAATGGCAGAGCGCGAGCCTGCTCAAGGAAGTCGGAAACCTCAAGGGGGAAGACGCCCTCTTTGGTCGAGTCTTGCTTGATGTTGTCCACATCAAGGCTGGTAAGTTTGCCTATCTGCTTGTTGCGCGGGACGACCTGTCCGGTTGGGCGGAAGCGTGTCCGTTTGTCAAGCTCTCGGCGGACAAAGTTGCTCTATTTATGGAGGAAGATTGGTTCGCGCGGTACAGGTCGCTTTTTCTGGTCACAGTGGACAGAGGGGCTGAGTTTTGCGGCCGTTTGCTCAAGTTGGTGAGGATTTGCGGAGCCAAGTTTGGCCGAGTAACGGAGTACTATCCCGAGGGGGCCGGCATGATCGAACGGGGGCATCAGCCAATCAAGGAAGCCCTGGTCAAGATGTGCGGGGAGGACGGTAAGCGCTGGCAGGACACCCTCCCAATGGTTTTGTTTGCAGATCAGATTTCGGTGAAGCGGTCAACAGGCTACTTGCCGTACAAGTTACTTTTTGGGCAGTGCCCCGTGCTTCCGGTGTACATTGAGTTGGAGACATTCCTGGGGGTTGACTGGTGGAAGGTGAAGACTTCCGCCGAATTGCTTGAGGCTCGCGCCGAACAGCTCCTTTGACGGGACGGAATGCTCGCAAAGGCCGCGGACCAGCTGAAGAAGACTCGGACGGCGTCGGTGCGCTATTGGGACAAGCGCTTCTTGCATTGCCTCTGGGATCCCTTGCTGAAGGGGGATTCAGTGCTCCTGTACAACCAAAGTCTGGAGTCTCAGTGGGGGAAGTTGTTTGCTAACCGGTGGAACGGCCTGTTCCGCGTGTTGTCCAAGTTCGAGGGCGGCAGCTATCAGTTGGAGGAATTAGACGGTACTCCGCTGAAACGGAAGGCGGTGGCTTTGCATGTCAAGCGCTTCTTCGCGCAAGGATCTACCTTGTTTGACAAAACGGCAGAAGGGGGTGAAGGATCTGACAAGGGGAGTGTGGAGCGCAGCAATGGTGTAGGAACACAATCCGGGGATTTGTCTTTGGGCAAAGAAGCGGAGACCGTGCCGTTGCGACGGAGTAGGCGGTTGCCACCAGCTGGGGACAGTGGCCAAGTTGGGGGGGGAGGTGGTGGGGGTAGGGGATAAGTTTTGATTTGGTGAGGGGGTGCTCTAGCCGGTTCACAGCCGGAACAACTAGACACCCCAGAATGTTTGTTTCTCTATGTTTCTTTCTTATCTGGATTGTGGGGTCTTTGCTGGCTTGGGGTTTTTGCAGGAAACGCGGGCGTGGCACAAAGTTTGGTCCGTAAAAGTGAGGACAAGCCCCGCGGACCCGGGACGCGTGGGCAATCCCGCGGATGGGGGAAGGGGGACAAAGAGCAATTTGCAGGAGGTCTATGGGCGTCGTGCAAAAAAAAAAGGGTGTTCTTTTCTATTTTTCTTCTCCGTTGGTTTCTTTTTCTCTTTTTCTTTCTCTCAGGATATCTCAAGGATGGGTGGCTGGTATGAGATTAAGCTTGATTTGGTGAGGGGGTGCTCTAGCCGGTTCACAGCCGGGACAACTAGACACCCCAGAATGTCTGTTCTCTTACTCTCTCTCTCTCTTCCCTTACAATGGCATGCGCTGGTGTTTTGGTTTTTGTGTTTGTTACAGGAAGGGTACGGGGAACTGTGTGGCAGTTTGTCTGGGGCGGTCTGGGTGCCCCTTTTGGAACGGCTAGTCACTTACAGTCGCTCACAAAGCAAGCGCGCGGGCGCAGACTCAATCTCAAGCTCACTCTCACAAAGCGCGGTCGCGCACTTTTTCTCAGAAGGTTAGGACCTTGCGCGGACACATGTATTGTCTTAATGGAAAGGGAAGCGCGGTACAACAACAAGGATAGAAGAAGTAGAGGAAAGGGAGAAGGGGAAAAGGGGGGCGATGCGCCTAAGCCACCTTCATCATTTCCCCCATTTCCGCCCTTGAGGCCGCCAGTAAAGCCCAGAAAGATGCCAGGAGTTTGCGCCGGGATTCCAAGGATTGTGCGCCGGGGATCGCAAGGAAATTCCAGAGCATCGTGGTTGACCTTTCCGCAAAAGCTTTGTAGCCGGCCGCCAGGAGCGCCATTTTGATTGGAATCTCCGGGATCTCGGGAGGGCTGGCTGGAGGAGCAGCCAGTGGAGATGGGGCCCCCGGGGAACCAACAGGGGGGCTTGGTCCAGCTGGAGGCAATGACAGGACAACTATAGGTGACGGAGGCAGAGGGACGTTGGGGGTTGTAGGCCTCTCATCCAAGGCCGCTGGTGGCGCGGGCAGTGTCGGAGGTTGTGGAGGAGGAGGAGGGGGTGCTGGCGCGGCCGCAGGTCTTCCAAAGAGTCTCGGGTCCGGTACCGTTTGGTTCACGCCGACAGCGGCGGCCCAAGTGCGGGTCGCTGCGCGCCATTCCTCCAAGGTTTTGTATTTGCCCCGTTGCGGAGGTCCGGCCCGGCGGAGAGGTGATGCCGAGTTGCGGCTCACGTGCAAGGTGGTGGGTGACAGAGCTTGGGGGCGGCGGGATGAAGGTGAACCGGGGGGTGTCCAAGAGCCTTCCAAGATTGAGTCGTCGTCCGAAACCATGAACGAGTCCGGACGAGCCCTCTTGCGCGGCCTGGGACGAGAGCTGGATTGGGGGGGAGCTCAAGGGATGCTGTTGCTAAGCGAGCAGCAAAGATGGCCGCAACGGCAAGCAACACAGGCGCGTCAACCAGGGACAATCAAACACGCAGCCCGTTCCGGGCGCAGAACTTGCATGGGAGCATATTGGCAAGATTTGGAAGGAGGACGGGGAAGGTGGTAGTGGGAGTGGTGGGGGTGGTAGTGGAACTAGCGGTGGTGGTAGTAGGGTGAAGCAATGGGAAACTTCTGGGGACAGAACTCAAGTTGGGGGGGGATGTGGTGTCAATTTATAGACACAGATTGGGGAACTGCGTCGCGGCTGCGCGCTCATCATTGGGGGCAAGCGGGCTCAGCACTAGGGTATGCGGAGTGCTCAGCAGCGGCAGCCGCTGTTTGGCTCCACACCTGGTGGACGGGTCGGGCTCAGCATCAAATGCGGCGTGGGCGGCAATCCGCCCCGGGGATCGGATTTGGAAGGTAGTGCGCTTGACTAGGTTTGCGGGCGCGCCGGTTTGGATACGTAGGGGCTGAGCAATCCGCGGGCTATAAAGGAACGGATGAAGCGCGCGGATCATGCCAGATATTACCAAACACCCACGACAGGCGCGGACAAACAGATATGGACAGGCGCGGGGGGCTCCAAGTAGGGCGCGGTGCAAGGACCACGTCATGACAAGGACAAACCGGATGGACGGAACGGCGTACGGACGACGGGGGGGTTTGGTACGGAGGAGGTGGGGAGAGGAGGCTAGGGTTTCTGTTTTGGGATTGTTTTCTGTTTCTTTGTCATACTGTCATTTGTGCGTGTACTTAGGTTAGGGTTGAGGGGGAGGACTTATACTCACTCCCAACTCCGGGTTAGAGGAGGGGGGGCATGCATGGAGGCAGAGGAGGAAGAATCACATCACATCATCGGATTGGATCACTCATCTCACCAGGAGATTAAAGGAACTCATACCGGATACACATCCAGGTGGAAAGTTCTTAGGATTGAAGGATTGGCAATTTCTCTCTCTCTCTCTACTTTTCTTTACCTCTTTATCTCTTTATTTCTATTTCTCATTTGAGTGCAACTTCAGACATCCTCATCTCCTTTCAAACACAGGGAACCGTTAACTTCCAAAACTTGGGACAATTATAGGGGGATAACCTTTATTCTTTTCACAGCGTGCTGGTGTTTGGTTGTTGTGTTTGTTACAGGAGGGGTACGGGGAACTGTGTGGCAGTCCAGGTACCTTTGCGGAGCACCGCAAGGCAATCTTGCAGAATGCGCGGACCTACTCCGGCTCCGCCCTCTCTTTTCTTGACTTAGATTTTCTTGATTTTTACTTGCGGGGTCTCTTACTTTTACTTAGGCCGCTCACTGGCTCACTTGGAAGTGGTACGCGCAATGGGTAATTGATTTCAAGCGCAGAATGATGAGAAGAAAAGGTACAACAAGGTGAGGAAGGAGGATGGGGGAAGGTGGTAGTGGGAGTGGTGGGGGTGGTAGTGTGGTGAAGCAATGGAAGACTTCTGGGGACAGAACTCAAGTTGGGGGGGATGTGGTGTCAATTTATAGACACGGATTGGGAACTGCTTTGCGGCTGCGCGCTCAGCATTGGAGGCAAGCCGGCTCAGCATTAGGGTAGGCGGAGTGCTCAGCAGCGGCAGCTGCTGGATCAGCAGAAGCTGCTGTTTGGCTCCGCACCTAGTGGACGGGTTGGGCTCAGCATCAAATGCGGCGTGGGCGGCAATCCACGCCGGAGATTGGATTCGGAAGGTAGTGCGCTTGACTAGGTTTGCGGGCGCGCCGGTTTGGATACGTAGGGGCGGAGCAATCCGTGGGCTATAAAGGAACGGATGGAGCGCGCGTGCAAGCGCGCGGATCACGCCGGATAATACCGGACATCCACGACGGGCGCGGACAAACAGATACGGACAGGCACGAGGGGCTCCGAGTAGGGCGCGGTGCAAGGACCGCGTCATGAGAAGGACAAACCGAATGGACAGAACGGCGTACGGACGTTGGGGGAAGTTTGGTAAGGAGGTGGGGAGAGGAGGCTAGGGTTTCTGTTTTGGGATTGTTTTCTGTTTCTTTGCCATACTGTTATTTGCGCTTGTACTTAGGTTAGGGTTGAGAGGGAGGACTTATCCTCACTCTCAACTCCGGGTTAGGAGGGGGGGGCATGGAATCAGACCATCATATCATTGGATTGGATCAATCATCTCACCAAGAGATTAAAGGAACTCATACCGGATACACATCCAGGTGGAAAGTTCTTAGGATTGAAGGATTGGCAATTTCACTCTCTCTCTATTTTTCTTTATCTCTTTATCTCCTTATTTCTATTTCTCATTTAAGTGCGACTTTGGGCATCCTCATCTCCTTTCAGACGCAGGGAACCGTTAACTTCCAAACCTTGGGACAATTATAGGGGGAAAACCTTTATTCTTTCCACAACGCTCCGGGCCATGTACACTACAATGCGGCACTGAAAGTCCTGAACTACCTAGCTCATACTGCCAATAAGGGCATCAAACTCACGGTAAATGACTCACCAACTTCTTTAACGGCCTTTGTGGACTCAGACTGGGCCACCTGTCCCTCGACGCAACGCTCTATCTCTGGAATAGTCATGACATGGAATGGGAACCTGATAGTCTCAAAATCCAGAAAGCAAGCTACGGTGTCACTCTTGACAACGGAGGCGGAGTATAAGTCTGTGGGTGACGGAGTGAAAGAGGTTCTGTGGATACAGACTTTCCTGCGCAAAGTTGTAGGTGCCAAATTTGACGCCCCAGCAGTTATTCATGAAGACAACACAGGCTGCATAAAATTGGCCATGCAGCACACTAATCAAACAAGCTTCCGGTCAAAACATCTTGATTTACAGCATCATTTTATCAGGGAAGAGATAGAGAAAGGTACCATTCAATGAAAAAAGACTGCCTCCAAGGATAACTGTGCTGACTTTCTCACAAAAGCTCTCCCACAAATCCCAATGCTAAACTGCCTAGACTCTCTGCAGGTACGATGATTTCAAAGCCAGGGAGGGTGTTGAAATTCTATTTTCTAATATAATTTTTGCCTTTGAATTCATCCCTTGTTTTCCTTACCTATGTCACGCGCGTCCGCGCTCTCCTTTCCTTCTACGGTGTAAGTACTCTAAATCTCAGCACACGCGTGCCTACTTATACTGCTTGACGGAGGTCCTGTGTTTGCCTGAGGGCTCTCAGGTCCTCCTTGTCAAAAGCTGAAGTTCCTTGACTGTTCTCGCCATCGACTCGACGATTCAACGCGTCTCACCCACCATCCTGTTTGCTTCCGGAGTTCATCTAACGCTTACCACTGCCTCAACTCCTATTGGTCTCCTCACTTCGATCTGATTGTTTCTTTTGGTTCTTTTAGGTTATTTCTCATTTCTACTCACTTTATTGTTTTCCTATCTTCTGTGATTTTTCCATTCTAATAAACATTCTTTTAGCCTTTTGATTTTCAGAGGTCTATGGGGGAGTGCTAAATGCCAAAAAAAAAAAAAAAGAAGACTTGCAACTGTTTCAATCTATGCTTATGTGTATGTATATATTTAACTAGATGGCTCTAGGAAGATAATAACGAAGATAAGATTCTGGCCTGGGCTGAGTTAGGTTACCAGTTCGAAAAAAACTCAAGCAAGCAAGATTGGAGTTCGAATGGGAAAGGAAGCTCCCCTCTCCTCCAAGAAAAAAAAAAGAAGTGAATCAACGAAAGAAAGAACGAAGAGTGTAGGTTAAAAGGAAGGGGGGGGGGGAAGTTGGAGGTGGGGAGTCAAGAGGTCCAACCGATTCGATTTAGTTCGGATAAGACTTCAGGTTTCATACCGTAGGTATGTAGACCGATCTGAGGGAATTGACGAGTTCGGACGAGTTGAATATAGGCCCGAATGATTTGAATCGCGAGATCGAAGGTGGGATGATTCGAATCGGGTCGGAGACGAACGTGATGGGAGAGGTTAGGGACGAACTTAGGTTTAGGATTGAATTTCTTAGTAGGATCTGAAGAAGTGGCGAGAGTACCGATGAGATCACTCAAGACTAAGACTTGACCATCCGTACGAGGACCGGCTCCGATTCCGATGAGAGGGATCTTGATGATCATCTTGAGTCGATCGACGAGTTCGATCGGCACCGCCTCGAGGACGATGGCCGTACAACCCGATCTCTCGAGATCGATGGCATCCTTGATGATCTGCCTGGCCTTATTGGAGCAATCGTGACCTTGTACTTTAAATCCACCGAGACTGGTGGCCCTCTGAGGTGTTAGACCGATGTGACCGATCACCGGGATCCCGAAGCTCGACAAGCGCTCGATCAAGGGTCCCAATTCACTCCCACCTTCGACCTTGATACCATCGACCCTTGCGGCTCGAATCAATTCGGTAGCCGTCTGGACGCCTCGTTCGAGGCTCGATTCGAACGTCCCGAACGGTAGATCGGCGACCAAGAGTGGGATCCGATGGTACGATCCGTGCTTCAGACTATCTAAACCCCTTCGAATCGCTCGGAGATGATAGGTGAATTCCTCCAAGCCTAGTTCGGTCGTCGATTGGTACCCCAA
This sequence comes from Puccinia polysora, assembly GCA_025617555.3. Taxonomy (NCBI): domain Eukaryota; kingdom Fungi; phylum Basidiomycota; class Pucciniomycetes; order Pucciniales; family Pucciniaceae; genus Puccinia; species Puccinia polysora. The sequence goes on along the minus strand of CM062634.1, from coordinate 10,382,056 downwards.
GCAGACGTTCGCCAACGAATCCCCACAGAGACAGACGTCGATCCCGACCGGAGCCCCGGGAGTCGAGTCGCGATCGATCTCGTTCGAGGCCGACATACCGACCATCCTGGCCGTCGCAAAATCATGAGCGGTCAACATGGTGATCGGGATCTGTTTTTCATAGAGTTCTTGAAGCGTCTTGAAGGTGATGACACTCGATCTGCTCATTGGCCGGGCTTGGTTCCCAGCATGAGGTTGTTCTGCTCAAATGGGCCCGGGATGGATGGAGATAAGAGTGAGTAGGTAGGCGGAGCAACAGAAAAGAGAGTGGGATAAGTGAGTCCAGCCGAAAGCATGAAGGATGGACAGATACATGGGAGATAAAACATGACTCGGTTCGAGTGAATAGGATATAGATGAATAGCTTGAGAGGGAGGGGATACTGAGGAGAGAATAAGATGACGAGCCTCTGAGTTGGAGATGATCGACTGGCTTGGAAGGTTCACCACTCGGCTCGATGGACGGCAGACTGTGCTCATCGTCGATCGAATCGAGTGGTCGAGAGCTGTAGGGAGAATGATGGAGGAGTAGGGATGGATGATGGAGATAAGGGTGGCGAGTGCTGGTGGTGGTGGTGGTGGTGGTGGTGGTGGTGGTGATGGTCCTGCTGGGTCGGGGTCGATTGCCATGGCAGCCGCCAGTGGGAGGAGTGAGAGGATGGCGGAGGCGGGAAGCAGCAGGAGCAGGCAGAGGGATGAGTTCGAGCAGAGGGCTTCGAGCACTGAAGACGGTCGATGGACTCCATCTGGACCGGAACCACATCTTCCTCAACATCATTCGGATTAGAGATCAAACTGAGTATTCTGAGAAGAAGAAGAAGAAGAAGACGACGACGTTCGATTGGAATACAATTTCACTGTTTCAATCCATCATTCATCCCGAACGAAAACTCGAACGGTATTTAATATTTTATTCTCAACCAGAGTACATCTCCGGCCCATAAATATTTTATAAGTAAATATGTACACATACATACTCCACTATTGCAAAACTCAACAAGCATCAACCTAGTCGTCGACAGCTCTGATCGACTTGAGCTCATCATGCTCTCAGTTAGACCGAGGCGCCCATCCAAAGGAAATAAAAAGAGCATGAGGGATCTAGAAACTTAAACCATAGGCTCACATCCTCCCTCCATCCACCTGCATCAGGAGCTCACGAGATGACGATACTCAGCGTGCGTCGATCCTTCGATCGGATTCCAATAGAGACCGGATTGGATCTCGACTTAACCTCGAATCACGCCAACTGTCGGAGTTCAATTAAAAGTCGATGGGGTTCTTGCGTTCGATGAACACGATCATCTATTAGGGTTGCAGTCGTGAGGAAGGACGATCAGGGATGTCAGCACTAACAAGGTATGAATATATATATTCATCGATGGAGGAGTCCAATAAATCTAACGGATAGATACGATCTCAAGCTGATAATTGGGGATCGATCAACAACTTATAGTCTTGGAATAAGCACCAAGTTCAAGTCGTGGTTGATGTTTTCCTGCTTTCAAAACTTCAATTCTTGATGGATGGATGGTCTTGGAGGATTTAGTTCATATTTCTTATGATCATCAATCAATCCCTCAATGTAAGATTCCCTCAAGAAGTGTTGATATGGCTTAAAAAACTAAAAAACTGTGTGGTCACATCAATCATACTTACTACTTTTACACTCAAATTCTATCGTTGAGTCTTAACACCATCATCCATCCATGCTGCTCTCAGTCTAATCAATAGCATCCTATCAACTACGTGTATAGTTCTTTTTGGTTCAAGTTTAAGAACTTGAACCAAATTGGACAAAATCTCGGACACTTGTCCACCCCAGGTTACTACTCTCTTAGGGACAAAGTGGAGACTTTGGATGAGTGTGGTCCAACTGAGATATGGTCTGTAAAGCGCGTTTGGGCGCTGACCCAAGTTTTTCCAAAATTCACTAAAGCGCGCGTGGCGCCTGGCAAAGCAATTTTGGCGCCTGGCAAAGCCTTCTTGGCGCCTGGCCAAGGTCAACTTGGCGCCTAGCCAAGTAAGTCCGGCGCCTTGCCAAGCTTATTTTGGCGCCGATCAAAGTTGGTTGTGTTGGCCATATAAAACATTATTTTTATTTTTTAAAAAAAGAAAAAAAAATCTAACAAAACTTGATAGAGTTGTGAGTATGATTTTTTTGTCTTGTTTTTTTTTTTTTTTAATAAAATACACAAAAAACAATTTTAATGGTTTTTTTTTTTGGGGGGGGGATAAAGATACATTGTTTTGTTGGCATAAATGAATAAAAAAGATATATAAAAAAAAAGGGGGAAAAAGTTATGTAAAAATTCTTAAGGATGTGCCAAGAGAGGACCTGTGATAGGTTGCATCTCAAGGCAGTTTTGATAATACTTTTGAACATGAGAATAAAGAAGTTTTGAATTTTCTCTGAAGTTGTGGCATCTTCAATTCCAGCCTTGATTTGTTGAACTAATTCAGCCCTTGATTTGGGCTCCTTTCCTCAAAAATACAATTTGATTGAATGAAAAGAATATTTGATGGGATTGAGGAAGGGTGAATAGGGAGGAAGGAATTCAACTGCAATTGATTTTGAATGTTGGAAATTGGCTTGCAAGTCATCAAATCATTCCCCACGGTGAATTGGGGCATTATCCATGATGATGATGGAGTCCCAGGGAAGTCTTGATGCAAGTGAGGAGAAAAACAAACAAAAATCATTGGAACCTACACCCTTAGCCTTGGTTCCATCAGCATTGAGGAGTTTGTGATACATAAACCCTTGATTGGAAAGAGCCCCAATCAAGGTCACTTGTTTGATCATTGGTACAAGGCTGAGAACAGCAGGGGTACCTAGTAAAACAAAGGAATCCAAAAAAGAAATTAATAATTTATCAAAAATTTTTTTTTTTAAAAAAAACAAGCTCACCTGAAGGAGCATAGCCGTTTGATCTTCCCACATGCCAATCAAACCCCGCTTCATCAATAAAAACAATGATTCAATCCAAGTCAGTCCCACACCAATGAACATAACTTGCTCATTGTTCAATGAGATTGGCCCAATTCCATGCAGCAGGAATGTTTGTCACCTGCTTCCAAGTGACATCAATATCCCTGAGAATGTTGCTGATGGTCTAGGTGGTGACTATCACCTCATGCTTGTTCTTGAGGAACTCAGCCATCTCCTTGAGGGTGGTGGTTGATCTTTGGTTGATGAACATGAGGAGATTGGTGACCATTTCATTGTTGAACTTCAATGGTCTTTACTTGTTTACCTTGACATGGAGGGGGTCTTCCTTAATTATTCTCTGAACTTGATGGCAAGATATATCAAATGTTGAGACAGCTTCCATTTGAGACATTCCTTTGTCCAAGATTTTAGTTTGGATCAGATTGCAAACCTCAGGCTTGATGATAGCATTTGGTTTTTGATCCTTATGAGTAAGTTGGTCATTTGTTATGGTTTTCTTTTGATCAATCTTTTGGTGAGCTTTGAGGATTTTCTCAGTCTGGTAATTTTTCAGATTGAGTTCTTGAAGTTGTTGAGCTAAGCCCTTTGCTTTGGCTTTGCTTGCTTCAAGCTCAAGGATGGCAGGATTGCGTGGTGCTTCAGATGGTATTTCTTCAGTCATCTATCTATCTAAATACATGAAAAACCAGAAAATTAATCAGAAAAATCAAACAAAGGAAAAAAAACTTACAATTTTGGACAGATGGAAGTAAGAGCAAGTGGATTGTATGGGAGAAATGAGGCTGGTTGGTCAAGTGCAACCAGCTTTGACCGGCATCAAGGGGAGCTTGGTTGGGCGCCAAGTTTTTACCCCTGCGAGCCCAACCCAACCAAGCCCTCTGGGCGCCTACCAAAGTCCTGCTGGGCGCACGCCAAGTCAAACTTGGACAGGTGCCCAGACCTGCTTTATAGAACATAACCAGTATGGAAAAAGAAGTCTTGCAGGATTGTCAGAGTTTGAGTTACTTGATCTGAACTTCAAATTGATCTTTGGAGGTAAGTGCAATGTTGAGATAGAGATGTATTTGATGAATACGCAAAAACTTGTTCAAGTCAGCCAATGAGCTACTTGCAGAAGCAGGAAATGCAAGAACACATGAAACTAACTGACTGAGGAAACAGTATAACAGGACAGCAGCATGCTTTTAAGGGTGAGAGAGTATACACCCTGATTCAAAAAGTGAAACCTGAAGGAAGTCTCCCTACAGTAATGAAGGAATGTCAATAACAAGTAACGTAAGCTAAAGTGAAAATACAACTACTGAATGATGTCAATAAAATACATGGCTTTTCAGCACTAGGGAGAAAGTATTACTGAAGCTAATGAAAATGTAAAAGTGATCTGAATATGAATTTCTAATGAAAGTAATGCACATAGTATAACTGTAATGAGATTAATGCAGATTGTATGACTGTAATGAAAGTAATGTGGGTATGATTCAAAGGTTGAGATGAAAGTTAAGCACAAGGGTAAAAGGATAATGTTAGATCTGATGATTCAAGTGTATGGAATAAGTAGAGCTATTACTTATCATGGAGCAATTCAAAGGATCTTGTCATGTATCCACCCCACATACTGAAGGGGAAAAGATGAGGTGGATGTTGCATTGAAGAGAATGACTAAGGCAACATGAAATATCAAAGTTAGTAAGACTACCCTTTCAAGTTCAAAATCAATGTTCAAAGTCAAGGGTAAGGTGCAGGGGAAATGTTTCAAAGAAGAAACTGAGGTAAAGTTTGATGTAAAGACTTAGTCTCAGCAACAATGAAAGAATGTATGAAATTAACTAACTGAGGAAATAATCCACAGGTGATAGACTTTGCATTTTAAGGTCATGATTACAATGTGATGGTGATTAATGAATACAACCTGATGGATGTCCTCTCTAGCTAGGAATATCAAGTTTGAAATGAGGGGTGATTGCTGTACTCCAAGTACTGTGGCCTGTGGTAACCATTTCAAGCACAAGCCATGCCAAATTTTTCAGGTGGAATGCGATTTTAACCTATCAGAACCAATAAGAAGAGAGCCCAAAGGGCTGTTGGCTTTGAAAATTATATCACAAATTTTTTGCAATTTTCATTGTGTAAATTATCAACCACTGCCTACTCCCAATATCAAATTGATTGGAGATTGTACCACTAGTAAGTGACTAAAAGTAGATACAAAAGAAAATAAATGAAACTAACATCAAGTTCTTCTAATATTTCCAATTTTTTGAAGATTTTTGATGGCCACTCCTCCAACCACATCACTTTATGTTGGTCTGGAAATCAAGCTGATGATGAATTTGATTGAAAAATAAAGTGAAAAGTGGTGTTACTAAAAGTGCAAGAGTGGAGCCATATCAGGGATCTGGTTCCAAAGATGTAATAGAAGGGAATGGAGAAAATCAAAATTGGAGGAATTGAACAGAAATTGGGATGAGAATCGGAACTGAGGGGGACTGGAGGGCTAATGGGAGGAAAGCCAAACAAATGCCAAAGTTGTTGCACTGAGAGAAACCAATGAAAGGATTTTGACCAGTGTTTGAAGGAAGTGGCAATAGGAAGTAGAGATGGAAAGAGGTGGATGGGAAGTAAAATGAAAGCAAGCTTGAACTGCAAAGCTCAAGAGTCTCTTCAAAGGTGGTTTCTTGAAACCTGTAAAATAATGAGAAAAAAAAATTCAGTTGATCAATGAGAAGGATAACAAGGGCTTTTGAAGAATCATAAAATAATTAAATCAAATTGGGAACAGGTTGAGGAAAAAGTAAAGGAAATATAAGAATAAGCAATTTTTTTATTGATTGGTCAATTTTAAATTTGAAACCCCCCCAAGCTGTTCACAATCCAAAATGGGTTTCATGGGGTGGTTTGTGGCCCATTTGAGTCAAATGGCCATTTGTAACTCAAATGGGCCGCAAACAGCCATTCCCAACTCAGGTGGGTTGTGAATTGGAGTTTGAAACCCATTTTGGGTTGTGAATGGTAGTTTGAAACCAATTTTGGGTTGAAAACTGCACCAGGCAACCCCTTTTGGGTTGAAAACTGCACCACGCAACCCCTTTTGGGTTTCAAATGGCAATGTAGATTTCATTTACTTCATTTTATTTATTTACATTTATATTTTTGATTTGATTCATTAATTAATTTTTTATTTTTTTATTTATTTTTCTTTTATTTCATTTTATTTGTTAATACTTTTTTTATATTTAGATTTTTAATTTAATCAATTGATTAATTTTTTGGTGATTTTTTATTAAGAAAAAAAAGAAATGATAGATAAAAAAAGCAAAAAAAAAAAATTTTAAATATATGTATATATATATATATATATATATATATATATATATTATAAAAAAAGTTTGCAAATGGCCATTTGCAACTCAGATGGGTTGTGAATGGCGCTTTGCAGCCATTTGGGACCACAGGGTTGCAAATTTAACATTTCCCTTATTGATTTTATTTTTCATTTTGAAACAGTTTTTCTTTCGATTACAAATTGCCTTTGAAATAAGATAGAAAAATTGGAAAATGAGAAATAAAAAAAATTAAAAAACAATAAAGCAAGATGGGAAATGAAAACAGGAGATTGGGTTGGATGGGATTGGATTGGAATGAAGATTGAAAAGTTTTTCAAGGATAGTTTGAATGGAAATCTCAAAACAATAAAGGTGAGTTTCAAAGATGGTGAGAAGTTTCCCACGAGCTGTCATCCTTATCTAACTGGTATCCATTACATTTGAAAGGTTACTGTTGATGAATTTAGACTTTAAAAGAAGATGTATTTCAGTGAAATGAGAAAGCTTAAAAAGGAAAAAAACTTGAGAGATTACCTTCAAAAGAAGACTCAGCACAACTATAGGACATGCAGAAATTGATTGAGTGTGACAAGCTGTACAGGAAGTATGGAGGCAGTGTAACAGGGAGCAGGCAAGACTGAAACAGAAATTCATCAGAATAGAACAGCAGACAGGAAAGTGTTGCAAGTAAAGAAACTTTAGTGTGAAGAAGAAACTTTGGGTGCTTACCGGTCTCAGGTTCCCAAGATGTTGGTGGTATGATTTAGAAATTGTACAAGGAAAGCATCTCAAGACCTGAGTTGGCAAGACATCTATTTAAGTTGTGCCCGCTTGAGAATGGAGTTCTGGCACCGGCACAGTATTCTGCGGTGCTGGCACAGGTCTGCACATGCTGAAAAGCTGTTGTCTATACTGGAGTGACCAGATCAAAAAGAGTAGAAGAAACATAAAGGAAGGCAGCAAGCCAATACCTCAGCACCCACCCTGGCTTCAGCCGTTTTTTCTGGGAGCCCCAAAGTTGAGTGTATTGAGTTGTTGCGCTAAAGATAGCCAAGAGACAGGCTTTGAGGAAGTTGGTGGGATTAATTTTTGATTCAATTTGTTTAATTGAGATAGTGCTCTTTTCCACCTCCTCCCGCAGAAAGTGGTGGTGCAGTTCCATATTTTTTGTCTTGAAAGTGGCATGATTTGCTGCGCTTGAGCCCAATTTGACACAGCCATTTTTATCCCTGTGGATTGGAATTGGTGTCTTCACCAGTGTGGTGGTCTTTTATAGATGCAAGTTGGAATAGGCTGCGCGCTGCGCTCTCAGCAGTAGCGGCAGGCTCAGCCGGGGAAGTGCACTCAGCAATGGGTGCGGCTTTGCCACAGCAAGTCGCGCTGCGGGCTCAGCAGCAGTTGAATTGGGATCAGCATCTGGAGGCGTGGGATGGATTGGATCAGATTGGACGGATTGCGCGCAGATTGCGCGGATATATCTTGCATATCTGGAATGGCCTGTTGGGTGGATACAGAAATGCACGGGGGCTCTGAGTTGGGCGCGGCGCAAGGCCACATCATGAGAAGGAAAAAACGGGTGGATGTAATGGCAGGTGGGTAATAGGGATGGATAAGGGATAAGGGATATGGGATATGGGATATGGGTTGTGGATTATGGGATGGGAAGGATAGGGTTGAGGCTAGGGTTCTGTGCTTAGGGGTTGTATTTCATTATTCTTGCTTGTTTCTGGTTGTACTTAGATTAGGGTTGAGGAGTAGGCTACTTAAGCCGCACCCTCAACCCAGATATCATGGAGGATTGGATGAAGGAGGATCATTGGCTGTCATAGGTTTTTGGAAGGATATTTACTCTCAATTCTCTATCTCTCAGTCAAACGGTGAACAGTCACAATCAGGGTTTACAGACGCAGGGGATCAATAACTTCCAAACTTGGAACCATTAAAGGAGAAGTACTCTTCTGTATTCCACATCTGGGGGTCTGGCCGGGAATTAATCTTTTGTTCCTTGTCTCTTGAAACTAACAAGCGCAATGTCCCAGTACCACCCATTGGCTGTTGCGGGGTCATCTAAGGTTACCCCCACCCCTCTTCCTCCTCCTCCTCCTCCGGCTTCTTGGAAGCAACCCACATCAGGGGCGTGATATGGTGTCCCTTGTTCTGACAATGGTGCCAATCACAAGCCCGTTTGCATCAGGCCGCGGGACTATCCTCACATCCGGTTCAAGACAGAAAATGTTGAGCAATTCCTTGCGCAATAAAAAGGAATTGCCAACGCAGAAGGTGCGGCGGGTTAGCATAAGGCTTGGCTTTTTTTCCTCTTCATCACGGACAAAGAGAAGCTTTGGGATGTGGAGGAGATGGAAGGGTATGAGGAACTCAATTGGCAGAAACTGAAGGCAGAAATCTTGGCGCGGTGGGGAAGGCGCAAACCTTGGTTTTGGGAGAGTGACTTTGAGCAAGCCGCAGCAGAAGCAAGTGCAAATGGCAGAGTCTGGACGCGGGCGCAATTGGGGGATTACATAGCAATGTTTGATTGGATCTATTGTTACCTGGCAAAGAACAAGGTGATATCCGGGCAGATTGGCGCAATGAAGAGGGCATTTTTGGGAGGACTCAGTCCCCTACTCTGCAGGTGGGTGCAGCAGCACTTGTACAACAACAACTTGGTGAAGAGGTTGTTGGATGGTGGCATTGCACTCCTTCCGGACATCCTTGTCATTTGTTGCGCAGTGGAAAGCAAGCTGGAATTGGAGTAACTGATGGAGGACATGGCAAGGTTGTTCCCGACGGGTCCAAAGAAGTCCGCTTTCCACACCCTGGCGGCACCAACGCAAGCTCCGATTTCAGGCCCCTTGAAAACGCAACACGCTCAGGCAAACCCACCAACAAAAAGCCCGGAGGTTGGCTAGATGACGGAATTGATGAAGGATTTACGGATCTTCCTGAGTCAAATGTCATACAGGTCACTCAATCCTCCTCCTCACCTTGGGGGAGCACTTCTGTTGTTGAATCTGTCCGTGTTGGGGTTATGCAATTACTGCGGGAATAAGGGACATTGGTGGTCAGGGTGGAATAACATGACAAAGGACCTCAAGGCGGGATTGGTTTGACCGGTGGGAATGGGATTGATGTTCCCAATGGGCAAGCAGATCTCCTCCAAACCTGGAAATCCAACCTTCATGGAGCAAGTGCACACGCATGGACAGGAATTGGCGGTAACTGCTCAAGCTTTGCTGGGGATCCTCACTGGTCCAGAGGTATGGCAACCACCGCCCATAGAAGCGGAAGTGAGGGTGTTATCAAAGGAGGAGTTGGTGGTGGTGGAAAGGATGGACATGGATGCCAAGGAACAGGTAACACTGGCAGCTTCTAAGCCGGTTGCGCGCGTTCCGGAAACGGATGGGCAGCCTGTGAATCTGGCGGGGAAGAAGAAGGCGGTGGAAATTGTGCGCAGGGTGATGGGGAATGAAATGACTATTCCCTTGACCTTGAAGGAGTTGGTGGCAGTGTTGCTGGTTGTGGTAGACAAGATTGTTCAAGCGCTGAAGGATTGTGGGCACAATAGGATCCCTCCCACGGTGCAACAGGTTAACTTTGCTCGGGATGAAGCGGAGCGCAAGCTAGCTGGGATGAAATCTGTTTCAACTCTACTGGCTTACGTTTTGATGAAGATTGCTGGAAGGATGGTGCGGCCTATGGTGGATAGCAGTTCTATGGTGAACCTCCTCCCGTCTAGATTTGTTGATGAAATGGGATTTTTTTGGCCAAAATGCGCAATGGGGCTTTGCCTGCTTAACGGCGGGGTGTGTCGCGTGGATGGGGTTGTGGAGGAGGAAGAGGTTGAGGTTTCAAGCGTCTGTAAGCCACTTTCTTTTCTATTGGTTGATTGTGGGGAGGCTGTTTTAGGACAGCCATTCATGTTTGGGTTCCAAGCGCAAATGACATTTGATCCAGAGGCAGGGACGGAAACATTAACAGTGGAAGATTTGTCCGGCAGGAGATTCAAAACCGCGATCTGCAATCAGGGGTTGGGGAAGTGGATGGGGGATTTGGCAAGAGAGGAGAAGGAGGACCCCAGTGCGGAGTTGGTTTGCAAGGGTGGTCCAGAGGCAGATTTCAATTAGTTGTCCAAGGTTACCAAACAGAGCAAGCTCTGGCTTTGTGCGGGCGGTTGACCAGTGAGGAGCAGGTGGGAAGAAGGGAGGAAGAAAGGGACGCACAAGCGCTGGAAGTAAGTTCCTTTCCTCAGTGTGCATCACCGGGAAGTACTTCACAAAAACACTGTCATTGTGCCACACTTGTGAGAAAAGGCAAAAGCTGCAGTTTGGTTTTGACTAGGACCTACGGTAGCAAATGGGTGCAGATGGCGTGGTGAAATGTTGGGAAGTATAAGCCAGTCGCGCAAAAGATCCGTCCCCGGAACAAAGAAATGCCGCAGGATCTGAACGGGCCGCTGCAACCCTTGGGAATCTCTGCTGAAGGTGTCAGGATGGGTAAGGCAATTTGAGAGAATTATGGATGAGCGGGTCGCAGCCCTTAAATTTGGACCGCCGGGCTGGTTAAGCATGGAGGAGCCAGATTTGTTGGCGTTGGTAATTTTCCTCTGGGAAAGAGCGCTCGCGTTTGGACCTGAAGAGCGGGGACTGTTAAAGGGCAAGATAGGAAACCCTTATGTGATTCCAACTTTTCCACAAGAATCTTGGAAGATAAAGCCAATTCCAATTCTGCAGGCGGTTTGGGGACCCTTCTTGGAGCTGGTGCGCAAGCATGTGGGGATGGGTCTTTACAAGCAGTAAAAATCAATTTACTCAAGTCCAATCTTTGCAGTGGTTAAGAAGGATGGGAAGTCATTACAGATTGTTCATGATCTGCAGCAGCTCAATTTGTTTACAATCCAAGATGCGGGACAACCTCTGTGCATGGACAAGTTTCTGGAATCAATGGAAAGATGTGCATGTTACGGGCTGGTGGATGGGATGGGCAGATACAATCTTCACAAACTTGATCGGAGTTTGCTTCCCATGACTGCCTTCAAGACCGGATTGGGCAGGATGCAACTCAGGCGGCCGCCGCAAGGCGCAACTAACTTGGTCACCGTTTACCAAGCGCAGATGACCTGGATTCTGAAGGACAATCTTCTGGAGGGGGTTCATATCTTCATTGAAAACGTGGGCATCAAAGGCCCAAAGACAGATTATGGAGGGGAAATGCTTACAGACGCTCCAGAGATTTGCCAATTTTTCTGGGAGTATGTGCAAATGCTGGAAAGGATCTTGTTCTGGATTGAGGAAGCGGGGCTTACGGTGTTGGAAAAAAAGTTAGCGGTCTGCATACCCGCACTGGAGGTTCTAGGACATGTGGTGGCTTCCGACAGAAGGCAGATTGCGGAAAAGAAAGGCAACAAAGTCCTTGAGTGGCCCAAGCTGAAGACTGTCTTGCACATTCTCCAGTTCTTGGGATTGTGTAGCTATGTACAGATGTTCATTGAGTGGTTTGCGGAGGTTGCTAGTACCTTGCGGGAATTGACACGTAAGGGCCCGGAATGGGCCTGGGGTTTGAACTGTGATGTTGCCTTTGACAAGATGAAGTGTCAGCTCTCTGATACCAGGAACCTTGCAGTCCTTTAGCTACAGAGAGTGATAAAAGAACTTGGAGCAATAATATTCCAAAGAATAAACACTTTAAAGCTCCAATAATGGTATGGTAAGAGCAAGTGCAAGGTTTATTTGGTTTGGTTATAAATATTTTAAATATAAAATATAAAGAGGGGCCACAGTATTATACTACTGGGGATCTTTACAGACTAGCAACCTCTCTTCAAGGGGCCTCCTTAGGCAGTTTAAGAACCTTGGAATAAATATGGGTGCCTTAGAAAGGACTTATTCCACTAATGGCCGGGCTTAACAGCACACGTGGCCTAGACAGGAAGGGAAACACTCACTCTGAGTACTTGACCACGAAAATCCTGGAGTAATTGGAAGGGTTTCAGAGCAGATGGGGTTGATTGCCTGACTAAACTTCAATGGTTGATTGGTTAATAAAGGTAAATAATACTACTACAGACTAAGTCATAAATCACTTGCTTATCTTCATATAAGCACTTGATTAACAATGACACCGTGTCTGATTGATAATAAATAATTCCTTATAACTGATTAACTTCTTGGAAACAGGAGGGCAAAAGAACCTGTTTAAATATTCCTTTTTGGGTGCTTGAGGACCTCTAGAAGGGGTACTAGCCATGGGCTGAGGCTAGGGGGGCAATCAGGGCAAGATTGGCACGTCCTCAAGGTGCTGTTAGCCTGCTGGCCTTAGATCTGTCAAGGAACAGCTCCTTTTTAGCTGCAGGATCTGTTAATCAATAGATTAGTCATTTTGCTGATCCTGCACTGATCCTTAATTTGTACAGTAAGTACTGGTCCAAATTGAGCAGACGTGGGTGTTTATTGATTCTCCATCTTCTGCTGATCCTGTATGTAATTTTTAATAATTTTTACGACCACTCCTTATGTAGTTTCGTGGTCTTTGAAGGTTCTGATCAACTTATTTCGTGGTGAGTCTGGATCTTTATTTAATTAATAAAAAATACTAGAAATTAGTTAATAACTAATTTTAATTGATTTTTAAGGTTTTTGAACCATAATCTATGCTCATGTAGTAGCTTTACGTATGTAGTGTAAATCCTACTGTATTGTAGCTTCTCTGAGCGGTACCTGGATGTCATAGGAGGCGCGGGGATGCGTGCGGGAGTTGGCGTACGCGGGAGTCCAACGCGGGCTGCGTGCGGGAGTTTGCGTACGCAGGAGACCAGCGCTAGGGACGCGGGGCTGCGTGCGGGAGTTGGCGTACGCGGGAGTCCAACGTTGGGCTGCGTGCGGGAGTTTGTGTACGCAGGAGACCAGTGCTAGGGACGCGGGGCTGCGTGCGGGAATTGTGACAAAACACAATTTCCCGTGTAACTCCTAAACTACACACAAAACCTGGATTTCGACTGAAATTTAGGTGTGAAACCTATACATGACATATCATGTGAAATATTAGAATGGCTAAAAGGTGCCATACTGGTGCCGTGGTCATTTACCATTTTGTATTAAATTAATTAAAAAATATAAGGAGTAAGAATTCAAGGGTGGGGTCAGTGAGTGACCCTACCTTATTTTGGGTGGGGAATCCATTTCTGCAATAATATTTATGGATTTCCTAATCCTTCATTTTATAATAATTTTATTTATTCATTTATCTTTATTTTGTTAATATTATTATTGTTGCTGCTTTGTCAGGTTGCTCTGTGCTAAGTAGCAGGCTGACATGAAGGAGATTGTTGGGTGCAATATTGTACTGTGGGACTTGGATTATGACGCCAGAGGAATTAAGTTGGCAATGGATTCAAGCAAGCTTGGCGCGGGGGCAGTGCTGACCCAGGAGGATGAGGGGAAAGATTGTCTGGTTCTTTACGAGTCCATTGTGTTCACACCAACGGAGAGCTGGTACTTGCAACCAAAGTTGGAGCTTTGCGGGGCCACAAAGATTGTGACAGGTTGCAGCATTTGCTATGGGGGATTCACTTTTTGCTTCTGGTGGATGCGGAGGCGCTGGCACGGATGATCAATTTTCCAATGCTGCCAAACGCACCTATGACCAGGTGGGTTGCGTTCCTTCAGTTGTTCTCTTTCACGGTGGTGCATGCTCCAGGGAAGTCCTTTACAATGCCGGACGCGCTGTCTTGGGACCCGCGGGATGATCCGTACAAGGGCGCAGAACCACTGGATGTGGATACCCCAATGGTTAAGGTAGGGGTGATGAAAGTAGGTGTGCAACTTCCGCTCCAGAAGTCCAGAAGGTACACGGTCCTCAGTTTGTATTTGTGGGATCTTTGGTTTCTGTAAACACCCCAGCCAAGATTGTTTGACAGATTTTGTGGAGAGTGGGAAATTTCTACCTGCAATAAGGACAGCTGTGGTGGCAGAGCGCGCCGGTACCTCTCATGGTCAGCACAACAAGGGCGGATCAGGAGGTGATTCTGGGAATTCTGCATGACAATCTTGGCCATTGCGGCAAGCTTGAAACAGGGAAGAGGGTGCGGGCAAGTTTCTGGTGGCCAGGGGTAGTACGCACGGTGTGGGAATGGGTGTGGTTGTGCAAAGAGTGTCAGAAGCAAAGCGCAACATTGCCTTGAAAAGTAGGTATCCCCACCGGAGAGGACACCTTGTTTTGGCGTGTTTCTCTGGATATATTGCACATCAAGGCAGGTAAGTTTGCGTACCTCCTGGTTGCGCGGGACAATCTGTTGGGATGGGTGGAAGCGCGGCCGCTGGTGAAGCTTTTGGCGTAAAAAGTTGGTCAGTTTCTGGAGGAAGATTTTTTTGCGCGTTATGGATCACTTTGGCTGGTAACGGTCAATGGGGGTGCAGAGTTCCGGGGATGGTTGTTGGAGTTGGTGGAAAGTTGCGGAGCAAAGTTTAAGCAAGTAACAGAGTAATATCCGGAAGGCGCGGGGATGATCAAGCGCCGTCACCAGCCAATCAAGGACGCAATGGTGAAGATGTGCAGCAAGGATGGCAAGAAGTGGCAGCAAACCCTTCCAGTCATTCTTTTTGAAGATTGGATTTTGGTGAGGAGGTCAACGGGTTATTAACCATACAAGCTGCTATTTGGGCAGCAACCCATGCTGCCAATTGACATCAAGCTGGAAACCTTTCTGGGTATTGATTGGTGGAAGGTTAAGAGGGCCGCAGGTCTAGTCAAGGCCCACACCAAGCAACTCCTGCAAAGGGATGAGATGCTGGAAAAAACCGCTGGAAAACTGGAGGCAACCCACACAAAGTCTGTCTGCTACCGGGACAAGCGCTGCGCGCATAAACTCCGGGATCCGTTGTTGAAGGGGGACTTGGTTCTGCTTTACAACTGGAGCCTGGAAACTCAGTGGGGGAAGCTGTTTGCTAATTGATGGAACAGGCCTTTCTGCGTGACGTCCAAGTTGACCAGAGGTAGCTACCAGCTGGAGGAATTGGACATAACTCCGCTCAAATGGAAGGCTGCCACTTTGCATGTGAAAAAATTCTTTGTGCAAGGCTCAACTTCATTTGACAAGATGGCTGGGTTGGATAGCAAAGGGGAAAATAACGCGGATCCTTCCTCCAAGGATGAGCCCGTGCGCATGCCTTGCGTACGGCAGAGTGAACAACTTCAGACCGCTGGGGACAGCAGCCAAGTTGGGGGGGGGGAAGGTTGGATGATAATTAGGGGATATGATTGGATTTGGTGAGGGGGTGCTCTAGCTGGTTCACAGCCAGAATAACTAGACACCCCAGAATGTTTGTTTTCTTATTTTCTTCTCTCTGGTTTGGCTTCTGGGATTATTTCTGGCTATGGATGGTTTCTTTTAGGTACAGGCAGGGCGCAAAGCTGGGTCCTTCAACGCAAGGACAAGCTGCGCATTCTGGAAGCAAACGCATGGAAAATTTCTGATGGATGAATTGGGGAACTAGGAGAGCGCGTTGCCCAGAACAGATGTGGGTCAAAGAGCAAAGGTTTGGGCTTGATAATGGGATGTTGTTTCAAAAAAAAACCTTTTTAAGTTTTCTTGGTTATCTTGTAGATGGAAGGTATGAATGGGTTTGGGTGGATTCTTTCTGTTGGAATAATCCCAGCCATGGACTAACGCGGACCTATACTTTTCTCAGACTGTGAAGTGGGATGCCGGCTACAGTGTCAATACTTCAAATATGAAGTTTGACTACAATCTAGCCTGTCTCCTTGTGTTCCGGGATGAATCAACCGCTGGCAGCTGGCTGGAAATTTGGATCATCTTCCCATATTCATCTCCTGCTCTCTTCATTGCTCAAGATTGTCCTTTCATCATCCATCTCACTCGCACAACTTCAAAAACTGTTCCCATCGCGCCAAGACATCAAACAGCTGGTAAATCTAATTCAACACTCCTCAAAATTCAAGACACTAACTCGATTACTTTACAGAACTACAGATTGCATTCATCCAAGGTCAAGGACTGTCTCAACCTTCCTTCAAGACCAACGTTACATTTATGGAGTTCAACTTTGAGTGCTCAATGCGTTTATCAAATTATCCAGTTCTGATTATTTCTATTTGTATCAGTCATCATGTTATTCAGCTTGACTGCTTGTCTTCAGAATTGATTGCGGGCTGATTGATTGAAATCAGCCATTGCCTTTGTTGGTTTCATTTCTTTGATCCCTTTTGTTGACTTCATCTGAACAGTCTCACCAACCTTGCACTTTTGTCGTTCATGAAATACAGTGGTCTTGGTTTAGGATCTTAAATTCTTTTCACGGTTAAAAGCCAAAGCTCACGACAATGACCAAAAGATTCAAAACAGGACCAGGAGGCGACAACGCAATGAGGACCATTACGCTTAAAACCCTGGTCGAGTCCACACCTCTGCTCAATGAAGACAACTATTTGATCTGGAAAAGTAAAATGGAAAGCCTCTTTGACATCCAAGGAATTCTTCAAATCATGGAAGACCCGGACACCAGCCAACAACTTGATCCAGAGATGAACAAAGACATCGCCCCTTTTCTTCTGGCAAAACTCAAACCTGAAACACACACAAATATCATCAAGCCAGGAAACGTTTGAAACGCACAAAGAAATCTGGGTGGCCACCAAGAATTATTTCGCTTCATCACAATCAGCAAATAGAGCCAGAGTATTCAATGGATTTCTCTATCTTCCCTTCAGCAAAGATAACATCAAAAGATTTGTCACGACGGTCAGGCTGCATCTCAAAAAACTCTCCAAAGTGGGCATAGAACTTCCTTCAGATATCCTGGCGTACCTTATTCTATTCAAATTTCCCACTGAATTCTGCAGCGACGGAGGAGGCGAATTCATTAATGAAGACTTAACCAAATTCTTTGAGGAGAAAGGAATTCAAAGGATAGTCTCTGAGCCATACCATCCACAGCATAACAGAAAGGCAGAACGAGCAAACAGAACCATTGCTGAATCAGTCAGAGCTACACATTTGTCCTCCAGGATCCCCAAAGACTATTGGCACAAAACGATCCAAAGCTGTGCACTTGCTCTCAACCAAATTCAAAATGCAGATGGCTTAGCTCCTTGGGAAACCATGCATGGGACCTCTCTACCGCCTGGATATCTCAAACCAATTGTGACAGAACTTACCTACCTTGACCTTGGTAATCACTTGCAACAAAAATTTGACAAGAAGGGAGTCCCTGGTAAACTTCTGGGGTATGCACCTAAACTTCTCTCTTATTGAGTACTCACACCCAGCGGTAAAGTGATAGAAACAAAAAACATCAAGTTCTTGCCCTCAATCAATTCTGCTCTGGACGACCCCTCAGACCAATTGCAAATCATACCACAGGAACTCCCCTCGTCAACAAATCCTACAGAATCTCCTCCCATGGACAATGAATCAGATGGCACTTGGAAAATTAAAACTGAAAGCTCCGCGGAAGAATCAGATGTCAATTGCAACAAAGACAAGCTCATTCAAGCTGAACTCAATCCAGCAAGAACTCTGAGAGATTGCTCTACAATCCGGCCTCCTGATTGGTATGGGTACCACTGCGACTACACTCCATCATTGCCTGAGGAGGCACTCAAAGATCCAATATGGTCAAAATCATTAGACAAAGAGCTAAGTACCTGCAAAGACTTCAAAGTCTGGGAGGACTATGAAGGAACCAAACCAAAGAACGTCCTCAACGTCACCTATGCCTTCAGGATCAAACAGAACACACATGGAGGCAAACCTGTTCATAAATCACAAGTGTGCGTTCAGGGCTTCAATCAAAGGTATGGGATCGACTACTTTGACACATATGCCCCAACTGGTAAATCCGCGTCACTCCAAGCCGTTCTTCTACTAGCTGTTGAAAAAGATCTTCTGATGTTGCAATTTGATGTCAAGGGTGCGTTCTTACATGCTCCACTTGACGAGGAGGTTTTCATCCGTTGTCCAGTTGGTTCAAAAAGAAATACGCCAATCCTAAAGCTAAACAAGTCACTCTACAGACTCAAGCAAGCACCAAAAAACGGGTATGAGATGCTCCAAAACTGGATCCAACTCCAAGGGTTCACCCCTTCCAACGCGGACACATGTCTCTACATTGGTAAAGATGGCCAATCGGCACTTTTTTGCATGTGGATGATCTCCTGGTGGTCGGAGATGTGAATAAATTCAAGGAAGCTTTCCTCAGCAAATTCAAGAACTCATCATGTCACAAACCCAACACGCTACTTGGAATGAAAGTTGAACAAATGAAAAATGCAGTTAAACTATCTCTTCCTCTTCACATTGAAAAAGGGCTGATGGAACTGAATCTTCTGGGGTCTAATTCAATCTCTAGTACACCTTGCACCCCGGGTATTCATCTCCTACCAGCTACCAAAGAAGAACAAGAAGAATTCAGAAAACTCAACTTCAACTACCGATCTCCAATTGGTAGGCTCAACTTCATTGCCGGACTAGCCTGGCTGGACATCAGTTTTGCAGTTTCCTCACTGGCGCAATTCTCAGAGAAGCCCAGTATCAATCACTGGCGTGAAATACTCAAGGTTTGGGGATATCTAGCAAAAACAAAGGATCAACCTCTCCTCATCTCCAAGAAAAACGACTCACCCAGCCTGGTTTGTTATAGCCACTCCACCTGGGCAGACGATCCAGTCACAAGAAGGTCCCAATCTGGTTTCATCTGTTTCTTTTGAGGCTCACCTTTATATTGGACAAGCTGCAGACAACGCAACTTCACCTATTCATCAACTGAGGCTGAATGCAATGCTCTAAACAATGGAAAAATTGAATGCAGATGGATCAACTACCTGATCAAAGAACTGTGGCGAAAACCAATTACTCCCAGCATCCATCTCATTGATAACAAGGGTCTTGACGATAAAATCAAAAATTTTGGATGCAATTCCAAAACAAAATTCATTGATTTAAAGACCAAAGGATTGAGGGAAGACATCAAGTTGGCATCAATTGAAATCCAACTCATCCAATCAGAAGAGATGGTTGCGGATTGCTTAACAAAAGCCGCTGTAAAAAAACTCGGTGTCCCGATTGGTACATCATGTCAGTGAATAGTTATTGGAGCATTGAATTAAGGGAGGATGTTAGAATAATTCCAGCCATGGACTAACGCGGACCTATACTTTTCTCAGACTGTGAAGTGGGATGCCGGCTACAGTGTCAATACTTCAAATATGAAGTTTGACTACAAGCTAGCCTGTCTCCTTGTGTTCTGTGATGAATCAACCGCTGGCAGCTGGCTGGTAATTTGGATCATCTTCCCATATTCATCTCCTGCTCTCTTCATTGCTCAAGATTGTCCTTTCATCATCCATCTCACTCGCACAACTTCAAATACTGTTCCCATTGCACCAAGACATCACACAGCTGGTAAATCTAATTCAACACTCCTCAAACTTCAAGACACTAACTCGATTACTTTACAGAACTACAGATTGCATTCATCCAAGGTCAAGGACTGTCTCAACCTTCCTTCAAGACCAACGTTACATGTATGGAGTTCAACTTTGAGTGCTCAATGCGTTTATCAAATGATCCAGTTCTGATTATTTCTATTTGTATCAGTCATCATGTTATTCAGCTTGACTGCTTGTCTTCAGAATTGATTGCGGGCTGATTGATTGAAATCAGCCATTGCCTTTGTTGGTTTCATTTCTTTGATCCCTTTTGTTGACTTCATCTGAACAGTCTCACCAACCTTGCACTTTTGTCGTTCATGAAATACAGTGGTCTTGGTTTAGGATCTTAATTTCTTTTCACTTTCTCTTTCTATCTCTCATGGATGTGCGCCCAACTGGTTTTCTTTGCACCCTCTCTGTTCTGTAGATGGGGTACAGGGAACTGTGTGGCAGTTTGTCTGGGCTGGTCCAGGGAACTTGAGCGGATACTTCTCAATCTCATGGATTCCTTACTCTTGCGGGTTTCTCTCAAAAGCGTGGATCTTGGGTGCAGATGTTCTTACTCTAACCCAATAATCTCAGTGGCGCGGATCCTTCTCACTCTTGCAGATCTGGTGCGTGGCTCTTATTTCTCTCACGGTTCTCACAGAGCCCAAAGGCTACTCAACATGGCGCGGCAAAAGTCCATATCTTTGCAAATGGGCGTTGTAAGACTCCAAACCGTGCTAGGCCATGGCAGTTCTGCGGAGGGGAAAGGTGATGTTTAGGCTGCCCTCCTGAGTGTTACAAAAATATTTAAATGTAACCGAGATCAAGGTCCAGAACCTTGTAAATGAGGAATCAAGGAGTAGAGGTTAAGGATGATAATAGTTTGGTAGCAACAGAACAGCACTATCTGAGGCAAGATTATGCAGGGAAAAACTTGAACAAAAGAAGTTAAAGTCTTCTTAGAGTTCAAAGAACAAAAGCTGTTGTATGTAAACAACGCCCACAAGCTAATAACTCTGGTTGTCAGCAGAAGATTGGGGATGATCAACTCAAACCCAAGCAACCTCCAGGTTCTCAATGAACCTGCCCAACTCTCCGCAATCAAGCCCTTGAAGGGTACCAGATAACTGAGGGTGGCTGTACAAGACAAAGCACAATGTTTAAGAAGCTCTAAAACAAACAGTAACTGATTTAAAGCAAGGATAACCTCAACACTTCTCAAGGGACTCAAGGGTAGGCTGGCAGAATGCAACTCCAAAGAAGCTAAGGGGAGGTATAACACTCCAGGTCTTAAGCTTAATAAGACCTCTTCAATCAATCGTGATTGGCTCCAGAAAGGTGATCAGGGATCAGGACCAGTATGGTCAGAGAAAGGGATCAAGGAGTGGTATAACACACTCAAAAATTCCAGCAGACAAAATTTTTCTTCAACCAGCCAGGCTATTGGTTGGTGATAAGGATCAGGGATCAAGGGTTGAGTATGGAAGCTCAAGGATCAAAGGTGTTCTGATTTCATGCTGGATCATTCAATGCTCCAATGCTGATCAAAAAGGCAGGGGAGAGCCCCTCCTTATATGGGCAGGAGGCCCTGTTAGACTATGTACAACGGATTCTACAAATAGAGCGGAAAAGGGAAGACAACCATGTGGTCACTCGCGTCCATCTGTGGATGGGCGCGCGCAACAATACCAGAGTCACCCACCCCTTGTCCAAAGGCGGACGGGGTGGGAAAGAGAAATGAACCAAACCGCCGCGGATGTCCGCGGGCGGTAGTTGGCACTCTTCACCCCTTCCAAAGGCAGAAGCGGGTGGGAGAGTCCCAGGAAAGGTGACAGATGAAGTCCATGAGAGCGCGGATGGGGGGATAGGAGATTGGCTTGAGACGGTTGAGTAAATCCTGATGGCCTTGAGATTCACGACTGATAGACCAAGTGAGAGATCCAAGGATTTGCCAAATGCTTGGGGGTGCGGTCGGGATGGATTTGGTAAATCATGGATGAGCACCGCGCGACAATAGCAATGAGGAGATTGGGACGTGCAACGACAAAGATGAGGACGCGCAATGACAACGGCGGAGATGTCAAGCAACACGCAATGGCAAGGATGATGAGCAACACGGATAAAGGACGCGTGACGCGCGCGGATAAAGGAAGCGCAACGCGCCGGATGCGATGCGCGCGGATGAAGGAAGCGCAGAGCGCGAGGCGCAAGGCGCGACGCGCGCGGATGAAGGACGGTTTGGATGAGCCTGAGGAAAAGTTTATGGGTTGAGGTCTTAAGGTGGCCAGGGTGTCCCGGATGGGGCACCACATCTCTCCCCAACTTACAGACCGTCCCTAGTCTGCTCCCAAGTTTGATGCCATAGAAAAGAAAGGAAAAAAAAGATGATTGAAACCAAAGAATGGCCATTTTGATCTCAAGATTGGTTGAGAAAAAATATGTCAATCCGACCAAAAATCCTAGAAGTGGCTGAGATAAAATGAAGGAGGCGTCCCAAGTGCTCACACGCGTGGCATGAAGTAGAGTTTTCACAAAACGACAAGGATCTTGCCCAGATGGTGCACAATTGGGAGGACTTACTTCTGGACCAAGTTGCCTCCACAAGAGTGAAATTTCTTGACCTGATCAGCAGAGAACCTTCTGGCCATCTGAGTACCATCCAGCTCCTCCAAAAGATATGATGCACCTCTAACTTGACGGACTACTTGGTAAGGACCATTCCAGCGGTTAGAGAAAAGCTTTCCCCACTGAGTTTCCAAGGAACGATTATAAGTCAATACCAGGTTGCCAGGGTTTAAAGGGTCCCTGATTTTATTCCGGTGTTTATCTTCCCAATACTGAACTGATTTTGCTCTTGATTCCATCATCTTCTGATAAGCTTTGTTACAAATATCTTTACTCCGCTCCAGTTGCTTTGATCTGGCAACTAATAGGTCATTAGTTGAGGAAACTTGTTCCCAAGAGATGCCCAAGAAAGACTCCATTTCAAGATCAAGAGGAAGAACAGCCCTCTGACCAAAGTTGATTTCATAAGGAGAGTAACCAGTGGTTCGCTTGGTGGAAATTCGATCAGAGAAGAGGACCAAGGGGAGAAACTTTTGAGAATTCTTGCCACTTTCACCAGCCAATTTGACAAGAGCAGCCTTCACAGGAGCATGGCCCCTTTCCACCATGTCTTGTCCTTCAGGATAATAGGGAGTAGTAACTCTATGTTGTCCAGCGAGCGATTGGATCATTTCAGGAAGTTTTCCACCAAATTCGAAGCCACCATCCGTAGAATAAGATTGGGCCATGCCATAACACATTGTCCAAGTCTCATGAAGGAAAGCTGCTACTGATTCAGATCTGAGGTTCTTAAGAAAATTTGCTTCAACCCATCCAGAAAAATCATCTCTAGCCACAATGAGGTACTTAGCTCCACCAGCCTTAATGTGAACCACATCCATAGCAATCCTCCCATAGACAGTGGATTCTCCAGTGGGGTAACAAATTCTGGCCGGGCGCCTAAGATCACGTTTCTGGCACACTTCACAACTCCTACACCATTGAGCGACGGATTTCTTCAGGGATGGCCACAAGAATTGTTTGGATATTCCTCAATAAGTTTTGGTTTCCCCACGATGACCAAGGCCTTCATTGAGATTTTCCAGGATCGAATCTTGCTTGGAAGGGATAGTGACCACAACAAGTGCACAAGGAGTTGACCTTTTCATAAGCCTAGAACCTTGGACAAAGAAGTTGGAGGACTTCCTTTTAAGGGACCAAAATTCTTTGGCAGAGAGATCAGGGGGTCTTTGGAGAGTTGAAAGGTACTGCTCCAACTTAAGCCAGAAGCCTTGCTGGAAACCAGAGTAATTTTGGGAGGAGAAGGCAAAGACAGGGCGGACCAAGGGATCTTCCTCATAAAAATCCATTCCAACCTCTGATTCATTGTCTCCAATAGGTTGCCGAGATAAACCATCAGGCATGGTAAAATATTTTCCAGGCCTGTGAACAATATCAAAAGAGAACAACTGGATGAAAGCCACCCAACAAGTCATTGGAGCATTTGGGAGGCTGGGGGCATTGATCATTTCAATAATAGATTGTGCATTGACTTGTAACTTGAAGTGTTGACCCCAAAGGATAGTCTGAAGCTTCTTTAACATTTGGGCCACACCGCAAAGTTCCAGTTTTGGCTGGGAGTACCTGGATTCCACATCTGAGAAAAGAAGAGATTCATACAAAGCAGGACAATCCAAACCATTTTCATCTTCCTGGGTAAGAACAGCCCCAACAGATTGACAACTTGAGTCCACTGCCAGCTTGATCTTGTTGGATCCGGGTCCATAAGTGATCTTTTTCAAAAAAATGTCTTTCCCAACAATTGTTTTGAGCAACTGAAATGATTGTTTGCAGTCTTGTGTCCAAATCCATTCAGCATCCTTCCTGGTTAAGCAATGCAAGGGAATACAGATTTTGGATAATGAGGGAATGAAGATCTTGACATAAGTTAAAACACCTAGGAAACCTCTAACTTCCGTTGGATTTATTGGGGTAGGCCAGGAGATGATTTTGTTGACTTTAGAGGGTGCCATCCTTCTTCCGTCCTTGCAGACTATATGACCAACGATTTCCAAGGCAGGGACACAGGCGGCAAGTTTTGATCCAGAGACAGTAAGGCCAGATTCCTCAATTAGAAACAAAATTCTTTCCAAGACAGTAGAATACTCCCAGAAAAATCAGTTGATTCCTGATTGCCAAGGTAAGAGCTCATTATCATAGTCAGAAACTGGCCCTTTAATCCCATCATCATCAATAAAGATACCTGCATGATCCGGGATTTTGTCCTTGAGGATCCACATCATCTGAGCCTGATAGACTGCAACCAAGTTGGTGGCACCTTGAAGCAATCAAGTCAGCTGAAATAAACCAAGGGGAGTATCAAAAGTAGTGAGGGGAGAAGAAATAGGATGCAAGGATTGTTTGTCATAGCCACCCATAATGTCACCTAGACCATAGCAAGCTCTCCCAGAGAAGAATTCAACAAATTCTTCAGTGGCAGGCGGCACACCAGAGTCTTTAATAGTAACTTTATTAAGAGGTTGGAGATCATGAACTACTCTAAGTTTACCATTAATCTTTAGAACACAGAAAACAGGACTGGAATAGCTAGAGGTTGATTGTTTGTATAAACCGGTTTGGACTTGTTTGCGGACCAACTTGATGAATTTGTCAACTTTAGCAGCAGGGATCAGGATCTTTTTCTTTTGCCAAGGGTCATGTTCAACTACAGGGATGATGTAAGGGAGACCATAGGATTCTTTCAAGAGACCTTTCTCTTCTTCACAGAATGCAATAGATTTTTCCCTTAGCGGCAAAATATTTTTTATCAAATTTAACTCATCAGGAAGAAGCCATCCATCTGGACCAAAATTGACCACTTTCAGACGTTCTTCAGTGACCCAACCAGAGGAAATAAATGGAACAGTGAAGGATTTGGATAGACCATAGTAAGGATTGCGGGATAGCGGAGGACGCATAAGAGGAGGGTTGAGGTTGAGAGGCATTGGTTGGTTGATTGGCTGGACCTTCTTTGCAACTGGTTTGTACTTGGTGGCAAAGGAAAGGAATCCCTGCTTCCTCCAAGCATTGACCAGTGAGACCTGACTACAAAAACTGAGGCCATGTTCCAACATCTTCCAAGCCCGATGTTCTGCTACGTCCTTGAAAGGTGCCTTCTCCATAAAAGAGGTTCCAAAAGATAACACATTGCTCACATGTGTGGCACAGGGTAGAGTTTTGAAAACAACAGTAGTAGAAGCCCTTGGTGGTGCAAAATTGGGAGGACTTACTTCTACCCCAAACTACCTCCACCTAAGACCAAACTCCTTCATACCAAAGCCACCAAGAAAAGAATCAAAATTGAGATCTAGTTTGGACTCATTGCGGAGATTCGAAACTGGAATAGAGGATGAGTGATCAGGCTGAAAAGAAAAAGGAAAAGAAGATACAACAGATCCAGACAGAGAAGAAATATTTTTGGATTTTTCGGATTTTTCACGTGTTTGGGTTTTGATCTTATTTGGATGCAAAGAAAATGATGAGGGAAAAGAAAGATATGCCTCTGAGGTGGGAGTTGGTCCATGAGTTGAAGTCTGAGGCTGAGGAGAACTACAACTATCAGTAGGGCCAACTATTCTGCTAAAAAATGAGGATGAAAGGAATGAGAGTTTTCTTTCTGCTTTCCTTTCAGGACAGCTTTGGGAGGGTGACCAGGGAAGTCTCTTTCCCAACAACCAGAATCCAAAGAACAAAGGGGGACTTCAATTTTTCTGCCATCAGCATCAGGGAGGAGAATTATCTCCCCAACTTGATCAGAAAACATCAGGGTAGCACCAAAGTCCATTAAGAAAGGCCTTCCCAAGATCATGAGACCATCCAGACGAGTGATCCAGAAGTGAAAGGTGCCAACAATATTTTGACCAATTTGAACAGGAATATCCTCAGCAATACCAACCAGTTCACAGGACTGATTCCCAATTCCATAGACCCCAGAGTTGAAACTGACCCTTGGGCTAATTTTAAGCTTGCAGGCCATGGAGTCCAAAATCAAGTTGAGCTGAGAACCCAAATCCACAAGGAGAGAAACCGTTTTAGTTGATTCACCAAGACAACATGGAAGAAAACCAAGAGGACAGGAATACATGTTGGTATCTGAAGAGGAATCTGTTCCACCAGAATCCTCTATCAGAGTACCAGAGGAGACCTTCAATTTGTCTGGACCAATCTCCACACGTCAACAAGAAACCCATTTCTTCATCCCTTCTGCCACAGATGGAGAAATCAAAAGGAGTTCAGCCACAGATAGATTGGGGATTTTAAGATCAGAAATTTTATTTAATACTCCTTCCACAGCATTAGGGTAGTACTTGGAGATGCCCCTCTTGAATCAAACTTTGGGCTGGGTGGAGGGAGGAAGATCAGGTGTGATAGGTGATGGAAGGGGATCTGAGGGTTGGGCAGGTTGAAGAGGGGGAGGATCAGAGTTGTCCTGGAGCCTTTCCATAAGTGGTTCCCTTTCTACTTCCATGTCTTCCATATCAGATGAAGGAGGCTCAGGTGAAGGTTGGCGTT
The DNA here is from genome assembly GCA_025617555.3 of Puccinia polysora. Taxonomy (NCBI): domain Eukaryota; kingdom Fungi; phylum Basidiomycota; class Pucciniomycetes; order Pucciniales; family Pucciniaceae; genus Puccinia; species Puccinia polysora. The sequence goes on along the minus strand of CM062634.1, from coordinate 10,355,195 downwards.
TAACAGGTTTTTGCAGAATGGAGGATGGAAAAGGAGGAGACTTATAAGGTTTTGGTTCCTCATGGCGTTTCCTAGCTGGATCGGATTGATAGGTGCCAGGGAAGCTGGAAGAAGTGATAGCTGGGGGATACCAAGGTTTCAGAGTTCCACAGGATGATCAAAAATCCACATAGACCAAGGATACCTTCTTAGGAGTTGGTGGTTGGTATGAGGCCACCACATGACAGATTGGTTGAGACAAGTCAAAAGGGATCAAAGCACCGGTAGGAAGGAAAAAATTATTTACCTTCTGCTCTACTAACTTCTCCTCCTTGTCTTTCTGGAGTTCAGGACATCTACCGGTACCATGGCCTTCCCTATGGCAATAATAACAGACTATAATAGACTTAGGAACAGAATTAGCAGGTTTAGGAGTGGCTAAAGAGGATATTTTCTGATCTATTTTATTCTCAAATGCCTGAAGTAATTTAGTTATCTCATCTATAGTAGGTGTCTCCCGGTGAGTGTGAGGATTGGGTTTAGGTCTGCGATTGGCTTCCATCTTATTCATGATTTTGTTAGATGCTTGAAAAGAGGGGGCAAGGACTGGTTCAGTGATTTTAGGTTTTTCAAAGGTGAGAGCTGTTTGAACTTTCATTAATTTATCCACAGTATTCCTAAGAACCATGAAAGCAGGGAGCTTGAACCGATTGTCTCTTGTTGTGATCATGGATCCAGATTTCACCAATTCATCCTTAATTCTTTCCTGCACTCCTGGAGAGAAAGACTGAAAAAATAGCACTTGAATTTCTTCCAACGTATCAATGTGATTGTTCTGGATAAGATAGGACTGGATAGTGTCCCAAGATTTTCTGAAAGTCTGATAGTCAGAGGCTCAGGAGATACCCCCATTGGAGATCCATTGAGAAACCAGGGCATCCAAGTCTTGCAAAGTAAATCTGGCTACATCTATTTTTCCCCAATAGGCCAACGTAGCCTCCTTCAAGAGCCGTCAGTTGTGAGTTTCAAACCCCTTGAAAAATTTGATCACCTCCATAACTTTGTCAGAAGAGATAAAAAACCGTAACTGATAAGCCATATCATATTCACTGGCACCATCCACTTCCGCAGCCATCTCATAGGAGTCCAGGAATTGTTTGACATTGGTCCCATTGAAGCCTAAATTTTTGTTCTGAGGTTTGATTTTGACCATCTTGGCCCAAACAGATAAAGAATATCCATTAGATTCCATGTTGAAGGGTTCCTAAGAGATCCAATTGAGCAGAGTTCCAAGGTGGCTCACAAGCGTGGCAAGGGTAGAGTTTCACAAAAACAACAAGGATCTTGCCTAGGCTGTGCACAATTAGGAGGACTTACTTCTGGACCAAGCTGCCTCCACAAATCAGATCTGAAAAAAGAACAAACAGAAAAAGAAAAGAAAGAAAAAAAATCGGATCAGATTTTGGAGTTGATTCTTCAAGTTGGGACTGTAAATCCCAAGGTTTCTGGTTTGATCCCGGCCCGGGGGACCAAATGTAAGACTCCAAACGGTGCTAGGCCGTGGCAGTTCTGCGGAGGGGAAAGGTGCTGTTTAGGCTGCCCTCCTGAGTGTTACAAAAATATTTAAATGTAACCAAGATCAAGGTCCAGAACCTGGTAAATGAGGAATCAAGGAGTAGAGGTTAAGGATGATAATAGTTTGGTAGCGACGGAACAGCACTATCTGAGGCAAGATTATGCAGGGAAAAACTTGAACAAAAGAAGTTAAAGTCTTCTTAGAGTTCAAAGAACAAAAGCTATTGTATGTAAACAACGCCCACAAGCTAATAACTCTGGTTGTCAGCAGAAGATTGGGGATGATCAACTCAAACCCAAGCAACCTCCAGTTTCTCAATGAACCTGCCCAACTCTCCGCAATCAAGCGCTTGAAGGGTACCAGATAACTGAGGGTGGCTTTACAAGACAAAGCACAATGTTTAAGAAGCTCTAAAACAAACAGTAACTGATTTAAAGCAAGGATAACCTCAACACTTCTCAAGGGACTCAAGGGTAGGCTGGCAGAATGCAACTCCAAAGAAGCTAAGGGGAGGTATAACACTCCAGGTCTTAAGCTTAATAAGACCTCTTCAATCAATCGTGATTGGCTCCAGAAAGGTGATCAGGGATCAGGACCAGTATGTTCAGAGAAAGGGATCAAGGAGTGGTATAACACACTCAAAAATTCCAGCAGACAGAATTTTTCTTCAACCAGCAAGGCTATTGGTTGGTGATAAGGATCAGGGATCAAGGGTTGAGTATGGAAGCTCAAGGATCAAAGGTGTGCTGATTTCATGCTGGATCATTCCATGCTCCAATGCTGATCAAAAAGGCAGGGGAGAGCCCCTCCTTATATGGGCAGGAGGCCCTGTTAGACTATGTACAATGGATTCTACAAATAGAGCGGAAAAGGGAAGACAACCATGTGGTCACTCGCGTCCATCTGTGGATGGGCGCGGGCAACAATACCAGAGTCACCCACCCCTTGTCCAAAGGCGGACGGGGTGGGAAAGAGAAATGAACCAAACCGCCGCGGATGTCAGCAGGCGGTAGTTGGCACTCTTCACCCCTTCCAAAGGCGGAAGCGGGTCGGAGAGTCCCAGGAAAGGTGACGGATGAAGTCCATGAGAGCGCGGATGGGCGGATAGGAGATTGGCTTGAGACAATTGAGTAAATCCTGACGGCCTTGAGATTCACAACTGATAGATCAAGTGAGAGATCCAAGGATTTGCCAAATGCTTGGGGGTGCAGTCGGGATGGATTCGGTAAATCATGGATGAGCACTGCGCAACAATAGCAATGAGGAGATTGGGACGCGCGACGACAAAGATGAGGACGCGCAATGACGAGCAACACGCAATGGCAAGGATGATGAGCAACGCGGATAAAGGACGCGTGACGCGCGCGGATGAAGGACGGTTTGGATGAGCCTGAGGAACAGTTTATGGGTTGAGGTCTTAAGGCGGCCAGGGTGTCCCGGATGGGGCACCACAGCATGGGGATGAAGACAAAATGGAATGAAGGAAGAAAAGGAGAAAGGGGGGGCAATCTGCCTAAGCCGGCCAATTCCTCATCACATCCTCCGCCTCCGGGCAAGCTTCCGCAGCTAGGGATTGGAAAGCGGCCAGGACCTTGCATCACGCATTGGCAGTGTGCACTTAAGGAACCAATAGCAATTGCCGGAGGAGTTTGTCCGCCTTGTTTACCATTGCGTCAAACCTTGCCAAGGGGAGAGCTGGAACCTGGGGGATCTCCGGGATCTTGAGAGTTGCAGCGGCCGCAGGTTCTGGTGACAACTTGATCACCATGGGAGACGGCGCGCGCACGGCCTTGGGTGATGACCTGGGAGCAGGTGATGGTGACAATGATGGTGGAGATGACGCCGGAGGAGGAGTCAGTCTTGGAGGAGTGGGAAGACGCAGTGGTGGTGGAGGAGGAGCTGTCCTTGGTGGGGGTGGAGGAGGCGCAGCCGGAAGGTTTGGAATCCTTGGGTCCATTGCCGGTACATTCATCCAAACCGGCACAGGACACTCATGCGCGGCGTTCTGGAAGGCCGCAAAGTTTGGGAAATCCTGACGCCTTGGAGGACCAGCCCGGCGGAACGGAAAGCCCAAGTTGTGGCTATCCTGCAATGGAGGATTTTGGGGGGCGCGTGGTGGACAATTGCAAGGCAAACCGGGCGGATTCCACTCATTTTTTGAGATCTCCTTGTCGCTGGAGATCACAAAGGAGTCGCAACGGGTCCTCTTAGGCAGGAAACCTTGAGGGCGCTTGGGCAACATGCCCTCTGATAGGGAGCAGTGGCGGTTTCCAGCTTGGCACGGGCCACAGGTGCACCAGCCCGGAAGGATGCAACACAATAGGCCGTTCTGGCTGCAGTAGGTGCAGGACATATTTTTTGAGGGATTTTGGATGGGTTTTTTTCTTTTTCTTTCTTTTGGTCCAATGAAGGGGTATGGTTGGAGGTGGTATTGCTTGGGTATAGTGGGAGGCAGGTGAGATAGTGGTGGATCTCTGGGGACAGAACTCAAGTTGGGGGGGGGGATTTGGTGGTCTTTTATAGACAAGAGTCGGAATAGGCTGCGCACTGTACGCTCAGAAGGGGAAGTGTGCGCAGCAATGGGTGTGGCTTTGCCGCAGAAAGTCCGGCTTTGGGCTCAGAAGCAGTTGAATTGGGCTCAGAATCTGGTGGCGCGGGATGGATTGGATCAGATTTGACAGATTGCGTATTGCAAGACGCGGATCTGGATCACGCGGATATATCTTAGATATCTGGAATGGCGCGTTGGGCGGATACGGAAATGCGCGGGGGGCTCCAAGTTGGGCGCGGGGCAAGGCCGCGTCATGAGAAGGACAAAACGGGTGGAAATAATGGCAGGAGGGTAATACAGATGGATATGGGATATGGTTTGTGTATTATGGGATGGGAAGGATAGGGTTGAGGCTAGGTTTCTGTGCTTAGGGTTTGTATTTAAGTATTCTTGCTTGTTTCTGGTTGTACTTAGGTTGGGGTTGAGGGGTAGGCTACTTAAGCCACACCCTCAACCCGGATATCATGGAGGATTGGATGAAGAAGGATCATTGGTTGTCATAGGTTTTTGGAAGGATCTTTACTCTCAATTCTCTATCTCTCAGTTGAAGGGTGAACATTTGCACTCAGGGTTTAAAGACGCAGGGGATCAATAACTTCCAAACTTGGAACCATTAAAGGAGAATTCATCTTCTGTATTCCACATCAGTCTTTGAAAGATTCCCTCAGCCAGGGACTTTGACCACAGAACCTCCTTCACTTCTTCTCCAGCCGCCTTATACTCTGCTTTGGTGGTGGAGAGGGTGATGGTTGCTTACTTTTGAGATTTCCAGCTGCTTATGTTATTATTCCACAGCACCAGAAAGCCACTAATGGATTGTCTGGTTGAAGGACAGGTGGGCCACTCTGCATTGACATGAGCACTGGGATTGGATTTGTTCCACTTCTTTGTGAAATTGAGACCCAGTGAGCTGGTGTGGGCTAAGTAGCTGAGGACCATAAGCCAAGCATTTTAGTGGGAAGGGAAAGGTGCATTGAGGAATTGCAAGAGTTAATTAATGGCAAAGGTGACATTGGGGAAGGTTTTGCAGCTGATGTAGTTGAGTTCCCCAAAAAGTTTCATGTAGTCCAATCCAGTTGCTGCAAAAGTCTTCTGCTCCTCCTCAATTTTAGGAAAAAGCTTTCCAAAAGGCTTGAAGGGGCTACAGCACAGCTTATGGCTGGGAAGGCTGTATTGCGCTTCAAGTCCAGGGATGTAAGTTTTGTGACTAAGGTGGACCATACCTTAATTTTGATCTAAATTCATTCCAATTTACAATTTGGATGGCCCAAGGTCTTGGATCTTAAATTTCTGTGCAAAGGAATCCACAAAGCTGGCTTGGTCTGGCCGGAAGATGGCTATGTTTTCCACGTGTATTTATAGGTAGGTTTTGCCCTTCCAGAATACACACCTGTCTGCTTCACTTATTTGGAAGCCTTTCTCTTGAAGCCAGTTGCTTATGGTGTTGTACCACATTTTCAGTGCTTGCTTGAGTCCATAAAGGGCCTTTTTCAGGCAGACAGCCTTACCTGGGGAGATTGGAATTTTCAGAGGCACATCAAATTGTATAGTTTTGTTGAGTGGGGCATTGAGGATGGCCAATTAGACATCCAGTTGGTGGAATTTTTACTCACGCTGGACAGCATAAGCAATGAGCAGATGGAGAGAGGATTTTTTGCAGGTAGGGGCAAAGATGCTCAAGTAGTCAACCCCAAAATTTTGGTGAAATCCCTGCATTCATAATCTTTCCTTGAACTCAATTATTTTTTTATTCTTGTTGCACTTGGTTTGGAACACCCATATGCACTTCAGCACCTTGATTTCTGATTGCGGTTTGCATTACTCCCAAAATCCTTAAGTGAGTAGATTGATGATTTCTTTCTCCATTGTGGCTATCCATTCCAATCTGTGAGAGCTTGCAAGAGCTTTATCTAAGGTTTTGGGATCTTGGCGTTGGACTTTGCTGAGGTTCATTTTGGATTATTAAAACACTGATGTTGGTGTGGGTCAGCATGTTTTGTTTGGAGACTATGCTGTAATCAGGGGAGACAAGCGGGTCAAAACTTTGGTTTTGGAGTGGGATGTTGTCAATATTTGAGAGGGAATGAGGACTATTCTTTGAGTTGATGATTTGGGAAGGGAAAGGATACTGGCAGTCATTGGTATTCTCAGGAGAAGAGGAGGGGTCTCCAAAGGTTCCTTCTAGGAAGGTGAAATTGGGGCTAATGTGGGTGCAACCAGTGAAGTGCTCTAAAATTTTTATTACAAAAAATCATTGACATACCCAAGAAGAACAAATTTTTCTCCATTGATTATCAGTTTTTAATATATCTTGGTTTTCAGGATGAGAGAGTAGTTCATACAACCAAAAAGCTTGAGGAAGTCATAGTTAAAGTCTTTTCCTTTTCAGGTTTTGTAAGGGATGGAAAAGTTCTTAGAAGAAATGGGGAGAAAATTGAGTAGTTCTGTTGCTGTTTTCACAGCTTCAGCTCAGTAAGTTAGGGTTAGCTTACTTTGCACCAGCAGGCAGCAAGCTTTGTTGAGAATAGTTTGGTTGGATCCTTCTGCCAGACCGTTTTGTTGCGGTGTGTATGGGGGTGAGAGATGGTGGTCTATTCCTAGCTCCTTCAGGTATGTGGAGAGATCTTCATTCACAAAATTGCCTCTGTTGTTGGATACAAGAATTCCGAACTTGGTACCAAGTTTTCTTTCAGCGTTTTGGATAAAGTCCTTGATAGCTGCAGGAAGTTGGTGCTTGTTTCAGAGAAAAGAAACTGATTAAAATACCAAGTGTTGATCCACAATAGTAAGGAAGAACCTGCATCTGATTAGATTGAAATGAGATTTCTTAGAACTGAAAACCAGCAGACTACGGACAAGAGTCAGAAATTTGGACAACCAGAAAAACAATGAGAGAGAGGGAGAAAGATGAGAATAAAAACAGCTTAGAATTTATTTAGAGAGTAGATGAGAACTCTGGTAGCAAAAAAGTAGTAGAGGCAAGAAGATGTAGGTGGATGGCTGCAAGCGGCGGAGCTAGGTTGTCAGAGGCGTCAAGCTACAGTGATCTTGAGGATCAGGTTCTTACCAGGCATGAACTCCTAGATGGTGAGACTTGATCAGGTGATGGCTTTGATGAGATCAAACTGGGTTGTGGTGAAATTGAGTTGAAGTGAGTAGTGGTTTGAAAGAGAAAGATTGGGCAAAGGTTTGAGTAGTAAAGACAAGATTTGGAAAGAAGAAGAAGACTCAAAGAAAGAAGTAGAAGGAAAAAGATCTTGAGAAAAAAGAAGGAGACCAAAAAGAAAAAAGGAAAGAAGAGTCTGAAGCTTTCCACCTGGAGAGGAGGAGCCTGGACCACCTTTAAGGACAATTGCTGGACCAGCTGAGGAGAGGAAGTTCCCCGGGTGGCAAAAGACAAATTTTCAGGGACTTGTCCCAGTTCACACGACCATAGTTGGAGAAAGAAGGAGAGAAGAGATGGAAACAAATTAAATTAAAGAAAAGGAAAGGAAACTCAAAAAATTCATTCTTAATACTTAACACCCCATGTGACTGGTGAGGGGATGATCCAAGAGATCAATGGTCTGGAATGGAAAAGATTTTTTGCTGGAGGAGTTCCAAGGAACTCATCAAAGAAGCTTTTTTGAGGGCCTTGGCAACCATGGACTGAATTTGAATTAGATTGAGAGTAAACTCCCCATCAGCAAAGTCCTTGCGCAATCCCTTTGTTTTGATATTTATATGTGTGGACTTAGAGTGAGATCAAAATTTCTTGATTTTGTCATCCAAACCCTTGTTGTCAATGTGTAAGGTGGGCTTGGTTTTGGGCATTTGATATATCTTGCCAATGAGGTTTTTGATCCATTTAAGCTTGAGGTAGAAGTCCAGTAAAGCATTTAATTCAGATTTGGTGGAGGAGTAGGTGATATTTATTTGTTGAGTAGAATTCAAGATGACCAGGCTTCCATAGTGAAGGATAATGTACCCAGTTTGCAACTTGCAAAAATTTGGATTGTCTCCCCAGGTGGCATTGCTGAACCTTGAGAGGATTCCTTGTTTGGGTTCATAGCTGATGATGAGCTTGAAATCCTTGGTTTTTTTGAGTTATTTCCACACCTTTTTGACTTCTCTCCAGTGATCCATCCCTGGCTTGGTGTTGAATCCGGCCAGGCTAGACACGGAGAAAGAGATGTACGGATGGGTGTACTGGGCAGGGTGATTAAGAAGTCCAATAGCCAATCTATAGTTGATGTTTAACTGGCAGAATTTGATGTAGTTGGTATTGGATGCTGGTACAAGATTCAAGTTTTGATTCAGTGGAGTACGGACTTCCTTGCAGGATGATAGGCCCAGTTCTTCAAGGCCAGAGTGATGTGATTGGGTTGGCTTAAGAGAATTTTATTGCCCTTTAGTTCCATGAGCATTCCAAGGATAGTGTTGGGAGGATGGAAATACAAGTTCTTGAATTGTTCAAAGAAGTTGGATTCAAAGGCGTGAGAGTTACCTACATGGATGAGGTCATCTGCGTGAAGGTATATGATTTATTTAGTCTTGGGGTTGATATAGAGGCAGGGGTTGCTATTTGACTCTTGGTATCCTTAAGATTTGATCCACAAAGTCAGAGTTTCATACCAGTTTTTGGGGGATTGCTTCAAGCTGTAGAGAGATTTTTTTAGCTTTAGATAGGGAGACTTCCTGTTGGATCCTTCTGGAGTTCTCATAATAACTGTTTCTTTGAGAGGAGCATGTAAAAATGCGCCCTTCACGTTGAATTGAGTCAATTTAATTTTCTTTTTCAGACCGTATGTGAGGGCCACTTGGAGTGAACCAAGTTTGCCAGTTGGTGCCCAAGTTTCATTATAATCAATTACTAGGATTTGGTTGAATCCTTGGACGCAGAGTTGGGCTTTGTACTTTACAGGATTGCCAAGGCAATTCTCCTTTACCTTGAAGACCCAAGTTGTATTTATAATGTTGTCCAGGGTGCCGTAATATTCTTCTCAGACGTCTTGGAGTTCTATGGAGTTCAATTCATTGTTGGCAGCCTTTTTCCACTTTGGCCACTCAGGAAATTTTTGTGCAGCCTTGTAAGAGGGGGGTTTGTAGTAGCGATGGAAACCATATCGTTGGGGCTTCCTCATTTCGTGCCTAGGCCTTTGTGATAAATTTCTGAAGTTGAATTAAAAGAAATAATAATAAAAAGGGCTGCACAGAGAAAAGCATCAGTAAAAGAATAGAAACAAGATAAGAAAAGACTATAAAAAATAAAGAAGAAGACACGCATAAAACCAACATCAAGCGGATTGACTCTAGAGATAGCAGAAAGAGATCATTGGAAAAAGAGTGGCCAATAGAGTTGATGTTTGAGGAGCAAGGGGGCTAATATAAAAATAGACTGAGAATCAGATTGATAGGTTGAGAACTTGAAAGAAACCAGCCATAGCAGACATACTCAAGATTGAAGACAGCCAGAGTGTGAGATTTGAGGTAGAGATTGAGTGAGAATGAAGAAAAGAGTTGAAGAAATATAGAGAGAGGAAAGAAAATGGGAAAGAGGGTAGCGCTGAAGAGAGAAATCAATAGTGAAATTTGAGATTTGAAGTGAGAAATCAATAGTGAAATTTGAGATTTTGAGATTCAAAGCGTATTGAGTTTCTGGATTTGTAGAGTTGCAATTTTTGTTTGAGTTGATCTTTGTCAAGTGAGGTGTTCCTCAATCACCTCCATTCCAGGTAATAGATTTAGGTTAGGTCAGGGAGCTGGGAATGGGCACGTGAGTGAAGGCAGTGACAGTCAGGTGACAGAGAAAAAGTGAATCTAGAGAGCGGACACTGAGAGGAAAAGATAGAAAAAAGAACTTAAAGAAAAGAAAACATAGAACATAGAACATAAAAGAAAAGAAGTTAAGAGAAAATAAACAAAGAAAAAGAAGAGCAATAAAATATTCAACACCCCCCATGTCTGGTAGGGCTGGAGACAAGAGTAAATTTTGGATTGATAAGAGAGGTGAGATTGGCTAAGAGAGTTGGTGGCAAGGCTTTTGTGAGTCTGTCGGCGTTCATTTTTTCAGATGGAATGAGATCAATGACCAGACTTCCTCATTTCAATTCTTCTCAAATGGCCTTTGTTTTGATGCCAATGTGTTGAGTTTTAGAATTGCACCCAAACTTTTTGAGTTTATCAATAAGGCCTTTATTTTCCACGTAGTTTTTTCTGGGTTCTACATCTTTCTTCCAGAGTTCAGATACTAAGGCTTTCATCCAGATGGCTTCCAGAAATGAGTCCACAAGAGGATTGAGTTCAGCTTTGGTGGTTGAGTGAGTAACGTTCCTTTGACGGTAGCTTCTCCAGGAAATGAGAGAGCCAAAAAGTAGGGATAAATGACCTGATGGCAATCTTCTAGTTTCTAGATCATCCACCAAGTAGCATTGCTGTAGCCTTGAATTTGAGTTTCAGAATTGCAAACAGAGAGTGATATTTTGAGATGCTTAGTAGCGTTTAAGTACTTCCAGCAACGCTTAAATTCTCTCAAGTGTTGAATTCCGGGTTTTTCACAAAATCTAGCAAGACTTGAAACTTCAAAGCTTAGGTCCAGATCAGTCAGAAAAGCTATTTAGTTCATCAGGAAAAGAGCTGATCAATAGTTGATGTTAAGGGAGAGAAACTCTTGGTGTTCTTCATTGGAAGCTGGGGAAAGATTGTTGTTGACAGTAAGAGGGATGGAGGAAGCTTTGAAATCCATCATTTTTAATTCTTTGAGTCCGTGTTTGATGTGTTTGGGTTGGGATAATAAGATTGAGTTGTTGAGTCTTTCAAATTTCATACCCAATATGGTGTTGGGTTCGTGATGACTAGAGTTTGGAAATTGTTTGAGAAAATTAGTTAAGAAATTATTGCCGGAACCAACAAGGATGAGATAATCAACATGGAAGAAAAGAGCAGAGTTGGTCAAGGGATGAATGTAGAGACATGGATCTGACATAGATTCATGGAAACCTTGTTTGCAAATCCAAGAGGTAAGAGTACTGAACCAGTTGGCCGGGGCCTGTTTCAGTCCATATGGAGATTTGTTGAGAATGAGGTATTTCAAAGTTCCTTTTGATCCTTTGGGTCATTTTATGATAACTGTGTTGGACAATGGGGCATGAAGGAAAGCGCTTTTAACGTCAAGTTGGGTGATGGGGAGAGAATGGTAAAGTCCAAAGAGAAGAGCAATACAAAGAAAAGCAGCCTTTCCGGTGGGAGAAAAGGTGTTGAGATAGTCTATTCCATAAATTTGATCAAATCCCTGAACACAGAGCCGGCTCTTATAGATAAGAGGGTTGCCGTGGCAATTATCCTTGAGACAATAGAACCAGGTTGTATTTAGTGGATTGACTTCAGGTCTGTTGTAGTCATCCCACACTTTGAGTTATTCAATGATGTTGGGTTCAACGTCAATAGAAGCATCCAAATTGACTTAGTTGGAGAATTTCTTGGCTTGTTTTTAAGTCTTAGGTACAAAGTAATGGTGATAGCCATATTGTTGAGGAGGGTTGATGGATGATTGATCTTGCAAAGAGTAGTTTGGGTTTAGTTGAACAGCAAGGTTTTCAGAGGACTCAGATGAGGAGTCTGAGTGAAAATCATCCAAAGGTTTGGAAGAGAGAGAGGGAGAGAGATTGTTCCTGTTGGGTTCAACAGGATTATCGGGAGAAAGGGGAGAAGAGGAAGATTCAGGAAAAGAGAAAGAAAGAGGAAGGTTGATTTCCAACTTGAGATGTGGGAGAGTATTGTATTTGAAATTAGGAGAGGATGAGAGTATAAGGATTCCAGCAAGGCCGCATTCTTTGAATTTTTTGCCTTGAGCTACCTTGGTGTTAAGATAGATAGCCTTGGAGCCAATTGGATGAAAGTAGTTGAGAGGAAGAGTTTTATTGATAAACATTTGGTAGGGAGAGGGCAAGTTTGGAGTCTTGGGAATTTGATTGAGAACCAGACAAGCAGATTTGGAGACTTTGGCCCAGAGATTAAGAGGCAGCTTGTAGCTTTAGAGGATGGCTTGAATAGATTATGTTATTGTTCTGTTAGCTTGTTTGATTTTGCCGTTGTGTTTGTGATGATAGGGCTCAGTGATGGGATGTTGAATGGAGTTCAATCAAAAGGAATCCTTTAAGTCAGAGGAAATGAACTCACCTCCTCCGTCAGAGCAGATGGTAGCAGGAAAGAAGTTTTGTTTTTGTTTTTCAAAGTTTAAGATTATCTTGAGTTGCGGAGAGGCATCTGACTTTTGTTGGAGCAGAATTGCAGAAATGTAACCTGAGTAATTGTTGATAATGTTCATGATGTAATTCATACCGTTTCTGGAAGGAGGAGTGATGGGTCCGACAAGGTTGACATGGAGTTTTTAAAATGATTGGGTAGCAGAGGTTGAGGTGTTTTTGAAAGAACTTTTGGTTATTTTAGAAAATAGACAATCTTTGCATTGAAAGTCTGACATAAAATTGGAAGAAAGATCAGGAAAAAGGTTTTTGAGTCAATATGGACTGGAATGTCCAAAGGATAGATGAAGATTTTTGAGCTTGTTGGAGTTCCAATTGTTTTGGGAGATGTAGCAAAGTTTCCAATTGAGTCCTATCTTAGAGGGATTGTTTAGGACAAAAAGATTACCTCAAATAAATCCCAAGAATACAGGACAAGAGTTGGAGAAAAGTAGAAACTGATTTCCGTCAATGGTTAAATAACATCTTTTAGAGGCAATGAGTTCTCCAGGACTGATAAGATTAACAACAAGATTGGGAACAAAGAAAGCGTTAGAGAGTGTAACCATGGTGTCCTTCCAGATGAGTTGGAATGTTCCTTTTCCTTTAATAGGGAGCTTAGCTCCTTCCTTTCCAGTGCTAATAGACTTGTCTCCAGAGCATTCAGTGAGATCAATGAAAAAGTTAGCAGAGTTGAACATGAGACAGGAGGCTCCAGATTCAATGATTATGCAAGTTTATTTCTTCAATCCAGGTGGTGATAAGTGAATGATAGTGAGCCACTTTCTTTCCCTTAGAGTTGGCATTGAATTGCGCTCTCCAATTGGCTTGGGCTTCCTTGCACCAATCTGGAGCTAGGTGTTCATGTTTGTGCCAACATTTGTCCTCTGTATGATTGGGTGATTGTGGATTGTGATAACCTCTTTTACAGCCAAGCTCTTGAGGCACGGGCTTTTTGATGTTTTATGAGATGACTAGGGCAGTTTCAAGAGATTTGGAATCTTTGGCTTTTGATCTTGTTTCATTGTTGAGTTGAGTGAGATGATTAAAAACTAGATCAACTGAGAAACTTTTATTGGAATGCATAATTTGTTGACAAAGAGATTGAAGAGTGGAAGGGAATTTAAAAAGAATAAGATAGGCTAGAATATATTCTTGAAGATTGATTCCTACATTGATCATTTTCTTCATGGAGATTTTAGTTTTTGTGATGAACAAATGAATCAAATCAGTTTTGAATTGATGATAAAGGAATTTGTTGAAAAATCTTGCTGATTGGCAGTTTGGGAAGAGGCAAATCTTTCCTTGATGGTTTGCCAGATTAGCTTTGCGGAAGTAATGTTAGTTGGATTAACAACATTGTTGTGAGTAATCAAGTCAATTTGAGAGAGTAATATAACCCTGATTTCCATGTCATTGGTAGTATTGAGAGTTTTAGTGTTGTCCTTGAGAGCTTCCTTGACACCTTTCAGTTCCAAGAGAATGGTCATTTTATCCTTCCAGATTGAGTAGTTTTTGTCGGTGAGAACGGGTACTGCCTCAAGAGCTGCCTTGAGGATGATTTTTCAAAATCCATTGCTGCTGCTTGATCCTTCCATGATTCCGGTGAGAATAGTTTGGCTGATCTTTGGCTTTTAACTGTGATAAATTTCTGAAGTTGAAATCAAAGAAATAATAATAAAAAGGGCTGCACAGAGCAAAGCATCAGTAAAAGAATAGAAAAAAAGATAAGAAAAGACTCTAAAAAAGAAAGAAGAGGACATGCATAAAACCAACATCAAGCGGATTGACTCTAGAGATAGCAGAAAGAAATCATTGGAAAAAGAGTGGCCAATAGAGTTTATGGTTGAGGAGCAAGTGGGCTAATACAAAAATAGACTGAGAATCAGATTGAGAGGTTGAGAACTTGAAAGAAACCAGCCATATCAGACATACTCAAGATTGAAGACAGCCAGAGTGTGAGATTTGAGGTAGAGATTGAGTGAGAATGAAGAAAAGAGTTGAAGAAATATAGAGAGAGGAAAGAAAATGGGAAAGAGGGTAGCACTGAAGAGAGAAATTGATAGTGAAATTTGAGATTTGAAGAGAGAAATCAATAGTGAAATTTGAGATTTTGAGATTCAAAGCGTATTGAGTTTATGGATTTGTAGAGTTGCAATTTTTGTTTGAGTTGATCTTTGTCGAGTGAGGTGTTCCCCAATCACCTCCATTCCAGGTAATAGATTTAGGTTAGGTCAGGGAGCTGGGAATGGGCACGTGAGTGAAGGCAGTGACAGCCAGGTGACAGAGGAAAAGTGAAGCTAGAGAGCGGACACTGAGAGGAAAAGATAGAACAAAGAACTTAAATAAAAGAAAACATAGAACATAGAACATAAAAGAAAAGAAGTTAAGAGAAAATAAACAAAGAAAAGAAGAGCAATAAAATATTCAACAATTTGAGAGGTGGATTGAGCCGGAGGTTCTGGAACTGGAGAGAGTGAAGAAGGAGGATTAAGGGATGATGAGGCTACTGATTCTGAGTCTTCCCGGTCAGACTTTGATTCTGAGAGGTTTTCATGAGATTCTGTTATGGTTTATTGTTTTTCTGGTGAGGATTGTTATAATTATGGCCAGAAATCAGCTTAGGCAAATGAGCAGTAATTAAAGCAAAATAAATGCTGAACACCTTGTGTCAATAATTGCTTGATGGGCTCTCACAATGGGGAAACACATTGGATGATATTGTTGATGAATTTGATTGGATGATGAATGGATGGATGGAAAACAGCAGGTAAAAGAGCTCCTTAAGTACCAAAGATTGGCCTCTTTTGAGCCCATGATAAAACAAGCCAAAAGGCAAATTTTCCGCCCAAAAAAAGTCTACAGGCTCTACAGGCCTTGTTACTTGGTTTGGGCTACATCAGCCCACATGGCATCAGTCCCTGTACCCTTACAACCAGCCTATTCCGGTTGTTTATGTTGTTTCCACCTCAATGGGGCTGAACCAGCCCCTGTGCTCTTTAATCCCTGGGCCGGTTGTCTATTACAACCTGTCTTATTGCCTCACACACTGGCTGGTTGCCTCATGCAACCAGATCCTGGCCATACAAATGGCCAGGTGGGACCCAGGACAAACCTGGGTCCAGTCTCAGACTCACATGGGGGGGAGGTGTGACCAGTGGACATGCTGTCCCCCCCCTCTTTCTCTCAGATCCCTGGAGGGGGCGGTCAATTCCCCCTACCAGGGGCCCTGAGGGTTGATACCCCCAGGGCTTCATCAATGGAAGTGGGCTGGGGGGTGGTCAAATCCCCTCAGCCCCGTCGCTCCTCCCCCTTGGTAAAGGGCAGGGGGGGAGAGCGCCCCTTGTCTCTGCTTTTCTTTGATGGTGGAGGGGTGATCAGATCCCCCCCACCACCGGTCTCTCTCCTTGCAGCCGGCCTCCTTTGGGGAAGGGGGTGATGAAATAAATAAAACTTGGGCCCGATTATGCCCATAAAAGCCCATCTGTCTGTATTTGCCCATATCCCCCACCAGGCCCATGAGGGCCCGTGTACCAATGAGCCTGTTTGACGCGTTTTGAGGCCAGTTTCCCCAAATCAGTGAGATCCACACAGGCCCGTATGGTCTGTGTGAGTGTCCAATGGGCTGGAGAGGCCCATACGTGCATCCCATTTGGATTACACTTATGTGTAGCACACGCGTAAGTGAATACGTATTTTAACACACCCCCTTAATCCAAAAGGGGTGACATTTTCATGCTAGTCACAAAGCCTTGATGCTTGTTCCTATCTAAAGCCTTAGTTAATATATCTTGCTCTTACTGAATTTCATTCCTAGCACCTGTTGCGCCAGACCAAGATCTGTTATGTTGAATTCCTTTTTGGGTGTCTCCATGACTCTCTCTTTACCATTTCCAATAATGATAATTTCATTGACCCATACAAACAAAATTGCATCCTTTATTACAAAAAGACAAGGGTTGGAAACAGACATCTTGAAACCAATCTGTATCATTTTCTGACTCATGGTATTATACCACGACCTAGCTGCTTGCTTCAATCCATACAGGGATCTACACAGCTTGAGGACATACTCCCCTTTATCTGCTGAGAGAAAACTTCTAACACAGATTTTCTTCATGGTTTCTGGTTTAGTTTCTACTAAACATTCAAAAAAACCATCAGGGATTTACATATAAACAGTCTCCTCCTCTCCAAGTTTTGCATTCAAGTATGCTGTTACAAAATCAGCTTTTCTGATTTCTTCTCCCAACACCACTGCCAGAGAAATGATGTACCTGGAGGTTGACAGCCTTCCAGTTGGTGAGGAAGTTTCTTGGTAATAAATACCTTCTCTCTTCATGAAGCCCCGTGAAACACATCTAGCTTTGAATCTTTTCAAAACTCCATTTGTTTCAAACTTCTTGTTTAACACCAATCTAAACCCCACAATAGTCTTTCCTTTTGGAACAGAATCCAGCTTAACCACTTCATAGACACTATTATTTTCTAGAGAATAAAATTCCTCAAAAATAGCACTCTTCCAGTTGGCTCTCTCATCAGAATTCATAGCTTGGCCAAAGCTATTTGGGCTAACCCTGTTACCCATTTCTGAAATTAACTCCAGGCCTTCATTGAGAATACAATGTTCCTGAAATCTATCTTCCTCATATCCTGCGGCACCATAATGGGACTTCCATTCCCCGTACTTATCAACTGGTAATCTAACCCTACCACTCCTTCTTACTGGAGGTGGAGGATCATCAGGTTCCAAATTAACGGACTCCCCTGCAGCGGTCACTGAACCCTCTGGTGGCACGTCTGCCATCTCTTCATCTTCTGGAACCACATGTTCCTCAGCCTTTGCTGGGAAAATAGGTGCTAATTCTATTCCTTGTTGTGGCTTATTCACAACAACATCTTCACTCCTTTTGAGTGGAAAGGTACTTTCATCAAATTTTACATCCCTACTACAGATAACCTTTCTTGTCCCTGGAAAATAGATCCTATACGGTTTACTGATTGAATCATAGCCTACAAGTGCCC
Organism: Puccinia polysora; assembly: GCA_025617555.3. Lineage (NCBI taxonomy): Eukaryota > Fungi > Basidiomycota > Pucciniomycetes > Pucciniales > Pucciniaceae > Puccinia > Puccinia polysora. The sequence goes on along the minus strand of CM062634.1, from coordinate 10,337,842 downwards.
CTGTTCTGGCTCTAGGGTCTAATTATCCAACCATCTCATTATGGTGGACACTATAATACACCAAGCAACCAATTGTTCTTAGGTGTGATGTTTTGGGGTACAACTTTCAAAACTGATAAAGAGGACTCTTCTCATTAACACTTACAATGTTATGCAACAGACAGACTGTACAAATCAACTCAGCCCATAAGAACTTTGGTAGAACAGATTGAGAAATAATAGTTCTGACCTTGTCCAGTAAATTCCTATTCATTCTCTCAACTATTCCATTATTTTGTGGAGTACTTGCAGTAGTGACTATATGAATGATACCATAATCTTTCAATAACCTCTCAAACTCTTTACTGACAAATTCACCACCTCCATACGTGATAACCATCTTGATCTCCTTCATTAGAACATTCTGTTTCCAGACTTTGAAGATTACAGAAACCTCCTCTGTGGTCTGATCCTTAGATTGAATTGGTTTAACCCACAAAAAATTAGTTGAAGTATCAAATAAATGGATGGAGTATCTTGCCCCACCAAGGGACTCCGGTGTGAATGGCCCTTCCAAATCAATGGAAAATTACTCTCTAGGAACATCAGTGCGATCTCTACTCTTTGAGAACACATTTCTAGTCATAGCTCCTAAGGTACAACTCCTACAGTTGCTGTCCTTTAACTTATGGCCACTTCTATTGTGAGAAACGGTGCTAAAAGGTGAGATTTTGAATAAGCTTTCACAAAAAAGCTTGTTCCAAACCTGTCCACTAAGAACAGTTCTCCCATTCATATCAACAAAAAACTTATCTTCTTTAAGATAAAAAATCTGGAAAACTTTTTTCCACAACACTCCAAGGGACACAAGGTTATGAGGCAACTCTGGTACATAGAACACTTTCTCAAAAGAAATTTTGAAACCCAAGTGATTTGCAAGAATAACTTTTCCGATTCCTTTAGTCTGAATTGTTCTGCCTTTCTGACCAATATTTAGAACTCCATCATATCACTAAGATTTGAAAATAAATTTGGTTCAAAGAATATGTGATCTGTACAGCCAGAATCAATCAAAACAAGAACATCCTCCTTCAATCCTCCTAATAGGAAAGAAGCTTTATCAGTCACTGATAAGTTCTCATCTTTGAGGTTAAGATTACTCACTTTGTAATCAATCAATTGCATTTCTTGATCCTCATCAATTTTGGCTTTCTTGTTGGGGCATTCTTTCCCAAAACCATTTCCATTGGACCATCAAATGCCACCGTTGAAAAGTTTTCAGTAGTGATATTGAACTCCTTGTCATTCTCTTTGGACTTCTTCCTCTTCTTGGACTCCTTGCAATCCTTAGCATAATTCCCCTTATTCTGACAATTATAGCACAATACCTTGGACAAATCCTTTTTTTCCTTCTTGCAAGATTTTCCAGTCTTTCCAACAAGGGCTCTTCCAGAACCCCCCTTCATCTTGAACTGAAGATCATCCTTTTCAATCCTTTTCAGCACATCCTCCTCCCCAGGAAGAGGATCCAATTGAGAAATAATTCTGACTAAAGAATCAAAGTCCTTTGGTAGCCTCTGAAGGATTAAGGGTGAAAAACACTCAGGATCCATGTTAAGTCCTGATGACTTAAACTTGGCTATGGTAGACCTAGCCTCTGCAAAAAACTGTTTAAAATTTGAATATTGTAACTTAAACAGTTTATTGAAAGCTATACTCTTCTGGTGAACAGAATCACCAGCATACTTGGACTTAAGCAACTTCCAAAGGATGCTTCCCCCCTCCTCTCATCTTCCCTAAGAGCATTGGCAACCCATGTCACATGATTCTAATCAAGATGCCTAAGGATGAGATGATAATAATTTTTCTCCACTTCTGAACTTATCAAAGTGTTGTCTGCATCCATTATCTCCCCACAACAGATGTTATCCAGCTCACTATCCATGAGGACAGCCCAAGTATTATAATTCTGACTGTTCAGAACTATCTTGGTGGAGCTAATATCAGGGATATAGGACATATTCTTGGAAAAATTGAGGTCTTTGAGGTTCTCCAGAGTAAGTTACAAGGGTCTAGATGGCTTGGAAGTAATGATGATTTTGGTACTGATAATGTGTTATAATTATGGTCAGCAATTAGCTTAGGAAAATGAGCATTAATTAAAGCAAAATAAATGCTGGATACCTTGTGTCAATAATTTTTTGATGGTCTCTCACAATGGGGCAACATGTTGGATGATATTGTTGATGAATTCAATTGGATGATGAATGGATGGATGGAAAAAAGCTGGGAGAAGAGCTCCTTAAGTAAAAAAGATTTGCCCCTTGTGAGCCCATGATAAAAAAAGCCAAAAGGCAAATTTTCCGCCCCAAAAGAGCCCTACAGGCTCTACAGGCCTTGTTACTTGGTTTGGGCTACATCAGCCCACATGGCATCAGTCCCTGTACCCTTGCAACCAGCCTATTCTGGTCCATTCTGGTGTTTCCACTGTTACAGGGCTGAATCAGACCCTTTTCTGTTCAATCACTGGCTGGTTTTCCGTTACAACCAGCCCAGTTACTCTTATTTCCTTACTTACGGGCTGGTTGCCTCATGCCCCCAGCCCCTGGCCCCACATATGGGCCAGGTGGGACCCAGGACTCACCTGGTTCCAGTCTCGGACTCACATGGGGGAGGCGGGGGGTGACCAGCGGACATGCTTGCCCCCCCTATTTCTCTCAGATCCCTGGAGGGGGCGGTCAATTCCCCCTTCCAGGGGCCCTGGGGGTTGATACTGTTGAATTGCTGAAATAAGATGGATAATTTAAGAACAAAGAGGGATCTGACTACTGGTTTAGACTTGACATTTGAAAAAGACTAGGTTGGAGATGATTGATGAAATGAAGAAAAGAAAGTTGAGGAAAAGATGGAAAGGTTCTTTTGGAAGAAGAAGACCTGAAAGAATAGGTTTGAGAGCGCAGACACAACAATGATGAGTGACAGTCTTACCAGTCAAGTTATTTATGAGCTAGATATGGAAGAGTCAACATTCAGTTTGACGGATAAGATGTTTGTGAGAAGGATGAGAAACTGAAAGAAGAGAAAAGAAAAGATAAGAGAAAGAAAAGAGTAGAAGAGCAGAAGTTGAATTTTGGAGTTGTTGCGGTGAGATTGATCTGAGTTGGTGGGTGATGTGGTTTGATGATGAATTGGTTGATTGTTCTGTTGAAGGAGGTTGATTGGATGGTAGTTTTCTTCTGGGACGGTGCGTCCTCTTCTCACTTGTCAAGGTAGACTTGGGAAATAGAAGGAAGATGATGACAGAGAAGTGAAATTTAGAGAAAAAGTGTGACAGTCAAACGGAGAGCAGATGAGGGTGCGGAATGAGGTGAATTATTTGACACCCCCGTGACTGGTAAGATTGAACAATTAGAAGAAGTGAAGCAAGGATTGATTAATTGAAGAAGTAGGGAAAGAGAGGGAAGAGGTAGAGCCTTTGTGAGTCTGTCGGCTTTCATTTCAGGAGCTGGTATCAATTTGATGGAAAGATTTCCTAGTTTGAGTTCTTAACAAATTGCTTTTGTTTTGATGTCAATGTGACAAGTTTTAGAGTTGCATCCAAAATTTTTTAATTTTTCATCAAGAACTTTATTATCAATGAAGTGGTGACTTGGTTCTATTTCTTTCTTCCAGAGTTTGGCCACAAGCCCTCTCATCCATATGGCTACAAGAAATGAATTGACTAGCAGATTGAGTTTGGCTTCTGTTGTTGAATGTGTGATTTTCCGCTGTCTGTAGCTGCTCCAAGAGATGAGTGAATTAAAAAGAAGAGAAAGATGTCCCAATTGGGAGCGTCTGGGTTCTGTATCATTGCTCCAGGTTGCGTTGCTGTAACATTGAATCTGAGTGTTGGAATTATGTATTTGCAGCGTGATTTTCAAATCTTTTGTAGCCTTGAGATATCTCCAGCATCGTTTTACCTCTCTCCAATGGCAAATCCCAGGCTTCTCACAGAATCTTTCAAGGCTAGAAACTGAAAAACTGAGATCCGGTAGGGTAAGGCAAGCAATGTAGTTGATTAAAAATACGGCCAATCTGTAATTGATATTCAGGGCCTTAAATTCTTCATGTTCTTCATCGGAGGCTAGAGTCAAATTGACATTGGAAGTCAATGGAACAGACAACGGCTTGCAATCTATCATTTTCAATTCTTCCAAACCATGTTTGATGTGTTTAGGTTGTGAGAGTAAAATCTTGTTATCAATTCATTGTTATTTCATTCCAAGAATAGTGTTTGGATCATGGTGGCTTGAGTTAGGAAATTGTTTGAAGAATTTGTCCTGAAAGTTGTCACCGAGTCCAACCAGGATAAGATCATCAACATGAAAGAAGAGAACGAAATTGGAGCTAGAATGGATGTATAGAAAGGGATCAGATATGGATTTGTGGAATACTTGTTTGCGGATCCAAGAAGTGAGGGTGTTAAACCAATTTGCAGGAGCTTGCTTTAGACCGTAAAGAGATTTTCAAAGAATAAGAAACTCTGATTTTATTTTTGATCCTTTAGCTTTTCTGATGATTACTTTATCAGTTAAGGGTGCGTGGATAAAAGAACTCTTAACGTCGAATTGATTAATAGGGAGAGAATGGAATAGACCAAACAAGAGAGCAATTTGTAGAGAGGCGGCTTTTCCGGTGGTAGAAAACGTATCTTGATAATCCAATCCATAAATTTGATTGAATCCTTGAACACACAATCAACTTTTGTAGACAAGAGGATCTCCGTGGTAATTATCCTTCAAACGGTATACCCAAGTAGTATTGAGGGGATTTTCCGGTTCTGGACCATCATAATCCTCCCACACTTCCAAAGATTTGATAACGTTGAGTTCAATATCCATGGAGTTGTCCCAATTGAGAGAGTCTGAGAATCTTTTTGCCTGTTTTTAGGATTTGGGAACGTAATAGTGATGATATCCATATCCTTGGGGTGGATTCAAAGTTGATCTGTTACAAAAATTATACCCAGGTACAAGTTGTTGCGCAAGTTCTTCAGAAATGTCTGATTCTGAATTAGCTGACGGAGTGTCAGGAAGATTAGAAGTAGGAGTGAATGAAGATTGTTGGTCTTCAGTAGGTGAATTTTTGGAGTCATCATTGACTGAAGGAGTGATGGAAGAGTGTTTGCTGGAGAGAATAGGCAAATTGTAATAAATTTTGAGAAAGTGTATGTCTTTGGTGGGATTTGAAGTAGAGCAATACTGGCCAAGGATTGTCATTTTTGAGAATTTTAATGTTTTTGGAAGAGATAATATAATTGTCAGGTTTTAAAATACGATAAGAAAGAAAATTGGGTTGTAACCCACAAGGGTACCAGGGAGTCCTTGATCTTTGAGCTTTTTGCCGCGACTGACTTTGTAATCAAGATATACTACCTTGGACCCTATTGGGTGAAAGTAATTGATATGGAGTGATTTCCCAGTAAATATCTGGTATGGAGAAGGGAAGTTGGGAGATTTGGGAATTTGGTTTAAGGCAAGATAAGCTGACTTAGCAACTTCTTCCCAAAGATTCAGAGGAAGCTTTGAGCTTTGAAGAGTAGCACAAATGGATTCTGTAATGGTTCTGTTTGCTCTTTCAATTTTTCCGTTATGTTGGTGATGGTACAGTTCAGAGATGAGGTGCTGGATTGAGTTGGTCTTGAAGAAATCCTTAAGTTTGGATGAGGCAAATTCACCACCGCCATCAGTGCAAATTGATGCAGGGTATCTGTTTCATTTTTTTTTTTCGTGATTGAGAATAGTAATGATTTGTTGACATGCATCAGATTTATAATGAAGAGGGATGGCTGAGATATAACACGAATCATTGTCTATAACCAACAGTATGTAGTTCATATTTTTTCTTGCAGATGGAGAAATGGGACCAATCAAATCCAGATGGAGTTGTTTGAAAGGTTTTGAAGAAGGGTTTGAAGAGTTTTTGAAGGAGGATTTGGTGATTTTGGAGAACACGCAGTCCTCACATTGGAAATTTGAAAGCGTGTTGGCTTTGATGGAAGGCGTAAGGTTTTTTAGACAATATGGACTGGCATGTCCAAAAGATTGATGTAGATGTTTGACTTGATTGAGATTTGGTTCCTTGAGAAAAAGATGACAGAATCTGTTGTTGTTTCCTATGCGTGATGGAGGATTGAGGATAAAAAGATTTTCTTGGATGAATCCCGAGAAGGCTGGTTTCAAGTGGGACATAAGAGAAAATTGATTTTGGAATGAGGAGAGCAAGCATTTTTTTGACAAGATTAGTTCTCCAGGACTGATCAGATTTACTACAAGGTTGGGAACAAATAGACAGTTGGTGAGTGTAACTACAGAATTTTTCCAGCTGAGTTTTACGGTTCCTTTTCCTTTGATAGAAAGTTTGGCATTTTCCTTTCCAGTGTTTATGAAGTCATTGCAAGCCCTTTCTTTGAGATAACTGAAGAAATCTGGTGATTTGAAAATATGAAAGGAAGCACCCAAGTTGAGGATAATTCTAATGAGTGGATTTATTTCTTGAATCCAAGTTGTAAGAAGAGTTACATAGTGAGAAACCTCCTTTGTTTTAGGGTTGGAATTGAACTGAGCTTGCCAATTTGCTTGGGATTCCTTCCACCAATTGGGCTCCAGATGTTTGTGAAGATGCCAAAATTTGTCGGCTGAGTGATCAGGAGATTGGGGATTATGGAATCCTCTCTTACATCTAAGTTCTTTGGGAACCGGCTTCTTGAAAGGCCAAGACAAAATAAGTGCTGTGTTGCTGATTTTTGTTTCCTTTGATTTGACCTTGGATTCATTGTCTAGTTGAACAAGATGATTAAGCACAAGGTCCACGGTAACTATCTTATCCAAGTGCATGATCTGTTGACAGAGAGAATGTAGTGAATGTGGAAATTTAAAGAGAACAAGATAGGAGAGGATGTTGTATGGAAGATCAATTCCCACGTCTACCATTTTCTTCAAGGAGATCTTGGTTTCTGTGATGAAAAGATTGATGGATTTGGGTTTGAATTGTTGGTAAAGAAATTCATTAAAGATCCAAGCTTGATTTGCGGTTTGGGAGGAGGCAAAACGTTCTTTGATAGTTTTCCAGAGAAGCCTAGCCAAGGAGATGTTTGCCAAGTTGACCACATTGTTGTGAGTGACAGAATCAATGCGTGAAAGGAGAATTACTTGGGTTTCCATTTCCTTGTTAGAATTGAGATTGTTGGAATCATCCTCTAGGGCTTCCTTGACTCCTTTAAGTTCTAGAAACATCGTCATCTTGTCCTTCCATATAGAATAATTTTCATCCAATAGAATAGGTACGGCTTCAAGCGCGGCTTTGAGAATGATTTGTTGGAAACCATTGTTGCTAGATCCCTCCATGGCTGAATTTTATTAGATTAGTCAGACGGATGTTTGGCTTTTAAACGTGTTGAGTTGCTGAAATAAGATGGATAATTAAAGAACAAAGAGGGATCTGACTACTGGTTTAGACTTGATTTTTGACAATGACTAGGTTGGAGATGATTGATGACATGAAGAAAAGAAAGTTGAGGAAAAGGTGGAAAGGTTCTTTTGGAAGAAGAAGACATGAAAGATTAGGTTTGAGAGCGCAGACACAACAATGATGAGTGACAGTCTTACCAGTCAAGTTATTTATGAGCTAGATATGGAAGAGTCAACATTTGGTTTGACGGATAAGATGTTTGTGAGAAGGATGAGAAACGGAAAGAAGAGAAAAGAAAAGATAAGAGAAAGAAAAGAGTAGAAGAGAAGAAGTTGAATTTTGGATTTGTTGCGGTGAGATTGATCTGAGTTGGTGGGCGATGTGGTTTGATGATGAATTGGTTGATTGTTCTGTTGAAGGAGGGTGATTGGATGGTAGTTTTCTTCTGGGATGGTGCTTCCTCTTCTCACTTGTCAAGGTAGACTTGGAAAATAGAAGGAAGATGATGACAGAGAAGTGAAATGTAGAGAAAAAGTGTGACAGTCAAACGGAGAGCGGATGAGGGCACGGAATGAGGTGAATTATTTGACAGATACCCCCAGGGCGTTGTCAATGGAAGTGGGCTGGGGGGTGGTCAACTCACCTCAGCCCCGTTGCTCCTCCCCCTTTGTAAAGGGGGGGGGGGAGAGCACCCCTGGTCTCTGCTTTGCTTCAATGGTGGAGGGGTGATCAGATTCCCCCCACCGCCAGTTTGTCTCCTTGTGGCCGGCCTCATCATCCTTTTTGCAAGGGGGTGATGAAATCCCCCCAGCCCTGACTGACCGCCTTGTTGCGGTCGGTCGCTGGCTTGTTCAACCCAGCCAGCCACCCTCTCCCCCTTGCAATGAAAACAGAGGGGAGGGGGAGGGAGCCGGGGAAGCTGGCCCTCGCTCCTGCGGTGGTGGCTGCCGTTGTGGTGTCAATATATAGCCTTGGATTGGGAACTGCGTCGCGGCCTGCGCGCTCAGCATCTGGTAGGTCGGGCTCAGCAGTTGGGGTGCGCGCGTTCTCAGCAGTGGCCACTGCGGGCTCAGCAGAAGGCGCAGCAGGGCAAAGCACGCAGCTGCGGGCCGGGTCTGACTAGGGGAGGCGGGCCGCGACCCGCTTGGGTGTCCAACCCAGTGATGGAGCTGGGCCGATCAGGTTCTCGGGCGGTTAGTTAGGGAAGGAAAGGGCGGAGCAATCGCGGGGCTATACCCGTGGACGGCCGCGCGCAAGCGCGGGCCGGCTACGGGACTAGGAAATTCACGACGGCGCGTCGGGCGGATATGGGCAATCGCGGTGAACTTCGAGAAGCGCGCAGCAGAGGGCCGCGCCGCGGGGGACGAACCGGATGCGTGTAATGGCAGGCAAGCAAGCGGAATAGGATATGGACAGGGTACAGGTTAGGATATGGGATAGGGTTTTTGGGCCTAGGGTTTCCTTCTTCATTTTTGTCGGGTTGTTCATGTGCTTGTACTTAGGTTAGGGTTGAGGGGGAGGGCTCAAATACCTTTCCCCTCAACTCCGGGTTGTAGGGGGGGGATCTTCCCATTGTATCATCAGGAGGCGGGGAGCGGACTTAGGAAAACAGAATCCCTCCTCTCTTCTCTCCTTTTCTCCTCTTCAGGCTCTTAAAAACTTCTCTTTACGCTTGGTATCTAATCCTTACAGACGCTTCGACCCAAGAACTCCTGAACCTGCGGCAACTTTGTGAGGGATAACCTCGAAAGTTTCCACACCGTTCGCGACCAGCTGGGCTTGCACAGCTTCAAAGGACAGGATCCATTGGCCACCGCAACAGCCCCACGGGGGCCATTGGACCCAGGGTGAGCCAAAATGAGGGATAAAAGCAGCACTAGGCGGGCCGGGGCACGGGCTGCGACACGGGAGGGGCCCCAATGGGCCGCCCCAAGCCCAAAACCTGAGACAAATACACTTTGGCCTGCCAGCCCGTCTGGCCAAGTATGTCCAAAATAAACATTGGGCCCAATTATGCCCATAAAGGCCCATCTGGCTGTATTTGCCCTTATCCCCCACCGGGCCCATTAGGGCCCATGTACCAATGAGCCTGTTTCACGCGTTTTGAGGCCAGTTTCCCCAAATCAGTGACATCCACACAGGCCTGTATGGTCTGTGTGAGTGTCCAATGGGCCGGAGAGGCCCATATGTGCATCCCATTTGGATTAAACTTATATGTAGCACACACCTAATTGCATACGTATTTTAACAAGGAGAAGTTGGATTTGCTTGACTCAGCATTTGTTTGACTGAAGAGATACATCCCCAGAGATTTGAAGAGGGGAAAGTTGTAGAGAGGATCTTTGGGGAACTGGAAATTTTTTGTTTCAACAACAGCACCAGATGAGTTGAGAATAAGATAGGAGTGGAAAATAGGATTGAACCCAACTAAGACCCCTTACAGTCCTTTCTCATCAAATTTTCTCCCTTTTTGTAGAAAATTTGCAAGGTAAAAAACAGGGGATCCTACAGTTTTCAAATAGTTAGCGGGTAGCTTCTTGTTGAATGCAAGTTCCCAAGGGGATCAATCATTACCTTCCCTAGGGACTTGGTTGAGCATGAAACAACAACTTCTTAACACAATGTGCCAGTAGCTCTTTTTCAGTCTAGAGGAAGAGAAAGTTGCATGTGATGACTCTATGATAGTTTTGTTGGCTTGTTCAGCTTGGCCTTTGTGTTCAGAGTGGTAGGTTTTGGACGTCAAGAGCTTGATATGCTTGGTCTTGGAAAAGTCCTTCAAGGTACTGTTTGTGAATTCTGTCCCCTTATCAAAGAAGATTTTTGTTGGATAGTAGTTCAGTGGTTTACGTTCAGTCTTGAGGATGTTGATGATAATTTTTGGGGTTTCTTCTTTGGACATAAGAGGGAAAGCCAAGAGATATCCTGTGCAGTTGTCCAAAAGGGTTATAATATATTGGTGGCCAGCCTTTGATTGCAGAGTGATTGGTCCTATCAAATCTAGATGGATTCTCTCAAGGGGCTTGGATGAGGGTGTTGAGGTAGCTGAGAATGGAGCCCTTGTGATTTTGCTTCTCACGCAGCCATCACACCAGAATTTGCTTAGTTTGTCTTTAGAGTATTGATCCTTGAGGATAGTTTTGAGGGTAGAGATTGAAGCATGTCCATACATCTTATGAAGGTTGGAAAGCAATTGAGTTTTGATCAACAGAGTTGGTGAGGATTGATTTGAGTGATTTACTGATTGGTTGTTTCCAGAAATTTTGGGCTTCTCAATAACAAATAAACTATCTTGGATCAGAACTTTAAGAACTGTCTGTCCATCTTGAGTGATACAGAATCAATCTTGTTCTTGTGAGAGGTTACACACTTTCTTTGCCAGGAGACCGGGGCTGATCAGGTTGACTAAAATTTCCGGAACATACATACATTCTTTGAGCGTGATGATAGAGTCCTTCCACTACAGTCAAACAGTGCCTGTTCCCCATATCTTGAGATTGGCTTCTTATTTGCCTGTTTTGATCTTTTCCCACTAATCCTGAAAGTTAATTGAGGTGAAGTATTTCAAGTTGTTGAATATATGGATATTGGTGCCAGAATATAGGAGAAGGTTGGGTGTGTTGTCAGCATTGATCCAGAGAGTGAGTAGCGCGTGGTAGTTGATGGTGGGGGTCTTCTTGATTTGGCTCTTCCATTTGTTTTGTTGTTCTATCCACCATGCCGGAGCAATTTGAGGATGAAGATGAAAACAGGAGGATTTGGGATGGAGCGCATTTGGGTTGTGGAAGCCTTCTTTGCACCAAATGGGAGTCTTTCTGTCTTCCTTGTCTGTCTTGCTCTTAGTAGTAACTAGAGTGACATCAGGAGTGTACTTGCCTGTTTTAAGTTGAGCCTTGCGCTTGTTGTTATAGTGGGTTAGATGATTGAATACCACCTCTAATGTCACCAAATTTTCTCTGTGCATGATTTTTTGTTTCAGGTTCTCTAGGGTAGGTGGAAATTTGAAAAGTATAAGATACGCCAATATATCCTTAGGTAGTTCTATTCCAATGTTGGCCATGCAAGTGAGAGCTTTTCAAATGTCTTTTATGAATCCCTCAATGGTGTGTTTTTTGAATGGGGCGTGGAGAAATTCATTGAAGATGAAAGCTCTTTTGGCAGTTTCAGATGAGGCAAATCTGCAAGTAATCTTGCCCCAGAGTAGCTTGGATGACGTTATGTTTGCGGCATTGACAACGTTGGCATGGGTTGTGCTGTTGAGTTTATATAGTATTATTGCTCTGATTTCTTGGTCTTGCTTTACAGGTAGTTGGCCTAAGTTTCTATTTATGGTGTCCTTGATATCTTGAGATTGAACAGCAGCATCATCTTGTCTTGCCAGATAGAGTAGTTGTTGTCATTGAGAGGGGGAATAGCATCAACAGAGGCCTTGAGCGCAACCTGATAGAAGTAGTTGTTTGCTCCAGCTGGTTTGTTCATTTTTGGTAGCGTAGAGTTGTCCTTCAGCTTTAAAACATGATGAGATTGAAATGAGATTTCTTGGAACTGAAAACCAGAAGACTACCAAAGAGAGTTAGAAAGTTGGACAACCAGAAACACAATGAGAGAGACGGAGAAAGATAAGAAGAAAAACAGCTTAGACTTTATTTAGAGAGTAGATGAGAACTCTGGTAGCACAAAAGTAGTAGAGGCAAGAAGACGTAGGTGGATGGCTGCAAGCGGTGGAGCTAAGTTGTCAGAGGCTTTGAGCTAGAGTGATCTTGAGGATCAGGTTCTTACCAGGAATGAACTTGTAGATTGTGAGAATTGATCAGGTGATGGCTTTGATTAGATCAAACCAGTTTGTGGTGAAACCAAGTTGATGTTAGTAGTGGTTTGAAAGAGAAAGTTTGGGGAAAGGTTTGAGTAGTTAAGACAAGATGTGGAAAAAAGAAGCAGATGCAAAGAAAGAAGTAGAAGGAAAAAGATCACAAGAAAAAAGTGTTAAAATACGTATGCACTTACGCGTGTGCTACGTTGGGTGTAATCCAAATGGGATGCACATATGGGCCCCTGCGGCCCATTGGACACACACACAGACCATACGGGCCATATGGATGTCACAGCTTTGGGGAAACTGGCCTCAAAACGCGTTAAATAGGCCCATTGGTACGGGGTCCCTAAAGGGCCCAGTGGGGGATATGGGCAAATATAGCCAGATGGGATTTTATGGGCATAATTGGGCCCAAGGTTTATTTTGGACATACTTGGCCAGACGGGCTGGCCCACCAGAGTAGTCAATTCTCAAATTTTGGGCTCGGGGCGGCCGCCTGTGTTGCAGCCCAATTGGGGCTGCTGCCCTTGTCGCGGCCGGCTGGGGGCCGCTTGTGTTTTCTTGGTACGGCCCATGCGGGGATGTCCCGCGGCCGAGGGATCCCGCACAGTGCAACACCGCGCGGGCCCGGCGACCAGCGCCGCGGGAGCAGGGGCCGGCGGCCCTGGCTCCCTCCCCTCCCCTTGCTTACCTGCACAAGGGGGATGGGGGCGGGCTGGCTGGGTTGAACCAGCCAGCAACCGGCCGCAATGATGCGGTCGGTCACGGCAGGGGGGACTTGATCACCCTCCTGCCCAGGGAGACAATGGATCCGGCTGCAAGGAAAGAAACCAGACAGTAGGGGGGGGGGGGGGGGTTTGACCACCCTCCCACCAGCAAAGAGTGTTGCAAGGGAGAAAACCTAAGGGGCGCTCTCACCCCCCCTTTACCAAGGGGGAGGAGCAATGGGCTGAGGGGACCTGACCACCCCCCAGCCCAATGACTTCTTTGACAATGAATCCCTGGGGGTATTGACCTCCAGGGCCCCTGGTGAGGGGATTTGACCGCCCCCACCAGGGATTTGAGAGAAAGAGGGGGGGGGGGCGGCATGTCCGCCGGTTACACCCCCCCCTAGTGAGGTTGAAAACAGACCCAGCTGAGGCCTGGGTCCCACCTGGCCCATTTGAGGGGCCAGGGGCTGGCTGCATGAGGCAACCAGCCCGTAAGTATGGTAATGAGGTCATCAGGGCTGGTTGTAACAGACAACCAGCCAGGGGATTAAACAGCAAAGGGGCTGGTTCATCCCTGTGACGGTGGAAACACAAGAATGGACCGGAATAGGCTGGTCGTAAGGGTTGAGGGACTGACGCCATGCGGGCTGATGTAGTCCAAACCAAGTAACAAGGTATATAGAGCCTGTAGAGCTCTTTTGGGGCGGAAAATTTGCCTTTTTGCTTGTTGTATCATGGGCTCACAAGAGGCAAATCTTTTGTACTTAAGAAGCTCTTCTCCCTGCTTTTTTCCATCATTCATTCATCATCCAATTGAATTCATTGGACCTATTGCCCCATTGTGAGAGCCCCATTAGCAACTATTAACACCCAGTGTCCAGAATTTCTTTTGCTTTAAGCACTGCTCATTTGCCTAAGTTAATTGCTGGCCATAATTATAACAAATTATCAGTACCAACATCATTATTACTTCCAAGCCATCTAGAACCTTGTACCTTACTCTGGAGAACCTCAAAGACATCAAGTTTTCCAAGAAGATGTCCTATATCCCTGATTTTAGCTCCACCAAGATAGTTCTGAACAGTTGGAATTATAATTCTTGGGCTGTCCTTATGGATAGTGAGCTTGATAACATCTGTAGTGGGGAGATAATGGATGCAGACAACACTTTGATCAATTCAGAAGTGGAGAAAAAGTATTTTCATTGCATCCTCAGGCATCTTGATGAGAATCATGTGACATGGGTTGCCAATGCTCTTAGGGAAGATGAGAGGAGGGGGCAGCATCCTTTGGAAGTTGCTTAAGTCCAAGTATGCTGGTGATTCTGTTCACCAGAAGAGTATAGCTTTCAATAAACTGTTTAAGTTACAATATTCAAATTTTAAAAAATTTTTTGCAGAGGCTAGGTCTACCATAGCCAAGTTTAAGTCATCAGGAATTAACATGGATCCTGAGTTTTTGTCACCCTTAATCCTTCAGAAGCTACCAAAGGAGTTTGATTCTTTAGTCAAAATTATTTCTCAATTGGATCCTCTTCCTGGTGAGGAGGATGTGCTGAAAATGATTGAAAAGGATGATCTTCAGTTCAAGATGAGGGGGGTTCTTGAAGAGCCCTTGTTGGAAAGACTGGGAAATCTTGCAAGAAGGCAAAAAAGGATTTTTCCAAGGTCTTACGTTACAATTGTCAGAATAAGGGTCACTATGCTAAGGATTGCAAGGAGGCCAAGAAAAGGAAGAAGTCCAAAGAGAATGACAAGGAGGTCAATCTCACAACCAAAATTTTGCAATGGTGGTTTTGGATGCTCCAATTGAAGAGGTTGTTGGAGAAGAAGCTCCCAATAAGAAGGCCAAAATCAATGAGAATCAAGAAATGGACGTGATTGATTATGAAGTGAGTATTCTTAACCTCAAAGATGAGAACTTATCAGTGACTGATAAAGCTGCTTTCCTATTAGGAGGATTGATGGAGGCCGTTCTTGTTTTGATCAATTCTGGTTGTACAGATCAAATTTTCTTGAAACCAAATTTATTTTCAAATCTTAGTGATTATGATGGAGTTGTAAATATTGGTCAGAAAGGCAGAACAATTCAGATTAAAGGAATTGGAGGAGTTATTCTTGAAAATCACTTGGGTTTCAAAATTTCTTTTGATAAAGTGTTCTATGTATCAGAGTTGCCTTATAACCTTGTGTCTCTTTGAGTGTTATGGAAAAAAGGTTTCTGGATTTGTTATCTTAAAGAAGATAGGTTTTTTATTGATATGAATGGGAGAGATGTTCTTAGTGGAAAAGTTCAGAATAAGCTTCTGTGTGCAAGCTTGTTCAAATTCTCAACTCTGAGCACTGTTTCTCACAATAGAACTGGCCATAAGGTAAAGGACAGCAACTGTGAGAGTTGTACCTTGGGGGCTAAGACTAGAAATGTGTTCTCTAAGAGTAGAGATTGCACTGATGTTCCTAGAAAGAATTTTCCATTGATTTGGCAGGGCCACTCACACCAGAGTACCTTGGTGGGGCTAGATAATTCATCAATTTAGTTGATACTGCAAATAATTATGTTTGGGTTAAACCAATTCAATCTAAGTATCAGACCAGAGAGGAGGTTTCTGTAATCTTCAAAGTCTGGAAAGAGAATTGTCTGATGAAGGAGATCAAGAGGGTTATTAACAATGGAGGGGGTGAATTTTTGTGTAAGAGTTTGAGAGGCTATTGAAAGATTATGGTATCATTCATATAGTCACTACTGCAAGTAATCCAAAAAATAATGGAATAGTTGAGAGAATGAATAGGAATTTACTGGAAAAAGTGAGAAATATTATGTCTCAATCTGGTCTAGCAAATTTCTTATGGGCTGAGTTGATGTGCACAGTCTGTCTGTTGCATAACATTGTAAGTGTTAATGAGAAGAGTCCTCATTATCAGTTTTGGAAGTTGTACCCCAAAACATCACACCTAAGATCAATTGGTTGCTTGGTGTATTATAGTGTCCACCATAATGAAATGGTCGGAAAATTAGACCCTAGAGCCAGAACAGGGGCACTTGTAGGCTATGATTTAATAAGTAAATTTTATAGGATCTATTGTCCAGGGACAAGAGAGGTTATCCATAGCAGGGATGTAAAATTTGATGAAAGTACCTTTACACTCAAAAGGAGTGAAGATGTTGTTGTGAATAAGCCACAACAAGGAATAGAATTAGCACCTATTTCACCAGCAAAAGCCGTGGAAAATGAGGTTCCGGAAGATGAAGAGTTGGTAGACGTTCCACCAGAGGGTTTAGTACCCGCTTCACAGGAGTCCGTTAATTTGGAACCTGATGAGCCTCCACCTCCAGTTAGAAGGAGTGGCAGGGTTAGAGTACCGGTTGACAAGTACGGGGAATGGAAGTCCCATTATTTTGCCGCAGGATATGAGGAAGATAAATTTCAGGAACAGTGTATGATCAATGAAGTCCTGGAGTTGAGTTCAGAAATGGGTAACAGGGTTAACCCAAATAGCTTTGGCCAAGCTATGAATTCTGATGAGACAGCCAACTGGAAGAGTGCTATTTTTGAGGAATTTGATTCTCTAGAGAATAATAGTGTCTTTGAAGTGGTTAAGCAGGATTCTTTTCCAAAAGGAAAGACCATTGTGCGGTCTAGATTGGTGTTAAACAAGAAGTTTGACACAAATGGAGTTTTGAAAAGGTACAAGGCTAGATGTTTTGCACAGGGCTTCAAGCAGAGGGAGGGTATTGATTACCAAGAAACTTTCTCACCAAATGGAAGGCTTTCCACCTTCAGGTAAATCATTGCTCTGGCAGTGGAGTTGGGTGAAGAAATCAGACAAGCTGATTTTCTAACGGCATACTTGCATGGAAAACATGGGGAGGAGGAGACTGTTTAAATGTTGATTCCCAATGGGTTTTGTGAATGGTTAGTAAAGACTTAACCAGAAACCATGAAGAAAATCTGTGTTGGAAGTTTTCTTTCAGCAGAAAAAGGGGAATATTTCCTCAAGCTGTGTAGATCCCTGTATGGATTGAAGCAAGCAGCTAGGTCGTGGTATAATACCATGAGTGAGAAACTGATAAAGATTGATTTTAAGAAGTCAGAGGCCAATCCTTGTCTCTTTGTGAGAAAGGATGCAGTTTTGCTTTTATGGGTTGATAACATTATCATTATTGGTAATGGTAAAGAGAGAGTCATGGAGAAACTCAAAAAGTAATTTAAGATAAAAGATCTTGGTCTGGCGCAACAGGTGCTAGGAATTAAAGTCAGTAAGAGCAAGAATGGTATTAAGTTAGACCAGAGCCATTACGTGGCAGCTCTTCTTAAGCATTATGGCTTAGAGGACGCAAAGGAGTTTGGTACTCCCATGCAGTCAAACATTTGTTGCAAGAAGTCTACAGATGAGGAGTATCTGAAGTTTTTTCAATATGGGAACAACTACAGGTCAGCTGTTGGATTGCTTAATTATTTATGGCAGTGTACAAGGCCCAATATTGCGGTTGCAATGGGTGTCTTGTTGCAACACTTAGAGAAGCCAAGCATGAGGCATTTGTCAGCCTTTAAGAGAGTTATGAGGTATCTTAAAGGAACAAAAAGTCTGGTACTGTTGTTTTAAAAGTCAGCAAACTTTGATTTGGTTGGTTATTCCAATGCAAGTTGGGCAAATGGTAACACTAGGGATTCAACAGGTGGTTTTTTATCCTTTTTGGGTAAGAATCTGGTGTCATGGATGTCCAAGAAGGTGTTGGCAATAAGTCTTTCATCAACAGAGCTGAGTATAGAGCTTACTTAGCAGCTTCACAGGAAGCAAAATGGTTGAGAAAATTCTTAGAGGATACACATAAACCACAAGGGTTTGCGTTTTTGTATTCAAATAACCAGAGTGCAACTGTGTTGGTGCAAAACCAAGTTTTACATTCAAGAAAAAAACATATTTATTTTCACTATAAATATATTTGAAATGCAGTTAACTGCAATGAGATTGTGTTGAGGTACATTCCCCCTGGAGAAATGATTGCGGATATCTTGACTAAGGCATTAGATAGAAACAAGCATCAAGGCTTTGTAACTAATATGCAGATGTCACCCCTTTTGGATTAAGGGGGTGTATTAAAATAGGTATGCACTTAGGCGTGTGCTAAGTATGATTTTAATCCAAATGGGATGCACATATGGGCCCCTGCGGCCCATTGGACACACACACAGACCATACGAGCCCATTTGGATGTCACAGATTTGGGGAAACTGGCCTCAAAACGCGTTAAATAGGCCCATTGGTTCACGGACCCTAACGGGCCCGGTGGGGTATATGGGCAAATACAGCCAGATGGCTTGTATGGGCATAATTGGGCCCAATGTTTTTTGGACATACTTGGCCAGATGGGCCGGCCCGCCAAAGTACTAAATTCTCAAATTTTGGGCTTGGGGCAGCCTGTTGGGGCCGCTGCCCATGTTGCAGCCCACTCGGGGCTGCTGCCTGTGTTGCGGCCTGCTTGAGGCTGCTTGTGTTCCTTGGTAAGGCCCACGTGGTGCTGTTGCCCGAACCCAGCTGGTCGCCCCCGGCAACCAGCTCTGCGGGAGCAGGGGGTGGCGGCCCCGTCTCCCTCCCCTCCCCTTGCTTGCCATCACAAGGGGGATGGGGGCCGGCTGGCTGGGTTGAACCATCCAGCGACCGGCCGCAATGACGCGGTCTGTCAGGGCAGGGGGGACTTGATCACCCTCCTGCCCAGGGAGACAATGAATTGGGCCACAAGGAAAGTGAACAGACGGTGGGGGGGGGGGTGTTTGACCACCCTCCCACCAGCAAAGAGTGTTGCAAGGGAGCAAAAACCAAAGGGGCCGTCTCCCCCCCCCTTTACCAAGGGGGAGGAGCGACGGGCTGAGGGGACCTGACCACCCCCCAGCCCAATGACCTCTTTGACAACAACTCCCTGGGGGTATTGACCCCCAGGGCCCCTGGTGAGGGGATTTGACCGCCCTCAACAGGGATTTGAGAGAAAGAGGGGGGGGGGGCGGCATGTCTGCCGGTTACACCCCCCCTAGTGAGGTTGAAACCGGACCCAGGAGAGTCCTGGGTCCCACCTGGCCCATTTGAGCGGCCAGGGGCTGGCTGCATGAGGCAACCAGCCCATAAGTATGGTAATGAGGTCATCAGGGCTGGTTGTAACAGACAACCAGCCAGGGGATTGAACAGAAAAGGGGCTGGTTCAGCCCTGTAACGGTGGAAACACAAGAATGAACGAGAATAGGCTGGTTTTAAGGGTTCAGGGACTGACGCCATGCGGGCTGATGTAGTCCAAACCAAGTAAAAAGGTATGTAGAGCCTGTAGAGCTTTTTTGGGGCGGAAAAATGGCCTTTTTGCTTGTTGTATCATGGGCTCACAAGAGGCCAATCTTTTGTACTTAAGGAGCTCTTCTCCCTGCTGTTTTCCATCATTCATTCATCATCCAATTGAATTCATTGGACGTATTGCCCCATTGTGAGAGCTTTATAAGCAACTATTTAAACCCAGTGTCCAGCATTTCTTTTGCTTTAAGCACTGCTCATTTGCCTAAGCTAATTGCTGGCCATAATTTTAACAAAGAGAAGGAGACCAAAAAGAGATAAGGAAAGAAGAGTCTGAAGCTTGCCACCCGGAGAGGAGGAGCCTGGACCACCTTTAGGGACAAGGCCCAGACCAGCTGAGGAGAGCGGGTTCCCCAGGTGGCACAAGACAGATCATTGGGGACTTGTCCCAGTTCACACAAACATAGTTGTAGACAGAAGGAGAGAAGAGATGGAAAAAAATTAAATGAAAGAAAAGGAAAGGAAACTTGAGAAATTAATTCATAATACTTAACAGCATCCACCAATGGATTGGATGGGAAAGGGACCTACAACATCTGAGTGTATTACTTCAAGTGTTCTAGTGAAAGTTTTGAAGTGCTCAGGGAAAGGTGTAGTGTTCATCTTACAGCTGCAACAGACTTTGCATTGAGAGTTTGAAGGGTTTTTAGGGAAGAGGTGCTTGAGTACCTTGTCACTCGGATGCCCCAATCTTAAATGTCAGGTATTGTTGATAGGTTGTCTCAGTAGGATTGACCCCTGAGTCAACTGTTCCTTGAATCTGATGCCAAAGGGCTCCACTAGATGATTGACCGCTGAGCCTAGGAGGGAGAAACCGTCCAAGGTGATTTCATAGCCTGAGTAACCCATGCGGTTTAAGGTTGTGGCCTTGTTGGTGAGTTTTGACAAAGAGATAAGGCATCTGTTTAGATTGGGTACAAGCAGTAAATCTTCAAGTTTGTTGCTTTCTCCCAGGTGATTGGAGAGTGTGGAATTGCCTATTGCTGTAGCCAGTAGAGTGGAGCCTTTACTGCTGGTGCCAATTAGCACTGAATTAGGTCTTTATCCAAACAGATACGCCGGGTTGTTGACTATGTGGTGGGTACAACCCAAGTCCAGGACTGGTAGAAGGGATTTGAGCGGAAGTGGGAGGTGCAGGTAGAGCTGGGGGTTGAGAAAAGCCTGGGGTTGGTTAGACAAACTATCTTTGGAGTTCTCCTGTTCCTTTTGGGCGGAATGTAGATGAGACTGTGATTGGGTTTTTTTTAGATGTTCAGGCCGCAAATCTTGGTGAAGTTGCCAGAAGCACTCCTCAGGATGATCCACAAGTGGGTTATACTTGACCTTGGAGTAGGGGTGTTTGGGTTTTCCTTTCCAATGAGAGGTAGTCTTGTGGAGGGAAACCATGGAGTTGGTGGAGGAGGATTGGTTGGGTGAGACCTTCATTCTGGAAGATTCCAAGTGGATTACTTATCTTAGTTTGTTCAGGAAAGCGTTTGGATTTTTGAGCATCTTTTCATTGAGGAGAATTGTGTCCAAAATTTGACAGAAAGGACTTGGGAGTTTGGCCAAAATGGTATAGCTGAGAATATCCTGCGGCACATTGAGTTTGACTACAGAGAGTTTGTTCATGAGCTTGCAACATTTATTGATTTAATGGTTGAGGTTGCCCTTTTTTTGATAACAAATTATCTCAGCCACTGGCCTCCTTGATTACTGGATGACTGGGTGGTGTACCTCTCATTGATGGCTTCCAGAATTACCTTGGGTTGGCTTTGTTGGAGTGATTAACAACAGAATTGAATGTGGTGTTGCCTAGGTGTTGGATAATTCTGTCTACAGATTTGTAGATTCTCTTCTTCTGGGAAGCATTGGGAGTCCAAGAGGAATCAAATTCATTAATGATTTCAAGCAGCCCTTTTCTTCACAAGTAGCTTTTTATTTGTGAAAGCCATGCTGGATAGTTTGATTCTGTGAGAAGAGGTATGTTCAGCTTTGAGTTTTCCTCCTGGTCTATCATGATGAGCCTTATTGGAAGCCATACTGAGACTGTAAATCTGATGAATTTAGACTTCAAGCAAAGATTCATTTCAGTGAAATGAGAAAGCTTAAAAAAGAAAACAACTTGAGAGATTAACTTCAAAAGAAGACTCAGCAAAACTATAGGAGATTCAGAAAGTGATTGAGTGTGACAGGCTTTATGGGCAGTATGGAGGCAGTGTAACAGGGAGCACGAAAGAATGAAACAGAAATTGATAAGAATATAAGAGCAGACAGGAAAGTGTTGCAATTAAAAAACTGTGGTGTGAAGAAGGAAATTTGGGTGCTTACTGGTCTCAGATTCCCAAGATGTTGGTGGTATAATTTAGAAATTGCACAAGGAAAAAATCTCAAGAACTGAGCTGAAAAGAAATCTATTTATGTTGTTCCCGCTTGAGAATTGAGTTCTGGAACTACCACAGTATTCTGTGGTGCTGGAACAGGTCTGGGCATGCTTCCATGCTAATGTCTATACTGGACTGACCAGAGCAAAAAGAGTAGAAAAAACATAAAGGAAGGAAGAAGCCAATGCCTCAACAAATTTAAATTCCTTTTTCAGATCCTTGAATCAAGTAAACAGCCTGCTTCCCAGTCTAAGTGATCTTGAATCTTTAGGTGTTCTGGAGGGGATGAGTTTTTCCCGGGTATAGGATTCAAGCTTGCTCTAGGAGAGATACATGAAAAACTGGATGTATAGCTTTCCATTGTTGATGTAATGATAATTTGAAAGGATAAGGATAGATGAAAAATTAAATCTTGAAAGGACAAAGCTTCTTTTTTGAAAGCTGGAAATGAGGCAGAGTTTTTCAAATGTTTCAGGCCTTTTTCCATAATGAATCTCGTACTTCAAAGGTTGGTTCTGAATTTGGAATTTTGTTGGCTTGCTCCTTGTATCACTTATTTGTAGCTTTGAAGTTTTTTCAAAGTTTATTTTGAAGGGATTTAATGAGAGTGAGTTAGTTGGTAGCTGGTTGGGAGGGTGCTATTTGAATATAATTGAAATTAGGATTCCTTCCATTAAGAGTTTGGAAATGAAACTGTTTAGTGGAGGAAGGAGTGGAATTGTTCTATGAAAATTTGGTCAATGCAAGCCACTCCAACCAATTTTCATGTTGTTAGCAGAAATAAATTGAAAGATACTGCTTGAGAATTTGTTTAAATTGCATGGCTTGAGCATGAAACTCTGGGTGGCAAGCCATAAATAAGGTGAAAGTGATCTTCAAGTGTTGGCACAAAGATGTCTAGAAACTAGATAGAAAAAAGTGTTAAGTTAAGGGGCTGAATAAAAGCTTTCATTAGAGACAAGGATCAAAAGAAGCAACAAAACAAAGAAGAATGAAGAGTTATGAACCTGAACAAAAGCCAAACAGCATAGACAGGGATAAAAAAGAAGAGAATAGGAACTGGTGGTTCAAGCAGCTTTCAGGTTCTTGAGTCTTGAAACATTTGATGTTTTGAGTTCAGGTAAGTTGACAAGTAGGGTTGGTGATTGGAAAAAGTGAGTTGACATTGAGTTGGTGGAATAAAAGGCGCCTTGAACGGAATTTTGAGTAGATGGAGGACCAGAAGAGAGTCCTGATCAATAGGATGCAATTCATCCACTTGGGCTATTTGAGTCTTTGAGGTTTATTTGAAATAGAGTCTTGACACCCCTGGGATCACAAGCCATGAGCACTTGATGGTGAGAAGATGAAAGGGAAAAAGAAACTGAAGGAGAGATGTGACAAATGAGAGAAAACCTGATAGACAAGGGACACACACAAAGTAACACAAAATTGGAAGAAAAAGCATAAGAAGCATAAGAGAAAAAAAAAGGATAAGGAAAGAAAATAATAAGGAAAAGAGATGGAAACCAGCATAAGGAAAAGAAATAACATCAACAGCCACCCATTTTTGCTATCTATTTTCATCAAAATCTGATCATTTTAAGACAATTCTCCTGATTTAGTTGTTCCACGGGCTTGGTTAAGAAGTCTGCAGAGTTTTCTGCCAAAGAGGTCTTGACAAGTAAAATTTTCCGAATTCAATTTCCTCACAAATGAAATGGTAGCACAGGTCCATGTGCTTGGTCCCAAATCCCAAATGATTAGCACGCTGAGATGCCAGTTTAATGCAGCCTTAATTGTCCTTGTAGACTGGAGTGGGATTTTTGAGAGGATTGCAAAACACCTCTCTGAAGAAGTGCTTGAGCCATTTTATTTCTTTGATGCCACAGAGATTGACTTGTATTCGGACTTGGTTGTTGACAGTGAAACAGAGGGTGGCTTGCAGGTCTTCCAGGACACCAGATTTCATCTCCACGTGACAAAAATCCCCAAGACTGACCTACAACTAGAAGGGCACGTATCCCAGTCCGAGTTGACATAAGCTGCCAAATCTTCAGAACAAAATCCTGCTTGGTAATTGATCCCTTGCTCAGAAGTGTGTTTGAGGTAATTCAAAACTCTAAGCCCTGCTTCTTAGTGATTTATACTTGGTGAGTTGAGAAACTGGGATAGATGGTTAGTGGCAGAAGTGATTTTAGGCCTGTATTTCACGCTGATGTAGAGGAGCTCTCCAATCAGCTTTCAATATTTGAGACCAGAGTTGAGGAACTGAGATTATTCTTCCAGAGAAGCCTGGGGAAGTAGTTGGTGAGGTTTGAGGGGGGTAGAATGTTGCTTGAACTATGGTAGGTCATATTGTGCCGCCAGAGAGGCAATGTAGGTACTTTGTGAGAGTTTTATCACATTATTGGTCACCTCAACGTTCAGGCCAAGTACCAGTGAAAATTTCCCCAAGTATTTGATGGCAAAACTTGATTGGATCAGGTTCACAAATTCTTGAGGATTTTTTCCAAAGATGGCTATATCATCCACATGGATGTAGAGCCAAGTGTTGGAATTCCAGAAGACACAGTTATCACAGGTGCTTCTCTTGAAGCCTACACTCATGAGCCATGAGCTGAGAGTCTTGTACCAAGCTTGCGGTGCTTGTTTAAGGTCATATAGAGCTTTGGAAAGCTTGATGACCATGCCAGGAGAGACCTTGACATTTCTTGGAGGTATGATGTGAACTAGATCTTCAAGTGGAGCTTTCAAAAACGCCAATTTGACGTCAAGTTGATGAAAAAGCATCCCGTTTTCCATGGCAAATGAGATGAGCAACCTAAGAGAAGTCTTGTCTCCAGTAGGGGAGAACATGGTGTTGTAGTTGAAAACCTCCTCTTGATTGAAGCCTTGAACGCACAGGCATGCCTTGAACTCCATAATTTGGTGATTTGAGTCTTGTTTAGTTCGAAATACCCAAATGCACTTGAGGTTTGGCAGAGAGTTATAATTAGGAGTTTCTTCCCAAAATTGGTAGATAAGTAAGTTTTCTAATTCTTTTTCCATAGCCACAATCCACTCCAGCTTGTACTTTCTGGAAAGAGCTTGGGCCAAGGACTTGGGATTGGAATAATTAGCATCCACAAGGAATAATTTGGGAGAATCTTGCCTACTGTGGGCCAGGATTTTGTCTTCATGGATTCTGTCCAGTTTGGGCTGTTTGCAGTTGAAGCTTTCAGGCACCACAGGGGCTTCAGACAAAGGTATGGGAGGAGACTCTGAAAGATTGGTAGGAGCCACAGCTTCTGGTAGCTCTTTGTG
Organism: Puccinia polysora; assembly: GCA_025617555.3. NCBI lineage: Eukaryota > Fungi > Basidiomycota > Pucciniomycetes > Pucciniales > Pucciniaceae > Puccinia > Puccinia polysora. The sequence continues at coordinate 10,312,911 of CM062634.1, read as the reverse complement.
GGTAGGATAAGTTGGTGATTCAGACAGAGAAGGTTCCAGTGGATCAGAGGCTGTCAAAGACAGAGAAGGGAAGTGAGAGACATCAAAATTTGCGTTAGAGGTGCAGAAAACCTTCCAAGTTAGCGGGTTCCAGATCCTGTAAGTGGAGAATTTATTTGATTATCCAATCAGGATCCCATGGAAGCCTGTCAGATTGAATTTAAACTTGCAAAGAACCTTGGGAATCAACACATAAGTGGAGCACCCAAATGGCTTCAGTCTTGAGTAGTTAGGCCTTCTGCCATACCACAGCTTTTAGGGGATCTTGTGATTGTTTGTCAACACAGGTACTAAGTTAAGTAAGTGGGTAGCCGTGGTGACAGCTTATTCCCAAAAAGACCAGGGAAGCCTACTTTGAAAGAGGAGACAGCGTGCTTTTTCAAGAATGGAAAAATTAGTTTTTTCAGCAAAGCCATTGTTTTGGGGAGTTTAAGGGGGAGAAAAGTGATGATCAATAACTTTTTCCTTGCAGAAGCAAGTAAAATCAAGTCCAGAGAACTCACCCCCATTGTCAGAAATTCTAGTGACTACCTTCTTGTTTAACTGCCATTCTGCCCAATTGATATAGTCCTTCAAGGCTGGAAGCGCTTCATCCTTTGACTTAAGTAAGGAAATGGACTTGTATCTGGTGAACTGGTCAAGGATGGTGAGGAAGTACTTGCAGCCTCCATGAGAATCAGTGGAAAAGGGACCAACAAGGTCTAGGTGAATAGCTTCCAGAGGAGAGGAGACAGGTTTGAATTGGCTTTCAAAGGCTGCGGCAGACATCTTGCAAGTGAGACAGGTGGGAAATTTTGACGCAATCTTGGCAGCAGCATCAGGGAAAAGTTTGGAGAGAGCTTGGCCACTGGGATTTCCAAAGCTGTCTTGAAACAATTTGGAATTAGCTTTGGTGAGGTGGGCACTGGCAAGGGACCCATGATTGCTGTTTCTGAAATTGACACCAACCAGTTCAAGAAGTTTGTTCTTCCCAGAGCCAATCGAAACAAATTTATCAATCAATATTTCTGACCCTGAGAACACCACTTTGCTGGTGGTGGTAACTTGAGGATTGAGCTGAGAGAGTGAAATGAGACAGCAATTGAGGAAAGGAATGAATAGCACATTGTTGAGCTTGATGGTTTTGCTGTCATGATTGGTCAAGTAAGTTTCTCCTATTCCTTCTGCCAACATCTGATGGTCAATGTGTCCAGTACAAACAGAGATAGATGTTTGTTTGAGGTTGGTGAGATAGGAGGGATAAGTGACAATTTGATGAGTTGCACCTGAATCCAGAACTCAAAGAAGCAACAAAGTGGACGGAGTAGCCTTGAGGTAGAGCTGGGTGTTGTAGTACCCTTGAGGAGCAGCTTCCTTAGGGTCTGAGTTCTCTTTGGGATTGCTCTCTACAAGATAGGATCTCCCTTTCAAGAAAGTGGGTCGTAGATGTGGATGGAGGTGCCAGCAACAAATTTGAGCATGGTTGGCCAGGGGATTGTGGGAAACTTTTGAAAATGGGTGCAGGGGAGGTTCCTTCTTGGGTTTAACCTTGGACTTGATGAGGGCAGTGGAGCTACCATCCAAAAAAGAATTTTGGGGTATTGTAAGTGAGGATTCCAGGTGAGTTACTTCCCTCAGATTGTTCAGGACTCTTGTGGGTATTTGGAGAAGTTCATTGTTTAGAAGAATAGAGTCTAAAACGTGATAGAAGTTGTGGGTGAGTTTTTCCAGGATAGTGTAGCTGAAGATTTCCTCTGGGACCATGAGGAGAACTATTGAAAGTTAATTTACAAGTTTCTGACATTCCCAGATGTAAGTGGTGAGATTTCCATTGAATTGATATCAAATGAAGTGAAGCCAAATTAGGCCCCAGTTGTTAGTTGACTGAGAAGCATACCAATTCTGGATGGCCATCCAGATTTTTTTTGGGTTTGGGTTGGTTGGAAGGGTTGATAACAGCGTTGAAGGCTGTGTCTCCAAGATGTTGGATGAGAATTTTGGCTTCTTTGTAGGCTTTCTTTCTTTGGGAAACAAAAGAGGGGATTATAAAGGGAACTTCAGGGCTGTCTTCCACATACTCAAGGAGTCTTTTCCTTTGTAAATAGCTCTGGATGCAAATGACCCAGGAGGAAAAGTTGCATTTGTTCAGCAAAGGCATGTTCAGCCATTTTCTGAGATAATCTCCAGCATTGTCAGACATCACAAAGGCATTGTTTGGCTTCATCTTGAGTCAGCTGTTGGGACTGTAAATCTTTTAATTAAAGGGGCTGAATAAAATATTTCATTAGAGACAAGGATCAAAAGAAGAAACAAAAAAAATGAGAATGAAGAGTTATGAACCTGAATAAAAGCCAAAAAACGTAGACAGGGATAAAGAAGAAGAAAATAGGAACTGGTGGTTCAAGCAGCTTCCAGGTTCTTGAGTTGTGAAACTTTTGATGTTTTGAGTCCAGGTAAGTTGACAAGTAGGGTTGGTGATTGAAAAAAGTGATTCAACATTGAGTTGGTGGAATAAAAGGCACCTTGAATGGAATGTCAATTAGGTGGAGGACCAGAATGGAGTCCTGATCAATAGGATGCAATCCATTAACTTGGGCTATTTGATTCTTAAAGGTTTATTTGAAATAGAGTCTTGACACCCCTGGGATTGCAAGCCGTGAGCACTTGAAGGTTAGCAGATGACAGGGAAAAAGAAACTGAAGGAGAGATCTGACACATGAGAGACACCCTGATAGAAAGGGGACACCCACAATGTAACACAAAATTGGAAGAAACAGCATAAGAAGCATAAGAGAAAAAAAGGATAAGGAAAGAAAAGAATAAGGAAAAGAGATGGAAAACAGCATAAGGAAAAGGTATAAAATCAACAAAAAGATGGTTCCAAAATTGCTGAAAATATTATGAGGTAGACCATGCTTCAGAAGTTAAGTTTCTATGAAGAGGATAACCATATATTCAGAAAAGGCTGTGAATTTTCTTCAAAGAAACAAAGCCGTCTTTGAGAAGCAATATAATATCACCAGGATAGAATCATATGCATCATAAAGGTGTCATTTAGAAATGAAAAACATGAAAAATAAATTCCAAGAAATAGGCATGATTTGATTTGGCTGGAAAAGCCCCTAATTCTGGTGATTTGAGGAATGGTTAAAATTAAAATCATTGCAAAAACTAAATTAGTATTTTAATTAAATGGTCATACCAGGCCAGTAGAAGTCTTATGCAATTGATTGATAGGATTTATACTGAAAATAATTAACTGAAATTAGCAAGTCATTCCAAGATTTGAAAATATCAAAATTAATGATAGGATTATTGGGTCATACTACATGGTCTTTGGAAACTCAATTACCATGTTCATTGATCAATTAGTCCAAATTTATTGTTGCTTTCTTTCAGATTTTGATACAGAAATTATTTTTCACTTGAGCCATTTGAATCTCAGAGGCCATGTCTTGAAGATTGGTAATGATTGAAAAAATCTGGGATACTGATGAGAGGAGAGTGTTCAAATGTTTTCAGCGTTGTTTTTGGAAACGGTGCCCCCCCTGTGATAAACATCTCACCAAAGTTCTAAATAACCCAGGACTACTGATTCTTTCCCAAGGAAATGAATGATTCTAAATTTGAAACTAGGAGAGGTATTTGGACCCTCATCCCTTTCTACATGTCAGAAATTGTGCGCTCATAAAACAATTAAGATAATTGTGTTAAGTTAGGACCTCAAAGGTTTTCAGGAGTCTTGAAAGTTATGAAAAAGATTTTTTCAAGAAATACGTAGTACTTCCTTGTAAATTAATAATATATTTTCTTGCACCTATGCATGACCTCAGAAAAAAATGCACTGTTATTTCATTTTCCCATTCCATTCCTGTCATTGATTGCCTTGTTTCTTCCTAGCTGTAGTTGGCCACCAATAAGGTTTTATCTAGTCATCTTTGGATTACCTTATAAAGGCTGTGTTGCCTTGCTGAAGATTGTGTCCTCAGTTAGATAATTTCATATGTTCTTGCATCTTGCTAAATCCATTCTTCACATCTGGCTTGGATTTAGTTCACTTCTATTGTAAAATTTAATCTCTCTTTCTGTTTGTTGAGTAATCATACTACAGATTCACACTTTGCAGTTAGCTTTTCTAACTTGCACTTATTGCTTGCACTCAGTCCCGCATTTGCGCTCACAATCATCTAAGATTGCCTTATAGTACATGGGGTGGTTGTGTGACAGTAAATTAACTAACTCTAACTCAATCCTCTATTGTATTTGCCACCTACAACACATTTCTTCTTATGATTTCACAAACTTGATTGACCGGGAACACTTTCCTCACCACTTACAATGATGATATTCATTGGTTAGGGAGATCCAATGCTTTGTGGGCTCAACAACCCTTAGAACCAGTTACTTCTTTAAATCCTCTTTGGTTGAAGCTCTCAATGAACCTCTAGTTCCTCAAAAAGCTTCAGTGGATCCTCTTGAGGTAATCAAAGATTAAAAACATTCCTCCAATTAAACCTTGATTTGTGGTATATCAAGGGTTTGCACTAGCGCTCCCAATACCAAAGATTTGAACCTCAGTTCTGCCTTGATCCAGGCTCTCAATCAGAATTCCTTGCAACCTAGCACAAGTTTTCCCAGTTTTGGTACTCCTTGGATGAAAAAACTGGATCACTTTAACGGGGAAAACTCCCATAAACTTAGATCTTATCTACAGTCCTGTGAAATTATCATCTCAAACAATCCCAATAACTTGCCCTCAAATAGACATAAAGTTATAAATTCATTGTCCTTCTTAGGGGGAAGAGACTTGCAGTGGTTCAAAACATATCTCTAACTTTTATTCAATACTAGTCCTAGTTGTATTCTCAACAATTGGGATAAGTTCATTGATCAGTTTTTCACCCTTTTAGGAAACCCCAATTAAGCACAAAACACCAAATAAAAACTGAATAATCTAGTTATGAAGGATAATAGTAGGGTTTACATTTATATTTCCCATTTCCAAAGTCTGCAGTCTACCATCCAATGGCACAATGCAGAAATTTTATTTCACTTTTGAAAGGGTTTACTGGCATTCCTCATCAAACAACTTGCAGTTGGGGGACATAAGATAACCTCCCTTCAGCGGCTAATTGATTGGGTGATTGAGCTTTATAATGGCTATCATGAAAAGAACCTCTTTCAGAAAAAAAAACCATGGATTGTCAACCTTGGCTCCAAAGGCAGACAACTCCTTGAAGCAACATTCAAAGAATCTAAGAAACTTTAAAACAAAGAGTGATGTTAAATTCATGGCTCCAACCATGTGGTAGTTGTGTAGGGCCCTACACGGCTCAAATGAGCCGTGGGGGCCCATAGAAAACTACAAAGGGCCCTTTTAAACATGCAAGACCCCCGCGGGGTCGTGTAGGAGCCATGTAACCCCCAAAAATGAAAAATTTGAGCCATTTACCCCTGTACAAAGCTCAAAACAGCCGTTTTTGGGGGTGCACAACCCCTGGAACTCATGCCAGAATTTCAGGCACCCACTGGACCACACCTGGGTTCTATCAACCCAAATTTGGGATCAAGGAATACTTTGTGGAACTGTTGTTCCACACCTAGAAATTCCAAAGAGAATTTGAAGTGAAACCAAAGTGAAATTAAAGTGAAAATTGAAATCATATAAAATTCTGTGAACAATTCTTTCTCAACTCAAAAGTGAGAAAACTTTGTTTTTTCAATTGAAAGTTGGATTGAATACTGAAGTATACCATTGCATTTTTTGCATGGGAACAGTGGAAAGCCCTGCTTATTCTGAAATAGATGTGTGGAAGGTCTACATTGATAGTGCCCTCAACAAAGCTTTTGAAAAAGAAAAAAAGGATTTTGGTAATGAAACATTGGAAGGTCCAATTGAATCCTCATCAAGGGTGACAATTGAGGAACAAAATGTTTCAAAGTGGGATTTGACCTCTGTTTTTGAGTGAAATTTTATTTTACTGGTCTTTGCCATATTTAATTTGATTGAAACTGATGGAGTGCATGCCGTCAATATAACTATGGAACTATGACAGATCCACTTGACCCACCTCCTTTGAGAGCTTTTCCTACTAGGGAAGAGGCACAAAAATATTGTCAAACATGGGCAATGAAGCATGGTTAAGCTTTAACAGTTCTCAAATCAAAGTGTGACCAATATGTGGATTTAGCCTGTGATAGAAATGGTTCCTATACAGGAAAAACTCTTACCAAAAGGTCTAGAGAAACTCACACAAGGAAGGTTGGGTGCAAGTATTGAATCCATGAAAGTCAAACAAAGGAAGACCCCTTGTGGAAAATCTCCTATAAAGAAACACAAAATTACCATCAACCATCTGAAAATCCCTCTGTGCATCCTCAACTGAGGAGAATCTCTGGGAAAGCATTGGATTTACTCAAGGAAGGCATGAAAGGTGGGCTCAATACGTTAAAACTTAAGAGAAAATTGAGCAAGATTGATGGGCGGGATTATGTTGATAACCAAACAATCTATAACACTAAGCAGAAGTTAACGCTTGCAGAAATAAAGGGTTAAAGTGTTATGGAGGTACTCTATGAACAGCTTGAAGAAACAAGTTGGATTCACCGGTAAAATTTCAGTGGAGAGGGTCACTTTGAGGCCCTGTACTTAGAACATCCTGAGGCAGTAAAGCTTTCAAAACTGTTGGGATAAGAGACTTAAAAGGACCAATATTTCAGTCAATGGACATAAAGAAAGAAGATAGCAGACTGAAAGAGTCACCTTAAAAGGACCAGACAGACTCTGGTTCAGAGAGAAGATAAGAAAAGGAATAGAGGGTGAAAACAGCAGATGACAGGGCAGAAACACGCATTTGACTTAGGCCAGGTTGGAGTCAGGGTAGATGAGCAGCGGGTAGAAGAGTAGCAAATATCTGATTATGTTAAAGCGTCTTGAGGTCAGTAGGTTGTAAGGTAGAATTGAGTGAGGAACTTACCTGACTCTGAGACCTGGGGTCAGTGGTGCACACTTGTGGTTGCACAAAGAAAAACTTCCCCCAGAGTCCGAGTCAGGAGAGCGATTAAGTAGCAGAGCCAATTCAAGTTTGGAGTATGAACAGCGGATGACGGGTAGAGCGGATGGAGTGGCGGGAGATCATGACTTGTGACATCTCAAGATACAACGTCGAGCAAGCGGCAGAGAGAGACAAGAGAAAAAAACAATAAGAAAATGAAAAGGAGAAAAGGAGAAATGGAAATGAAAGAGGATAGGAAATGAATTGAGCATCATAGCAGGGAGTCACTGGACTCCAACAAAAACAATTCAATCATATTGCTATTTTGGATTGTACTTATAAGACAAATAAGTAAAAAACCCCACTATTGCATGTTGTAGGAATGACAGCCAATTGGGAAACTTTCACAAAAGCTCTTTTTTTTGTAACAGAAGAAATGTTTGAGTTCTGCAGTTGGTCTGTAAGTGCATTAAAGGAGTTGGCTTATGATCCTGAGAAACTTCCAAAAGTCTTTGTGACAGACCATGAAAAAGCTCTGATTCGTGCTATTGCATCTAGTTTCCCTGAGTCGTCAAGACAATTTTGCATTGGAACTTGTCTAAAAACATACAAGCAAACTGTAAATTGCCCTTTTTTAATGTGTTGAAGGATGGAAAAGATTTAAGACTCTGTGGGCAAAGTATGGGGCCTCAAAGACCAAGGAGGAGACAGAGGTCAATGATGCAGAACTCAGAGTTGGTCCAAATGACTGCTTCTTATTCTTCCTAGTTTTGGGTTCTGACCTTTTGACTTGTATAGTGTTTCTTGAAAGACTATGAGGATGTACTCAAGTATATGGAAAATAACATTTTCCCTATCAAAGAGACTTTAGTAACAGCGTGGACTTGTATAAACCCAGATTTTGGAAACAAAACAAAGTATTGAGTTGAAGGGGCCCATGCAACTGTCAAAAATTTCTTTGAAACATTTTTGGGAAACCTATTGGATTTTTGGAAAATCCTTGATGGAACAGTTTTGAATCAAATTAAATTGGTTCATGCCTCACTTTATAACTCTTGAATTAAGTTAGGGAAATTTCTTCAACCTGAACTGTTGAAATTGGGTTACAAATTGTCTTTAGAGGCAATTCATCTTATTAGTGAACAATTTGAGAAATTCAAAAGTGATCATGATGGCAAAGTGTGCACCAATTCATATTCAAAGACTATGGATTTGCCTGTTCCCACCAAATAGGTGACTTTCTAGCATTCAGAGGATCTGTGGTACCCAAAGATGTTCATCCTCAGTGGAGGTTGGACTATGATTCTTGCAGTTCTAGTTCTGTAAGTTGGCTGACGTTGGATTGTTCAATTTGGATTGTTCAAATCACTATGTGATTAATGCTTTTTGATTAATGAATCCTAATTCACTAATGACGGATACCTTTGAACTTTTCAAGTGCAATGTCAATGAAATGCTAAGCATTCCTCAGTTACGTGAAAAAGTGAATGCATTGATCTTGGAATCTCCCAATCATGAGCAAAGCTCCCTATTGGACTATATCATTCAGAAGATTACAAAATATTGATTGAAGAGAAGACTTGAAACTAAAGTCTTAAAATCAAGTAGGGGCAGGCCAAAATTGACAGATACGCGGCAAGAACCATCTTGGTTTGAGCATTTTGGAAAACAGCTGAAGCGGGGGAAAAGGACTGAAAGGGCTCCAAACAGGAAAAGAGAAAAGATTGTAAGTCTTTTATTTTGAGATATGTTCATTTTTTTGTTTTAATGAACTTAGTTAATAACTAATGATGAATTTTTAGTCATTGGTAGAATCTGAATCTGAATTTCATGGTTCAGAGGAACAGACTGAAAGTGAATTAGGAGAACTTGATTTGGAATCACAATCCTCTTCAGATGAAGAGAACATGCAGAAAAGCTCAAACAGAAGCTCATTGTTGGTGAGTATTCATTTTATTGATCTGATCAAAGAAATCAATACTTAGTTAGTTTTCATGATAGGAACCAAATGTGAAATAACTAAATCAAATAACAAAGAAATTTCATAGGTTCTTGGGTGAGTTTTGAGATCCAATTTCAGATGGGAAATTTCAGACTAAGAGTCATTCCTAAATCTCTTGGTTATGAAAAGAATGGTTGGTTTAAAGTTAGGAAGGAGGTGATTCAAACATTAGAGAAACATAAATAATGCTGCATTAAGATGCTTGGTGGTGCAAAGGAGGTTTAAAAGATTCAAAAAAGACTTGATGTTGAAGAATTCAATGAAAATATTCCCTCCTCAAAATGGCTGGTTAAATTAGCTATGGGTCAAATCATAGCAGATGCATATTCCAGACCTATATGTTTCATTTCATTGGATTCATGTGATACTTATACTCCAATGAAAAATGGTGTTACTGATCAATCAGATCCAATTTTCATTTGCTTTTTAAAAAATAACCACTGGGTTCTATTGGTATTTGAGGGAGAAATGATTCCAATCCCTCCAATTGTAGAAAAACCATGTTCCTTGATTTCTAAAAAGGCCTCTGGTTGGGTTAATCATTTCGAAGATCAACTGAAAATGTATTCTAGATTGTAACAGACTTTAACTGCATTTCATCATTGGGTTTCTTTTCAATTTTAATTCTAATGCAGCTAACAAGTTCTATTAATATAAAGGGTTATCACATTTTGAACATCATTATGTTGAGCGTTTTGAGTTAACATCATTATATTGAGTTTTTTGAATGAGAATTTAATGGTTAGTCAGTTAAAATTGTGTTGGGCTGATTCCATCATAAGCTTAAGTTATGATGTTAAGCTTAGGATGGGATCAGCTTAACACAAGTTGAACTTGTTTTTTTTGGTGTTTTTACTTTAGGGCTGGTCAAAAGACTTGTATTTTTTGGCCTTTTTACCTTAGGGCTGGTCAAAAGACTTCTTTAATTTTTTGGCCCTTTTAACTTAGGGCTAGTCAATTTGGACTGACTTTAGGGCTTGTCAAGTTTCTTGTATACTTTATGGTGTTTTTACTTTAGGGCTTGTCAATTTACTTCTTTTCTTTTTGGTGTTTTTACTTTAGGGCTTGTCAATTTACTTGTTCTTTTTGGTGTTTTTAGTTTAGGGCTAGTCCAGTTAATTGTGTTTTTTTGGGTATTTTTACTTTAGGGATAGTCCATTGGATAGTACCAGTTTTTGTTGTTATTTATTTATTTATTTATTTATTTATTTATTTATTTATTTATTTATTTATTTATTTATTTATTTATTTATTTATTTATTTATTTATTTATTTATTTATTTATTTATTTATTTATTTATTTATTTATTTATTTATTTATTTATTTATTTATTTATTTATTTATTTATTTATTTATTTATTTATTTATTTATTTATTTATTTATTTATTTATTTATTTATTTATTTATTTATTTATTTATTTATTTATTTATTTATTTATTTATTTATTTATTTATTTATTTATTTATTTATTTATTTATTTATTTATTTATTTATTTATTTATTTATTTATTTATTTATTTATTTATTTATTTATTTATTTATTTATTTATTTATTTATTTATTTATTTATTTATTTATTTATTTATTTATTTATTTATTTATTTATTTATTTATTTATTTATTTATTTATTTATTTATTTATTTATTTATTTATTTATTTATTTATTTATTTATTTATTTATTTATTTATTTATTTATTTATTTATTTATTTATTTATTTATTTATTTATTTATTTATTTATTTATTTATTTATTTATTTATTTATTTATTTATTTATTTATTTATTTATTTATTTATTTATTTATTTATTTATTTATTTATTTATTTATTTATTTATTTATTTATTTATTTATTTATTTATTTATTTATTTATTTATTTATTTATTTATTTATTTATTTATTTATTTATTTATTTATTTATTTATTTATTTATTTATTTATTTATTTATTTATTTATTTATTTATTTATTTATTTATTTATTTATTTATTTATTTATTTATTTATTTATTTATTTATTTATCTTTTTATTCATTCATTTATTTATTTATTTATTTATTTATTTATTTATTTATTTATTTATTTATTTATTTATTTATTTATTTATTTATTTATTTATCTATCTATTTATTTATTAATCTATTTATCTATCTATCTATCTATCTATTTATTTTTTTTCCAAACCAAAAAATGAAAATTCTTTGATTTGTTGGTTGATTTCTGTTTTTTTGGAAGGTTGATTTTTTTTATGGGTTATGTTATTACCGTTTCATTCCTTTTTTTTTCTTTTTTTTTTCTTTTTTTTTTTCTTTTTTTTTTCTTTTTTTTTTCTTTTTTTTTTCTTTTTTTTTTCTTTTTTTTTTCTTTTTCTTTTTTTTTTTTCTTTTTCTTTTTCTTTTTCTTTTTCTTTTTCTTTTTCTTTTTCTTTTTCTTTTTCTTTTTCTTTTTTTTCTTTTTTCTTTTTCTTTTTTTTTATATTTTGTTTTATTTTTATTTTATTTTTCTTTTTTTTGGCTCACTGCGGCCTGGTGGCGTGTGGGATGCCACACGACTACATTTGAGCTGTGTACAACTCCACACAGCTCAAAGGTAGTTGTGTGGAATCCCACATTCCCCCAGACCAGGCTGTGTCGGCCGCACAAGTCTTTGAGCCGTGGGGGATTGTACACAGCTTAATGACCCGTTAATTGAAAATTTCCCCAAACCAAATCCAACTCAAAAGGGAAAGGTGTTGCCAAAACTCCAAATTTTCTGGAAAAAGAAACTGGGATTCTCTGGAACAAGGAATGGCTAAGGGGGGAAAAGAAAGGTTTTACATATTTATTGAGGAGGGAAAAATGATTTCAAAAGTTATGCAAAGTGGCTAGACAGAAAAAGACTTAGCTTTTAGTTTTTCTAGTACTTGCAAGGAAAACTACACATTATCTAAATTACATCAAGTCAATCTTTGCGCTTGCAATTCACTTGGTGCTCCAAGTTCAAGATTTGTCCTCTTCCATTCCAACAAAACACCTTACCAGGTTTTACTTGTTTCCAGTGCTAATGTTTATTTTATAAGTTCATCTTTTTCCACTTTGGAAAATCTTCTGATTTGCAAGATAGACAAATTTACCGTCTATTTATTAAGTAGTGAAAAAAATCTGTCTCATTGGATTACCCATAAGAAAAAATGGACCTTTGCATTGTCCAATTTCCCCAACTTTGAATGGGATTTGTTTTTCCTGGATATTCCTGGAATGGACAACAGCATTCTAGGCCATGACTTCCTACTTTACAGGAATCCAGATGTGAATTGGGATGAAGGATTAATCAAACTTTGCATCTTGCAACCCTAGGATACTAAACCTTCCTTCAAACAGGAGTTAAACAGCATACCTGACACTGCAATTTTGTTTGTTGAAAATGATCTTCCAGGAGATTCGCAATATCCTGACCCCCATTTCCAAGTTCCCTCTTCAGATTTAGGAGTTATCACTTATTTGTCTGACTAAAATCTTCCTTGTTTCTTTGAAGAGAGACAGGTGCCTAACAGAAGGTGTATTTTGAGATCCCTAATCCTCTTGAATTATGAAAGCACTTCAAAACTGGTGCTCAAAGATGACAAGATTGAAGATTTAGAAATAAATTTGAGATTCTTTACCTTTGGTTTACCATTAATTTGCTGAATTCTTTCCAGCTGAAAAGCAGATACACCACCTACTTCCCATTCTTATGATCACAGGATTGAAATTACTGGCCCGCCTCTGGCACCCAGACCAGTATAATATCTCTTGAAGCAGGAATCAACCACGCTTTCAGAATACATTGTGGAAAATTTGTCAAAAGGATTTCTTTGAACAAGAAATTTGGATACTGGCTAACCCATCCCATTTGTCCTGAAAAAAGATGGCGGCCTTTGACTGTGAATCAACAACAGGAAACTGAACCAGGTAACCCAGAAGAATTCCTACCCAGTAATGCCCATGTTGCACCTCCTCACTCTCTTCCATGGAGATGCTTATTTCTCAAAGCTAGACCTTTGAGGCACCTATAACTTAATCTTCATTGCAAGAGGTCATGAGTATTTTACCGCAATGAGAACACATTTTGGCAGTTATGAGTATACCCTCATGCCTTTCTGCCTCTGCAACGCTCCTGCCACCATTCAACATTTTGAAAATTATTTTTTTCCAACCTTTTAGAGAAATAACTTGTGGTATATCTTGAAAATATACCAGTCTACTTGAAAGCTCTTCAGCATCACACCACACATGTGAAAGAGGTGCTGCAGAAACTTTTAAAGAATAAAATGTGTGAAAAATCCTCTAAGTGCAAATTTCATACTCATTCTCTTCAGTTTTTAGGTGTAATAGTCTCCCAGAAGGGACTATCAATGGATCAAGCCAAAATAAAATACATATTGGACTGGACCGCACCTTCTTCAGTAAAATACCTTCAATTTCTCCTTATATTTAGTAATTTTTACAGGAGTTTCATTGAGAATTGAACCAAGAAGACCATTAATCTTACTAATCTTCTTCAAAAAGACACTCATTTTGTTTTTAATGAATAAGCTGCTTTGGATTTTGAATCCCTGAAAACATATTTTGCCACTTCTCCAATACTTGCTCACTTTAACTAGCTAGCTTGCACTATTGTGGAAAAAGACACAAGCAAATATGAAATTGCAGGATTAATGTTGCAGTTCTCTTATTATTCTTCTTTTTTTCACCCTGTAGCCTTTGAGTATAAAAAATTGCTTGCTTCTGAGCTTAATTACAAGATTATTGACAAGGAAATTCATGCAATTGTCTACTGCTTGAGGGAATGGTGTTCATACCTTTTAAGTCTTATGGAAGCCTTTGAGGTTTTAACTGATCAAAATCCTCTTAAGTATTTCATGAGCTCAAAAGTCCATACACAAAGGCAGGCAAATTGGGCCAAATAACTCTCCCAGTTTAATTTTACAATTATGTACAGCCTTGGGAAAAAATCAGTATTACCTGATGCTTTATCTCATTGGGACAGCTTTTACCCGGGGGGGGGGAGAGCCTTTTCCAATAAAAACCCCAAAAATGTGAGGAAACTCTTCTCCAACCAGTCTGCTTAACTCAGTTCAATCATAACCCAACTTTGAGACAAAGCTTCTGAACTTTGAAAATACCCACTCAACAATACTTTGAAAGAATGCAAAACTATTAGATAGTGACTAGAGTATTGATGAAAATGATTATTTAGTTTATAAAGATCATATAGTAGTACCTGATAGTCTTCACATTAAGTTGCATATATTTGAGTCTCAGCATGATTCTCTGCTTGCTGGTCATCATGGGCATGATAAAACCTGCCAAGTGATTGCACAAGACTTCTATTGGCCTTGTATAACCAAAGAAGTAAAAGAATATTTTAAGCGCATATGATGATTGCACTTGTAAAAAGTCCTCAAAACACCGGAAGTATGGGATGCTCCAGCCACTTCCAATCCCCCCTATTCCTTGGCACTCATTGGTGATAGATTTCATTTTTCAATTACCCATTTATGATGGATATGATGCTATCTTAGTAGTATTAGATTGCTTCTCAAAGATGGATTTATTTTTTGCAGTACTTTGAACGGCTCTTTGGAAGAACTAGCTAATTTATTCATAGAATATGTATTTTTGAAACATGGTATCCCCAATAATATAGTTAGTGATTTTGGATATTTGTTTTTCTAGCTTCTGGACCTTTCTATGCCAGCATTTGAAGATTAATTGAAACTTATCAACAGCTTACCACCAAGAAACAGATGAGCAAAACAAGAGATTCAATAAGATTCTCAAACATTATCTTCAAATGTAGGTCTCCTATCAACAGGACTAATGGTTGAAATGGCTCAAATCGGCCATGTTTGCCTACAAAAAATCCACTCATTCCTCCACCAAACGGTTGCCCTTCCAGACTCTTTATGGTAGAAACCCAAATTTTTCTTCCATTCACATAGAACCTTCTCAACCTGCTACTGATTACCTTACTCACATTCAATCCATTCAATTGAAATTCCAATTCAACCTCAAGGTAGCAAACTGTTAAAATACAGATGCACTCAGGTAATGAACTAAATGGGATTCACAAATGGGCCTCCATGGCCCATTTGACATCACCTGGGCCATGTGGGCCTATGTGGATGTTATTGGTTTTGGGGATTTGGGTGCCAAAACACATTTTCCAAGTCAATTGCAACACGGGCCTTAGCGGGCCTGTCAGGGTGGATGGGCTTATCTGGGAATTTATGGGCCCAAGGATTATTATGGACATACTTGGCCAGACGGGCTGGCCTGCCGAAGTATGTTTCTCAATGTCATTGGGCCTTGGCGGCCCATTGGAGCTGCCTCCCCTGTCACAGCCCGCTCTGGGCCGCTTGTTTCTCACCTGGGGCCCAATAGCCTTCCTGGTGAAGTCTTAGGGGTCAGGTGACTGTTTTTGGAGTCCCCCCACCCACTGTGTGCAGGGCCATGGCCCCGGTTGCGTCAACCAGCTGGTCACAGCCGCGGCGGCTGGTGGCCCCTGCCTCCCTCCCTCCCCTTGCTTGGTCACAAGGGGGAGGGAGGATGGCTGGTCCCTCCTTTACTAGACCAGCCATCTGGTTGCAACAAAGGCAACTTGTGAGGTGGGAGGGGACTTGATCACCCCCCACCTCAAGACCAATGATGATTCCCCCCCCCATAACAAAGAGGGAGGCAACCAATGGGGCTGGGTGGGCCTGACCACCACCAAGCCCAAATTCTGTATGAGAAGCCCTGGGGGTATTGACCCCAGGGCCCCTGGAGGGGGATTTGATCACCTCCACAGGGGATTTGTGTGAAGGAGGGGAGGGGAGGCCCGCTGGTTACACCCCCCTCATGAGTTCTTGGCTGGACCCAGAGTGATTCTGGGTCCACCCTGGCCATTTTGAGGACCAGGGGCCTAGTTGCAGGAGGAAACCAGGCCTGTGAGTGTATAGAAAGGGCCATTACATTTAGAAGAGAGATGTAACCAGGTAACAGGGCTGGTTTAATACACAACCAGCCAGGGTCTGAACAGAAAGGGGCTGGTTCAGACCTGTGAGGGTGGAAAAACCAAATTCAACGGGTAAAAGGTGGTCAAAAGGATTCAAAAGAAATCCAAAGTGGGCTTAGTAAGCCCAAACAAAGTAAAAGGGCTTGTAGAGCCTTTAGAGCCCATTTGGGACGGAATATTTGCCTTTTGCTTGTCATTACATGAGCTCCACATGAGCACCATATTTTTTATTTAAGAATCTCTTCTCCCAGCTGCTTTCCATCTATCCATTCATTAATTTGTTCAAATTCACAAGTGTGCCATTTCCTGTGCCTCAGATTAAGGATCAATAATAAGAAATTATTGTATCAGAATGTCTTTTGCTTTGAATAATGCTCTTTGAGTAAGCTTGTGTGCCAATAATTATCACACAAAAAAGCGCTACAATGAGCAAGCAGACCAAATTTGCACTATGGAACCAACCCTTGCTGTAGGAGATCAGGTATGGCTCCATGCTTGCAACATTTGCAGCACTTGTCCAAGATGAAAACTCTTCAAAAGGAAACTGGGCCCATTCAGAGTCAAATCAGTCATATCCACCAATGTTTTCAAACTTAAATTAACTGCAAAATGGAAAGGTATCCAACTGGTCTTTCATGTGGCTCTCTAGAGCAAGCTTGAGTCCTACACCCAGGCAAGACTCATCCCCCTCCAGAACAGGTCAATGTCCAAGATCATCTAGAGTGGGAAGTAAGCCATTTTCTGGATTCCAGATTATGAAAAGGAAAACTTCAATACCTTATCAAATGGGCTGGCTTTCAGTCAAAAAAAGATTGCACCTTGTGGGAACCAGCCCATCACCTTTGCAATTCCCCAAACTTGGTTTGAGATTTTCATGCAAACTATCCTTGCAAACCTTGTCAAGTTTAATTAAATCCTATCCAATCCCATTTAATTCTATATCTCCATTACATTCCATCTAATCAAACCCCATCACATTTATCATCCTAAATCACTCCTGTTCCCTCGAATTCACACTTTTTCACATTCTTAACAAAAATTTATTTTTACATATTTTTCTTTCTCTTTTATTTTTAAACAAAGCTTTTTAATTCCTGATATATACATATATATATATATAAAACCTATAATAAAAATAAAATAAATTATAAATTTCCTTTTACTTTTTTCTCTCCCTCTTCCCCATTTTTAGTTAACTCTGTTACCATCAATTTAAATTCATCCAAAAATTAATCATTTATTAAGCTTGATATCCATTTCAATATAAGGAATTGTGTATCCAAATGCTTCTCAAATATCTCCTTGCATTTTGATGTCCAATATCTCTTTGGTCAGGCATTCCATTCATCCTATTCCACAAGCTCTTTGTAGCCTCTTTTCCTTTGACCTCACATCAAACCCTCTCCAACATTGCCAGTTAACCACCTCACATCAATTTTGACTGGCACCACAACTTTCACTTGGTTCCCCCTGCCTTGGTCTTCCATCCCACTCCCTTCTATTCCAGCTCTCCCTTTTTCAATTCTTTCATCATTTCCCGTCTCATTTTCTTCCCCCTCTCCATTCCCTCCATTTAATTTGCTCCTTCCATCTCCCCTTTCTGTTTGATTTTTTCCCTCCCTTGTCTTCCTGGTTATTGCAGCAACCTGTTCCTTGCCTCTCAATTTGCCTTGCACCTCTGAATTCATTTGAAATACTTGAAATTTGGCTGGCTGTCAAAAATATGGTGGTGGTAGTGGTGGTGATGGTGTATTGGTAGTATATCCAAAAAACCTTGGAAACACTGAGAAGGATAATGATTTCATGAAATTATTTTCATCTCTTTCATTAATCAGTCCCTAACACTCACCTGGGTTTGGCACTCCAAGAAATTAAATCTCCAGCACTGGTGGAATATGATAATTCACATGCAGAGCAGACATTTGAATGTGGAATTCACTTTTAGACACCCCTGGGGTATTGAACAATGGTTTTCTATTCAAGGGAAATGTGCAAGCCAATTTTCAAAGAAATCATTTTTTGCACTTGCCTCCAAGACTACAGGCAGAGGTGCTTGGGACACATCTTTTTTTGCGGAAAATACAGTTTTTGAAGTGGCGCAACCAGGTTGACAACATAATTAAATTCTAAAATTTTTCAAAATAAATTAAGTAGTAGTATAACTATAGGGGTATACAGTAGGTAATGACTTTTGGAATCAATGGGAAAATCATCTAAATGATTGAAGGAGCTTGCAGCTTTATAACCAGGCAACTGTCACTCTCCAAGGTTAAGGGTTATTGCTTTCCTCACTTTGAAATATCCTTTTCCCCAGTACCATCTACCTCAGTCCTTAAGCATGACACAAATAAAAGCACAACATCAATAATGGCATTTGCTTACCATCTTTGGCTTGTGTAAAAACCTTCCAATCCTGGAAACTCATTATATAATTTCAAATTGTGCAGTTCACTCTAAAACCAATTAACCATCCATTTGAGCTTTGCTCTTCGACCTTGGGTATCATCAATCCTTGGACTTCCATTTTTGGTCACACACTCATGCCAAGATAGCCACATCAACTGTATAGTTTTCAAATAGATTAGTCCCTTACCCTGAATAAACTAAACCTTGATATTTTAATTTCCTCACATGTCATTTCTTCTTGTCTCATCTATTACATCCTTGTGAATTCATATTCTATTGTCTTTCAGCTATGCTAAAACCCCAGAAACAACTGCACTGTTATTTCATTTTCCCATTCCGTTCCTGCCATTCATTGCCTCATTTCTTCCTAGCTGTAGTTGGCCACCCATCAGGTTTTATCTAGTCACCCTAGGATTACCTTATAAATGTTTAATTGCCTGCATGAAGATTTTATTGTCAGTTAGTTAATTCCATACGTTCTTGCATTTTTCTAAATCCAGTCTTCACCTAAGGCTTGGCTTTAGGTGCCTTCCATCAGAAAATCTCATGCATCTCATTGTCTGTTAAGTAATCAAACTACAGATTTGCACTTTAAAGTTAGCTTTGCTACCTTGCAATTGTTCCTTGCACCCAGTTTTCCATTTGCGCTCACAATCTTCTAAGATTGCCCTATAGTATGTGGGGTGGTTGTGTGACAGGTTAATTGATTAGACTAGTATATCATAAAGGTATACCAAAAGTTAATTCTCTAAAAGATCTGAAGAAATAAAATTGAAACAAGTTTGGAAAGTAGAACCAGAATTCAAAAAGCTAAAAGGCATAAAAGTATAATCATAGCTACCATAAATAGTCCACATCAAAATTAAATATTGATGAACTCAAGCTACTCACATAATTTTATAGGCCCCTAAGATTTTGAACTTTGAGAAATGATTAGCTCCATGGAAGAGAATAAGATGCTGCAAAATATGCAGTACTGGATAGGAATTTTTACAGGTTAACTGATTCAGCTTCCCACAATAAACAAAGAGAAAATGGCTTCAATCTTTCATTGGAGAAAAAAGAACTGGGGGAGATATTTTTTGGCTTGCTTGTTCAAAAAAATCCTTTCAATAAATTTTCTGCAATGTATCCTTGAAGCACATTAAATTCCTGACTTGATAGAGATTAAAAATTACTTGAAGCCAGAGGAGGCCCAGTAAGTTTGATCTTATAAAAATAGGGATGGAATGAAGGAATTCTATTGGATTTAAAAGCGGAAAGGAAAACAGCATATTCATGATAAACCGGAATTAAAACCTTTAAAATAATTTCTAAATCTTCATTTTTTTCATTGTCTTTGAGAACAGGTTTTGAAGTATTATATTGATGCAAGTGTATCAAGGAGATAGAAATCAAACTTTGAGTAGGAAACTGCTTCTCTTTAAAGAAGGAAGAAATATTTAAGTTGGATAAGTAAGCAATTAATCAAAGCTCTGAAGAGGGAATTTGGGACTAGAATTCAGGATATTTCAAAATTCCTGGTGGAAATGTGTTTTCCAAATCAATTGAAGGGTCAGATAGGTTTTTTAATTCATTCTTTTATGGAAGATATAGCATGCTTGGGATTCAAGTTTTGAAGTTTAGTTAATCCTTATTTTCAATTCACATCAGGATTCCAATGCACTAGAAATTCATGGCCTAGGAAGGTACCATCCATACCAGGTATTTACAAGACAAAAAAATCCAATTTGAAGCTGGGGAAACCGGGAAATTCAGTCCATTTGCCCTTATTATTAACCCAATTAGATGGCTCTAGTGCAACACTTTTTTAACAGATGGGAAATGTTTCTATCTCAAACTGCTTAAGATTTTTGGAAAGAGAGAGTTCTAGATGCTGTGGAGCCTATTCTTGTAATGGAACAGAAAAAATTTCAAACTTGGAATATGACTGGTGTTGCATGTTTGGCAATTGAATTGAAAATGTTGAGATAATGTTTAGCCTTCTTTGTAAGTATCAAGAAAACCAAAAATTAATTTTTAACAACTTAGCCACTTCATGTGCTCACTGTTAAGGAAAAATTTTCACATAGTGCTTCCCTCCACAAAACATACACAAATATTCCCTCTCTATACTTTCCCATTCCTCATTCTTGAATAAAAAAGCTTCTTAATGAAGGAAAATCAGAGTTTCAATCCAAGATTTGCCCTCTTTGGAGCTGGAAATCAAGGTAAAAGTTGGCTTCCTTTGGTCAAGTTTGAAAGATTTGGCTCAGAGGAATTTTTGGTTTTTGAATTTGACATAAATGGTGCATGATTCAAAAAAAAACAAAGAACAGAATGCTTCTTGTAATGGAAGCAATTATCAAGATTGATCACCCAGTTGAGTGAGTATGTTTAATTGATAAGTAAAGCTATTTATAATGTTTTTGAAAGCCTTGAAGAATATTCTTATTTATTTATTCAATATAATGTCTCATTCCCAACCTATTTACTGAAGGGGAAAAGATTAGGTGGATGAAGAACTAAAGAGAATGAAAAAGGCTATGTGAAATATCAAAGTTAGTAAGACTATCCTTCAAATTTTAAACTTAATTTTGGTAGTCAACTGCAATGTTTAGGGAAAATTTTTCAAAAAGGAGACTGCGGAAAAGCTCACTGTAACTTATTTTTTTCAGAAACAATGCAAGAATATATGAAATTAAATGAATGAGGAGAAGTACACATGTGAAGAACTGTGCCTTTTAAGGTAATTTAAAATTTGATGTTGGTGACTACAGACAGTCTGATGGATGTCTTCTCTAGCTAGGAATAGGAATTTTTATATGAATTTAAATAATTTGAAGGCTCAATGAAATGATTTCATTGAGTTATAATCCAGAAACAAAGCAATAAAAAGATGAAAATGAATAGAGGGGATGATATAATGAAATTGGGACATGAAATAATGATTAATTTAGTGTATGTATTAATGGAACAATGTGGAATGAGATTTGAGAATAATAGGGCTGGATCAAGTTAGGTAAGTAATGAGGATTGTTTACTATAAAAGTTGCAAACTGATTGTTTCAAATTGACCAGAAGTACATTGAAATTGCAGCTAGGTTTGTTTTAATTTCTTAGATCACTTTAAAGATAATTGCAAGGGTAAAAAACCAATCACAGAGTTAATGAAAATCAATTTTAGATCATTATTCAAATTGAAAGTGAAAAGGAAAGTGATGAATGAGTTGGTGGAGATAAGAGGTTTCATGTTTTAATTCTGAGAGTAGTAAGTGGACTTAATTTTATTTTTAGAATTATTTTGTCACACTATTAGACTGAGGTACACCATAACAAGGAGAGGGGGTATTTTAAAATGATTTCAAAAAATGAAACTTGAGTTAAAAGCATGAAATATCTAAATTGTGCCAAAAGAAAAGCTCAAGGTTTTGTAGTTATTGAACAAGAAAATAAGGGATGAGAGAGCATATCCAGTTGACTAGGTTTGAAGTACATATTTGTTAACTCAAATTAATGCAGAGGTTTCAAGAATCAATCAAATTTAATGGATAAATTCAAATTTGATGGTCCCTAAACCTTGGTTAAAATAATTGGCGTTTGAAATCATTGTTGAGTGATTTATTAGTGGGCCTTTGAACTGGCATCATAATTTTAGACTAAAAAGTAGATCCTGAAGTTGTTGATGTAGATATTGAAAATGGGCCTTTCAAAATAAGTGTTTGAATTGGGTGAATTTTAGTTTCATATCTATAAAAATACAAGATTCTAAAATATTCAAGCCAAATTTACCTTTGGCTCAAATAATTCAACTAATCAATTAATTTAAAAAATATCCTTATCCTAAAACCCTATAATATTTGATTCCCAATTAATGACTAACCATGGACTAAGATTGGTTCTGCATCAACTGAATAAAATGATATTTAACTTTGAAACTTATCATTAGGGAGAGATTTAATTGATTGGAGTGCAGAAAATATTGGTTTCAAAAATTATGATTTTACTTTCATTCTGTCACAAGTTCTACTAATGTGCAAATCAAAATTGGAACAGGCACCACGTGCCATAGAAATCTGGATTAGTATATTGGGATTAAATAAATGAAGATGAGAGGAGGAGTAAAAAGGAATAGAATGGGGAGATGGGAAGAGAATTCCAGGAGTAAGGAACTGAGGAGGACAATGGTTGAATCCAATAGGAGTAACAACAGGAAAGGGAAATGTGATATGAGTCTAGCAGGCTGAGTTGTGATTTTCTTGTTCTTAGATGAAACATACCGGTTGAGGACTAAACTTTAGAGTTTGAGTTTTCATTTATGTGAATTTCACTTGAGTTCAGAGTGTCATTGATTGGATTGATTTGATCTTATTATTGTTAACCTGAAAGTACTAAAACAACAGGTAAAATTTAACTTGGCTGTGATTTAGTATTGTGATTATCAGACTGTTTAGTCATAGAATTTCACTTACCATGTGTCTTAAATTGCTTATGCTAATCTTACGTTATTCATTTTGTACTCATTCACTTGTCAGCCTATTTTGTACTTAGTCTATATAAACATGGTACTCTCAAGTGGAATTCATCATTTATTCAGAAAACCAATCAACCAGAGTGCCCTTTTACTCCTGTTCCCAGGTCTGTTATTCTTGAGGTTACAAGCCTTGTTCACTCATTTTTTTAATCCTTTTACCTGATTTGAGCCCAACCTCTTTTTAATTTTTACACTAACCAGGAAGAATTTAAATAATAATGCCTTGGGGGGGATCGATCCAAGAGAGGGAGGGAGTCCAGTAAATGTGAGGATTGGTGAGGAATTCTAGAGGGATGGTTAATCCAGTAGAAGAGAAAATTTCTCAGTGGGTGTTTTCTACTGTCCAGTGGGCTTGAGGATGTATTTTAGATCCATCAGTATTGGTCTTTCCCATTATGTGACTGATTAGTACTGATATGGAAGTTGTGGGAAAGATTTATCATGCACATTTAACTGTGCAAACATTAAGGGAGTGAGAGTAATGAAACATAGAGCGAGAGGAGGTATGGGAAGATTGAATGAACCCATGTTGCAGTGGGAAGGTTTAAGTGGCCATAGAGGTGGAGATATTACATGTAAAGAGAGAGTGAGTCTTGGAGAAGAAGTTAGAGGATCCAGGATATTCAGGAGAACTATCCAGTGGTAGTCACAGGAACAGATAGATGTGAAAGTGCCTTGGAGTGAGTTTGATGAGGGATTGAACTGGATTAGCTAAAGGATTTTCAACCTTTGGTATGAAATATTAATCATTACCAGAATAATCAAATTCAAATCCTCCTTCAAGACCAGAGGCTTCTACTGGTGAATTTGAGTGTGGTCAAAATATTTCATGGATGAATTATTGACCAATTCCACTGAAAGATATTGAGTTCACTGGAAAAGAATCTATTATGATTCTCTAAAGAAAATGAAAGAAAAGAAAGTGAAAGGGGATGAGATAGAACTAATGAATGAAATATGAATGAAGTATTGCTTTGAAAAGGCTTCAGATATGTTTCATGATAACAAATCCACTTCCCCCAACAAAAATTGGTAAATTTTGGAAGAGAAATAAAACCAAAATCTTATTATGGAATGAGTTGATGAAGAGAGGGTGAAGCTTGAATTGAACACAAAAGTTGAAATTAAATTTTTCATACCTATTTAGATAGAAACTAGTATTTTGAAATAAGATTTGGGAAAAATTCTCTTCAAATAAATTTAAAAAATAGCAGCCAACCATTCCTCAGAGGAATTTGAAAGTGACTTAGTTTGGGGAATGAAGTAAAATCAATATTGAAATTCAATTTTTTGATCTATTTTTGTAGAAAATCAAAAAATACATGTTTGAATTTCCAAGTATTAATTCTCATCAGAATTATATTGAGTATATTTTACCAGGTACTGTAATCTTATTTTTTGTGGTATTTAATCAAGAATAAAAATTAATTCTTACTTCAGATGTTATTTGATGTTAAAAGTTTTCAGAGAGGAATGATTTTTTTCAAATTATAGAAACTGAGTGAGCTCTAAGAGAAATTCATAAAATACCAGATGCTCTCCATTTCCAAGTGATAGATTTTTTGAGATTATTTTTAAAAATTTATTCTTTGGTATAAAATTTTCCTTTCTTTAGGAGAGTGTCCTTTCAGAATGTATCAAAAAAGACTTTTGAAAGAATTGTGTCATATTCTGTATGCTAATTTGAACCTAGTTGTATGGTTTGAATTTTTCAGCATGATATTTTTCACACTGATTAGGGTGTATGAAACTAAAAACCCAAAATTTTCTAATCATGGTTTTAAATCCAAAACTTTTATTAAAAGAACAAAAATCCCACTTATTTCAAATGATTCCTTTAAATTTTACCAGAAAAGAAGTGGGGCTTTTTGAAATAAACTATTCATAGTTGATCAAAATCAGAATTCACAGAGTGAGGGAAATCAATCCACTCATTTCTTCCCTCAAGATTTTTTATTGACTGGTAACTTTTCCAACCGCCAAGAAATATTGTCAATTTTTCCTCAATATCAAACCATTTCTCTGTCTTCCTTCAACCTTCAGATCTTCACAATTTCTATGCTAAATAAAAAATTTAATATTTATCACAAAGCCATTATATTTTTCAAGAGGGATATTAAGCTACTCAAGTAGTAATGCAACAGCTTGATAAATTCTCTCCAGGTAGGAAAAATCATCACCCCATTCCTGAAATTTTTCATACTTTCAGGTTGAACTTACAAGTTTGGAAAACTTCTTGCTATCCATTCAGAGCACAGAGTGTGAGTTCAGCTCCCCCTGATCATATACCAGAAATTAATTCATTTAATTGTAAATTTTAATAAATCTAAGCAAAATTGTTATTTTTTACTCAAGATCTTACATTCTCACCAGGGGGAAAATTGAGGCACATGTTTGCATGTGCCCCCCCTCAATGTTGGTGTTATGAAAGAAATGACTCTGGTGTAAGTGGAGCTTAAGGAAACCATCTATCCAACATAAAAAACATGTAACTGTTTCCCAACCAAAATCAAACTCAGTTCTAATTCTGATAAAATGAAAATGCATCCCAGGTTCAACCAAGGCCATTAGCTTTGAATTCCAAGCCAATAAAATTAAAACTAATTACAATTCAGAAAATAAAAAACAAGGCATAACTATGAAAACTGCCTATTTTGGTTGTGCCCATAACAGGGCCTTGAATTAATTCTATCATGCCAAAAAAATTAGGCTGGTTTTTGAATTGATCCTGTTCTTTGTATTTTCTGAAAAAGTGCTTGATTCTAGCATTGAAAAGACCAGACGCTTGCTTCATAATTTGTAGGAAATTCAAAATTTGCATTTGGAATCATGAAGAAACCACACAACATGCAACCAGGATCTGGGTTCAAAAACCTCCAGGAATTTGTGAAAGTGTGGCGGGTATTTATAGACATTGGTTCAAGAAGGAAAAATGGAGAAATTTGACTAGGGGGCTCAGCAGTGGGCCAACGTGGAAGCCACAGCACAATAGGTTCAAAAAGTAAAATTTAGCTAGTTGCCTAATCCAGTGGAGGAAAAACAGGCTAAGAAGTTGTGCAGTTGCGTGTTCTGCAGCACAATAGGAGATGTGAGACCACATTTTGCCTTTTGTAGAAGCCATAGCTCAATTTTCGCCTTTGAAGAATCAATAGCGGGAGTCTTGCCTTTTGCAGAACAATAATTGTGGTTGGTACCTATCCTATTCCGCACTTATGGATTTTGGAGTAAGAATGCAAAATCAAGCAATAGGAAATATCAATTATGTTTTTGAAATGCTGAGTATGTGTTATGCATCAAAATTGCTGGAGACTCATAAGTGCTGGGACACTAAAATTGAGGAGATGGAATGCGTATTGATGAGGATAAGTAAGGAAGATCAACAGGGGTCTTCCATAATGCCATATGCAGGATTGAAAGGGGTCTGCTGAGGAAGCGTGATGGGGATCTGTTCTTGGCAATGCATTGGCGCAAATCAATTGGTAGGGTCAAAAAAGATTGCAGGAAGTCAAAAACTCTAATGTATGCAGACAGATCAGGCAGGAGGATCAGGACTAATAGTGGGCTGGGTCATTGCAGAGCATGTTTGGGAGTTGTAGCAGCGGAAAAGTAATTCTTTGATGATTTATTTTGTTTTAGAGTTTTAATTTTTGGGGGCTGTATATAAAGGGGATCACTTTTCTTTTGCTGGAGGGTATTAAATCATATCTTATTAGGGGAGATATCATACTGGGGGGGGTCTTATTGAATCATTGGATTTTTGTTTTATTGAGTATTTTGAAAAGGAGTATCAGAGTTTTCTGATTGAAATTTAATTGGAGTTCCTGTGCATTAATGTCTTAAGATTTTTTTCTTTGGATTATATAGGAGTCTTATCAGGGAATTGTTTGGTACAGAGCTTGTTGGGGAGTCAGTTTCTGTTTATTACTGCTTATTTCATTGCTTTTTAGTCAAAGGATAACTCTTTAGGGTGCAGAGTGGCAGTTATGGTTTTATTCTGGTGCGGAGGGGGTGTTTTAACTCAAGGTATCAAAAAAGTATCCATTACTGGATTGGGATTGTGGCTGAAATTTAGTTTAGCACACAAATTCTTACCACAAATTTGGGGGTCTGGCTGGGAACATCTTTCATCTTTGTTAAATAACACCTCACCCAGGGCATGATTAAAATTTGCTTTTTATTTTTGATTATTAATTATTTCATCCATGATGATTGGCAATTTTGAGGCTGGAATTAGCCAGAGATCCCTGCACAATCATCAACCAGCAGCTGAAGTAGGAACTAAATACCAGAAAACTACATGTCAAAAAACAAGTCCAGCGGGTATGCCTCCAAGAGCGACCACAGGAGGTCAATCACTGTATGAGGTACAGAGGAAAATTTGAAAGTTAGCGGGGTAAATATCTAGCCAAGGGGTTATCCCGCAGTTAGTTTCTGTCCAGAGGTTTTTCATTGGTTTCTGGACCAATTTGAGAACATGGCCAATAGCAAACAAGTAAAAAACTGGACGGGGTTCAGCAAATCATGAATTTTATTCCCAACCAGGAGGACTTGCGGAACCTGGAGGATATGGAAGGCTACTAGGAGAGTGATTGGGAGAAGTTGCGGAGGGAAAAAGTGGAGAATTGGGGGGCAAGGGAGCAGAAGATCCAGGAAGTGGATCTCAAACGTCTGGCATCCAAGACTGCAAAGGCAGGAGGAGTATCCTATAGAATCTTGTTTAGTGTGTACTCTTCCTCATTCCATGGTATACTAAAGTAGCTTCTCCGCAAAAAGATTTTGGAATATCACACTTGTTTGGTTGAAACAACCTTCATGCAGGGCCTAAGTGCGGCACCACAAGGGAGTGTCCATAGGAAGCTTTACAAAGGCAAATTGATTCAAAGGCTGCAGGATGGGGGAGTATTGCTGCTTCTGAACATGAAGAATATTTTTTCAGTGGTTTTGGGCAAATTGGAACTTGCAGAACTCGTGTAGGAGGACCCAAAGAAGCGAGAAAAGGAGGAATTCCAGGATGAGTGGGTAAAGGGACTTGTAACACCAAAGGAAACTGTGGAGAAAATGCAAATGCTTACCAAAATGCATCTCTTCTTACAGAAGGCTGTGGTAAAATCTGTTGAAGTCAGATAAGATTTCTCTGGTTGAGAGTATTGAAAGAAGCTGAGGAGGAATCTTATGAAGCCAAGAGGAGTGGATCTGGGGAGTCAAGGAGGGAACTCCGGTTCAGTGTGGGGAAGAACAGATCATGAATTTCCCTTTTCAAGCTTCACACTTAAATAGACTAAGTATAGTAGAGGCTGAAAAGTGGTTTGAAGGAAAAGATAGAATAGTGGATAAAATATGTGTAAAGGACAAGTAGGAAAGTCACAAGAGGAAATTTTCGAAAAGGACAGAATGTAACTGGAAATTCACTCACTTGAACTACACTCAAAATTTCAGTGATATTTAAGGAATCTAGGATTAAAGATAAAGACTCCACTAGGAAAGTGACTACTCAGAACAGCACAAAGAGGTCACTAGACAATAACACTCAAGAGCTGGAATGAAGGAAGGCCACTTGGATTCAACATAAAGATGATACTAGATCTATAACTTACTAGTATGGAATAAAGAACACACTAGAGAAGAACACTCAAGAGCATAAATAGGTGAGAGAATATAAGGCTAAACAGGTGAGGTTGAACTCTAGCTTGAGGAAACACTAGAACAGACAATAATTCCAACAAAACACGGTGCAACAACCTTGGAGAAGATCAAGGCAACTACTACTCAGGCACCTTGGAAGGATGATGACCCTTGCTTATATTGGAGCTATTATTGCTGGGAGGACAGGATCGAAAGAGATTGTGCAATTATCTGAGTAATAATGTTAAGAACAAGTTAGTGCGGACTGATGGAAGGGATTTTTTTTCCCATCCAGAGAACCTATACCAGATCTGCTGGATAGACCCTCTGCAAAGGACTTGGTTCACATGGGGGCAGAGGAAAAAAAGGAGGCAACAACTTTGGCTGTGTATGCTTTTTCCTTATCTTGGGAACCCCCGCAGGTGGCGGCGGAAGTTTGGGTGGTCCCGTCCAACGGTAGGAGGGTGGATGTTGATTATCCACCACTGGTAAATGTTCCAGAACCAGTGTTGGTAGTTAGGGCAGGAGACTCCTAC
This sequence comes from Puccinia polysora, assembly GCA_025617555.3. Taxonomy (NCBI): domain Eukaryota; kingdom Fungi; phylum Basidiomycota; class Pucciniomycetes; order Pucciniales; family Pucciniaceae; genus Puccinia; species Puccinia polysora. The sequence continues at coordinate 10,283,800 of CM062634.1, read as the reverse complement.
AGGAGTGCTGGAGAAGTGGCAAGGAAGATTTGCAGAATGAACCACTGGGTTTTGCTGACTTTGAAAGAACTGCCTTCCATTTTGGCAGTAATGGCAGAAGAGATGGTAGCAGTTTTTAAGCATTATATGCGGAATAAGGAGGAAAGCCTAAAGTTCAAGGAGGAGGCACGGGTTGGTTCTTTAAACAAAGGAATAAATAATCTGGGGGTGGAAGGAGCAATGATGTGCCCTTTGGGGTAAGTGGAGATGCAGATAGGAGGAAAGAAATTTTGGGCCATGGTGGATAGAGGCTCAATGGTCAATTTCCTCCCATCCAGGTTGGAAAAAGATGTGATTTTGGTACAGCATAAGGCAAATATTGGGTTGCGGACCTTGGGTGGTTTTGAATGTGTGGTGGAAGGAGTAGTAGAGAGAGAGATGAAAGAAGTGGCAAAGGTATCCGCTCCCCTATCATATCTAGTGGTGAGCAGATCAGAGGTCATTTTAGGTAGGCCATTCCCTTTTGCTTTTGGTGCATCAATTGGGTTTAGGCTGGACACCAGGAAAGAACTCCTCACTGTTGTGGACTCCTAGGGCAAGCAATAAAAAACTGCCATTTGTTGACCTGAGAAGGGGGGATGAGAGAATTGGTTCACATTTCTGCACATGAAAAATGGGCATGAGGAACCTCTGGAGGAGTATTTTTAGATTTTGGGCATGGAAAACGCATGGAGATAGCTCTGTCCTTGCGCAGGTGGTTGACCAGCAAGGAACAAGGGGAAAGGTACCCTTCTCAGCGCAGGGTTCTCTAGGCAAAATGGAAGCATGTGGGGATGAGAGCAGAAATAATGGGTGTGAAGGTAGGAGTCAAAGTGAGTCCTTCCTCCAATTCGACTCCAATGGGTTTCATAAAAAGCATCTCCCCTTGTTCCAAAATTGTGAGAAACCTGGAATTTGTTTCAGGTCAGACCCTGCGGGCAAAGGAGACAGGCAATGGAGCAAAGTCAACCAATTTTTTCTCTTACAGAGGAAAATACAAGCCAGTAGCAAAGAAGGTGCAGCTGAAAAATTAACCAATGCTTCAGGATTTGAAACTGTTTATGAAGCAAATCAGTTGGTGGCAGAACCCATATAAGTTGCCGCTGACACCAACGGGATTTTGAATGGATGGGGAGGGTATGATGGAGGCACATTTGGTAGAGCTTAACTTCAGGCCAGAAGGGTGGCTTTCTAAGGAGGAGATTGGATTGTTCCATATGATAATTGTAATGATGAGGAGGGCACTAGCCTTTGCCCAGAGGAGCAAGGTTTGCTGAGGCATAAGATAGCAGACCCCTCCTGGATTCTGATGGTGCCTCACATTCCCTGGAAGATTAAGCCAATTCCTCTTCTATTAGCAATTAGGGATCAATTCACAGAGTTGGTATGGGAGCATTTGCAGACCAGACTCTAAAAGCCTCCTTTTTATAGTTATTCTAGTCCAATTTTTGAGGTGCTAAAAAAGGATGGGAAGAGTCTTCAAATTGTACATGACTTGCAAAAACTCAACTCAGTCACCATCAGAGATGGGGGTTAGCTCTGCAGGTGGAACGTCTTGTGGAGAGTATGAAAGGGGGAGGCTGCTACTGGTTGGTGGACATTATGGGAGGGTATAACCAGCCAGAGCTTCATCTAGATTCTTTGCCAATGAAGGTGTTTGAGAAGAAATCAGGGAAACTTGAGTTCAATCTGCTTCTGCAAGGAGAAAAAGGTTTGTGGTGGTCTACCAGGCCCAGATGACTTGGATTCTGCAAGCTGATGTTCCCAAGACAGTTTGGATGATCATTGAAAATGCGCAAATCAAGGGGCCACAGAGCAATTAAATCAGAGAGAATATTGATGGTAAACCAGGGATACAACGGTGTTTTTGGGAATAAACACAGATTTTGGAGAGGATTCTGTTCCCGGTTGAGGAGGAAGGGTTCACTGTCTAGTTTAATAGATTTGTGGTATGCTTTCTGGACTTGAAGGTCCTTGAGATTGGATTTACACAAAGGGGAGGCATATAACTAACACAAAAGTCAACAAGGTACTTGATTGGCCCACCCCACAGAATGCTACTCATGTGTCTCAGATATTAGGTCTGTGAAGATGGGTGCGGATCTTTATTGAGAAATATGGAGAGATAGCCAGTCCACTTTGGAAGTTTATTTGGAAAGGTGCCAAGTGGGACTGGAACAACAGGTGTGACCAGGTTTTCTGTGAGTTGAAAGAGATTGTTGGGAAGCCAATATTGATGAAGGATTTGGACTATCAGGAGGGTGGGATCTTTTTGGTGGTAGATTCCAGCAAGTTTGGAGTGGGCCAAGTTCTCACCCAGGAGGATGAGGGGAAGCATTTCCCTGTAATCTAAAAATTTGTAACCTTTTCAGAGTTCAAGTCTTGGTATTTGCAGCCTAAGTTGGAGTTGTGCAGGTCAACAAGGATTTTGCAGAGATTAAAGCATTGGCTGTGGGGGGTAACGTTTGAACTCCTGGTAGATGTGGAGGCACTAGCCAGGATGGTAAATGCCCCTAAATTTCCTAATTCTCCTATGACTTGGTGGATTTCATACTTACAGTTTTTCAATTTCATGGTGTGGTGAGAAATTTGGGAAAACTCCCAAGAAAAGGGCAAATTTTAAAATTTTTTGTAAAATCTTTGATTGGTAAAAAAAATGGAAATTTTGTTTCTGTATGGCAAGCATTCAATTTTACCTTCCTCCAACCTCTCCTTGTCCCAGAAGCCTTGGAAGGGCCTCTGGGGTGTTCAAGTCCTCAGGCCTTGCATTCAAATCCTCCTCTTTGTGTTTGGCATCAAAATTTTTTTTGCTTTGAACACATCAATTGCCACCCACACCAATCTACAAAGATCAGGATTGGCCATATCCATCATCCCCATCCTCCTGGATCACTCAGATCACCCAACCACCAAGGATCAGTGGTTACCTCTCAAACCACCATTTGAAATCCCCCCCTTCTCTCATCTGTCAATTGCTGTTGCGCAGCTTATTTCTAAATCCAACCATTGCCTCACCCCCTCTACCACTCAACAACAGTAGGCTAAGCCCATCCATTGGCGCTATACAATTGGGGCATCCTCCAATCTTGGCCATCAATACCTCCTATTCAAGGCTCACACTTGGTCCTGACAATGATCATCCCAATTCCCAGAAAACCTTGCTAGCAACCTGGGCTGCTTCCCGCTGTGCTGACTGCCATTGATTGATTCATCCTTTCATACGCAATCTTGCACCTGGAATCCACACTTGTCACTCCTCATCCCAACCCTGCGCCTCATTGGCCTGTTGTTGCTGCTGTTACTCAATTCATTGGCTTGCCTGTCTTGCATGGTTCCCCACTTTGTACGGCTTTTCTTGCTGCTGTTACTCAATCCGCCTGCTTGGGAATCTAGGACCTGTCATCTTTCTCCTTGCAGTTTCTCCTCAGAATTGGCTCATCTCTATCCCCAAGGCTTTCCTTCCCCTCTGTTTCTTTTTTTCTTTTTTTCCTTCTTTTTCCTTATTTTTTTCTTTATCATGTTCATCCTGTCCAAATCTTTTGATTATTTTCATCACTTTTTATTTCTCTGATCATATCAAAAAAAAAAAATTGTTCTCATGCTTGGTTTTAAATAGTTGATAGGGCCTCTTGCCCATAAAAGGAGGGGCTCTCCCATGCCTTTCTCAATCATCCATGGGAGTGATTCCATCTCCCCCCCCTTATCCAAGAAATTAATCATCTTTCTTTATCCAGGGTATATCTATGATTTCCCTCCAATCCTTGAGCCTTTGAAATCAAATCTCTCATCTTCCCACCTGTGGCCTTATTCCTTATCAATAACTAATAGCCTTTCTGGTTGAAGAAGAATTCATTTGGTTTAATTTTTTAGTGTTTTATACCACTCACTGATCCCTTTTTCCAAACGCACTGGTCTTGATCATTCCTTTGATTGTCTTTCTGTACTAAGTCACATCCGGATAAGAGTTTTTATTAAGTTTAAAACCTGGAGTGTTAAAAATCCCTTTATTTTTTTGAAGTTTCATTTTTCCATGCTATTCTTGAGTTACTTGGAAGTGTTGGGTTTTTCCTTTTGGAATTAGTTATTGCTTTGCTTCTAGATCTTCATAAAACAAATTACTTTGTTTTGAAAAAACACCCAAAGTTATCTGTTATCCTTCAAGCACTTGATTGCAGAGAGTTGGGCAGGTTCATTGAGTACCTGGAGGTTGGTTGGGTTTGAGTTGATCATCCCCATTGTTATGCTGACAACCAGAATTATTAGGTTGTGGGATTTGTTCATTAAAACTCCCTTGTTCTATTGAACCATGAACAAAATATAAATTATTTTTTTCATTTCTTTTCTTGCACCATCTTGCCTCTAATAGTGTTTTCCTGTAGCTAACCTTTACTATTGAGTTTATCTCTTCCCTGTTGATTCATTTTTCACAAGGTTCTTCACCTTGATTCTGCTTAAATTTAATTATTTTTTAAAACTCAGGAGGGCAGCACAAAAAAGAAACTTTCCTCTCCACAGAACTAACTGCGGCCAGCACCATTTGGAGTCTTAAATTTGGTCCCCCAGACCGGGATCAAACCAGAAAACTTGTGATTTAAAGTCCCAAACTTTTGGAATCAACTTGGAAATCCAATCCTTTTCATTTTTTCTTCTTTTTTTCTTTTTTAGATCTGATCCGTGGAGGAAAATTATCCCACAAGTAAGTCCTTCCAATTGTGCACCATATGGGCAAGATTTTTCTTGTTTGTTTTTTTAAAAGCCCTAATCTTGCAAAACTCGTGAGTCACTTTGGAATTCTGCTCTTGGATCCTCTAGGAACTCTGTGATTTTTAAAAGGAATCTCCTGGTGCTCCCTTCACCTATTTTCAAGCTATGATGGTCAAGATGAAACCTAAGAAAAAGAAATTAGGATTCAATGGGATAAATAAGAAATGCTTCCTGGACTCTTACAAAATAGCTGCTGAAGTGGATGGCTCAATAAAATAAAATATGGCCTACCAGTTCCAATTTTTATCTCCTATGATGAATTTGTGAAAGTAATTGAGTTTTCCATGGATTAAATTCCTATAAATAGACCCTTCTAAGTGAAGCAAGGCTGGCATACTGGGGAAAAATAGATGTAGATCAATTTACTTTGCATGAATTGGATGCTCTTGTCTCTCAGTGGATCTCAAATGGTGGAATCTCTTCATCCTTTGAATATCATTCTTTTAGGAAGTATTGGGAACCAAACAAATCTTAACTAATACTTAAAAATCACATTGATATGGTGGACAAAGTTTGAGTTCAATTTTTCAAATATTTTTTGCTAGGAGTGCAGGAAATTATTAGGGATGAATTGGTCATGTCCGTATTAATTATCACCACCAAGGATAATTGATTCAAGCCCCCTTTTTTCCTTGTCCTCATAAATTCTATGGAAAAATTCATGAAAGGTCAAACTGCTTTAACTTTTGAAAAAACTAGAACCACTTAAACAGTAAATGATCCTTCCTTCCAAGAATCAAAAAAATTATGAATAATATTGAGGAAAGTTGCATTCCCAAAAAAAATACTCAGTCTAACAAAGAAACTGCTACTATAGACAAGATTGCCAAACTACTCCCATCTTTTGAGAAAAAAATTGATCAAAAAATTTCTTCTCTTGCTACTCCCAAAACCTCTCACTCTGTTAATAAATCCACTCTGGTATGCTACTACTTTCAAAGGGAAGGTCATGCAAATGGTCCATGTCCTGAGCTCCAGGAGGATAAAGAGGAAAAATTGGTAGAACAGAAGGGGAAAAATTTCTTTCTTCCTAATGGTGCTTTTATCCCTTTTGATTTGCCTTGGCCTATTCATCATGTGGTGGCTTTTTTACATCCATCAAACCCTAAGTAGGCATCTTTGGCTTCTTGAAATTTTCAATCTTCTTGTGGTACCCTTCAACCTTGGTCTTCTCCAGCCCTCTCTTCCTCCAGCTTTGTAGGAGCTTATCAATCTGATTGATCTAGGAAACAGCATGAGGAGTCCAAACCTCATAAAGCTCCTTCCTTGCCTTCCTCAATTCTTCAAAAACCGGTTAAACATCAATCTTTGCCTGAGACTCTTTCCTCTGATGTAGAAGACATCAAGTTTGAAAAGGAACCACTCATGGAAAGGTTTCAAGACCACTCTGATCCTCCTCATTCATCTGTTAAATCACCTCAACCTTCTGATCCTGTATTAGTCCCTGCTTCAACTGAGCTTCCTCCCTCCACCCAGCCCGAAGTTTGGTTGAAGAGTGGAGTTTCAAAGGATCACCCCAATGCTGTGGAAGGGTTATTAAAAAAAATTTCAGTTATAAAGAACCATGATCTATCTGTAGATTAACTACTTTCTATTTCTCCATCTGTTGCTGAAGGAATGAAGAAATGGGTCTCTTTTCAACGTGTGGAGATTTCTCCTGATGAATTAAAGGTTTCCTCTGTCACTTTGATGCAGGACTCTGGTGGAACAGATTCCCCCTCAGATTCCAAATTGTAATCCTGTCCTCTTGGTTTTCTTCCTTGTTAACTTGGTGATTCAGCTAAAAAGGTTTCTCTCCTTGTCAATTCTGGTTCTCAGCTCGACTTGATGTCAGATGCTATGGCCTGAAAACTCAAGCTTAGTCCTAGGGTCAGCTTCAATTCTGTGGTTTATGGTATATGGAATAAATCTTGTGAATTGGTTGGTATTGCTGAAGATTTCCTGGTTTGAATTGGTAAAAGTATTGTTGTGACTTGTAATTTTTGGATAACTTGTTTGGAAGGCCCCATGATTTTGGGTCAACCAGTCTTAATGAATTTTGGAGCTACCATGAGGTTTCCTGATCAAGTTGGGGAGAGTCTTCTCCTATGTGATGCTAATGGTAGAAAGATTGAAATTCCTCTCTGCTCTTTGGATTCTGGTTGTTGGGAAAGAGATTTCCCTGGTAATCACCCTAAATCTGTTCTAAAGGGGAAGTAAAAGGATAATTTTAAGTCCTCTCATTTTTATTGGAGGAATTGATCCTACTGATAGTTGTAGTTCTTTTCAGCCTCAAACTTCAAATCAAGCCTCAAATCCCATCTCTGAGCCCTAATTCTATTGTTCCTCATTGTTTTCTTCTCATCCAGAATATATTAAAAATTGAAATCATGAAAAAGTAGAAAAAGCCAATAATATTTATTTTCTTTCTGGGTCTGTTGTTTCTTCTTTTCCTTCTTCTCTTGAGTCTGATAAATCTTCTCTTAGTTCTGGCTTGAATTTCTGCAATGAGTAAAAACTATATCCTGATCTAGATTCTATTCTTGCTGACTTTGGTATGGAGTAACATGGGCTTCAATGGAGGCAATTTGGGTTCAAAGTAAGTTCTCCCAATTATGCACCACGAGAACCATCTACTAGTGTTGTTTTTGAAACCCTACCCTGTGCCAAAGATTTGAGAAAAGGTTTATTGCCTGGTTCTCCTTTTATGAAAAAAGGAACCCTTTGAGGAAGTTGCAGAACATTGGATGGGGAAAATGTTGGAACTTTGTCTCAGTTTTTGTAGTCAGGTGTCACTGGTCAATGCTTGGAGGAAGCAAGAATTTCTTTCTTTTGCTACAAAGTACAAGCCAGTTCCAAAAAAGGTCCAACCAGTCAACCAGCCTATGCCTCTAAACCTCAATCCACCTCTCATGCCTTCTCCCTTGTCATGTGATCCTTAATGTGGTTTATCTTGATCTATTTCTGGTCCCTTTGTGACCCGTGGTAGTGTCACTGAAGAAGGTCTGAAGGTGCTCAACTTTGGTTTGGATGGATGGCTTCTTCCTGATGATTTGAATTTGATCAAAAATTTCTTATCTCTGAGGGAAAAATCTATTGCCTTCTGTGAAGAGGAGAGAGGTCTCTTGAAAGAATCCTATTTTCTCCCTTAAATCATCCCTGTAGTTTAACATAATCCTTGGCAAAATAAAAATATTCCAATTCCTTATGCTAAATTCAATGAATTTATCAAGTTGGTCTGAAAACTAGTTTTTACTGGTCTATATGACAAGTTGACTTCCAGTTATTCCAGATCTGTCTTCTCCGTACTCAAAATGAATGGTAAACTTAAAATATCTCACAATCTCCAACCATTCAACAATGGTACTATTAAACACTCTTGTATTCATCCTTCCACTGAAGAATTGGTTGAATCTTTCTATGTGAGAGCTTGCTATGGTCTAGGGGAAATTATGGGTGGTTATGAAAAAAAAATCCTTACATCCTATCTCTTGCTCTCTCACTAAGTTTGATACTCCTCTTGGTTGATTCCAACTGACTTGATTCTCTCAAGGTGCCACCAATTTGGTTGCAGTCTATCAGGCCCAGATGGTGTAGATCCTCCAGGATGAAATCCCTGAATGCTGGCATCTTTCTTGACAATGTTCAAATTCAAGGTCCAGTTTCCAACTATGAAAATGAGAACTTACCTTGGCATTTAGGAATTTTTCAATTCATCTGGGAATATGCTACGAATTTTTAAAGGATGCTGTTTTGTATTGATGAATATGGCCTTACTTTCTCTCGCTCCAAATTGGCTGCTTGTGTCCCGGCTCTGGAAATTTTTTGACATGTTTTCTGCAAGGAGGGAAGGAGGATGGCACCATCCAAATTAAAAAAAATCATCTCTTGGACTACTCCAATCAATCCCAATGAATTTAGAGGCTTTCTAGGTGTTGTAATTTATTTTCAGATCTTTATTCCTTCCTCATCCAAGATTTGCATTCCTTTGCGTTGTCTAACCAGGAAGGAAGCTGAATGAATTTTGACCCAAGCTTGCAAATTTTTGTTTCAGTTTCTCAAAAAAATGTTTGGTAAAGAAATTTTTTTGAAAAAGAGCTCTTATTTTACTAGAGCTGGCAATTTCAAGCTTGTTGTTGATTCTATTTATCAATTTGTTGGGGCTTTTCTTACTCAGGAAGATTGAAAGGGTTTGGAATGTACTTCTCTCTATGAAGCTTTTTTATTTTCAGATGGGGAGTCAATATTCACTCAACCTAAACTGGAGCTCTGAGGTGTGGCTTGAATGCTGAAAAAGCTTCAAACGGTCCTCTGGGTTCAACATTTAAAATGAAAAGTTGAAGCTCAATCCATCATTGAAATGATCAATGACCCCAGCCTCCAGAATGCTCTAATTACTCATTGGTGGCTTTTATTCAGCTTTTCTGTTTTGATATTTTTCAAAGGCCTGGAAAATCTTTCACCATGCCTGATTTTTTTTCTCAAAATCCTTTTGGAGATGGGGAATCTGATTTTGGGGTAGATTTTGATGAAGAAGAACCTTTAATCAAACAAGTCTTCTCCTTCTCCTCTCAAGGTAATTCTGGCCTTCAGCAAGCATTCTGGCTTAAACTAGAGCAGTAACTTTCAACTATAAAAAGAACTCCTTATTTTTCTGCCAAAGAATTTAAATCTCTTAAAAAAAATTCCTTCTAAAAATAATTATATCCTTGAAAGTATCCATGAGGGTCTTGTTTATTGTGGGGAAAACAAAAATTTTCAACAATTATCCAAAAAAATTCTGGTGACCATCCCTGAAGAAATCTTTCTTTGAATGGCGCAAGAGTTGTTGAGTTTGTCAAAAACGTGATCTTAGGCGCCCAGATGAAATTCTTTATCCTACCGTGGATTCCACTGTCTTTGGAAGGATTGCTAAAGATGTGGTTCATATCAAGTTATGTGGTGCTAATTACCTCATTGTGGCTAGATGTAATTATTCTGGATTGTTTGAAGCCAAATTAATTAATAATATTAGCTCTGAATCAGTTACAGCTTCCTTTCATGAGAATCGGAAAATAAGTTATGGCTTTGCCCAATCTTATTCTACTGATGGTGGATCTGAATTTGGTGTAAAACATGCTGGAATGATCTTTTGGGATTAACATTCATCCCACACATGTCTTTATTTCTTTCTATACTTCCTTGTCTGTTTCTTTTCTTATTCTTCTTTATTTTCTTTACCTTATTCATTTTTCTGTGACACACTCCAAGAAACCCCTACTCAATCTTTCCAGTTACCATCTCAAACACGCGGCTGTAATTATTTTATTCATCATGTATCACTCAGTCTGTGAAACTGCTGTCACTGTGTCTACCTGAGGACAGATCTCAAGATTGGTGGGAGGATTTCTTTTCCTCATCCTTCTACCATTCTCCTATTCTGCTTTTCCTCAGGTATGGTATGTTCTCTAAATCAATTTCTCCTTTTCATTTCTGACTCACTCCTATGAAGTATTATCCTTCTACCATTCTCCTATTCCGCTTTTCCAAAGTGCCCAACAGGTTATGAGCCCAGAGCTATTGGAAAACAACTAGCAAATAAAACCAATCGTCTCAGAAGGATCCGGCATTAATTGTGTCAATACTATTTAAACCACTATGGAAGATGGTCCAAATAATCACCCAGTGCTTAAAACTCTGTCCATTCTTCCCCTTAACTCACCTGGATCAGATTCAAATTACCTCAAATGGTCTATGATTCTAAGAATCCACTTTTGTGCCTCTGGCGTCAGCTATCTTCTGAATAACAAATCCCTTAAATCCGAAACCTGGACAAAGGACAACTTGGCAGTATGCTCAGTCATATCCAGATCAATAAATCCATCAAACTTTCAGTATATAAGAAAAAACAAGGAAAGTGCCATTGGAATGTGGAATGCTCTTTGAGAGGCCCATCAGGACATCTGGTGGACAAATGTAATGGCTGAGAATGCTTCTTCCCACAAAACTCAACAACAAGGAAATGACAGCTCATCTGACCAAAATAATATCATACGGAGAAAAAATGTCATATTTAATCACACCCAATAATCCCCTCACTGCCGATAACCTTCTGTCCACCGCAATCCTACTCTCACTTCCTGAAAACTGGTTAGGATGTGTGTCAAGTATGATGAATGAGGAATCCATCCCATCATCAAAACTCATCAATGCACTCAAGCAGGAACATCTGAGAAGGCAAACTCAAAACAAGGATCCACAGACGGTCGACTCCACAAATCTGTCATCCAGTCTCAATAGACCAAAAACTCACCAAGATACCACTCAAAACCCCTCAAAAGTGTACTACTGCACGTACTGCAAAACCAAAGGGCATTCTTTCTCCAGATGTCCCGAAGTCTTAGAAGCCATTACATACGCCAAGAGAAACAAACAACTGCAGAAAGCCAAGCCAACAACCTCAGTAAATCAGTCAGCAAGCGCGGCCAATGCTGACTCAAACGTTTATGGAAATGAGGAGGATGATTTCTCAGACTCCCAAATTGTGGTTCACGCTGGATACACCTCCTGCAATCTCATTCGCACTGCCTCATCAGATAATAACAATTTTAATCTTGTCTCTGGGTGTTCCATGTTGATGACTCCACATGAGTGGCATCTAGACTCACAAAAACCAAACTCAACTTCAATTTTTCTTGCTGACGGGACAATCATCAATGCCACCAAAGAAGGTCTAATCTCCCTACCAACAGGAAAGTTGAAAACTCTTCTTGTTCCAAACCTACACAAACCCCTACTATCTATTTCCAGCATCTGTGATTCTGGGCACAAGTTTACTTTCACCTCCACAGGTTGCAAGATCCACCGCCTGAATACCAGCACCAATGATAAGTTACCCACATTCTTCAAAGGATACAGAAGAGGAAACTTGTACTACCTTCCCCAAAAACTTGTGAGCCACCAAGAATCAATCTTTTCAACTGTGTCACCAATATCAGAAGATAGCCTCTACAGCTATCACTGCAGGCTCTCACACCTGAACTTAAAGTCACTGAGGAAATTCCTCAACTCATCCGGGATTAGCCCAAAAATCAACAACACTTTCAATGTACAACAATGGGAGACATGCATCCAGTCCAAATTGTCCAGAACACCCTTCCATTCCCGTCTCAGTCATCAATCCAGCTCACCGGGCCAAATAATCCAATCTGACCTGTGTAGTTTTGGAACTAGCTCAAGAGAAGGTTTTTGTTATTTCATCACCTTTATTGACAACTGTTCCAAAGCGCTATTTGCTTACCCTCTTTGTCACAAATCAGACACTTTTGACTCAGTCAAAACTTTCATATCCTTTTTTGAAACTCAATTCCACCAACCTGTTCAATCCCTGTGCACTGATAATTTTGGGGAGTACGTCAATCAAAAACTCAAGTCCTTTCTTTCCTCAAAAGGGATCATCCATGAGCTAGGACCACCACACTCTCCGCAACTAAATGGTGTAGCCAAACATTCAAACCACACCATCTTGAACCTCATTTGCTGTGCACTCTCATCCTCTCATTTAACTAACTCTTACTGGGTGGATGCTCTTTGTCACTCTCTATTTGCATTCAACTCCTACCCATGCAAAACTCCACTTGGTTTTGTTTCTCCAAACTCCTTACTCAAGCAAGAGGACATTTTGCCATCCTACCTCCATCCTTTTGGCTGCCTTTTAAGGTAAAAATTCCCTGAACACAACAGGTAAAGTTCTCCCCCAAAGCACGGCGGGCAATTCTTTTGTCCTATCTGACTCAAGGAAACAGTTACCTCCTCCTGGATGTTGAAAATTGCAAAGTCATAAAATCCAGGGACACCATCTCCAAAAACACTGTCTTTCCCCACAGAGCAGACAACTCGCCAACTACTGACCCCCAGCCCAATCAAACCGCCGTTGACCTTACCTGGCCAATTCAACCCAATAGTGTTCCCACCCCATCCGTGAATCCCGCTACGGTTTCTCCCCCCTTTCCTGCTCCACCAGTTCTTTCTCCCTCCTCCCCATCCCCTTTCTCCCACCGGGCTCCGCCAACAACAAGGGACAATTTTCAAAACCCCACTGAGGTACCTTGTTTGGTGAGCCCATGCTTGTTGGACAGCTCTGTCTTTCCCCCTTCCCTGTCAACCCCGTCTCCTCCCCCTCTGCCTTGCCCTTTGCCGTCCCCCTCTCCCCCTTCCTCTCCCCCTGTATCCTCCTCACAGTTGCCTTTCCCATCTTCCTCACCTCCCAACCGCCCTCCCTCTCCCCCCTCCCCTTCCTCTTCTCTCCCTGTCCCCGCTCCCTCCAGTCTACCGCCGTCTGCTGCCAGACGCTCCGACAGGCGTTCCCGCCCTCCCACACGTTTTGGGAACTACTCTTGATCTGCAAAGGTGAAGGACGACATCCTCGCACCAAAGACGTGGAAAGAACTCATGGTCAATCCTCACCAAGCCCGCTGGATATCTTCTGCCCACAACAAAATATCCTCACTCCAGGGTATGGAGACGTGGGTACTTGTTCCTCCGCCAAAAGGCCGCAAGATCATTTGCTGCAAATGGATCTTCAAGGTCAAATGCCGCGCCAACGGTTCAATTATAAAACCCAAAGACTGTCTAGTTGCCATGGGTTTCACCCAAGTTCATGGCCTAGATTTCTCAGAGGTCTTTGCCCCAACTCTCTGTCTTGAAACTCTCTGCCTTCTTCTCACTCTCCTGGGAAACAAGGGCCGGGTTGGTTGACAAGTCAACTTCAAAACCGCTTTTCTTAATGGTCACCTCAATGAGCCGGTGTACATGTCTCAGCCCCCCGGATTTGAAGACCCTGCGCATCCGGACTTGGTATGCAAAGTATCCAGAGCCATTTACGGTCTAAAGCAATCCCCCCGCCAGTGGAACGTGGTGCTAAAATCGGCCCTCCTGTCTCTTGGTCTCACCAGATTGTCCTAAAATCCCTTGCTCTATTTCAAGCTTGTTAATGGCTCCCTGGTGGGCGCACTCACTGCCCATGTGGATGATCTTGCCTTGGTCGGATCCCAAAGTTTTGTCTCTTCATTCATTGCGGATGTTGGCCGTTGCTTCACCATAGGAGCTGATGAGGATCTCTCCTTGTTCCTATCCATTTCCATCCAACGCAACCTAGAGTCCAGAACAGTCTCTATCTGCCAACAACACTATATTGACTCCGTTGCGTCGTCATTCCTTCCTTCCGGTCGCTCCACCTCCACCTCTCCCACTGACTCACCCTTCAAGTCACTGGTCAAGCGAAAACCTGGTTTGCCTGTTTCCCCACCCCAGTACAACCAACTCATTGGGTCTCTCTTATGGATATCCCAATTTACGCAACCCAACATCTCCTTCGCCATCAACAAACTTTTGCAATTTCTCCAAGACCCCTCCATGGATCACTGGAACGCCGCCATTTGTATCTTGCGCTATCTCCTGACCACCAAAGACACCCCACTCACCCTTGGCAGCTTGGACCTAACTCTTGTTGGTTTCTCTGATTCCGACTGGGCCAAAGACTGCGATGACTGCAGGTCCATCTCAGGCTACACCTTCCGTGTTGGTGGTGGCTTTGTCTCCTGGAAATCCAAGAAACAACCTACAGTATCCCTGTTGAGCTCGGAAGCCAAATACAAGGCTCTCTTGGCTTGCTGCAAGGAAGGACTGTGGCTACGCAACATTATGGTTTAAATTTGTCTCAGAAACCCCAACCCTGTTCCTCTCTACGTTGACAACAAAGGTGCAAAGGCCCTAGCAAAATATCCAGAACATCATTTGCGAACAAAGCACATATATTGCCGGCATCACTTTATTCATGGGTGCGTTGCACAAAACGTATTCACTGTTTGGCACATGGGCACTAAAGACATGGTGGCGGAAATGCTAACCAAACCGCTGTCTTGTGTCCTTCTGAAATCTCATCAAGCTCTTTTTGGTCTCGTCGCTGGTGGTTAGCAAGGGGGGGTTGCTAAGACTACGCCATCTCACCTGATGTTCTTCCCTTCACTCAACCTCTGTCCCGTGACTCCATGGACAAACTCCTTGTGACATCTGTCTTCCCCGGTCCCTTCACCTCCCCAAATCCCCAGGCGCACTTCTCAGGACGACTTTCTCCTCCTATCTTCTCGACTCCTTCCAATTCTCTTCTTCCTCTCTTTCATCTCATCTCTTCTCTTCCTATTTATTTTTCTTATTCCTTTTATCTTTTCTTATTTGTTCTTCTATCTTTTTCTATATTTATTTTTCAAACTCCAATCCTACAAGTCCACCTTGATTCCAACTCTCAACTTCTCATCTCTGATCCAAACTCTCGCCTTGTTGTCCAACTTCTGCCTTGTAAGAACCTAGTCCTCAAGATCATCCCCGTACAATCATCCTAGCAACCTCTTTCACCTTATAGTCTCCTGTCTTCTCTGTCTGCGCTCTCTCAATTCGCTGCCAACTCTCTATGCCGTCTGATCTCTTCTATACTATTCAAGTGACTCAAGCTGTTGGTATTTTCATTCTCTTTTTCCTCCCAATATACTTTCTTCATCACTCTAAATCTTGTCTCTAGTCCACTGGTTTTCAGTTCTCAAGAAATTCATTCAAATCTTATCATGGTTAAAAGCCAAAAGACGACTCCGCGTTATCAAAGATGAACAAACCAGCTGGGGCAAGTGACTATTTCCATCAAGTTGCACTCAAGGCTTCCGTAAATGCCATTCCCCCACTCAACGAGGACAACTACTTGATTTGGAGAGACAAGATGTTGATGCTATTCAACCTAAAGGACATCAAGGGCGTCATGATTAAGAACCTTGGACAACTCCCAGTATGACAAGACCAAGAGATCCGGGCCATCATCCTATCCAAACTTGATAGCACCACACATGCCGATGTTGTCAATGCGGCAAACATCACATCCTCCAAGTTACTCTGGACCGAGATCACACAAATATTTGCTTCATCCAAAACAGATAATAGAGCACGGCTTTTGAATCAGTTCCTTCATGCTCCATTCAACAAAAACACGATTGAAGGATTTATAACAGACATTCAAAAATCTCTTACTCAAATGGCAGACGTAGGGATAGATCTCCCAAATGACATACTGGCATATCTAATTCTATTCAAATTTCCATCAACCCTAGAAAATCTGAAACAGCAAGTCATGCACGGCGAAAAGTCTATAACAGTAGAAGTTGTTTTTAATCATCTAACTCAATACAACAACAAGAGGAAGGCGCAATTCAAGACTGGAAAACCAACCACTGATGTTTCCTTGGTTACTTTCAAGAGCAGACCCGATAAAGATGATAGAAAGCCAAGGATCAGATGCAAAGAAGGTTTTCAAAATCCAAATGCTCCTCATCCTGAATCAACTTGTTTCCACCTCCATCCTCAGATTGCTCCCAATTGGTGGATCAAACAGCAAAATGAGTGGAAGAACAGGACAAAGAAGACACCTACCATCAGCTACCATTCTCCCCTCACTCTCTGGATAAACGCAGAAAGCACTCCTAATCTCCTTCTTGATTCAGGAGCTAATATACATATTTTCAATGATTTAAAATACTTCATCTCTATCGACCTGCATGATGAACTTGAGGAAATTAAGACAGGCAAGTTGGAAGCAAACCTCAAGATATGAGGGACAGATACCGCGCGACTCGAGTGGAAAGATTCTGTCATCACCCTTGAAGAATGCATGTACGTCCCGGATATTGTCGTCAATCTTATCAGTCCCGGCCTCCTTGAAAAGAAGGGGTTTAATTTATCTCAAAAACAAGATCAATTCAGTATCACCCGTGGCAATTCGACAATCCTTAGAGGTTTAATTTGGGATAATCTATTCGTGATTGAGAAGCCTTGAACTTCCGGGAATAACCTCTTGGTCAATCATTCCAGCAAATCATCAATTACTCCACCTAGCCAAACTCAAACATTATCCAATATCCACAAGACATAGGGCCATGCCTCCATCTCCATGCTCAAACCAATCATCAAGGACCTATACTCTAAAGAAAAGCTGGACAGATTTCAGTGTGATGGCTGTGTAAGGAGAAAAATCACATGGGCTCCCTTCTCAAGCACCTCAAAGCCCTAATCTAAACCTCTCAAACAAATTCACTTAGATCTGATTGAACAGATCACACCTCAGTTGATTGCTGGCCATAGGTACATCTTGACACTCGTAGATAACTTCACGGGTTATCTGGCAGCCTTTCCTCTCCATTCCAAAGAAGAAACTCCCAATTTTATTGTCAAAATCCTCGAAACCAAATATAAGCGACTAAACTATTACCCTACCAAGATCTTTTCAGAAAAAGGAACGGAATTCACTAACTCCACCCTGAAGGAATTCAAAAAAAAAAGCACATCAAACTTCTCACCTCAGAGCCATATCACTCTCAACACAACGGTCGAGCTGAACAAGCTAACAGAATGATTGCAGAATCAGCTTGCGCAACCTTCTCATCATCTAGGATCAATAAGTGCTATTGGCACGTCGTGATTCAAAGCTGCTGTCTTATGCTTAATCAAGTCCCAAGGGAAGGTAATGATTGATCCCCGTGGGAACTTATGTTTAGCAAGAAACTCCCTACTAATTATCTCAAACCTGTAGGATCTTCTGTCATCTATCTGGCAAACAAGTTACAAAAGGGAAGGAAGTTTGATGAGAAAGGATTGAAAGAGATTGTAGTTGGGTTCAATCCCGTTTTTCATTCTAACCTGATCCTCAGCTCATCTGGTGCCATTATTGAAACCAAACATGTACAGTTTCTCAAGAATCCGCTCAATGACTTCCATCTCCTTGAATCTCCGGTAATCAACCTTTTCACTCAAATTTAATCCAAATCTCAAGGACTTAACTCTTCAAAATTCGAAAAGAAATACACGTTTTGAGAAATTCAAGACGATTCCTCCAAATACGATTCAGATCAAGTTGACTTGGCATCTACAGTTTCTCCTCCCTCTGATCCTTCTCATCCTCTGTTTCCAGTCCCTGATTGTCTATCAAAGAACTAGAAGGGAGGTAAGAAGACCTCAACGATACGGGTTCCATCACTACTACAAGCCTCCCTCCTACAAAGCAGCACGCAATCTCCCAGAATGGCCAAAGTGGAAGGAAGCTTTGGAAGAGGAATTGAGCTCAATAGAACTTCAAGGTGTCTGGGAAGAATACCACAACACCCCAGAAAATGTCTTGAATACAACGTGGGTTTTCAAGATCAAAGAAAATTTCCATGGCAACCCCATCAAATACAAAGCTAGACTCTGCGTTCAAGGGTTTGATCAGGTCCTAGGAATAGACTATAACAAAACTTGGGAACCAACTGGCAAGCTTGGTTCCCTTTGAGTAGCTCTTGTCTATGGCTTGAAAAAAAAGATGAAACTTACCCAATTCGACGTGAAAGGCGCATTCCTCCATGCTCCTATTAATGAAACCGTCATCATAAGGACCCCCAAAGGCTCATCTAGAAAAACTCCTTACCTGAAGCTAAAAAAAGCTCTCTATGGCTTGAAACAGTCCCCCAAGAATTGGTATGAAACTCTGATGTCATGGATCAAATCTCAAGGTTATCATGAATCAAGTAGCAACCCTTGTCTATATCTCAATGCCAAAACCGGTGAATTCTCTATTTCCACGTAGATTATCTCATTCATGTAGGCAACTCCTACCTCTTCAAAGTCAACTTCCTCAAGCAATTCAAGAATTCTTTGTGCCACCCTCCTAACACCATACTCTGGATGCTCATGGAAGTTGAGGACAACAAAATTTTCCTGAGTCAGCCCAAAAACATAACAAAAGGCTTGGGAGAACTCGGGTTGACCTCTTGCAAAGATACCTACATTCCACTGACTCAGAATCTAAACCTCAAACCTGCCTCCGACGTCGACCACACCAAATTCTGTCAACTTAATATCAAGTATAGGTCTTCTATCGGACTTCTAAATCACTTGGCTCATTACTCCCAGCCCAATATCTTGTTCTCTGTCTCTAGTCTAGCTCAATTCAATACAAAACCAGGCATGACTCACTGGAGGGAAGTCAAAAAAGTTTGGAAGTATCCCAAAACAACAAAAGATCTAAAATTGGTAATAAAATACAATCCAAAGCAAGAGATTCTCTCAGGGTTTAGCAATGCTACCTGGGGAGATGACCCCACCCTTTGCAGATCCCAAACTAGTTATGTGATTCTTCACTACGGTAGTCCAGCCATCTGGAACTCAGCTCAACAGAAAAACATCACTTATTCTTCCACTGAATCGGAGTTGAATGCCTTATTGGATTTCTACTTAGAAATCAAGTGGATCAAGCATCTCATCGCTGAAATTCACCAAATTGACGAATTGAGACCTACTTTACATATTGACAATAAGGGCTTAGACAATAAGATAAAAAAATTTGGGTCACACTCTAAATCAAGACACATTGACATCAAAACAAAAGGAATGCGCAAGGTTTACACAAACAACAAGTTTACACTTAACTTAATCCAAAGTCACTCAATGGTTGCAGACTCCCTTACAAAGGCGTCTTCAGCAACCTCTCTACAGCTCCTTTAAAACACAATCTTTGAGGCAAGTCATAGTTGATCTTTTGGACTATCCTCTTACCACTCACAAGGGGTGTTAAGACTACGCCATGTCAACTGATGTTCCTCCCTTCACTCAACCTCCGTCCCGTGGCTCCGTGGACAAACTCCTCGTGACATCTGTCTTCCCCGGTCCCTTGACCTCCCGGAATTCCCGGGCGCACTTATCAGGACAACTTTCTCCTCCTATCTTCTCGACTCCTTCCAATTCTCTTCTTCCTCTCTTTCATCTCATCTCATCTCTTCCTATTTATTTTTCTTATTCCTTTTATCTTTTCTTATTTGTTCTTCTATCTTTTTCTATCTTTATTTCTCAAACTCCAATCCTACAAGTACACCTCAATCCCAACTCTCAACTTCTCCTCTCTGATCCAAACTTTTGCCTTGTTGTCCAACTTCTGCCTGGTAAGAACATAGTCCTCAAGATCATCCCCGTAAAATCATCCTAACAACCTCTTTCACCTTATAGTCTCCTGTCTTCTCTGTCTGCACTCTCTCAATTTGCTGCAAACTCTCTATGCCACATGATCTCTTCTATACTATCTAAGTGACTCAAGCTGTTGGTATTTTCATTCTCTTTTTCCTCCCAATATACTTTCTTCATCACTCTAACTCTTTTCTCTAGTCCGCTTGTTTTCAGTTCTCAAGAAATTCATTCAAATCTTATCAGGGGTGTTGGGATTATCATTAATCCCACACATGTCTTTATTTCTTTCTATAATTCCTTGTCTTTTTCTTTTCTTCTTCTTCTTTATTTTTTTTATCTTATTCATTTTTCTGTGACACACTCCAAGAAACCCCTACTCAGTCTTTCCAGTTACCATCTCAAACACGCGGCTGTAATTATTTTATTCATCATGTATCACTCAGTCTGTGACACTGCTGTCACTGTTTCTACCTGAGGAAAGATCATGAGATTGGTGGGAGGATTTCTTTTCCTCATCCTTCTACCATTCTCCTATTCTGCTTTTCCTCAGGTATGGTCTGTCCTCTAAATCAATTTCTCCTTTTCATTTCTGACTCACTCCTATGAAATATTATCCTTCTACCATTCTCCTATTCTGCTTTTCCTCAGTGCCCAACATGATCCAATTGCTTCCTGGAAAAAATGGTGTTACTACTTATTAATATCCCAAAGGCCAAGGAACAGTGGAAAAAGCTCATGTTCCTTTGAAGGCTTCTTTTATCAAACTGGATGGTCAGAGTGGAAAGAATTGTGGAAAATTTCTTCCTCTGGTTTTGTTCTCTGATCAAATCTCAACCAAAAGACCCACTGGCTACTCACTTTATGAAATCATCTTTGGTCAAAGAGCAGTTCTTCCTGTTGATCTGGAAATAAATCTTTCTTGGGTATGTTGTGGGAGTAGGTGTCTTCAACAACTGATGTATTAGTTGCCAGATCCAAGAAATAGGAGCAAAGTGAAGATATGCATAATGAAGTTTATCAGAAGACAATGAGATAAACAGAAAAATTGGTGCAGTATTGGGAAGATAAACACTGAAAAAAAATCAGGGATCCCTTTAATTCTGGTGATTTTGTTTTAGCCTATGATCTATCCTTGGATACTCAGTGGGGAAATCTTTCTTTGAATTGCTGGAATGTTACTAATTGGGTGATTTGTCAAGTCAGAGGTGGATCCTATGTTTTGGAAGAACTGGATGTTACTCAGTAGGCCAGAAGGTTTTCTGCTGATCAAGTTAAAACTTTTTATTTTTGTTGAGGCAACTTATCCCAAAATGAAGTCCTCCCAATTGTGCACCACCAGGGCCATCTGCTGTGTTTTTGTTGTGAAAATATACTTTATGGTACATTAATGAGCACCTTGGATGCCTTCCTTGTTTTATTTCTGCCACTTCAAGGGCCCTGTTGGATGGACCAAGACATTTTTCAACTCTTCAATCACTCTCAACAAGATCAAGAAACCACCATTATATTATTTGAATCCCTTTGTTTCCTCCTTTTCTTAAGTATCTTCAAATCAACAGTCCCAATTGAAAACAACATGTAGAAAATTTGCAACCACAAATTAAGTTGAGGAGAGCATTCTTCTATGTAATGAACTTTTGAAGTGAAAAATCCTTATGAAATTTATAAGTGAAAAAAATGAAGTTTGTTAATTTCTGGGTTGGGGGGGGGGTAAGTACATCAAATCAAGGTGGGATGGAAGAAGGTATATGTCAATGTTCAATGTTCCAAAAAAAAGCTTGAAATAAATGAGAAATTATTGTTAATTGCATGTGTTTTCAATTTCCTCTGTTAAACTTGTCATTTCCTTGTTAAATTTGTTGGCCCTGCATGTGTGTGATATTACAAAAGAAAAATAACCAAACAAAACCTTGAATTACATTAAGAATTAGTGTTTATGACATGTGTTGTCAATGTCCTCTGTTACATGTGCTCTGTTACAGTCTTTGTGTCCTTGTTATATTTTTGGCCCTGTATGTGTTTGATAGTACAATAGAAAACTAACATATACATAAAACAAATAAAAACATAAAACAAGTTGGTTCTAAACTATTAAAAAGAAATAAAAAAATTACCTATGTACATACATCACACAAAAGTAAATACATAAAAAGAGGTAGTTGAAAAGTATTAAAAATAAATCAACACAAACCTTACATATGTACATAAATCACACAAACCTAAATATATAAAAAGAGGTAGTCAAAAAGTATTAAAAATAAATAAACACAAACCTTACATATGTACATACTGTTAAAATAAGTATGCACTTACGTGTGTTCTACGTTTAAGTGTAATACAAATGGGATGCACATATGGACCTCTCCGGCCCATTGGACACTCACACAGACCATACGGGCCTGTGTGAATTAAGGTAAAGGACAGAAACTGTGAGAGTTGTACCTTGGGGGCCAAGACTAGAAATGTTTTCTCAAATAGTAGAGATTGCACTGATGTTCCTAGAGAGGAATTTTCCATTGATTTGGCAGGGCCATTCACACCGGAGTTCCTTGGTGGGGCAAGATACTTCATCAATTTAGTTGATACTGCAACTAATTATGTTTGGGTTAAACCAATTTGATCTAAGGATCAGACCACAGAGGAGGTTTTTTTAATCTTCAAATTCTGGAAACAGAATGGTCTAATGAACAAGATCAGGAGGGTTATCACCAATGGAGGTGGTAAATTTGTGAGTAAAGAGTTTGAGAGATTATATCAAGGTTATGGTATCATTCATATAGTCACTACTGCAAGTACTCAACAAAATAATGGAATAGTTGAGAGAATGAATAGGACTTTACTGGACAAGGTCAGAACTATTATGTCTCAATCTGGTCTACCAAAGTTCTTATGGGATGAGTTAATTTGTACAGTCTGTCTGTTGCATAACATTGTAAGTGTTAATGGGAAGAGTGCTCATTATCAGTTTTGGAAGTTGTACCCCAAAACATCACACCTAAGAAAAATTGGTTGCTTCATGTATTATAATGTCCAGCATAATGAGATGGTTGTAAAATTAGACCCTAGAGCCAGAACAGGGGCACTTTTAGGGTATGATTTAATAATTAAATTGTATAGGATCTATTGTCCAGGGACAAGAAAGGTTATACGTAGTAGGGATGTAAAATTTGATGAAAGTACCTTTCCACTCAAAAGGAATGAAGATTTTGTTGTGAATAAGTTCCAACAAGAAATAGAGTTAGCACCTATTTCATCAGAAAAGGCTGAGGAACATGTGGTTCCAGAAGATGAAGAGATGGAAGACATGCCACCAGAGGGTTCAGTTCCCGCTTCAGGGGAGTTTGTTAATTTGGAACCTGATGAGCTTCCACCTCCACTTAGAAGGAGTGGTAGGATTAGAGTACTAGTTGATAGGTAGGGGGAATGGAAGTCCCATTATGCTTCCGCGGGATATGAGGAAGATACATTTCAGGAACAGTGTATGCTCAATGAAGTCCTGGAGTTCAGTTCAGAAATGGGTAACAGGATTAACCCAAATAGCTTTGGCCAAGCTATGAATTCTGATGAGAGAGCCAACTGGAAGAGTGCTATTTTTGAGAAATTTGATTCTCTAGAATATAATAGTGTCTTTGAAGTGGTTAAGGGGGATTCTGTTCCAAAAGGAAAGACAATTGTGGGGTCTAGATTGGTTTTAAACAAGAAGTTTGGCACAAATGGAGTTTTGAAAAGATTCAAAGCTAGATGAGTTGCACAGGGCTTCAAGCAGAGAGAGGGTATCAATTACCAAAAAGCTTTCTCACCAACTGGAAGGCTGTCCACCTTCAGGTACATCATTGCTCTGGAAGTGGAGTTGGGTTCAGAAATCAGACAAGCTGATTTTGTAACAGCATACTTGAATGCAAACCTTGGAGAGGAGGAGACTGTTTATATGTCAATCCCTGATGGTTTTTGTGAATTGCTAGTAGAGACTAAACCAGAAACCTTGAAGAAAGTCTGTGTTAGAAGTTTTCTTTCAGAAGATAAAGGGGAATATGTCCTCAAGCTGTGTAGATCCCTTTATGGATTGAAGCAAGCAGCTAGGTTGTGGTATAATACCATGAGTGAGAAACTGATACAGATTGTGTTCCAGATGTCTGAGGCCAACCCTTGTGTTTTTGTAAGAAAGGATGAAATTTTGTTTGTATGGGTCAATGAAATCATCACTATTGGAAATGTTAAAGAGAGAGTCATGGAGACACTCAAAAATTAATTCAAAATAAAAGATCTTGGTCTGGCGCAACAGGTTCTAGGAATGAAAGTCAGTAAGAGCAAGAATTTTATTAAGTTAGACCAGAGCCACTACGTAGCAGCTATTCTTAAGCAATATGGCTTAGAAGATGCAAAGGTATTTGGAACTCCCATGCAGTCAAAAATTAGTTTAGAGAAGTCTACAGATGAGGAGTATCTGGAGTTTGTTCAATCTGGGAACAACTACAGGTCAGCTCTTGGATTTCTTAATTATTTGGGGAAGTGTACAACAACAGATATTTTTTTTGCAATTGGTGTCTTGTTGCAACACTTAGAGAAGCCAAGCATGAGGCATTGGTCAGGGTTTAAGAGAGTTATGAGGTATCTTAAAGGAACGCAAAGTCTGGAACTGTTGTTTAAAAAGTCACCAAACCTTGATTTGGTTGGTTATTCCAATGCAAGTTGCGCAGATGGTAACACTAGGGAATGAACAAGTGTTTTTGTATTATTCTTAGGTAAGAATCTGGTGTCATGGATGTCCAAGAAGGTATCGGCAATAAGTCTTTCATCAACAGAGGCTGAGTATAGAGCTTACTTAGCCACTTAACAGGAAGCAAAATGCCTGAGAAATGTCATAGAGGATACACATAAGGCACAAAGGTTTGCTTTTTTGTATTCTGAAAACCAGAGTGCCATTGCGTTGGGGCAAAACCAAGTGTTCCATTCAAGAACAAAACATATCAATGTTCACTATAACTATATTTGCTATGCAGTTAACTGCAAGGAGATTGTGTTGAGGTACATGTCCACTGGAGCAATGATTGTGGATATCGTGACTAAGGCTTTAGATAGGAAAAAGCATCAAGGCTTTGTGACTAAAATGCAAATTTCACCCCTTTTGGATTAAGGGGGTGTGTTAAAATACGTATGCACTTATGCGTGTGCTACGTATAAGTTTAATCCAAATGGGATGCAAATATGGACCTCTCTGGCCCATTGGACACTCACACCAACTATATGGGCCTGTGTGGATGTCACCAATTTGCGGAAACTGGCCTCAAAAGGCGTGAAAAAGGCCTATTGGTACACGGGCCCTAAGGGGATGGGTGAGGTATATGGGCAAATACAGCCAGTTTGGCTTGTATGGGCATAATTGGGCCCAAGGTTTATTTTGGACATACTTGGCCAGATGGGCTGGCCCGCCAAGGTATGTTTTACTTAGTTTTCGCGGCCCATTGGGGCCACCGCCCGTGTTGCATCCCGGTTGGGGCTTCTGCCCGTGTTGCGGCCCGCTTGGGGCGGCTTTTTTTGCTTAAAACCCATTTATGGGCCCGAAGGCCAGCGCGGGGCCATTGGGGGGGGGGGAAGAGTGGCTGCTGCGCGGGGTGGAAGCCGGTTGTTGCAGCGGCCAAGCTGGGGCCAACGGCCCTGGCTCCTCCCCCTCCCCTCAATCCCCATTGCAAGGGGGAGGGGGAAGGCTGGCTGGGTTGAAACAGCCAGCAACCAGTTGCAAGGAGCAACCGGTCATGGTGGGGGGGACTTGATCACCCCCCCACCAAAAGGTGTGGCTAGGCTTGTCCGCTGGTCACCCCCCCCCAAGTGTGTCTGAGACCGTACCCCGGTGTGTCCTGGGTCCCTTCTGGCCATTTTTATGGCCAGGGGTTGTTTGCATGAGGCAAAAAGCAAGCATGTGAGGTAACAGGACGGTTTTAATAGACAGCTGGCCAGTCTTTTGAACAGCTAAGGGGCTAGGTCAGCCCCATTGAGGTGGAAAAACCAGAAATAACCAGAATAGGCTGGTTGTAAGGGTAAAGGGACTGATGCCATGTGGGCTGATGAAGCCCAAACCAAGTAAAAAGGCCTGTAGAGCCTGTAGAGCTCCATTGGGGCGAACAATTTGCCTTTTGGCTTGTTGTATCATGGGCTTACAAGAGGCCAATCTTTTTTACTTAAGGAGCTCTTCTCCCTGCTGTTTTCCATCATTCATTCATCATCCAATTGAATTCATCACCAATATCATCTAACGTATTGCCCCATTGTGATAGCCCATCAGCAATTATTGACACAAGGTGTCAATCATTTCTTTTGCTTTAAATACTGCTCATTTTCCTAAGCTAATTGCTGGCCATAATTATAACATTCTGAGCCTGAGGCAGTTCTCTGAAGGGGAAAAGGTGCTGTTTAGGCTGCCCTCCTGACCTTTACAAAAATATTTAAATGTAACCAGAAATCAAGATCAAAAACCTTGTAAATAAGGAATCAATTGGAAGGATGAAGTTTGATAGTAGTTGGTAGCAATGGAAACAACACTATCTGAATCAAGATTGGTGTGGAGAAATAATGGAAAAAACAAGCCAAAGTTTTTTTCAGAGTTCAATATAACAACACAGTTGTGACTAACAAAACCAGCAACCTAATAACTCTGGTTTTCAGCAGAAGATTATGAAAGATCAGCTCAATCCCAGCCAACCCCCAGGTTCTCAATGAACCTGCCCAACCCTCTGCAATCAAGCGCTTGAAGGGGTCCAGATAACTGTGGGTGGTTTTAAAAAATAAAAAAATTTATTTTATGAAGCTCTAGAAGCGAAGCAGTGACATATTTGAACAAGAATAACCCAGCACTTCTCAAGGGACTCAAGAATAGACAGGTGGAAATTAACTTCAAAGAAATTACAGGAGGTTTAACAATCCAGGTTTGAAGCTTAAAGAAACCTCTCAGCCAAAGGTGACTGGTTCCAGAAAGAAAATCAAATGAATGATAAGGACCAAAGCAGTCAGAGAAAGGGATCAACCAAGTGTCTTAACACACTCAAGAATCCAACCCAATGAATTTTTCTTTGACCAGAAAGTCTATTGGTTGGTAATAGGGATCAAGTCAGAGAGGATGGATCAAAGGATTGAGTAAGGAGGCTCAAGGATACGTGTTCAATCATAGATATAACCAGGATAAGTGTCAGCTTCTTAGATGCCAAGGCCCATGCTATCCTTTAGCTACCAGAGGTGATAGAATAAATAATAAATATATTATTTAATAAATGCAGCAAAA
Organism: Puccinia polysora; assembly: GCA_025617555.3. Lineage (NCBI taxonomy): Eukaryota > Fungi > Basidiomycota > Pucciniomycetes > Pucciniales > Pucciniaceae > Puccinia > Puccinia polysora. Next base: position 10,256,757 of record CM062634.1, on the reverse strand, counting down.
ATCCGTAAAATATTTGGATTAAACTCATTGCAAAGTTAATTGGTTTGGTTATGGTTTATTCTTATAAATCAATATGAATGAATTGATTATTAAATATTTTATAGAGGGGCCAAAATTATATTGGGGATCTTGAACACCTCTCTTCAGAGATTTCAGTATGAAAACATGTTGTCCTGTTTAATTTGGGATCTTTAGTTTAAAGGATACTTTACCCAAAGATAATATGTATATAAAATACACGGTGGAGTGGCAGCGCCTTGTAATTAAGCTTCCACGACAGAGAAAGGATAATAAAACTCACTGGTATATCATTAAAGCCTTAGGGTATCTGTTTGGGATGTGCACTGATGGGTTAAACCTTTAAACTGGGGTTGTAAGGTTGTTCAGCAGTTTTGATTGATACAAAGAGGTTGAGGACAGATATTATTGATCAGAATAAGCCATAAATCACTTACTTATCTATTATGAGTACTTGATTACCTTGGCACGGTGTCTGGATAAAAATATAACTGGGTCTCTGCCCATCAATATCCTCCAAAGAGCTCTTTATTTATAGCTTTTTGAGTCCCAATATTATCCTTCTGAGGGGTACAGGGGCTCAAAGGGACAGACACTAAGGCTAGTAGGGTAAGAAGTGGTAGCCTGTCACTTATTCTTGGTGCTATAGAATGGGTAGCATCTAATTCCTCAGGGTATGGGAATTATTCTACTTTATAATTGATATTAGGATGTGTGAATAACACTAATCTGTCCTATTTATGTATTATTTAATTAATTATGCTTAGCAAATGTTACCGGTAAGTTAAATTTGAATAGAAATTTCTAAGGACATCCTGATGTCAGGTGAGTTCTCATTATTTATTAAATAACTGGAGTAAAAATGTGATATTGATTTTACTCCTTATTTTCGAGTTTCAGTTGATTTGCTAAAATAATTACTTAAAAAGAAAAGTCATGGGAATTCATGCAATATCTTTACATCATTAGTTTTTCTTAGTATGTCACAAAGATGTTGATGTCTAGAAATTTGCATAAAAGTATATTAAAGTATTTTAATATATTTTTAGAAGTTGTCATTGTCTTATTTTTGACATTCTTGGTACTTTGAATTATATTTGATAAGAAATACGTATAAATGTTATTTAAGTATTTTTATATAATATTATGTAATTTTAGACTATTTACTATCCACAGGAACATTTATTACATGTGTAGAATGTTCCCGTGTGGTTTGTAGCATGTTTAAGCGGTACCTAAGCTTCTCAGGCGACCTGTCACTCTGTCAACCTGTAGTCCCGCGGCTGCGTCCTTGTCAGAGGCCCAGGGCTGGGTACAAAACCTTGACGGAGTGACAGGGCTGTATCTCAGCCGCGCGCGGGTGCGTTGGCTTCCGCGGCTGCATGCGGGAATTTTGACAAAACACATTTCCATCCATAACTCCTAAAATATACACAAAACCTCAATTCTGACTAAATTTTAGGTGTGGAACCTATATGTGACAATACGTGTGAAGTGTTTAATTGGCCAAAAAGCTCAATGGTGGTGCCGTGGTATTTTGGTTTTTCTTTCCTTAATTATTTAAAAATATAAGGAGTTGGACTTCAAGGGTGGGGTCAGTGAGTAACCCTACCTAATTTTGGGTGGAGAATCCATTTCTGTAATAATATTGATGGTTTTCCTACTCCTTCTTAGGTTCAGTTTATTATTATCATTTTTATTTTATTTCTGTTACTTTTGCAGCTTGCTCTGCAATAGTAGCAAGATGACAATAAGGATGCTCAGAAAGGGGAAGGGCCCAACTGATTGATTACTTAGATGATGATGATGATTTGATTATTGATGATAAGATGGATGATGCCCCAGCAAAAAGGCAGGGGAGGGCCCCTTGTTTTATGGGAAAGAGACCCTGTTGGCTATTTTATGGGAATGAGACGCCGTTGGCTATTGACAAGTGAGACTCAAATGAGTGTGGAAAAAAAAAAATTTTTTTGAAATGATGCGGGACATGTAAACAAGATGAAAAGAAGATACCAGCCCACGCCACAGATGACAGCAGGCAGTAATGGAAACCCGCAAGTTGGCAGATCAGTGGCAGCAGGGGAGGATGAGCATCCGCAACAGCGGTCACGGGGCCACAACGGCAATTGCGCATGTTCAATGGCGACAGCAGTTGCATGATTGGGCGTAGGAGGATGAGAGTGAGGTGATCAATCAGGAGCTTGCAAAAACTCCAACGGCCACAAGCAACAGCTTGTGGCTTTTTGGATGCGGAATTTGATGGGTTTATGGAAGCTTGCAATTGATGCAAGCAATCAATTGCAGGCCCTTCAGATGTTGAAAAAGTCACAGGCAATGCGAGTGATCAGAGGGAACTGGTTGAATGGGTGGACAACTGTCAAAAACAGTTGTTGTGATTGAGCGGAAGTGGTGGCCACGTGTGATTGGATGGGATGATGGGTGTGATTGGAGGGGATTATGGTTGCAATTGGATGGGATGATGGAGATCCAAATGAGGATGAACTGGTTGATGGGATGATAACCGTCCTTGTTGACCAATGGCAGGATGGCTTGAGCAAGAATGCTTGCATGGGTTCTTTGGAAAAAAATTGTCAAAGGAGTGTCAAAAATGAGAAAGGGGGGGGGGGATCAAAAACAGAGCCTGGGACTAGAACCCCGGACTAGAACCCCAATGGCCCTTCCCTAGACTTCTAGGACAGGGAGAATTTGGAGGAGGGAAGAAAATAAAAAATCCTATACCAATTTTTTTTTTGAAGAAAAAAATTAAATTTTTGCCTTGTTTTCTTGAGGTCAATCAAATTGGTCACCACAACAGGGGTTGTGCCAAACTTTTTGGGTCCCCCATACCAAATTTTGGTTTCATTAACCCAAATTTGGGATTCATGCCTACAATGTGGGACTTTTTTTCCACATCTAGCAATCATAAAGTGACACTAAGGTTAAATTGACGTGAAATCAAGTGAAATTATAGTGAAATTATAGTGAAATTATAGTGAAACTATAGGAAACTGCGAATAAAAAATCCCACAAATTGACTTTTGTCAACTTGAAAGTGACAAAAATTGGTACTTTTTTAATTGAAAGTTGGATTGAATACTGAAGTAGAATTGCATCTTTTTTGAATGAAGGGAACAGTGGCAAGCACTCCTTTTAACATGGCCATGTTCAAGGACTACATTGGTTCCATGAAAAAAGCTATTGAAAAGAAGGATTTTGGTAATTAATTGTTGGAAGCCCCAATTGCATCCTCAATTCTAATCAAGGGTGACATTTTAGGAAAAAAATGTTTCAAAAATGGACGTGACCTCTTTTGGTGAGTAAAATTTGATGTTACTGGTCTTTGCTGTATTTAATTTGATTGAAACTGATGGAGTGAATTCCATCAATATAACTATGTAAATATGACAGATCCCCTTGAACCAACTCCTGTAAAAGCTTTTCCTACTAGAGAAGAGGCACAAATGTATTTTCAAACATGGGAAACAAAGCATGGTTAATCTTTTACAGTTGGAAAATCAAAGTGTGATAAATATGTTGATGTAGCCTGTGATAGACATGGTTTTTACTCTGGGAAGTTTCTCACCAAAATTTCAAGGCAAAATCACAAAAGGAAGGTTGGGTGCAAGTTTTTAATCTGTGCTACTCACACAAAGGCAAATCCCTTGTGCAAAATCTCCTACAAGAACAATCAACATAACCATGAACCATCTCCACACCCCTCAGTGCATCCTCACCTGAGGAGAATCTCTGGGGTATCCTTAGAAAAAATAAAAGAAGGCATGAATGACTGGCTCAATAAAATTCAAATCAAAAGTAAAATAAGCAAGATCAATGGAGGAAATTATGTTGATGACCAAAAACTCTATAACAGTAAGCCTAAGGTAGCTCTTGAAGAACTGAATAGAAAAAGTTTTATGAAGGTCCTCTTTGAAAAACTTGGTAATTCAGGTTGGTTTATTGAGCAAACCTCAGTGGAGAGGGTCACCTGGAGGCCCTATTCTTGGCTCACCCAGATTTGTTAAAGCTTTGCTAGCAATTCCATCATACAGATATGATGAATTGTACTTATAAGAAAAATTAGTAGAGCATCCTGCTATTGCACCTTGTAGGAATTACTTCCAACCAGAGAAAATTCACAAAATCTCTTGTTTTTATAACATGAGAAAAGTTTGAGTTCTACATTTGGTGTGTAAATGTGCTATAGCAGTTGGCTTATGATCCTGAGAGAATTCAAAAAGTCTTTGTGACTTACTGTGAAAAAGCTTTGATTGGTGCTCTAGAAAAAATATTCCCTGAGTCAAAAAGAAAGGCCTGTCAATGGCACTTGTTTAAAAAAATACAAGAAAACTGTAAAGTGCACTTTAATAATGAACTTGAAGGGTGGAAATGCTTTATGTCTCTTTGGGCTAAGTATGGGTCCTCAAAAGCCAAGAAGGAGGTAGAGGTAAATGATGCGGAACTTATATTAAGTTCCAAATCACTGCCTCTACTGTTAATCTTCATAGTTTGGGTTTCTTACATTGCAAATTGTATAAAGTGTTTTTTAGCAGACCATTGGGATTTTCTCAAGTATATGGATCAGAATATCTTGCATATCAAGGAAAATTTTTTAAAGGCTTGGACTTGCAAAAACCCAGACTTTGAAAATAAAAAAAAATTCATGGTTTGAAGGGGCCCATGATACTCTCAAGAGAATCTTTGCAAAATTTTTGGGAAGCATGTTGGATTTTTGGAAAAAACTAGTGGGCACAGTTTCAATAAAATTAAATTGGTTCAGGCTTCCCATTAAAAATTTCAAATAAATATGGTAAAAGTTCTTCCTACTGAAATGGTTCCATTGCGATACAATGTGCCTTTACCAGCAATCAAACTTCTTGGGGATCAATTAGAAAAGTTAAAATGGAACCATGATGGGGGAAATTGCACCAATTAATACTCAATGACTATGGGTTTGCCCTGTTCCCACCAAATGGAGGACCTACTAGTGTCAAGAGGCTCTCTTCTTCCTGAAGATTTTCATCCTCAGTGGAGGTTGGATTATGACCCTTGCAGTTCTAGTTCTGTAAGTTGGTTTAAGTTGGATTTTTCAAATTTCTTTATGATAAAGAATTTTAATAAATTCTTTTTGAATGATTATTCCTACTTGACTTAAATGATGATTCCTACTTGACTAATATTTGATCCTTTTGAATTTGGAAATTTTGATGTTTATGAACTGCTCAAAAATTCTCAGTTAAATGAGAGGCTCAATGCAATGATCTTGAAGTATCCTGATCAAGATTATTTCAGGCTGTTGTAAGACTCCAAACAGTGCTAAGCCGCAGGAAGTTCTGAGGAGGGTAAAGGTGCTGTTTAGGCTGCCTGCCTAAGAGTTAAAAAAAATTTAAATTTAACCGGGATCAAGATCCAGGAACTTGTAAATAAGGAATAAATGTAAGGGATGGGTTTGAGAGTAGTAGGTAGCAATGGAAACAACACTATCTGAGGCAAGATGGTGCAGGAAAAGAATTGAACAAAATGAGTCAAAGTTTTATCAGAGTTCAATGGAAAGAGGCAGTTGTAAGTAACAACACCCATAAGCTAATAAATCTTTTCATTGGCAGAAGATTAGGAAAGATCAAGTCAATCCCAACCAAACTCCAAGATCTCAATGAACCTTCCCAACTCTCTGCAATCAAGCGCTAAAAGGGTAGCAGATAACTGTGGGTGGCTGAAAAAAACAAAAGCAATTTTTTTATGAAACTCTGAAAGAAAATCAATAGCAGATTAAAACAAGAATAACCCAACAATTCTCAAGGAACTCAAGAGTAGTGTTGCGTAATTCAACTTTAAAGAATAAAGGGAGGTTTAACACTCCAGGTTTCAAGCTTAAAGAAACCTCTCATCCAAATGTGACTGGATCCAGAAAGATTATCAGGGGAGGATCAGACCAGTATGCTCAGAGAAAAAGGAACAAGATTTGTGTAACACACTGAAGAATTCAAGCAGACAGAATTCTCTTCAACAAGAAAAGCTAGGGTTGGTGATAAGGATCAAGGTCACAGATGGACGGATCAAAGATTGAGTATGGAGCCTCAGAGGTTCAAGGGCCAATCAAAAGATATGCCCAGGATGAGGATAAGGATTAATCCCTGATAATAACCAGGGTTACATAAGCACAAACTCCCATGGATGATTTGAAAAAGGTAGGGGAGAGCCCATCCTTTTATAGACAAGATTCCTGTAGACTATTTACAAGAGATAATTAAAACTGAGTGCAGATTTTTTTTTTATAATTTGATCATAAGAAAACAAAAGAAACTGATGAGAAAAAAGAAACAAACAACAACTCAAAAAAAATTGAAATAATGAAAAATAATGGATGAATAGGAATGGAAAGACAACAGCCCATGCCAATGATGGGCACAGGCAGGAGAGTAGCAGGTGAGGGGCCACGGGGACAGGCTGACAAGCCTGGGCAACGGCTGAGACCTGCGCGGGCAACAGACAAGCTGCATGGGGGACTAGTGAGCTAGGGGGGGATGAGCAATGGCCAATCACTGAGGATTGATTGGCTTTGACAGGTGACAGATGTGCAAAGGATGGGAGCAGTGATGGATGACCGCTCAGTGTTGGATAGTTGACGGTGATGAGGACTGTCTGCATGTCCAGTTGTGCACCAAGAATCAAGGGGATCATTTGGAGAGGTGGATTGTGGGGGAATGACCAGCAAGGAGAGATGAGAGCACCAACTGACCAATTTAGAAAGATTGGATGGCAGACTGTCCAGATGAAGATGGAGGAGAGATTGAAGGGGATTTGAGGCCGTTGAGGTGTTGGTTGATATCACGCAACTCTTCCAAATTTGTCACTGGTCCCATGCGGCCAGCTTGAAGTGGAGTAAAATAATTGGTGATCAAGTTTTTCCCCATCTCAACAAAAAGTTTTGAGGAGCTTGGCACACTCAGATTTGAGTTCTTGAATATTGTGTTGGATCTCCTGAGAGCTCCATCTAATCTGAAGATAATTGCTAGGTTGATGATCTTGAGAGTAGAGGTGTGAGTTGGATTGGATGGAAGAGTGGAGGGTCAGGGGATGGCCGCCTGTGCGTGCTTGGCCAAAAAAATCAGGGTAAGGCCCGTGCAAGGCGGGGATTTGAACAGAGGAAAAAAGGGTTGGATGACCAAAACATCCCTGCCTAGAATGCTAGAACAGGGAAGAGTTGAGATATTGGGAAATTAGTTGTTACCCATAGAGGAACGGGAGATAACTTTTTTTTTTGAGGATGTATTGATGGATAGGGGAATTTAAAAAAAAATCCAAAAAATTCCATTTTCCATGAGGTGTCCCAGATTAGTCACCACATCTCTCCCCAACTTTCAGATTGTCCCTAGTCTGAACCTTGAAGTTGAAGATATAAAGAGGAGGAGAAATACCAGGAAATTGAACAGGATTTTGGCCATTTCTTGATCTTGAGAGGGACTGAAGAGTTGGAAAATATTGTGACCCATCCAAAAGAGCCCTAGAAGCAGCAGGGATAAAACACAGAAGGCATCCCAGGTGCTCACATATGTGGCATACAGTAGAGTTTACAACATAAAACACAGCAAATAACCCTGCTGGTACACAATTTGGAGGACTTACTTCTGAGATAAGTTGCCTCCACAACAATGAAACATCTTGAATTGATCAGCAGAGAAACCTCTGGCCAGTTGAGTACCATCCAGCTCCTCCACAATATAAGATCCTCCTCTGACTTGGCAAACCACCCAATAAGGACCATTCCAAAAATTGGAGAAACGCTTTCCCCGCTGGGTCTCCAAAGACCAATGATAAGCTGAAAATAGATCACCAGGGTTCAAGGAGTTCCTGATTAAATTGGAGTGCTTGTCCTCCCAATGCTGGATTGAATTTGCTCTGGAATCCATTATCTTCTGATAAGCTTCATCAAAAACATCTTCACTTTGGTCCAGTTGCTTGTATCTAGCCACTAATAGATCAGCAGTTGAGGAAACCTTGTCCCAAGAGAAACCCAAGAAAGATTCCATTTCCAAATCCAGAGGAAGAACTGCTTTTTGACCAAAGATGATTTCATAAGGTGAGTAGCCAGTAGTCCTTTTGGTTGAGATTTTATCAAAGAAGAGACCAAGAGGAAGGATTTTGCAACAATTCTTGCCACTTTCACCCGCAAGCTTGACAAGTGCAGACTTCAAAGGAGCATGGCCTTTTTCCACCATGCCTTGGCCTTGAGGATAATAAGGAGTAGTAACTCTATGTTTCCTGGGAATTGATTGGATCATTTTGGAAAGTTTGCCACAAAATTCAGAGCCACCATCAGTAGAGTAAGATTGAGCCAGGCCATAATGAATTGTCCAGGTATCATAAAGGAAAGCTGCCACTAATTCAGAGCTAAGATTCTTAAGGAGTTTTGCTTCAACCAATCCAGAAAAATAATCTCTGGCCAAAATGTGTTACACAGCACCACCTGCCTTAATATGAACCACATCCATAAAATCCTTCCAAAGACAGAATACACCTCAGTAGGATAATAAATTTCAGTTGGATGCCTAAGATCACATTTTTGAAAAAATTCACAACTCTTGCACCGTTGAGAGACGGATTTATTCAGAGATAGCCACCAGAATCGTTTGGATAATTGTTGATAAGTTTTGGTTTCCCCACAATGACCAAGGCCTTCATGCAGACTTTCAAGGATAGAACCTTGTTTAGAAGCGATATTAACAACAAGAAGACCACAAGTATTTCCTCTTTTCACAAGCCTGGATCCTTGGACAAAGAAACTATAGGACTTTATTTTGAGAGATCAAAATTCTTTAGCAGAGAGAACAGGAGGTTTTTTAAGGGTTAAAATGTACTTCTCTAGTTTAAGCCAGAAACCTTGTTGAAAGCCAGAATAATTTTGAGAAGAGAAAGAGAAGACAGGTTGGATTAAAAGTTATTCTTCATCAAAATCAGTTCAAACATCAGATCCATTTTCTCCAAGAGGTTGTTCAGATAAGCCATCAGGCATAGTGAAATATTTCCCAGGCCTTTGAACAATAAAAAAGGAAAAAAGCTGGATAAAGGCCATCCAACGCGTCATAGGAGCATTGAGGAGGCTAGGAGCATTGATCATTTCAATGATGGATTGAGCATCAACTTGTAGTTTTAAATTTTGGCCCCAGAGATTGGTTTGAAGTTTCTTCATCATTTGAGCCACACCACAAAGTTCCTATTTGGGCTGAGAGTAACTAGAATCTACATCTGAAAATAGCAAAGATTAATAAAGAGCAAGATGGTCCCAAACATTTTCATCCTCCTGAGTAAAAACAGCCCAAAAATTGATAACTAGAAGCAACAGCCAGCTTGATCTTGCCAGCCCCAGTTCCATACAAGATCTTTTTCAAAAGTATATCCTTACCCACCATCATTTTGAGCAACTGAAAGGAATTTTCACAATCTTGGGTCCAAATCCATTCAGCATCTTTCCTAGTTAGACAACCTAAGGGTGCACATATTTTGAATAAAGATGGGATATAGATTCTAACATAAGTGACAACACCTAGGAAGCCCCTAACTTCAGTGGGATTGATTGGAGTATGCCAAGAGATTATCTATTTGACCTTTGCTGGTGCCACCCTTCTTCCTTCCTTGCAGACCACATGACCAACAATTTCCAGAGCAGAGAAACAAGAAGCCAGTTTGGATCCAGAGACAGTAAGGCCAGATCCCTTGATCTGAAACAGAATCCTTTTGAAAGTAGTAGCATATTCCCAAATAAAACGACAAATTCCAGAATGCCAAGATAAGAGCTCATTATTGTAGTCAGAAACAGGATCTTTAATTCCACCATTTTCAATAAAAATACCAGAATGATCAGGCATTTCATCCCGGAGGATCCACATCATCTGATCCTGATAAAATGCAACCAAATTGGTGGCGCCTTTAGGCAATCAAATAATTTGAAATGGACCAAGAGGGGTATCAAAGTTAGTGAGAGTGCATGGAATAGGATGTAAGGATTGTTTTTCATAGCTACCCATAATGTCCCCTAGACAATAGAATGCTCTCCCAGAGAACAATTCAACAAATTCTTCAGTAGCAGGAAGAATACCAGAGTATGTAATTGTCAGCCTCCTGGATGCCAAGACCCTTGCTATCCTTTAGCTACCAGAGTTGATAGAGTAAATAATAAATATATCATTTAATAAATTTAGAAAAAATCCGTAAAATATTTGGATTAAGCTTATTGCAAGGTTAAGTGGTTTGGTTATTGTTTATTGTTTTAAATCAATATGAATAAATTGATTATTAAATATTTTTATAGAGGGGCAACAATTATATTGGGGATCTTTACCACCTCTCTTCAGGGATTTCATTATGAAAACACGTAGTCCTGGTTACTTTGGGCTCTTTAGTTTAAAGAATATTTTATCCAAAGATAATGTGTATATAAAATACACAATGGAGTGGTAGGGCCTTTTAGCCAAGCTACCACGACAGAGAAAGGATAATAAAACTTACTGGTATATTATAGAATCCTTTGGGTATCTGTTTGAGACGTGTACTGATGGGTTAAACCTGTATACTAGGGTTATAAGGTTGTTCAGCAGTTTTAATTGATAAAACGAGGTTGAGGATGGATAATAATGATCAGACATTGCCATAAATCACTTACTTATCTCTTATAAGTACTTTATTACCTTGGCACGGCGTCTGGATATGAATATTACTGGGTCTCTGCCCATCAATATCCTCAAAAGAGCTCTCTATTTATATCTTTTGGAGTCCCAATATTATCCTTATGAGGGTTGTAGGTGCTCAAAGGGACGGACACTAAGGCTAGCAGGGTAACCAGAGGTAACCTGTCATGTGTTCTTGGTGCTATAGCACGGGTAGCATCTAATTCCTCAGGGTATGGGAATTATTCCCCCTTATAATAGACATTAGGATGTGTGAATAACTCTAATATGTCCTATTTATGTATTATTTAATTCATTATCCTTAGTAAATGTTCCCAGTAATTTAATAATTATATTAATTGACATTTCTACGGACATCTTGATGTCAGGTAAGTTCTCATTATGTATTATATAACTGGAGCAAAATCATAATATTGATTTTACTCTTTATTTTCGAGTTCCAGTTGATTTACTAAGATAATTACTTAAAAATATAAGTCATGTGAATTCATGTAATATTTTTACATCATTAGTTTCCTTAGTATGTCACAAAGATATTGATGTCTAGCAATGCTCATAAAAGTATATTAAAGTATTTTAATATATTTTTAGAAGTTGTCATTGTTTTATTTTCGACATTCTTGGTACTTTGCATTATATTAAATAAAAAATAGGTATAAGGATTATTTATTTATTTTTATATGATATTATGTATTTTTATATGATATTATGTATTTTTAGACAGTCTAATATCCACGGGAACATTTATTACATATGTAGGAAGTTCCCGTGTATGTTGTAGCATGTTTACGCGGTACCTGAGCCTCTCAGGCGGCCTGTCACTCTGTAAACCCATAGTCCCGCGGCTGCGTACTTGTCAAAGTCCGGGGGCTGCGTACACAACCTCAACGGAGTGACAAGGCTGTATCTCAGCCACGCGCGGGTGCATTGGCTGCCGCGGCTGCGTGCGGGAATTGTGACAAAACACATTTCCGCCCGTAACTCCTAAAATATACACAACACCTCAATTCTGACTGAATTTTAGGTGTGAAACCTATACGTGAAAATGTGGGTGAAATATTTAATTGGCCAAAAAGCTCAATAATGGAGCCGTAGTATTTTGGTTTTTCTTTCCTTAATTATTTAAAAATATAAGGAGTTGGATTTCAAGGGTGGGGTCAGTGAGTGACCCTACCTAATTTTGGGTGGAGAATCCATTTCTGTGATAATATTGATGGTTTTCCTACTCCTTCTTAAGGTCAGTTTATTATTATCATTTTTATTTTATTTCTGTTACTTTTGAAGCTTACTCTGCAATAGTAGCAAGATGACAATAAGGATGCTCAGAAAGGGGAAGGGCCCAACTGATTTAGTATTTTGGTTTTTCTTTCCTTAATTATTTAAAAATATAAGGAGTTGGATTTCAAGGGTGGGGTCAGTGAGTGACCCTACCTAATTTTGGGTGGAGAATCCATTTCTGTAAGAATATTGATGGTTTTTCTACTCCTTCTTAGGTTAATTGTATTATTATTATTTTTATGTTATTTTTGTTACTTTTGCAGCTTGCTCTGCAATAGTAGCAAGCTGACATTAATAGTGACTTTATTAAGAGGTTTGAGATCATGAGATATTCTGAGTTTACCATTACTCTTGAGGAAACAGAAGCCAGGGCTGGAATAGCTAGAGGTTGACTGCTCATATAGGCCAGTACAAACTTTTTCGTGGACAAACTTGATAAATTCTTCAACTTTAGCAGCAGGGATAGGGATCTTCCTCTTTTACCAAGGATTGTGTTCAATGAAAGGGATGATATAAGGAAGGCCATAGGATTCTTTCAAGAGACCTCTCTCTTCTTCACAGCAAGCAATGGATTTTTGCCTTAGAGATAAGATATTTTTGATCAAATTTAACTCATCAGGAAGAAGCCATCCATCTGGTCAAAAGTTGACCGACTTCAAAAGTTCTTCAGTGACCTGAACATTGGGCACAAAGGGAAAAGTAAGAGATTGAGGAAGACCAAAGAAAGGATCACAAGATAAGGTAGGAGGCATAAAAGGAGGATTGAGGTTGAGAGGCATAGGCTGCTTGACTGGTTGCACCTTGTTGGCAACTGGCTTATACTTGGTGGAAAACAAGAGAAGTTTTGGTTTCCTTCAAAAGTTGACCAGTGAGACTTGATTACAAAAACTGAGTCCAAATTCCAAAATTTTCCATGTCCAATGTTCTGCAATATCCTCAAAGGGTGCCTTTCCATAAAGGTAGAACCAGGAGATAATATGTTGCTCACATTTGTGGCACAAGGTATGGCTTCAAGGATGATGGTAGAAGGTTGCCCTGGCAGCGCACAATTGGGGGGACTTCATTGTACCCCAAGTTGCCCCCACTGAAGCCCATATTCCTCCATACACAAACCACCAAGAATAGAATTGAGATCAGGATCTAGTTTAGACTAATTAAAGAGATTTGAAACGGAGCTGAGAGAAGATTGATCAGAATTAAGAGTATAAGAAAAAGCAGACACAAAAGATCCAGAGAAAGAAGGAGAAGAAATATTTTTGGATTTTTTTATTTTGACATGTTTTGATTTTTGATATTTTCCAGTTTAGATGAAAACAATGAAAATAATGAAAAATAAGCCTGAGGGATGAGAGTTGAACCTTGAGTTGAATACTGAGGCTGAAAAGCACTAAAACTATGAGTAGCATCAACCATTCCCTTAAAAAATGAGAGGAATTGGAATTGTCCTTCTGCTTCCCCTTTAAAGATGATGTGATCAGGAAAATCTCTTTCCCAAAAACCAGAATCCAAAGAACAGAGAGGAATTTCAATCTTTCTACCATCAGCATCAGTGAGAAGAATTCCCTCCCCAACTTGATCAGAAAACATCAGAGTAGCGCCAAAGTCCATCAAGAAAGGTTGTCCCAAGATCATAGGCCCTTCCAAACAAGAGATCCAAAAATGACAGGTTCCAGCAATATTTTTACCAATCCTCACTGGAAAATCTTCAAAAATAACAAAAAATTCACAAGATTGATTACCTTTCCCATAGAATGCAGAATTGAAGCTGACCCTACGACTGAGTTTGAGTTTACAGGCCATAGAATCCAAAATTAAGTTGAGCTGAGATCCCAAGTCTACAAGAGGAGAGATAGTTTTAGCTGAGTCACCAAGATAACAGTGGAGGAAACCAAGAGAGAAAGAGTAAAGATTTGAATCTGAAGAAGGACTAGTTCCGCCAGAATCCTCCATCAAAGTGCCAGAGGAGACCATCAATTTGTCAGGAACAATCTCCACACATCAACAAGAGACCCATTTCTTCATTCCTTCAGCAACAGATGAAGAGATTGATAGGAGTTCAGCCACAGATAGATCAGGAATTTTGAGATCAGAAATTTTCTTTAATACTCCTTCCACAGCATTGAGTTGGTCCTTTGAGATTCCCCTTTCAAATCAAACTTTGGGCTGGGTGGAGGGAGGAAGTTCAGGTGAAGCAGGAACTAGGATGGGATCAGAAGTTGGAGGTGACTGGGATGAAGGAGAAGGATCTGAGTGATATGGAAACCTTTCCATAAGTGGATTCTTTTCCACCTCCATGTCTTCCACATCAGAGGAAGGAGGCACAGGTGATAATGAAGGTTTGACTGGTTTTTGAAGAATTGAAGTTGGCAATGAAGGGGTTTTGTGAGGTTTAGGTTCCTCATGCCGTTTCCTAGCTGGATCATATTGATAAGTAGTCCCAGAAAGACTGGGGGAAGAGATATCTGGAGGCTAACAAGGTTGAAGACTACCACAGGAAGATTGGAAATGAAGGAAGCAAGGAATGCTTTCATTGGAGGTGGGGGCTGATAAGAGGCCACCACATGACAAATAAGGCAAGATGAATCAAAAGGGATCAGAGCACCATTAGGAAGAAAGAAATTGTTCCCCTTCTTCTCCAACAACTTTTCCTTTATATCCTTCTGATTTCCAAGCATTGTGAAGTTCCATGGCCTTCCCTATGACATTAGTAAGAGACCAGGGTAGATTCAACGACAGAAGCAGAGGGTTTAGGAGTAGAAAGACAAGAAATATTTTGGTCTATTTTATTCTCAAAAGCTCAAAGTATCTTAGTGATTTTGTCCAGAGTAGTGGGTTCTTGATTAAGATTAGAATCTTCTTTGGGTCTTTTATCTGCCATCATCTTAATAATAATATTGTTGGATTCTTTAAAAGAAGGAGCATGGACTGGTTCAGTTGTTCTGGGTTTTTCAAAATTTAAAGCAGTTTGAACTTTCATAACTTCATCCACAGTACTCCTAAGGATGAAGACAACAGGGACCTTGAATCAATCATCCCTGGTGGTAATCATAGATCCAGGTTTGACCAATTAGTCATTAATCCTTTCCTGCACAGCCAAAAAAAAAAGATTGGAAGAATTGTGCTCAAACTTTTTCCACTGAATCAATTTGATTGTTTGGGATAAGTTAGTTTTGGATAGGATCCCAAGACTTCCTAAAATACTGGTATTCAGAGGCTGAAGAGACACCCCCATTTGAGATCCATTGAGATACAAGAGCATCCAAGTCCTTCGAATCAAACCAAGCTACATATATTTTACCCCAATATGCCAACATTGCCCCCCTGACAAGCATCCAGTAATGGGACTTGAATCCTTTGAACGACTTTCTTACTTCCATAACTTCATCAGAAAGGATAAAAAATTGTAACTGATATGCCATATTGTATTTGCTTGCTCCATCCACTTCAGCAGACATTTATTAAGAGTCCAAGAACAGTTCAACATTTACCCCATTGAAACCTAAGTTCTTGTTCTGAGGTTTGATCTTGACAATCTTTGGTAAAACAGGGTTGGTTGGGGTACCAGTAGATGCCATTTTGAATAATAGAATTACTAGAGGATCCAAAGAAGAGATTTCCAAAGTGGCTCACGAGTGTGGCAAGATTAGGCTTTCACAAAAAACAACAAGTACCTTGCCTGGTGTGGAAAGAATAAAGGTTATCCCCCTATATTTGTCCCAAGGTTTGGAAGTTAATGGTTCCCTGCGTTTGAAAGGAGATGAGGATGTCCAAAGTTGCACTTAAATGAGAAATAGAAATAAGGAGATAAAGAGATCAAGAAAAGTAGAGAGAGAGAGAGAAATTTCCAATCCTTCAATCCTAAGAACTTTCCACCTGGATGTGTATCCGGTATGAGTTCTTTTAATCTCCTGGTGAGATGAGTGATCCAATCCGATGATGTGATGTGATTCCCTTCCTCCTTCCATACATGCCCCTCCTCTAACCAGGAGTTGGGAGGGAGGATAAGTCCTCCCTCTCAACTCTAACCTAAGTACACGCGCAAATGACGGTATGACAAAGAAACAGAAAACAATCCCAAAACAGAAACCCTAGCCTCCTCTCCCCACCTACTCCGTACCAAATTCCCCCCATCATCTGTATGCCGTTCCGTCCATTCATTTTGTCCTTCTCATGACGCGGTCCTCGCACCAGGCCCTACTTGGAGCCCCCCGCGCCCGTCCGTATCCATTTGTCCGCGCCTGTTGTGGGTGTTCTGTAATATCTGGCATGATCCGCGCGCTCCATCCGTTCCTTCATAGCCCGCCGATTGCTCCGCCCCTACGTATCCAAACCGGTGCGCCCGCAAACCTAGTCAAGTGAACTACCTTCTGAATCCGATCTCCGGGGCAGATCTCTGCCCACGCCGCATTCAATGCTGAGCCCAACCCGTCCACCAGGTTTGGAGCCAAACAGCGGCTTCTGCTGATCCAGCAGCTGCCGCTGCTGAGCACTCCGCATACCCTAATGCTGAGCCCACTTGCCTCCAATGCTGAGCGCGCAGCCGCAACGCAGTCCCCAATCTGTGTCTATAAATTGACACCAAATCCCCCCCAACTTGAGTTCTGTCCCCAGAGGTTTCCCATTGCTTCACCATACCACCACCTCCGCTACTTCCACTCCACCCCCACCACTCCCACTACCACCTTCCCCCGTCTTTCTCCCTCTCCATCGCCATCATGCTCCCATGCGAGTTCTGCTCCCGGAACGGGAACACGTGTTTGATCATCCCCAGTCAAAGCGCCTGTGTTGCTTGCCGTTGCGGCCATTGGCGCTGCTTGCTTAGCAACAGTATCCCTCGAGCTCCCCCCCAATCCAGCTCTTGCCCCAGGCGACGCAAGAGGGCTTGTCTGGACCTGTTTGTGGTTTTGGACGACGACTTGATCTTGGAGGGCTTGTGGACACCCCCCTGTTCACCTCCATCCCGCCGCCCCCAAGCTCCATCACCCACCACCTCGCACGTGAGCCGCGACTATGCATCACCTCTCCGCCGGGCCGAACCTCCGCAACAGGGCAAATACAAAACCTCAAGGAATGGCGTGCGGCGACCCGCGCTTGGGCCGCCGCCGTCAGCGTGAAACAAACGGTACCGGACCCAAGACTTTTTGGAAGACCGGCGGCCGCTCCAGCACCTTCTCCTCCTCCACGACCGCTGACACCGCCCGCGCCACCAGCGGCCTTGGATGAGAGGCCTACAACCCCTGACGTCCCTCCGCCTATGTCACCTATATTCGTCCCGTCATTGCCTCCAGCTGGACCAAGCCCCCTTTTTGGTTCCCCGGAGGCCCCATCTTCACCAGCCGCTCCTCCCCCCAGCCCTCCCGAGATCCGGGAGATTTCAATCGTAATGGCGCTCCCGGCGGTGTAAGACTCCAAACGGTGCTAGGCCGTGGCGGTTCTGCGGAGGGGAAAGGTGCTGTTTAGGCTGCCCTCCTGAGCGTTACAAAAATATTTAAATATAACCAAGATAAAGGTCCAGAACCTAGTAAATGAGGAATCAAGGAGTAGAGGATAAGGATGACAATAGTTTGGTAGCAACGGAACAGCACTATCTGAGAAAAGATTATGCAGGGAAAAAGAGCTTGAACAAAAGAAGTTAAAGTCTTCTTAGAGTTCAAAGAAGAAAAGCTGTTGTATGTAAACAACAGCCACAAGCTAATAACTCTGGTAGTTAGCAGAAGATTGGGGATGATCAACTCAAACCCAAGCAACCTCCAGGTTCTCAATGAACCTGCCAAACTCTCCGCAATCAAGCGCTTGAAGGGTACCAGATAACTGAGGGTGGCTGTACACAACAAAGTACAATGTTTAAGAAGCTCTAAAACAAACAGTAACTGATTTGAAGCAAGGATAACCTCAACACTTCTCAAGGGAATCAAGAGTAGGCTGGCAGAATGCAGCTGCAAAGAAGTTAAGGGGAGGTATAACACTCCAGGTCTTAAGCTTAATAAGACCTCTTCAATCAATTGTGATTGGCTCCAGAAAGGTGATCAGGGATCAGGACCAGTATGGTAAGAGAAAGGGATCAAGGAGTGGTATGAAACACTCAAAAAAATTCCAACAGACAGAATTTTTCTTCAACAAGCAAGGCTATTGGTTGGTGATAAGGATCAGGGATCAAGGGTTTGAGTATGGAGGCTCAAAGATCAAGGGTGTGCTGATTTCATGCTGGATGATTCCATGCTCTGATGATTAAAAAGGCAGGGGAGAGCCCCTCCTTATATGGGCTGGAGGCCCTGTTACACTATGTACAAAGGATTCTACAAATAGAGCGGAAACGGAAGAAAATCATGTGGTCACTTGCGTCTGTCCGTGGATGGGCGCATGCAACAATACCAGAGTCACCCACCCCTTGTCCAAAGGCAGACGGGGTGGGAAAGAGAAATGAACCAAACCGCCCCGGATGTCCGCGGGCGGTAGTTGGCACTCTTCACCCCTTGTCCAAAGGCGGAAGTGGGTGGGAGAGCCCTAGGAAAGGTGACAGATGAAGTCCGTGAGAGCGCGGATGGGCGGATAAGAGATTGGCTTGAAACAGTTGAGTAAATCCCGACAGGCTTGGGATTCACAACTGATAGATCAAGTGAGATGGGAGATTTGACGGATCCAAGGATTTGCCAAATGCTTGGGGGTGCGGTTGGGATGGATTTCATAAATTATGGATGAGCGCCGCACAACGGTAGCAATGAGGAGATTGAGACACGTGACAAAAAAGATGAGGACGCGCGACAACAAAGATGAGGACGCGCAATGACGACGGCGGAGGTGACAAGCAAAGCGCGACGGCAAGGATGATGAGCAACGCGGATGAAGGATGCACAACGCGCAAGACGCGGCACGCGGGGGTAAAGGAAGCGCAGTGCGCGAGGCGCGAGGCGCGACGCGCGCGGATAAAGGACGGTTTGGATGAGCCTGAGGATAAGTTGGGTTTTTTTTTTTTTTTTTTGATACCGGACGGTACGTTTGCGCAACAGTTTATGAGTTGAGGTCTTCAGGCAGCCAGGGTGTCCAGGATGGGGCACCACATCTCTCCCCAACTTACAGACTGTCCCTAGTCTGCTCCCGAGTTTGATGCCATAGAAAAAAGAAAGGAAAGAAAGATGATTGAAACCAAAGAATGGCCATTTTGATCCTGAGAGGGGTTGAGAAAAAATTTGTTGATCCAACCAAAAATCCTAGAAGTGGCTGAGATAAAATGAAGGAGGCGTCCCAAGTGCTCACACGGGTGGCATGAAGTAGAGTTGACACAAAACAACAAGGATCTTGCCCAGATGGTGCACAATTGGGTGGACTTACTTCTGGACCCAGTTGCCTTCACGAGAGTGAAATTTCTTGACCTGATCAGCAGAGAGCCTTTGGGCCATCTGAGTACCATCCAGCTCCTCCAAAAGATATGATCCACCTCTAACTTGACGGACTACTCGGTAAGGACCATTCCAGCAGTTAGAGAAAAGCTTTCCCCACTGAGTTTCCAAGGAAAAATTATAAGCCAATACCAGGTCACCAGGGTTTAAAGGGTCCCTGATTTGATTTAGGTGTTTATCTTCCCAATACTGAACTGATTTTGCTCTTGATTCCATCATCTTCTGATAAGCTTTGTTACAAATATCTTCACTCGGCTCCAGTTGCTTTGATCTGGCAACTAATAGGTCAGTAGTTGAGGAAACTTGTTCCCAGGGGATGCCCAGGAAAGACTCCATCTCAAAATCAAGAGGAAGAACAGCCCTCTGACCAAAAATGATTTCATAAGGAGATTAACCAGTGGTTCGCTTGGTGGAAATTTGATCAGAGAAGAGGACCAAGGGGAGAAACTTCCGGCAATTCTTGCCACTCACACCAGCCAATTTGACAAGAGCAGCCTTCAAATAAGCATGGCCTCTTTCAACCATGCCTTGTACTTCAGGATAATAGGGAGTAGTAACTCTATGTTGTCCAGGGAGCAATTGGATCATTTCAGCAAGTTTTCCACCAAATTCCAAGCCACCATCCGTAGAATAAGATCGGGCCAAGCCATAACGCATTGTCCAAGTCTCATGAAGGAACACTGCTACTGATTCAGAGCTGAGGTTCTTAAGAAACTTTGCTTCAACCCATCCAGAAAAATCATCTCTAGCCACAATGAGGTACCTAGCTCCACCAGCCTTAATGTGAACCATATCCATAGCAATCCTCCCAAAGACAGTGGACTCTCCAGTGGTGTAACAAATTTTGGCCGGGCGCCTAAGATCACGTTTCTGGCACACTTCACAACTCCTGCACCATAGAGCGACAGATTTCTTCAGGGATGGCCACCAGAATTGTTTGGATATTTGTCAATAAGTTTTGGTTTCCCCACAATGACCAAGGCCTTCATGGAGATTTTCCAGGATCAAATCTTGCTTAGAAGGGATAAAGACCACTACAAGTGCACAAGGAGTTGCTCTTTTCATAAGCCTAGAAACTTGGACAAAGAAGTTGGAGGACTTCCTTTTAAGGGACCAAAATTCTTTGGCAGAGAGATCAGGGGGTCTTTGGAGATTTGAAAGGTACTGCTTCAACTTGAGCCAGAAACCTTGCTGGAAACCAGAGTAATTTTGGGAGGAGAAGGCAAAGACAGGGCGGACCAAGGGTTCTTCCTCATCAAAATCCATTCCAAACTCTGATTCATTGTCTCCAATAGGTTGTCGAGATAAACCATCAGGCATGGTGAAAGACTTTCCAGGCCTGTGAACAATATCAAAAGAGAACAACTGGATGAAAGCCACCCAACAAGTCATTGGAGCATTTGGGAGGCTTGGGGCGTTGATCATTTCAATAATAGATCGTGCATCGACTTGTAACTCAAAGTGTTGACCCCAAAGGACAGTCTGAAGCTTCTTCAAAATTTGGGCCACACCGCAAAGTTCCAGTTTTGGCTGGGAGTACCTGGATTCCACATCTGAGAAAAGAAGAGATTCATACAGAGCAGGATGATCCACACCATTTTCATCTTCCTGGGTAAGAACAGCCCCAACAGATTGATAACTCGAGTCCACGGCCAGCTTTATCTTGCCAGCTCCGGGTCCATAAGTGATCTTTTTCAAAACAATGTCCTTCCCAAAAATTTTTTTGAGCAACTGAAATGATTGTTTGCAGTCTTGGGTCCAAATCCATGCAGCATCCTTCCTGGTTAAGCGACGCAAGGGAATACAGATTTTGGATAATGAGGGAATGAAGATCCTGACACAAGTTGCAACACCTAGGAAACCTCTAACTTCCGTTGGATTTATTGGGGTAGGCCAGGAGATTATTTTGTTGACTTTAGAGGGTGCCATCCTTCTTCCGTCCTTGCTGACTTTATGAACAACAATTTCCAAGGCAGGGACACAGGCAGCAACTTTTGATCCAGAGACAGTAAGGCCAGATTCCTCGATTCAAAACAAACTTCTTTCCAAGAAAGTAGCATACTCCCAGATAAATTGTTGTATTCCTGAGTGCCAAGGTAAGAGCTCATTATCATAGTCAGAAACTGGACCTTTAATTCCACCATCATCAATAAAGATACCTGCATGATCCGGGATTTTGTCCAGGAGGATCCACATCATATGAGCCTCATAGACTGCAACCGAGTTGGTGGCAACTTGAGGCAATCAAGTCAGCTGAAATTGACCAAGGGGAGTATCAAAAGTAGTGAGGGGACAAGAAATTGGATGCAAGGATTGTTTTTCATAGCCACCCATAATGTCACCTAGACCATAGAAAGCTCTCCCAGAGAAGGATTCAACAAATTCTTCAGTGGCAGGCGGCAGGCCAGAGTCTTTAATAGTAACTTTATGAAGAGGTTGGAGATCATGAACTACTCTAAGTTTACTATTACTCTTTAGAACACAGAAAACAGGACTGGAATAGCTAGAAGTCAATTGTTTGTGTAAACTGGTTCAGACTTGTTTGCGGACCAACTTGATGAATTCGTTGACTTTAGCAGCAGGGATTGGGATCTTTTTCTTTTGCCAAGGGTCATGTTCAACTACAGGGATGATGTAAGGGAGACCATAGGATTCTTTCAAGAGACCTCTCTCTTTTTCACAGAATGCAATAGATTTTTCCCTTGGAGACAAAATATTTTTGATCAAATTTAACTCATCAGGAAGAAGCCATCCATCTGGACTAAAGTTGACCACTTTCAGACGTTCCTCAGTGACCCAAACGGAGGGAATAAATGGACCAGTGAGGGATTTGGATAGACCACAGTAAGGATTGCGGGATAGCAGAGGACGCATGAGAGGAGGATTGAGGTTGAGAGGCATTGGTTGGTTGACTGGCTGGACCTTCTTTGAAACTGGTTTGTACTTGGTGGCAAAGGAGAGGAATCCCTGCTTCCTCCAAGAATTGACCATTGAGAACTGACTACGAAAACTGAGGCCATGTTCCAAAATCTTCCAAGTCCAATGTTCTGCTACATCCTTGAAAGTTGCCTTCTCCATAAAAGAGGATCCAAAAGATAACACATTGCTCACATGTGTGGCACAGGGTAGAGTTTCAAAAACAAAAGTAGTAGAAGCCCCTGGTGGTGCACAATTGGGAGGACTTACTTCTACCCCAAATTGCCTCC
The DNA here is from genome assembly GCA_025617555.3 of Puccinia polysora. NCBI lineage: Eukaryota > Fungi > Basidiomycota > Pucciniomycetes > Pucciniales > Pucciniaceae > Puccinia > Puccinia polysora. The sequence continues at coordinate 10,234,176 of CM062634.1, read as the reverse complement.
ACCTAAGACCCAACTCCTTCATACCAAGGCTACAAAGAAAAGAATTGAGATTGAGATCTAGTTTAGACTCATTGCAGAGATTTGAAACCAGAATAGAGGATGAGTGATCAGGCTGAAAAGAAAAAGAAAAAGAAGATACAACAGATCCAGACAGAGAAGAAAAATTTTTGGATTTTTCGAATTTTTCACGTGTTTGGGTTTTGATCTTATTTGGATGAGAAGAAAATGATGAGGAAAAAGAAAGATATGCCTCTGAGGTGGGAGTTGGTCCATGAGTTGAAGTCTGAGGCTGAGAAGAACTACAACTATCAGTAGGGCCAACTATTCTGCTAAAAAATGAGGATGAAAGGAATGAGAGTTTTCTTTCTGCTTTCCTTTCAGGACAGATTTGGGAGGGTGACCAGGGAATTCTCTTTCCCAACGACCAGAATCCAAAGGACAAAGGGGAATTTAAATCTTTCTGCCATCAGCATCAGGGAGGAGAATTCTCTCCCCAACTTGATCAGAAAACATCAGGGTAGCACCAAAGTCCATTAAGAAAGGCCTTCCCAAGATCATGGGACCATCCAGACGAGTGATCCAGAAGTGACAGGTGCCAACAATATTTTGACCAATTTGAACAGGAATATCCTCTGCAATACCAACCAGTTCACAGGACTGATTCCCAATTCCATAGACCGCAGAGTTGAAAATAACCCTTGGGCTAAGTTTAAGCTTGCAGGCCATGGAGTCTGAAATCAAGTTGAGCTGAGAACCCAAATCCACAAGGAGAGAAACCGTTTTAGTTGAATCACCAAGACAAAATGACAGAAAAACCAAGAGGACAGGAATACAGGTTGGTATCTGAAGGGGGATCTGTTCCACCAGAATCCTCTATCAGAGTACCAGAGGAGACCTTTAATTTGTCCGGACCAATCTCCACACGTTGACGAGAAACCCATTTCTTCATCCCTTCTCCCACAGATGGAGAGATTGACAGGAGTTCAGCCACAGATAGATTGGGGATTTTAAGATCAGAAATTTTATTTAATACTCCTTCCACAGCATTAGGGTAGTACTTGGAGATGCCCCTCTCAAATCAAACTTTGGGCTGGGTGGAGGGAGGAAGATCAGGTGTAATAGGTGATGGAAGGGGATCTGAGGGTTGGGCAGGTTGAAGAGGGGGAGGATCAGAGTTGTCCTGGAGCCTTTCCATAAGTGGTTCCCTTTCTACTTCCATGTCTTCCATATCAGATGAAGGAGGCTCAGGTGAAGGTTGGCGTTTAACAGGTTTTTGCAGAATGGAGGATGGAAAAGGAGGAGACTTATAAGGTTTTGGTTCCTCATGGCGTTTCCTAGCTGGATCGGATTGATAGGTGCCAGGGAAGCTGGAAGAAGTGATAGCTGGGGGATACCAAGGTTTCAGAGTTCCACAGGATGATCAAAAATCCACAGAGACCAAGGATGCCTTCTTAGGAGTTGGTGATTGGTATGAGACCACCACATGAGGGATTGGTCAAGATGAATCAAAAGGGATCAAAGAACCCTTAGGAAGGAAAAAATTATTTCCCTTCTGCTCTACCAACTTCTCCTCCTTGTCTTTCTGGAGTTCAGGAAATCTACCGGTACCATGGCCTTCCCTATGGCAATAATAACAGACTATAGTAGACTTAGGAACAGAATGAGCAGGTTTAGGAGTGGCTAAAGAGGATATTTTCTGATCTATTTTATTCTCAAATGCCTGAAGTAATTTAGTGATCTCATCTATAGTGGGTTTCTCCCGGTGAGTCTGAGGATTGGGTTTAGGTCTGCGATTGGCTTCCATCTTATTCATCATTTTGTTAGATGCTTGAAAAGAGGGGGAAAGGACTGGTTCAGTGATTTTAGGTTTTTCAAAGGTGAGAGCTGTTTGACCTTTCATCACTTTAACCACGGTATTCCTAAGAACCATGAAAGCAGGGAGCTTGAACCAATTGTCTCTTGTTGTGATCATGGATCCAGATATCACCAATTCATCCTTAATTCTTTCCTGCACTCCTGGGGAGAAAGACTGAAAAAATCGCACTTGAATTTTTTCCAATGTATCAATGTGATTGTTCCGGATAAGATAGGAATGGATAGGGTCCCAAGATTTTCTGAAAGTCTGATAGTCAGAGGCTGAGGAGATACCACCATTGGAGATCCATTGAGAAACCAGGGCATACAAGTCTTGCAAAGTAAATCTGGCTACATCTATTATTCCCCAATAGGCCAACATAGACTCCTTCAGGAGCCGCCAGTTGTGAGTTTTGAATCCCTCAAACAATTTGATAACCTCCATAACTTTGTCAGAAGAGATGAAAAACTGTAACTGATAAGCCATATCATATTCACTGGCACCATCCACCTCCGCAGCCATCTCATAGGAGTCCAGGAATTGTTTGACATTGGTCCCATTGAAGCCTAAATTTTTGTTCTGAGGTTTTATTTTGACCATCTTGGCCCAAACAGCTAAAGAGGATCCAGCAGATTCCATGTTGAAGGGTTCCTAAGAGATCCAAACAAGCAGAGTTCCAAGGTGGCTCACAAGTGTGGCAAGAGTAGAGTTTCACAAAAATGACAAGATCTTGCCCAGGCAGTGCACAATTGGGAGGACTTACTTCTGGAACAAGCTGCCTCCACGGATCAGATCTGAAAAAAGAACAAACAGAAAAAGAAAAGAAAAAATCAAATTGGATTTCGGAGTTGATTCTTCAAGTTGGGACTGTAAATCCCAAGGTTGCTGGTTTGATCCCGGCCCTGGGGACCAAATGTAAGACTCCAAACGGTGCTAGGCCGTGGCAGTTCTGCGGAGGGGAAAGGTGCTATTTAGGCTGCCCTCCTGAGTGTTACAAAAATATTTAAATGAAACCAAGATCAAGGTCCAGAACCTGGTAAATGAGGAATCAAGGAGTAGAGGATAAGAATGATAATAGTTTGGTAGCGACGAAACAGCACTATCTGAGACAAGATTATGCAGGGAAAAAGTGCTTGAACAAAAGAAGTTAAAGTCTTCTTAGAGTTCAAAGAACAAAAGCTGTTGTATGTAAACAACGCCCACAAGCTAATAACTCTGGTAGTCGGCAGAAGATTGGGGATGATCAACTCAAACCCAAACAACCTCCAGGTTCTCAATGAACCTGCCCAACTCTCCGCAATCAAGCGCTTGAAGGGTACCAGATAACCGAGGGTGGCTGTAAACAACAAAGCACAATGTTTAAGAAGCTCTAAAACAAACAGTAACTGATTTGAAGAAAGGATAACCTCAACACTTCTCAAGGGACTCAAGAGTAGGCTGGCAGAATGCAACTCCAAAGAAGCTAAGGGGAGGTATAACACTCCAGGTCTTAAGCTTAATAAGACCTCTTCAATCAATCATGATTGGCTCCAGAAAGGTGATCAGGGATCAGGACCAGTATGGTCAGAGAAAGGGATCAAGGAGTGGTATGACACACTCAAAAAAATTCCAACAGACAGAATTTTTCTTCAACCAGCAAGGCTATTGGTTGGTGATAAGGATTAGGGATCAAGGGTTTGAGTATGGAGGCTCAAGGATCAAGGGTGTGCTGATTTCATGCTGGATGATTCCATTCTCTGATGATTCAAAAGGCAGTGGAGAGCCCCTCCTTATATGGTCCGGAGGCCCTGTTACACTATGTACAACGGATTCTACAAATAGAGCGGAAACGGAATAAAATCATGTGGTCACTCCCGTCCGTCCGTGGATGGGTGCACGCAACAATACCAGAGTCACCCACCCCTCGTCCAAAGGCAGACAGGGTGGGAAAGAGAAATGAACCAAACCTCCGCGGATGTCTGCGGGCGGTAGTTAGCACTCTTCACCCCTGGTCCGAAGGCAAAAGTGGGTGGGAGAGCCCCAGGAAAGGTGAAGGGTGAAGTCCGTGAGAGAGCGGATGGGCGGATAGGAGATCGGCTTGAAACGGTTGAGTAAATCCTGACAGGCTTGGGATTCACAACTGATAGATCAAGTGAGATGGGAGATTTGACGGATCCAAGGATTTGCCAAATGCTTGGGGGTGGGGTCGGGATGGATTCTGTAAATTATGGATGAGGGCCGCGCGACGGTAGCAATGAGGAGATTGAGACGCGCAACAACAAAGATGAGGACACGCGACAAAAAAGATGAGGACGCGCAATGACGACGGCGGAGATGACAAGAAAAGTGCAACTTCAAGGATGATGAGGAACGCAGATGAAGGATGCGCAAAGCGCGAGACGCGACGCGCGCGGATAAAGGAAAGTTTGGATGAGCCTGAGGATAAGTTGCTTTTTTTTTTTTTTGATGCTGGACGGTACGTTTGCGCAACAGTTCATGGGTTGAGGTCTTAAGGCGGCCAGGGTGTCCAGGATGGGGCACCACAGCAGCCGGCTTTGAGGCTTTTGCGGAAATGTCAACCACGATTGCTTCTGAATTTCCTTGCAATCACCGGCGCACAATCCTTGGAATCTGGGCGCAAACTCCTGGCGTCTTTCTGGGCTTTACTGGCATCCTCGAGGACCAAAATGGAGGAAATGATGAAGATGGCTTAGGCGCATTGCCCCCCTTTTCCCCTTCTTCCTTCCTCTACTTCTTCTCTTCTTGTTGTTTGTACCACGCTTCCCTGCCCATTAAGAAAATACATGTATCCGCGCAAGGTCCTAACCTTCTGAGAAAAAGTGCGCAACCGCACTTCGCGAGAGTGAGCTTGAGATTGAGTCTGCACCCGCGCGCATGCTTTGTGAGCAACTGTAAGTGACTAGCCGTTCCAAAAGAGGCACCTGGACTGCCCCAGACGAACTGCCACACAGTTCCCCGTACCCTTCCTGTAAAAAACACAACAACCAAAACACCAGCGCGCGCCACTGTAAGGGAAGAGAGAGGGAGAGAGTAAGAGAACGGACATTCTGGGGTGTCTAGTTGTCCCGGCTGTGAACAGGCTAGAGCACCCCCTCACCAAATCAAGCTTAGTCCCATACCAACCACCCATCCTCAAGATATCCTGAGAGAAAGAAAAAGTGAAAAAGAAACCAACAGAGAAGAAAAATAGAAAAGAACTCTTCTTTTTTTTTGCGGGACACCAGTAGACCACCCGCAAATCGCTCTTCGTCCCGCTTCCCCCATCCGCGGGATTGCCCACGCTTCCCGGTTCCGCGGGGCTTGTCCTTGTGTTTACGGACCTGGCTTCGCGCCGCTCCCCCATTTCCTGCAAAAACCCCAATCCAGCAAAGACCCCACAATCGAGATAAGAAAGAAACATAGAGAAACAAACATTCTGGGGTGTCTAGTTTTTTGGGCTGTGAACCGGCTAGAGCACCCCCTCACCAAATCAAGCTTATCTCCTACCCCCTCTACCTCCCCCCCCCAACTTGGCCACTGTCCCCAGCTGGTCGCAACCGCCTACTCCGTTGCAACGGCACGGTCTCCCCTTCTCCGCCCGAAGACCAATCCCCAGATTGCGCTCCTACACCATCACCGCGCTCCACACTCCCCTTGTCAGATCCATCACCCCCTTCCACTGTTTTGTTGAACAAGGTAGATCCTTGCGCAAAGAAGCGCTTGACATGCGAAGCCGCCGCCTTCTGTTTCAGCGGAGTACCGTCTAATTCCTCCAACTGATAGCTGCTGCCCTCAAACTTGGACGACATGCGGAACAGGCCGTTCCACTGGTTAGCAAACAACTTCCCCCACTGAGACTCCAGACTTTGGTTGTACAGGAGCACCAAATCCCCCTTCCACAAGGGATCCCGGAGACAATGCAAGGAGCGCTTGTCCCAATAGCGCACCAATGCTGTCCGAGTCTTCTTCAGCCAGTCCGCGGCCTTTGCAGGCATTCTGTCCCGTCAAAGGAGCTGTTTGGCGCAAGCCTCAAGCAATTTGGCAGAAGTCTTCACCTTCCACCAGTAAACCCCCAGGAACGTCTCCAACTCAATGTCCACCGGGAGCCCAGGGCGCTTTCCCAAAATTAACTTGTATGGCGAGTAGCCTGTTGACCGCTTCACCAAAATCTGATCCGCGAACAGAACCATCAGGAGGTTCTCCTGCCAGCGCTTTCCGTCTTCCCTGCACATCTTGACCAGGGCGTCCTTGATTGTTGATTCCCGTGTTTGATCATGCCGGCCCCCTTGGGATAGTACTCCCTTACCCGGCAAAACTTGGCTCCGCAACTCCTCACCAACTCAACCAAACGGCTGCAAAACTCAGCCCCTCCGTCCACTGTAACCAGACAAAGCGACCCGTACCGGGCGAACCAATCTTCCTCCAGGAATAGAGCAACTTTGTCCGCCAAGAGTTGAACAACAGGCGCGCTTCCACCCAACCGGACAGGTTGTCCCGCGTGACGAGCAGATATGCAAACTTACCGGCCTTGATGTGGAGGACATCAAGCAAGACTCAACCAAAGAGGGCGTCTTCCCCTGTGGGGTTTCCGACTTCCTTGGGCAATCTCAAGCTCTGCCGTTGACAGGCTTTGCAGGACGCCAGCCATTCCCAGACTGCACGCACTACCCCTGGCCACCAGAACCGCTCCTTCACCCGCCTCCGCATTTCAACCTCCCCTCAATGACCAAGATTGTTGTGAAGGCTCTGGAGGATAGCTTCCTGATCCGCCCTTGAAGTGGTAACTACAAGAGGAACCCAAGTCTTCTGTTAAGACTACCCCATCTTCCTTGATGTTCTGCCTTTCACTCAAACGGCTCCGCGCACAAACCAAGGCGGGTCCTCGTGACATGTCTCTCTTCCCCGCTCCCTTCACCACCAGGAATCCCCGGGTGCACTTCTTGGGAAGACTCTCTCCTTTCATCTTCTCGACTCAACTTCTTCTGATTCTTGGCTGTCTTCTTTTCTTTCGATTCTCTTCTTCCTTCTTTTCGATCTCTTCTATTCCTATTTATTTCCATTATTCTTTTTTACCTCTTCTTACTCTTCTTATCCTTATTTCTCAAAGGCCAATCCTACAACTTCGCCTCAATCCAAACTCTCAACTACCTTGGTTCAACTCTCAACTTCTCTACTCTGATCCACTTTCACCTTGTTGTCCAACTTCTGCCTGGTAAGAATCTAGTCCACAAGGACATTCCAATATGGTCACTCTAACAACCTCTTCCACCGTATAGTCTTCTGTCTTCCTGTCTGCACTCTCTTGATTCGCCGCCAACTCTCTATGCCTTCTGATTTCTTCTCTTTTATCTAAGTGACTCAAGCTGTTGGTAGTTTCATTCTCTTTGTCTTCTCAATATACTTCATTCATCATTCTAACTCTTGTCTCTATTCCGCTGGTTTTTCAGTTCTCAAGAAATACATTTGAATCTTATCACGGTGAAAACCCAAAAGACAACTCCGCGTTATCAAAGATGAACAAACCAGCCGGAGCAAGTGACTACTTCCATCAAGTTGCACTCAAGGCTTCCGTTGATGCCATTCCCCCACTCAACGAGGACAACTACTCCATTTGGAGCGACAAGATGGTGATGCTATTCAATCTTAAGGACATCAAGGACTTCATGATTAAGAACCTTGGACAACTTCCAGTACAACAAGACCAAGAGATCTGGGCTATCATCCTATCCAAACTGGATAGCACCACACACGCCAATGTTGTCAATTCCTCAAACATCACATCCTCCAAGTTACTCTGGACCAAGATCACACGTAGATTTGCTTCATCCAAAACAGCTAATAGAGCACGGATTTTTAATCAGTTCCTTCACGCTCCATTCAACGAACACGCGATCAAAGGATTCATAACGGAAATTTGAAAATCTCTTACTCAAATGGCGGAAGTAGGGATAGATCTCCCAAATGACATACTGTCATACCTAATTATATTCAAATTTCCATCAACTCTAGAAAATCTGAAACAGAAAATCATGCACGGCGAAATGTTTATAACAGTAGATTTTGTTTTCAATCACCTAACTCAATACAACAACAAGAGAAAGGCGCAATTCAAGACAGGAAAATCAACCACCAATGTTTCCTTGGTGACAGTCAAGAGCAGACCCGATAAAGATGATAGAAAGCCAAGGATCAGATGCAAAGAAGGTTTTCACAATCCAAATGCTCCTCATCCTGAATCATCTTGTTTCCACCTGCATCCTAATATCGCTCCCGATTGGTGGATCAAACAGCAAAATGAGTGGAAAAACAGGACAAAGAAGACACCCACCATCAACTACCATTCCCTTCTCACCCTCTGGATAAACGCAGATAGCACTCCTAATCTCCTCCTCAATCCAGGCGCTAACATACATATCTTCAATGATTTTAAATATTTCATCTCTATTGAATTTCACGATGAGCTCAAAGAAATTAAGACAGGCAAGTTGGAAGCAAACCTCAAGATACGAGGGACTGGTACCGTGCAACTCGAGTGGAAGGATTCTGTCATCACCCTTGAGGAATGCATGTATGTCCCGGATATCGTCGTCAATCTGATCAGTCCCGGCCTCTTGGCAAAGAAGGGTTGCAGTTTGTCTCAAAAACTAGATCAATTCAGTGTCACCCGTGGCGACTTGACAGTTCTTAGAGGTCTAATTCGGGATAATCTATTTGTGATTGAAAAGCCTCAAACTGCCGGGAATAACCTCTTGGTCAATCATTCCAGCCAATCATCAATTACTCCACCTAGTCAAAGTCAAACATTATCCAATATCCACAAGACATACGGTCATGCCTCCATCTCGATGCTCAAACAAATCATCAAGGACCTATACTTTAAAGACAAGCTGAACAGGTTCCAGTGTGATGGCTGCGTAAGGAGCAAAATTACATGGGCTACCTTCTCAGGCACCTCAACTCCCTCATCTAAACCTCTCAAACGAATTCACTTAGACTTGATTGGACAGATCACCCCTCAGTCAAAAGCTGGTCATAGGTACATCTTGACACTCGTGGATAACTTCATGGGTTATCTGGCGGCCGTTCCTCTGAATTCCAAAGAAGAAACTCCCAACGTCATTATTAAAATCCTCGAGACTGAATATAAGCGATTAATTATTATCCTACCGAGATCTTTTCAGACAAAGGAACAGAATTCACTAACTCTACCCTGAAGGAATTTGCTAAATCAAAACACATCAAACTTCTCACCTTGGAGCCATATCACTCTCAACACAACGGTTGAGCTGAACAAGCTAACAGAACAATTGTAGAATCAGCTTGCGCAACCTTATCATCATCTAGGATCAATAAGTGCTATTGGCACTTTGTGATTTGAAGCTGCTGCCTTATGCTTAATCAAGTTCTGAGGGAAGGTAATGATCAATCCCCATGGGAACTCATGTTCAGCAAGAAACTCCCTACTAATTATCTCAAACCTGTAGGATCTTCTGTCGTCTATCTGGCGAACAAGCTACAAAAGGGAAGGAAGTTTGATGAGAAAGGATTGGAAGGGATCTTAGTTGTGTTCAATCCCGTTTTTCATTCTTATCTGATACTCAGCTCATCGGGTGCCATTATTTAAACCAAACATTTACAGTTTCTCAAGAATCCGCTCCACAACTTCCCTCACCTAAAATCCCCGGGAATCAACCTTTTCACTCAAATTGAATCTGAATCTCAAGGACTTAACTCTTCAAAAATTGACAAGAAATACACGTTTTGAGAAACTCAAGACGATTCCTCCATATACAACTCAGACCAAGTTGATTTGGCATCTACAGTCTCTCCACCTTCTGATCCTTCCCCTCCTCCGTCGCCAGTCCCTGATCCTCCAATTCAAACTATCTCTCAAAGACCCAGAAGGGAGGTAAGAAGACCCCAACGATACGGGTTCCATCACTACTACAAGCCTCCCTCCTACAAAGCAGCATGCAATTGCCCAGAATGGCCAAAGTGGAAGGAAGCTTCAGAAGAGGAATTGAGCTCAATAGAACTCCAAGGTGTCTGGGAAGAATACTACGGCACCCCAGAAAATGTCTTAAATACAACGTGGGTTTTCAGAATCAAAGAAAATTGCCATGGCGACCCCATCAAATACAAAGCTAGACTCTGCTTTCAAGGGTTTGATCAGGTCCTAGGAATAGACTATAACAAAACTTGGGCACCGACCAGTAAACTTGGCTCCCTTTGAGTAGCTCTTGTCTACGGCTTGAAAAACAAGATGAAGCTCACCCAATTCGACGTGAAAGGCGCATTCCTCCATGCTCCTATTAACAAAACTGTCATCATAAGGACCCCAGAAGGGTCATCTAGAAAATCTCCTTACCTTAAACTAAACAAATCTCTTTACGGTTTGAAACAATCCCCCAAGAATTGGTACAAAACCCTGACGTCATGGATCAAATCTCAAGGTTATCATGAATCAACCAGCAAACCTTGTCTATATCTCAACGCCAAAACTGGCAAAATTCTCTATTTCCATGTAGATGATCTCATTCATGTAGGCAACTCTGACCTCTTCAAAGTCAACTTCCTCAAATGGTTCAAGAATTCTTTGTGCCACCCTCCTAACACAATACTCAGGATGCTCATGGAAGTTGAGGACGACAAAATTCTCCTGAGTCAGCCTAAACACATAGCAAAAGGCTTGGAAGAACTCGGGTTGACCTCTTGCAAAGATACTCACATTCCACTGACTCAAAATCTAAACCTTGCCTCTGCCTCCGACGTCAACCACGCCAAATTCTGTCAACTCAATATCAACCATAGGTCCGCTATTGGACTTCTAAATCACTTGGCTCATTACTCCCGGCCCGATATCTCTTTCTCTGTCTCTAGTCTGGCCCGGTTCAATACAAAGCCAGGCATGATTCACTGGAGGGAAGTCAAAAAGGTTTGGAAGTACCTCAAAACAACAAAATATCTAAAATTGGTAATCAAGTACAATCCGAAGCAGGAGATTCTCTCAGGGTTTAGCAATGCTACCTGGGGAGATGATCCCACCCTTCGCAGATCTCAAACAGGTTATGTGATTCTTCACTACGGTAGTCCAGCCATCTGGAACTCTACTCGACAGAAAAACATCACATATTCTTCCACTGAATCGGAGTTGAATGCCCTATTAGACTGCTACTTAGAAATCAAGTGGATCAAGCATCTCATCACTGAAATTCACCAAATTACCAAACCAAAACCTACTCTACATATTGACAATAAGGGCCTAGACGATAAAATAAAAAAATTTGGGTTGCACTCTAAATTGAGACACATAGACATCAAAACCAAAGGACTTTGCGAGGACTACGCAAACAACAAGTTTATACTTAACCTAATCCAAAGTCACTCAATGGTTGCGGACTCCCTTACGAAGGCTTCTTCACCAAACTCTCTACAGCTCCTCCAAAACACAAACTTCAAGCCAAATCATAGTTGATCTTTTGGACTACACTCTTACCAGTCACGAGGGGTGTTAAGACTACGCCATCTTCCCTGATGTTATGCTTTTCACTCAACCGGCTCCGCGGACAAACTGAGGCGGGTCCTCGTGAAATGTCTCTCTTCCCCGCTCCCTTCACCTCCCGGAATCCCCGGGCGCACTCCTTGGGACGACTCTCTCCTTTCATCTTCTCAACTCAACTTCTTCTGATTCTTGGCTGTCTTCTTTTCTTTCGATTCTCTTCTTCCTTCTTTTCAATCTCTTCTATTCCTATTTATTTCCATTATTCTTTTTTACCTCTTCTTACTCTTCTTATCCTTATTTCTCAAAGGCCAATCCTACAACTTCGCCTCAATCCCAACTCTCAACTACCTTGATTGAACTCTCAACTTTGCTACTCTGATCCACTTTCACCTTGTTGTCCAACTTCTGCCTGGTAAGAATCTAGTCCACAAGGTCATTCCAATATGGTCACTCTAACAACCTCTTCCACTGTATATTCTTCTGTCTTCCTGTCTGCACTCTCTTGATTCGCCGCCAACTCTTTATGACGTCTGATTTCTTCTCTTCTATCTAAGTGACTCAAGCTGTTGGTAGTTTCATTCTCTTTGTCTTCTCAATATACTTTCTTCATCATTCTAACTCTTGTCTCTAGTCCGCTGGTTTTTCAGTTCTCAAGAAATACATTTTAATCTTATCATCTTCTGCCTCCAAAGCTGCCCCTTATGTACGTAGAAATTCCCCGCTTGCCGCTTTGCCCATTGAATGTCCTTCCCCGTAGCTCCATCGGGAAAACAAAGGTCCCGCAAGTAGTCACGAAGAATTGCATACCGCCCGGTCTGCCGGAGTGGCAGCTGAACACCGGCCTCCACAACCCCTACCTTGACAAGCGGGGTCTCTACATTAAGCAGTTCCGCGTCCTCGGACGGGTTGTCCCTTGGACACCGCAACAGCGCGTCCGGAACAGTGAACGCTTTCCCCAGAACATGAACAACAGCAAAGGAGAAAATTTGAAGAAACGCCACCCACCTGGTCATGGGAGCATTGGGCAACGCCGGGGAATTGATCATCCGCGCCAGCACCTCCGCGTCCACCAAAAGCTCAAAGTGAACCCCCCACAAAAGATACTGGAGCCGCTGCTTGATCTTGGTGACCCCGCACAACTCAACTTTGGCTGGGAGTACCAGCTTTCTGTCGGAGTGAAGGTGACCGACTTGTAAAGTACTGGCCTATCCTCGCCGTCTTCCTCTTGAATGAGAACCCCCCCGCGCCAAATTTGCTGGAATCAACCGCTAGCCTAATTCCTCCTGCGTTGTAGTAGAGATCGCGGAGCAAAATGTCACGTCCCACAATCTCCTTGAGGTTCCAGGACGCGCAATTGCATTCTTCCCCCCACTTCCACTCCGTGCCTTTCCGCGTTAGTGATTGGAGCAGGCTTGCCACCTCCAAAAAACCTCTTGATTAACATACGGACATAGCTACATAATTGCAAGAACTGAAGGATATGCGACACCTTCTGCGGGGTCAGTCATTTGAGGACCTTGTTCCGCTTTTTCTCTGCAATGTGCCGGCCGTTGGAAGCAACAACATGGCCAAGGACTTCGAGCGCCAGGACACAAAACTCCAACTTCTTCCCCGACACCGTCAGTCCTGCCTCCTCAATGCAAAAAAGGATGCATTCCAACGTCTGCGCATATTCCCACACAAAACGTTGGACGCCGGGAACTTCAACCATCTCCGCACCCCCGTAATCGGATTTTGGACCTTTGATGCCGGCTTTGTCAATGAAGATTTGGACTCCCTCCGGAAGATCATCCTTCAGGATCCAAGCCATTTGCGCCTGGTACACCGCCACGGAATTGGTCGCGCCTTGCGGGAGCCAAGTCAGCTGCATTCTTCCCAACCCAGTCAAAAATGCTGTTAGAGGCCTCAAGCAAGGATCCAACTTGCGCTGGTTGTATCCCCCCATCACATCCACTAAACCGTAACAAGCCCGCCCCGCCATTGACTCAAGGAACTCATCAACGCGAGGGGGCCGTCCTGCGTCCCGGATTGTAAAGGAGTTGAGCTGCTGTAGATCATGAACAATCCTCAACAACTTTCTGTCCTGCTTAACCACCGCAAAGATTGGACTGGAGTAACTAGACGTTGACTGTTCTTAAAGGCCAGTCTTCACCCGCTCCTGCACCAACTCCAGAAACTGCTCCCAGACTGCCCGCGGTATTGGAATTGACTTGATCTGCCACGGCTTGTGATTGACAGTGGGGATGACGTAGGGGTCGCCGATATCGTTTTTCAGGAGCCCCCCCTCTTCAGGTCCAAACTCAAGCGCTCTTTCCCAAAGAACCAGAACCAAAACCAGCAACTCACGCTCCTCTGTACTCAACCATCCCGCTGGGCTGAAATTGAAAGCTGCAATACGCTCCTCCGTGATCCGCGCTGTAAGACTCCAAACGGTTCTAGGCCGTGGCAGTTCTGCGGAGGGGAAAGGTGCTGTTTAGGCTGCCCTCCTGAGTGTTACAAAAATATTTAAATGTAACCAAGATCAAGGTCCAAAACCTGGTAAATGAGGAATCAAGGAGTAGAGGATTAAGATGATAATAGTTTGGTAGCGACAGAACAGCACTATCTGAGACAAGATTATGCAGGGAAATCTTGAACAAAAGGAGTTAAAGTCTTCCTAGAGTTCAAAGAACAAAAGCTGTTTTGTGTAAACAATGCCCACAAGCTAATAACTCTGGTCGTCAGCAGAAGATTGGGGATGATCAACTCAAACCCAAGCAACCTCCATGTTCTCAATGAACCTGCCCAACTCTCCGCAATCAAGCGCTTGAAGGGTACCAGATAACTGAGGGTGGCTGTACAAGACAAAGCACAATGTTCAAGAAGCTCTAAAACAAACAGTAACTGATTTGAAGCAAGGATAACCTCAACACTTCTCAAGGGACTCAAGAGTAGGCTGGCAGAATGCAACTCCAAAGAAGCTAAGGGGAGGTATAAAACTCGAGGTCTTAAGCTTAATAAGACCTCTTCAATCAATCGTGATTGGTTCCAGAAAGGTGATCAGGGATCAGGACCAGTATGGTCAGAGAAAGGGATCAAGGAGTGGTATGACACACTCAAAAATTCCAACAGACAGAATTTTTCTTCAACCAGCAAGGCTATTGGTTGGTGATAAGGATCAGGGATCAAGGGTTGAGTATGGAGGCTCAAGGATCAAAGGTGTGCTGATTTCATTCTGGATTATTCCATGTTCTGATAATTTCCCAATGATGATCAAAAAGGCAGGGGAGAGCCCCTCCTTATATGGGCAGGAGGACCTGTTAGACTATATACAACGGATTCTACAAATAGAGCGGAAAAGGGAAGGAAACCATGTGGTCTCTCGCGTCCGTCTGTGGATGGGCGCGCGTAACAATACCAGAGTCACCCACCCCTTGTCCAAAGGCGGAAGCGGGTGGGAGAGAGAAATGAACCAAACCGCCGTGGATGTCCGCGGGCAGTCTTTGGCACTCTTCCAAAGGCGGAAGCGGCTGGGAGAGTCCCAGGAAAGGTGACGGATGAAGTCCATGAGAGCGCGGATGGGCAGATAGGAGATTGGTTTGAGAAAATTGAGTAAATCCTGACGGCCTTGAGATCCACAACCGATAGATCAAGTGCAATGGGAGGTTTGACGGATCCAAGGATTTTCCAAATGCTTAGGGGTGCGGTCGGGATTGATTCAGTAAATCATGGATGAGCGCCGCGCGACAGTAGCAATGAGGAGATGGGGACGCGCGACGACAAAGATGAAGACACTCAACAACAAAGATGAGGACGTGCTATGACAACGGCGGAGATGACAAGCAACACGGATAAAGGACGCGTGAGGCGCGCGGATGAAAGGAGCGTGGCGCGCCGCGGATAATGGAAGCGCAGCGCGCGCGGGTAAAGGACAGTTTGGATGAGCCTGCGGATCAGTTGTTCAGCCGGACGGTACGTTTGCGCAACAGTTTATGGATTGAGGTCTTAAGGCGGCCAGTGTGTCCAGGATGGGGCACCACATCTCTCCCCAACTTACAGACTGTCCCTAGTCTGCTCCCGAGTTTGATGCCATAGAAAAAAGAAAGGAAAGAAAGATGATTGAAACCAAAGAATGGCCATTTTTATCCTGAGAGTGGTTGAGAAAAAAAATTTGTTGATCCAACCAAAAATCCTAGAAGTGGCTGAGATAAAATGAAGGAGGGGTCCCGAGTGCTCACACGCGTGGCATGAAGTAGAGTTTTCACAAAAAGACAAGGATCTTGCCCAGATGGTGCACAAATTGGGAGGACTTACTTCCGGACCAAGTTGCCTCCACAAGAGTGAAATTTCTTGACCTGATCAGCAGAGAACCTTCTGGCCATCTGAGTACCATCCAGCTCCTCTAAAAGATATGATCCACCTCTAACTTGACGGACTACTTGGTAAGGACCATTCCAGCGGTTAGAGAAAAGCTTTCCCCACTGAGTTTCCAAGGAACAATTATAAGCCAATACCAGGTCACAAGGGTTTAAAGGGTCCCTGATTTGATTACGGTGTTTTTCTTCCCAGTACTGAACTGATTTTGTTCTTGATTCCATCATCTTCTGATAAGCTTTGTTACGAATATCTTCACTCTTCTCCAATTGCTTTGATCTGGCAACTAATAGGTCAGTAGTTGAGGAACCTTGTTCACAGGGGATGCCCAAGAAAGACTCCATCTCAAGATCAAGAGGAAGAACAGCCCTCTGACCAAAGATGATTTCATAAGGAGAATAACCAGTGGTTTGCTGGGTGGAAATTGGATCAGAGAAGAGGACCAAGGGGAGAAACTTTTGACAATTCTTGCCACTTTCACCAGCCAATTTGACAAGAGCAGCCTTCAAAGGAGCATGGCCTCTTTCCACCATGCCTTGTCCTTCAGGATAATAGGGAGTAGTAACTCTATGTTGTCCAGGGAGCAATTGGATCATTTCAGCAAGTTTTCCACCAAATTCTGAGCCACCATCCGTAGAATAAGATCGGGCCAAGCCATAACGCATTGTCCAAGTATCATGAAGAAAAGCTGCTACTGATTCAGAGCTGAGGTTCTTAAGAAACTTTGCTTCAACCCATCCAGAAAAATCATCTCTAGACACAATGAGGTACTTAGCTCCGCCAGCCTGAATGTGAACAACATCCATAGAAATCCTCCCAAAGACAGTGGATTCTCCAGTGGGGTAACAAATTTTGGCCGGGCGCCTAAGATCACGTTTCTGGCACACTTCACAACTCCTACACCATTGAGCAAAGAATTTCTTCAGGGATGGCCACCAGAATTGTTCAGATATTTGTCGATAAGTTTTGGTTTCCCCATGATGACCAAGGCCTTCATGGAGATTTTCCAGGATTGAATCTTGCTTGGAAGGGATAGTGACCACAACAAGTGCACAAGGAGTTGACCTTTTCATAAGCCTAGAACCTTGGACAAAGAAGTTGGAGGACTTCCTTTTGAGGGACCGAAATTCTTTGGCAGAGAGATCAGGGGGTCTTTGGAGAGTTGAAAGTTACTGCTCCAACTTAAGCCAGAAACCTTGCTGGAAACCAGAGTAATTTTTGGAGGGGAAGGCAAAGACAGGGCGGACCAAGGGTTCTTCCTCATCAAAATCCATTCCAACCTCTGATTCATTTTCTCCAATAGGTCGTCGAGATAAACCATCAGGCATGGTGAATGATTTTCCAGGCCTGTGAACAATATCAAAAGATAACAGCTGGATGAAAGCCACCCAACAAGTCATGGGAGGATTTGGGAGGCTGGGGGCGTTGATCATTTCAATAATTGATTGCGCATCGACTTGTAACTCAAAGTGTTGACCCCAAAGGACAGTCTGAAGATTCTTCAACATTTGGGCCACACCGCAAAGTTCCAGTTTTGGCTGGGAGTGCCTGGATTCCACATCTGAGAAAAGAAGAGATTCATACAGAGCAGGATGATCCAAACCATTTTCATCTTCCAGGGTAAGAACAGCCCCAACAGATTGATGACTTGAGTCCACTGCCAACTTGATCTTGCTGGCTCTGTGTCGATAAGTGATCTTTTTAAAAACAATGTCTTTCCCAACAATTGTTTTGAGCAACTGAAATTATTGTTTGCAGTCTTGGGTCCAAATCCATTCAGCATCTTTCCTGATTAAGCGACGCAAGGGAATACAGATTTTGGATAATGAGGGAATGAAGATCCTGACACAAGTTACAACACCTAGGAAACCTCTAAGTTCCGTTGGATTTATTGGGGTAGGCCAGGAGATGATTTTGTTGACTTTAGAGGGTGCCATCCTTCTTCCATCCTTGCAGACTATATGACCAACAATTTCCAAGGCAGGGACACAGGCGGCAATTTTTGATCCAGAGACACTAAGGCCAGATTCCTCAATTCGAAACAAAATTCTCTCCAAAACAGTAGCATACTCCCAGACAAATTGTTGTATTCCTGAGTGCCAAGGTAAGAGCTCATTATCATAGTCAGAAACTGGACCTTTGATTCCACCATCATTGATAAAGATACCCGCATGATCCGGGAATTTGTCCTGGAGGATCCACATCATCTGAGCCTGATAGACTGCAACCAAGTTGGTAGTACCTTGAGGCAATCTAGTCAACTGAAATCGACCAAGGGGAGTATCAAAAGTAGTCAGGGGACGAGAAATAGGATGAAAGGATTGTTTGTCATAGCCACCCATAATGTCACCTAGACTATAGCAAGCTCTCCCAGAGAAGGATTCAACAAATTTTTCAGTGGCAGGCGGCATGCCAGAGTCTTTAATAGTAACTTTATTAAGAGGTTGGAGATCATGAACTACTCTAAGTTTACAATTACTCTTTAGAACACAGAAAACAGGACTGGAATAGCTAGAAGTCAATTGTTTGTATAAACCGGTTCGGACTCGTTTGCGGAACAACTTGATGAATTCATCAACTTTAGCAGCAGGGATTTGGATCTTTTTCTTTTCCCAAGGGTAATTTTCAACTACGATGATGTAAGGGAGACCATAGGATTCTTTCAAGAGACCTCTCTCTTTGTCACAGAATGCGATAGATTTTTCCCTTAGAGACAAGATATTTTTGATCAAATTTAACTCATCAGGAATAAGCCATCCATCTGGACCAAAATTGACCACTTTCAGACGTTCTTCAGTGACCCAACCAGAGGGAATAAATGGACCAGTGAGGGATTCGGATAGACCACAGTAAGGATGGCGGGATAGCGGAGGATGCATAAGAGGAGGGTTGAGGTTGAGAGGCATTTGTTGGTTGACTGGCTGGACCTTGTTTGCAACTGGTTTGTACTTGGTTGCAAAGGAGAGGAATCCCTGCTTCCTCCAAGCATTGACCAGTGAAACCTGACTACAAAAACTGAGTCCGTGTTCCAACATCTTCCAAGTCCAATGTTATGCTGCGTCCTTGAAAGGTGCCTTCTCCATAAAAGAGGATCCAAAAGATAACACATTTCTCACATGTGTGGCACAGGGTAGAGTTTCAAAAATAACAGTAGTAGAAGCCCTTGGTGGTGCACAATTGGGAGGACTTACTTATACCCCAAATTGCCTCCATCTAAGATTAAACTCCTTCATAAAAAAAGCCACCAACAAAAGAATTGAGATCAAGATCTAGTTTAGACTCATTGCGGAGATTGAAGACCGGAATAGAAGATGAGTGATCAGGCTGAAAAGAAAAAGGAAATGAAGATAGAACAGATCCAGACAGAGAAGAAATATTTTTGGATTTTTCAAATTTTTCATATGTTTGGGTTTTGATCTTATTTGGATGAGAAGAAAGTGATGAGGAAAAAGAAAGATGGGCCTCTGAGGTGGGAGTTGGTCCATGAGTTGAAGTCTGAGGCTGAGGAGAACTAAAACTATCAGTAGGGCCAACTATTCTGCTAAAAAATGAGGATGAAAGGAATGAGAGTTTTCTTTCTGCTTTCCTTTCAGGACAGATTTGGGAGGGTGACCAGGGAAGTCTCTTTCCCAACAACCAGAATCCAAAGAACAAAGAGGGACTTCAATCTTTCTGCCATCAGCATCAGGGAGGAGAATTCTCTCCCCAACTT
Organism: Puccinia polysora; assembly: GCA_025617555.3. Taxonomy (NCBI): domain Eukaryota; kingdom Fungi; phylum Basidiomycota; class Pucciniomycetes; order Pucciniales; family Pucciniaceae; genus Puccinia; species Puccinia polysora. The sequence continues at coordinate 10,214,775 of CM062634.1, read as the reverse complement.
GATCAGAAAACATCAGGGTAGCACCAAAGTCCATTAAGAAAGGCCTTCCCACGATCATGGGACCATCCAGACGAGTGATCCAGAAGTGACAGGTGCCAACAATATTTTGACCAATTCAAAAAGGAATATCCTCAGCAATACCAACCAGTTCACAGGACTGATTCCCAATTCCATAGACCCCAGAGTTGAAACTGACCCTTGGGCTAAGTTTAAGCTTGCAGGCCATGGAGTCCGAAATCAAGTTGAGCTGAGAACCCAAATCCACAAGGAGAGAAACCGTTTTAGTTGAATCACCAAGACAACATGGAAGAAAACCAAGAGGACAGGAATACATGTTGGTATCTGAAGATGGATCTGTTCCACCAGAATCCTCTATCAGAGTACCAGAGGAGACCTTTAATTTGTCCCGACCAATCTCCACACGTCGACGAGAAACCCATTTCTTCATCCCTTCTGCCACTGATGGAGAGATTGAAAGGATTTCAGCCACAGATAGATTGGGGATTTTAAGATCAGAAATTTTATTTAATACTCCTTCCACAGCATTAGGGTAGTCCTTGGAGATGCCCCTCTCAAATCAAACTTTGGGCTGGGCGGAGGGAGGAAGATCAGGTTTAATAGGTGATGGAAGAGGATCTGAGAGTTGGGCAGGTTGAAGAGGGGGAGGATCAAGGTTGTCTTGGAACCTTTCCATAAGTGGTTCCCTTTCTACTTCCATGTCTTCCACATCAGAGGAAGGAGGCATCAGAGGAAGGAGGCTCAGGTGAAGATTGGCGTTTAACAGGTTTTCGCAGAAGGGAGGATGGAAAAGGAGGAGACTTATGAGGTTTTGGTTCCTCATAGTGTTTCCTAGCTGGATTGGATTGATAGGTGCCAGAGAAGCTGGAAGAAGTGATAGCTGGAGGATACCAAGGTTGCAGAGTTCCACATGATGATCAAAGATCCACAGAGACCAAGGATGCCTTCTTAGGGGTTGGTGGTTGGTATGAGGCCACCACATGACGGATCGGTGAACACAAATCAAAAGGGATCAAAGCACCATTAGGAAGGAAAAAATTATTTCCCTCCTGCTCTACTAACTTCTCCTCCTTGTCCTTCTGGAGTTCAGGACATCTACCGGTACCATGGCCTTCCCTATGGCAATAATAACAAACAATAGTAGACTTAGGAACAGAATTAGCAGGTTTAGGAGTGGCTAAAGAGGATATTTTCTGATCTATTTTATTCTCAAATGCCTGAAGTAATTTGGTGATCACATCTATAGTAGGTGTCTCCCGGTGAGTCTGAGGATTGGGTTTTTGTCTGCAATTGGCTTCCATCTTATTCATGATTTTGTTAGATGCTTGAAAAGAGGGGGCAAGGACTGGTTCAGTGATTTTAGGTTTTTCAAAGGTGAGAGCTGTTTGACCTTTCATCACTTTATCCACAGTATTCCTAAGAACCATGAAAGCAGGGAACTTGAATTGATTTTCTCTTGTCGTGATCATGGATCCAGATTTCACCAATTCATCCTTAATACTTTCCTGCACTCTGGAGAGAAAGACTGAAAAAATTGCACTCAAATTTTGTCCAATGTATCAATGTGATTATTCCGGATAAGATAGGACTGGATAGGGTCCCAAGATTTTCTGAAAGTCTGATAGTAAGAGGCTGGGGAGATACCACCATTGGAGATCCATTGAGAGACCAGGGCATCCAAGTCTTGCAAAGTAAATATGGCTACATCTATTTTTCCCCAATAGGCTAACATAGCCTCCTTCAGGAGCCGCCAGTTGTGAGTTTCAAATCCCTCAAAAGATTTGATAACCTCCATAACATTGTCAGAAGAGATAAAAAACCGTAACTGATAAGCCATATCATATTCACTGGCACCATCCACTTTGGCAGCCATCTCATAGGAGTCCAGGAATCGTTCGAAATTGGTCCAATTGAAGCCTAAATTTTTGTTCTGAGGTTTGATTTTGACCATCTTGGCCCAAACAGATAAAGAGGATCCAGCGGTTTCCATGTTGAAGGGTTCCTAAGAGATCCAAACAAGCAGAGTTCCAAGGTGGCTCACAAGTGTGGCAAGAGTAGAGTTTCACAAAAACAACAAGGATCTTGCCCAGGCGGTGCAAAATTGGGAGGACTTACTTCTAGACCAAGCTGCCTCCACGGATCAGAAAAAAAGAACAAAAAAAGAAAAGAAAAAAAATTGGATCGGATTTCGGAGTTGATTCTTCAAGTTGGGACTGTAAATCCCAAGGTTGCTGGTTCAATCCTGGCCCGGGGTACCAAATGTTAGACTCCAAACAGTGCTAGGCCGTGGCAGTTCTGCGGAGAGGAAAGGTGCTGTTTAGGCTGCCCTCCTGAGTGTTACAAAAATATTTAAATGTAACCAAGATCAAGGTCCAGAACCTGGTAAATGAGGAATCAAGGAGTAGACAATTAAGATGATAATAGTTTGGTAGCAACAGAACAGCACTATCTGAGACAAGATTATGCAGGTAAATCTTGAACAAAAGAAGTTAAAGTCTTCCTAGAGTTCAAAGAACAAAAGCTGTTGTGTGTAAACAACACCCACAAGCTAATAATTCTGCTTGTCAGCAGAAGATTGGGGATGATCAACTCAAACCCAAGCAACCTCCAGGTTCTCAATGAACCTGCCCAACTCTCCGCAATCAAGCGCTTGTAGGGTACCAGATAACTGGGGGTGGCTGTACAATACAAAGCACAACGTTTAAGAAGCTCTAAAACAAACAGTAACTGATTTTAAGCAAGGATAACCTCAACACTTTTCAAGGGACTCAAGAGTAGGCTGGCAGAATGCAACTACAAAGAAGCTAAGGGGAGGTATAACACTCCAGGTCTTAAGCTTAATAAGCCCTCTTCAATCAATCATGATTGGTTCCAGAAAGGTGATCAGGGATCAGGACCAGTATGGTCAGAGAAAGGGATCAAGGAGTGGTATGACACACTCAAAAATTCCAAAAGACAGAATTTTTCTTCAACCAGCAAGGCTATTGGTTGGTGAAAAGGATCAGTGATCAAGGTTTGAGTATGGAGGCTCAAGGATCAAAGGTGTGCTGATTTCATTCTGGATTGTTCAATGTTCTGATGATTTCCCAATGATTATCAAAAAGGCAGGGGAGAGCCCCTCCTCATATGGGCAGGAGGCCCTGTTAAACTATGTACAACGGATTCTACAAATAGAGCGGAAAAGGGAAGGCAACCATGTGGTCACTTGCGTCCGTCTGTGGATGGGCGCGCGTAACAATACCAGAGTCACCCACCCCTCGTCCAAAGGCAGAAGCGGGTGGGAGAGAGAAATGAACCAAACCGCCCCGGATGTCCGCGGGCGGTCTTTGGCACTCTTCCAAAGGCGGAAGTGGCTGGGAGAGTCCCAGGAAAGGTGACGGATGAAGTCCATGAGAGCGTGGATGGGCGGATATGAGATTGGTTTGAGAAAATTGAGTAAATCCTGACGGCCTTGAAATCCACGACTGATAGATCAAGTGCAATGGGAAGTTTGACGGATCCAAGGATTTGCCAAATGCTTGGGGGTGCGGTCGGGATGGATTCAGTAAATCATGGATGAGCGCCGCGCGACAGTAGCAATGAGGAGATGGGGACGCGCGAGGACAAAGATGAAGACACGCAACAACAAAGATGAGGACGTGCTATGACAACAGTGGAGATGACAAGCAACACGGATAAAGGATGCGCGAGGCGCGCGGATGAAAGAAGCGCGGCGCGTCGCGGCGCGCGGGTAAAGGACGGTTTGGATGAGCCTGAGGATAAGTTGTTCAGGCGGACGGTACGTTTGCGCAACAGTTTATGGATTGAGGTCTTAAGGCGGCCAGGGTGTCCAGGATGGGTCACCACAGTGCGGAACTAGTAACCCACCCTGAAGTCTTAATCAACGTGACCCAAGGGTCCCACAACCAAGCAATCGGTTGAAGCAGTCCGTTCAATTCCTGAGGCATTGGCTCATTCCTTGGTTGGACCTTCCATGACACCGGCTTGTACTTTCCCGCGTTGCAACACATCATCCGCACGCATCCTTGCTTTAAGTCTTGCACAGAACGGAACCGCGGATTTTGCCTTTGCTCACGAGTGTGGCACAATGATAGGATTTTCAAAGCGTAGTACCCTCAGGCAATGCATACTGAGAAAAGGGACTTACTTCTGCAACGTGCGCGCCCTTCACCTTCCTTCCTCCTCCTCCCTGCTCCTCATTAGTTGACCGTCTGCGCAAAACCGGAACTTGTTCCGTGTGGTCTCCTTGGTTGACTAGGAAAAATCCTCCAAAGGTTACCCATTGCAGACCAACTCCGCTTCCGGTTCCTCCTCATACTCCAACACTCTCCTCCGCTTCCCTTGCCCATTTTTTCAGATAGTCATCTTGAACCTTCCGTCGGACAAATCCTCCAACGTCAACGCCTCCGTTCCCGCCTCCGGATCAAAAACCATTCGTGCTTGAAACCCAAACATGAACAGCCATCCCAAAATCACATCCCCACAATGAACCAAAAGAAAAGAAAGAGGCCTACAGACCCTTGTGACCTCGACCTCCTCCTCCTGGACTACCCCATCCACACAACACTCCCCTCCGTTAAGGGCGCGGAGACCCATTGTGCATTTCTGCCTAACCAACCCCAAATCATCCACAATCAATGATGGCAGCAGGTTCACCATCAAACCGCTTTCCACCATAGCCCACACCTTCCTTCCCTCTATGACCATTGGAACGTAAGCAAGCGGAGTCAAAAACAATTTCAACTCAAACTCCTCGCGCCCCTCCTCCTTCTGCGCCACATAAACCCTCTGCACCGTCTGAGGTACCCGGCCCTGACCGCAATCCCGCAACGCCTGAACCATCTCATCTACCACCACTGGAGACAAAGCCGCCAGTTCCCGCAAGGTCAGCCAAACCGCAGTCTTGTTACCCATCACCCTTTGCACAATGTCCGCCGCTTTCTTCTTCCCTACAGGATTTGCTGCCAGTGTCTCGGTTCCGGGAACGCACGCAGCCGGTTTCGGAATGGCCAATGGGGGTTGCTCCTTCGCGTCCACCTCCATTTTATTGGAGACCGCCACCTTTTCTTCCGTTGCCACTACCCTTACCTCAGCTTCCACCTGAGGTGGCTGCCACAATCCGTGATGGGTAACAATGCCCAGTGACGCTTGGGCCATTGTTCCTGCCTCCTGACCCCGTGTGCGCACCTGCTGCATTGCGGTCGGCTGGCTTGGCTCCATTGGAATCTGTTTGCCCGTTGGAAACATGTACCCCATCCCTGCCGTTCAAACCAATCCTGCTCTGAGGTCCTTTGTAAGCTCCTCGCACGCCAATCGCCAATGACCGTTTACCCCGCAGAACGAGCACCCCCTTGGCACAAAGGTACCGGGCGGCCAAAACCCTTCCACCATGGGAGGTGGAGGCCCTTGCGACTTCTGCTGGCCCATGCGGCTCATGCAGATCTTCAGATCCTTCATTAGTTCCGTTCATTTGCTGACCGGAGGGGCGGGCGCGGGTTGAGGAACCGGAACACGCGTGGAAGTAGGTGGAACCGGGGCCGGGAATTGCGCCGGAGCCGGAACCTGGGGGGGCAGATTTCTTTCGTCCCGCTGGAAAGGACTTAGCATTGTCCTTGATAAGCTCCTCTAAGTCAAGCTCACTCTCCATAGCAAGGCAAATGACAGCGAACTCCGGAAGGAGCGCAATGCTCCTTTCCAGTGACCGCTTTACCAAGTTGTGATTTTAAAGATGCCGCTGCACCCTTGCCCGGAGTTGAGCGCCTAAAACGCCCAGAAACGCGCGTTTCATGGCCCCCGTCTGTCCCACCACCACCTTGTTCTTTGACAAGTACCGATAGATCCGATTGAATGTCAAGGTGTACTCCGCCAGCTCCACCCGCGTACTGACTCCTCCGCACGCGCTTGCCTCCGAGGCCACGCTGTTGAAATTGCTTTCCTGGAATCAAGGTTTGCGCCTACCCCACCGCTTTAGGATCTCCGCCTTCAGTTTTGGCCAATCTTGATTCTCATAGCCTTCCATTTCCTCCACATCCCGGAGCTTCCCTTTGTCCATAATGAACAGGACAACAAGCCGGGCCTTATCGGGGTCCAACGCACCTTCCGCATCTGCAATACATTTGTATCTCAAGATGTATCTCTCCACATCCGCGGTGTTGAATTGGATGTGAGGGTAGTCGCGCGGCCTGATGCAAACCGGACAAGTGGGTTTGTGGTCACTGGAGACAATGGGGGAAGGGCGTAGCTTGTCCTGGGTTGAGCGGAGGGATGGAAGAGGAGAGTGGGGTCAGAGTAGCAGACCCGGAGATGGAAGGAGAAGGAGAAGAAAATGAAGGAGCGACTGTAGGGAGGTATGAATAGGACATCGCGCCCAGTTACCTTCAAAAGACAAGAAACAGAAGGTTACTTCCCAGCCAGACCCCAAGTTGTGGAAATAATAAAGTTTATCCCCCTATATTTGTCCCAAGGTTTGGAAGTTAACGGTTACCTGCTTTTGAAAGGAGATGAGGATGTCCAAAGTTGCACTTAAATGAGAAATAGAAATAAGGAGAAAAAGAGATCAAGAAAAGTAGAGAGAGAGAGAGAGAAATCGCCAATCCTTCAATCCTAAGAACTTTCCACCTGGATGTGTATCCGGTATGAGTTCTTTTAATCTCCTGGTGAGATGAGTGATCCAATCCGATGATGCAATGTGATTCCCTTCCTCCTTCCATACATGCCCCTCCTCTAACCCGGAGTTGGGAGGGAGGATAAGTCCTCCCTCTCAACCCTAAACTAAGTACACGCGCAAATGACTGTATGACAAAGAAACAGAAAACAATCCTGAAACAGAAACCCTAGCCTCCTCTCCCCAACTCCTCCGTACCAAACTCCCCCCCTCATCCGTACACCATTCCGTCCATCCGGTTCTTCCTTCTCATGAAGCGGTCCTCGCACCGCGCCCTACTTGGAGCCCCCCCGCCTGTCCGTATCCGTTTGTCCGCGCCCATTGTGGGTGTTCTGAAATATCTGGCATGATCCGCGCGCTTGCACGCGCGCTCCATCTGTTCCTTCATAGCCCGCGGATTGCTCCGCCCCTACGTATCTGAACCGGCGCGCCCGCGTACCTAGTCAAGCGCACTACCTTCCGAATCCAATCTCCGGGGAAGATTACCGCCCATGCCGCATTTGATGTTGAGACCAACCCTTCCACCAGGTGCGGAGCCAAAAAACGGCTGCAGCTGCTGAGCACTCCACATACCCTAATGCTGAGCCAACTTAACTCCAATGCTGAGCGCGCAGCCGCGACGCAGTCCCCAATCTGTGTCTATAAATTGACATCACACCAGATGGTGCACAAATTGGGAGGACTTACTTCTAGTATAAGTTGCCTCCACGGATTATATCTGAGAAGAGAGATAGAACAGAGAAGAAAAAGGAAAAAGATTGGATTTCAAAGTTCAATTCAAAACTTTGTTGGGACTGAAAATCCAAAGTTTGCTGGTTCAATCCCAGCCCGGGGGACCAAATGTAAGACTCCAAATGGTGCTAAGCCGCAGGCAGTTCAGTTTAGGGGAAAGGTGCTGTTTAGGCTGCCCTCCTAAGAGTTACAAAAAATATTGAAATGTAACCAGGATCAAGATCCAGGAACTTTTAAATAAGGAATTAATGTAAGGGATGAGTATGGGAGTAGATGGTAGCAAATGGAAACAAAACTATCTGAAGATAAGATGGTGCAGGAAAAGAATTAAATAAAATAAGGCAGAGTTTTTTTCAGAGTCCAGTGGAAAAAGGCATGGTAATTAACAATTCCCACAAGCTAATAAATGTGGTTGTGGCAAGAAGATTAGGAAAGATCAACTCAATCCAAACCAACCTCCAGGTTCTCAATGAACCTGCTCAACTCTCTGCAATCAACCCCTTGAAGGGTACCAGATAACTGTGGGTGGCTGAAAAAAACAAAAGCAATTTGTTTATGAAACTCTGAAAGCAAATCAATAGCAGATTAAAACAAGAATAACCCAACACTTCTCAAGGAACTCAAGAGTAGTGTTGCATAATTCAACTTTAAAGAATAAAGGGAGGTTTAACACTCCAGGTTTCAAGCTTAAAGAAACCTCTCATCCAAATGTGACTGGATCCAGAAAGATTATCAGGGGAGGATCAGACCAATATGCTCTGAGAAAAAGGAACAAGATTGGTATAACACACTCAAGAATTCCAGCAGACAGGATTCTCTTCAACCATCAAAGCTAAGGTTAGTGATAAGGATCAAGGTCACAGATGGAAAGATCAAAGATTGAGTATGGAGGCTGAGAAGTTCAAGGGGCAATCAAAAGATATGCCCAGGATGAGGATGACAATTAATCACTGATAACAACCGGGGGTACATATGCACAAACTCCCATGGATGATTCAAAAAGGTAGGGGAGAGCCCCTCCTTTTATAGAGAAGAGGCCTGTAGACTATTTACAAGAGATACTTACAACTGATTGCGGATTTTCTTTTTAAAATTTGATCATGAGAAAACAAAAGAAACTGATGAGAAAAAAAGAAACAAAAAAAAACTCAAAAGAAATTGAAATAATGAGAAATCATGGATGAATAGGAATGGAAAGAAACCAGCCCATGCTCATGATGGGCAAGGGCAGGAGAGTCGCAGGTGAGGAGCCGTGCGGACAGGCTGATGGGCCTGGGCAACTTCTGAGACCTGTGCGGGCAACAGACAAGCCGCCTGGGGGACTAGTGAGCTAGGGGGGATGAGCAATGGCGTATCACTGAGGATTGATTGGCGTTGACAGGTGAGAGATGTGCAAAGGATGGGAGCAGTGTTGGATTAACGCTCAGTGTTGGATAGTTGATGGTGATGAGGACTGTCCGCCTGATTGGTCGCGCGCAGAGAATTGAGGGGATCATTTGGAGAGGTGGATTGCGGGGGAATGACTGGCAAGGAGAGGTGAGAGCACCAACTAACTGATTGAAAAAGCTTGGATGGCGGTGATGATGGTGGGAAAGGGGAATAGGTTGGAGCAACCGTCCAGATGAAGATGGATGTGAGATCAAAGGGGATGGGAGGCCATTGAATTGTTGTTTGATATCCTGTAAGTCTTTGAACTTGGTCACTGGTCCCCCACGCCAGCTTGAAGTGGATTATGATACTTGGCAATCAAGTTTTTCCCCATCTCATCAAAACGCTTTGAGGATCTTGGCACACTTGGATTTGGATTCTTGAATATTTTGTTGAATCTCCTGGGAGCTCCATCCGATCTGACAATAATTTCTAGTTTAATGATCTTGAGAGTAGAGGTGTGAGTTGGATTGAATGGAAGAGTGGAGGGTCAGGGGATGGCTGCCCGCGCGCGCTTGGCCAAATAATATCAGGGTAAGGCGCATGTAAGGGGGGGATTTGAACAGAGGAAAAAAGGGTTGCATGACCAAGGCATGCCTGCCTCAACTGCTTGGACAGGGAAGAGTTGTGATAGTGGGGAATGAGTGGGTACCCAAAGAGGCAAAGGATATAAAATTTTTATTTTAGGATGTATTGATGGATAAGGGAATGTAAAAAAAAAAATTCCAAAAATTTCCATTTTACATGAGGTGTCCCAAATTGGTCACCACACCGTTGAAGCACTTGATGAAGGAGACCAACAATTATCAATCAAAGCCAAGACTTGAACCTCAAGTCTTGCAATTAATCAGAGGCTGTGTAAAATTGACAGATACCCAGATAAAACGTTTTTTGATTTGAACAAATTGAAAAAAAACTTAAGCAGGAAAAGAGAAGTAGAAGGGTACCAAAGAAGAAAAGAAAAATTATTTCCAGTATCTTATTTTGTGAAAGGTTCATTTTTTTGGTTTAATGAACTGATTGAGAAATGTTTATAGTCCAAGTAAGGCTCTTCATCTGAATCTCATATTTTAGTAGAAAAGACTGAAATTTCATGATGTTGAGTGCTGTTGGAACCCAATTCATTTTCAAAGGATGAAGAAGACGCAATGGAGGGTTCAACCAGAAGCTCATCTTTTGTGATTGTTGATTCCTTCAATGTGATTACAATTTTCCCTGACTGATTTTTCATTTTGGGAAGTAAATTACCTCAATCAAATAACCAAGAACTTACCTCAGTTCTTGGAAGAGTTTTGGGACCCAGTTGATGATGGAAATTTTGGTTTTAGAGTAATTGCTAAATCCTTGGGTATGATGAGGATGGATGGTTCAAAGTTTGGAAAGAAATGCTTCAAAAATTGAGGAAACATAAGGGGTTCTATTCTAAGATCCTTGGCAGTAGTAAAGATTTTGAAAAGGTAGAACCAAGAATTAATTTCAATGACATCAATGAAAAGATTTCTTCTTCAAAATAGCTTTCAAAGCTTTAAATGGGTCAAATAATAGCTTATACTTACGGAAGACCAATATGTTTCATTTAATTGGAATCATTTTGTTCTTTTACTCCTATGAAAATGGGTGTAAAAGAACAATCAAATCCTATGTTCATTTGCTTTTGAACAGTAACCATTGGGTCTATCTTGTAAGTAAGGTAGATATGATTCCAATCCTGCCCATGTTTTTGAAAACACTTTCCATGATTTCTGAAAAAGCAGCTTGTTGGGTTGATCACCTCAAAGATCAGCTTGAGTTTTATTCTAACTGTTTGATTAATTTCATCATTTGGGTTGGGTCTAAAATGCTGATATTGTCAGCTTGTCACTATGTACAGAGCAAACTGTCAAATAGTAACACAAAACTATGAAAAATAAGAATATCTCAATTAAAAATAAAAGGAGTGAGAAATCCATAAATATTATTACAGAAATGGATTCCTCACCCAAAATTAGGTAGGGTCACTCACTGACCCCACCCTTGAATTCCAAGTCCTTATATTTTTGAAATAATTAAAAAGAAAAGTACTAAAAATTACAACACCAGTATGGCACTTTTTGGCCATTCTAATATTTCACACGTATTTTCACGTATAGGGTTTACACCTAAAATTCACTCATAATTGAGGTGTTGTGTATATTTTAGGAGTTACACAGGGAAATGTGTTATGTCACAATTCGCGCGCCCAGCCCCGCATCATTACATATCCCTACGTACTAGTAGTAGCAGATTCCCTCGTACTATAGACCCGCGCGCAGCTGATTCTGTCACGCACGCAGCGGATCCTACCACACGCCCATCTGTACTAACTGATCCCTGTGTCTGGATCAGTCTTGACTAATCTGAAAACCAGGTACCGCTCCAAAGAGCTACAACTTAGTTAGGTTTGCCTAGTATATGTAACAAACTGACATATGCATTAATAATGATCTAAACAGATCAAAACTTAAATAAAATTAACAAAAATTGAGTTTAAAACATTTTTTAATAATAAATCAAAGATCAAGGATTATCATGTAAATCACTGACCCTGATCTTTGAAGACCACAAAAGACTACAAGAAGTGTTCACAAAAATCATTAAAAATTATCTACATGATAAGCAGATGATGAAAAATCAGTAACCATCCACATCTTCCTGCTTTAAAGCAATATCAATAGTACAAATGAAGGATGAGTACAGAATGATCAAATTCATGCTATAACAGATTAACAGATCCTGTGGCTAAAATAGTACAGAAACCCAGAAGATCTAAGGACAGCTGATTGACAGCACCAAGTGGACGTTCCAATCTTTCCCTGACTGGCTTTCCAGCCTCAGACAACAAGCAAACAAGCAGAACCCTCTCTATGTACCCTGAGAAGATCAAAATCACCCCAAAAAGGTATTTATACAGACCTCTTTGGATCCATTATTCAAGCATAGTTACCAGGAATCATTCATTATCAATCAGAGACTGTGTCATTGGTCATCAAGTGCTTATATGAAGATAAGCAAGTGATTTATGACTTAGTCTGTAGTAGTATTATTTACCCTTATTGACCAATCAACCATTGAAGTTTAGTCAAGCAATCTACCCCATCTGCTCTGAAACCCTTCCAATTATTCCAGCATTTTCGTGGTAAAGTGCTCAGAGTGAGTGTTAACCTTCCTTTCTTGGCCATTTGTGCTGTTAAAGCCCGGTCATTAGTGGAATAAGTCCTTTCTAAGGCAGCCATCTTTATTCCAAGGTTTTTAAACTGCCTAAGGAGGCCCCTTGAAGAGAGGTTGCTAGTCTGTAAAGATCACCAGTAGTATAATACTGTGGCCCCTCTTTTATGTTATATTGAAAAACATTTATTATCAAACCAATTAAACCTTGCACCGGCTCTCATTATATCATTTATTTGAGCTTCTCAGTGTTTATTATTGGAATAATTATTATTATTATCATTCCAGCATTTTTATCACTCTCTGTAGCTAAAGGACTGCAAGGTTCCTGGTATCAGAGAGCTGACAGATATTGTAATTCTATTACTATGAAGGGCTATGACATTTTGAAAATCATTATGATGAGTATTTTGATTTAACATCATTATCATGAGTGTTTTGAATGAGATTTTAATGGTAATTCAGTTCAAGTTGTGTTGGGCTGATTCCATCACAAGCTCAACTTGCTTTAAGCTTGTGATGGGATCAGCTTAAGGGTAGTTGAACTGTTCTTTTGGTGTTTTAACTTAAGGGCTGGTCAAAAGACTTGTATTTTTTGGCACATTAACGTAAGGGCTGATCAAAAGACTTCTTGTACTTTTTGGCTTGTCAAAAGACTGATATTTTTTTGGCACTTTTACTTTAGGGCTGGTCAAAATACTTCTTGTATTTTTTGGACCATTTACTTTAGGGCTAGTCAAATTTAACTTGAATTTTTTACTTGAATCTGAAGAGAACAAGTTGTTCTTCTTCAGTGTTCATTGTATATAATTTTCTTTATTTATTTTTAATTTTTTTTATTTCTTATTTTTTTTATTTTTTTTTAACCAAAAAAATCAACTTTTTTCTGATCTTTTGGTTGATTTTGGTTGATTTTGGTTTTTTTTGTATTTTTATTTATTTTATTTTGGTTTATTTTATACCCTTTCTTTATTTTTATTTTTATTTTTTTTCCCACCAGACTTGTAGGCCTGTAGCACAGCTACACGACCAAATTTGAGCCATTTAGAGCCCCACATGGTTTGAATGAGGTCGGGCTAGCTGTGTGGAATGGCAACACGATTATATTTGATTTTTGTGGGGCTCTAAATGGCTCAAATGTATTTGTGCAGCCACCACATGGCAGTCCAGTGCCATGTGGAGTACAGCCCAACCACACTCAAATCATGTGGGGTCTTCCCAGCTCAGGTGTAGCAGTGTAGCTGTGCCACACAGCTCATTTGAGCTGTGAATTTAACATCACCCTTCATATAATTGTGGTAGAATTACCCAAAATTTCATAAACTACTAGAGGATGTGTAAACTTTGGAGAAACAGGTAGAATTTTCCAAAAATCACAACCATGGACTCTTTATTTTCCTCAAAAAGCTAAATCACAATCCATGAGGTCTTGAAGGATTCTGTCAACCAACTCAAGAGTATGCTCATGAGTCATACCTTCTTCATCTCACCCACCAGGATAATCAATTTATAATTAAGAGGTCTGAGGTGAATCGCATGCATTTAATATGAGCTCAAATATATTCCTATTTCCATTATTCATAAGATGAATCTTTTGCAAATATCATTCATTTATAGGAGCATTTTTTCTTATTAAATAATTCATTTCCTCTTTATTTTTGTAACCTCTACTAATTTATAAAAGTTTGGATAATCAGGAAAGGTGTTTCCAATTGTATTTTGATTCTTTTAAAATATTATTTAGTTGATTCATCCAATATTTTTTTTGAGGACACTTTGATCTGTGATTCAAGAATGAGTCAAAGCCTCCACCATGAAATTGAAGCCTTAATTCCATGGGAAAAGTGAGATTTTGGGAAGAAAAAGTGCCAAAATAATTCCAGAAAACTCTCTTGGGTTGAGACAGTGAATCTCCTTGTCAGTCTTTTGCATTTTTTCTTCTAAATGATGATTTTGCTCAAGTTAAACTTGGAAAAATATTCATCTCTGAAAATTTCATCAGAAATTCTGTTGACTTGCTATAGGTTATTGAATGAAGTAGCCCCCACAGAATCATTCAACAAAAATCTGAGAAACTACATTTTTGAATCTGCAGGTTGAATTCTATAAATTCTGCAAATTCATTAACCAATCTGACGGTTCCTCAAATCTTTTCTTAGTGGATGAAATGTGAAGTACAATGAACAGTCTAAATATTCCATAGTACTTGCAAAACTATCAATTGCATTTATTTTTAATTGTTTTAGGGAATATTTTTTACTTGTGTTTATCTTTGAAGAACTTCATTCATGACTTCATCTGGTTCAAATAAAACCTTTATTTGGAAAGGAAGATGGATATTCAGCCTTAAAACAGAAGTTGAAGTAGCAAAAACTTCAAATTAAAAACCGTGATATGTGTCTCCAGAGGAGCTACTCATCTTGCGTATTGCTCAATTTTTCTATGTAACCCAAATTTTTATCAAAATAAACAGTAAGAATAGCATAGCTCCTATGAATTTACTTTTAGAGGTATTTAACAGCCATGATTCCTTCACATATCTCTGCATTGATGTGTCATTGGTAATTTTCTGAAATCTAACAATTGTGAGGACTCAAAAAGTATTCATAAATGAAAATATTTTTTCATTCCTCCTCAGTGAAAATATTGGTCCATTCTGGTTTCTTTTATACTTGGAAAAGCTGTTTTTATTGAAAATGAAGGTGGGATAGAAAAAAAATTGAATGAAAAAAATCTCCAAAATGCCCCTGGAGGATCTTCCCATCTTAAATCCCCAATTCTGTCAGCCTCCTGGATGCCTAGGTTGTTGCTATACTTTAGCTACCAGAGGTGATAGAATAAATAATAAATATATTTTTCAATAATTGCAGCAAAAATCCATAAAATATTTGGATAAAGCTATTGCAAGGTTGATTGGTTTGGTTATGGTTTAATATTATAAATCAATATTCATAAATTGATTATTAAATAAAATGATTGAGGGGCCACAATAATATTGAGAATCTTTAACACCTCTCTTGAGGGAATTCACTTTGAAAACATGGATACCTGGTTACTTTGGAACATTTAATTCATATTCTTAAAGGAGATGTTGCCCAGAGATAATATATATATATAATATATGGTGGAGTGACAGGGCCTTGTAACTAAGCTACCGCAACAGAAAAAAAGGATAATAAGACTCACTGGTAAATTATTTAATCTTTTATGTACCTGTTTGAGACATTCACTGATGGGTTAAACCTATTACTGGTGTTAATAAGGTTGTTCAGCAGTTTAAATTGATAAAAGGGGTTTTGGGACAGATATTATTAATCAGACTAAAGCCATGAATCATTTAATTATCTTTTATAAGTATTTTGTTACCTTGAAACAGTTTCTGGATGTAAATATAACTGGGTCCCTGGGTATCAATATTCTAAAAAGAGCTCTATATTTATAGCTTTTTGAGTCCCAGTTTTGTCCTTCTGGGGGATACAGGAGTGAAAGGGATGGGTGCTAAGGCTAGCAGGGTACCAGTGGTAGCCTGTCACTTTTTCTTGGTGCTGTAGCACAGTTAACATATAATTCCACAGGGAATGGGCATTATTCTATGTTTTGATTGATGTTTACACGTTTGAATAACACTAATCTATCCACATTTTTATTATTTAATTAATTATCATAAGTAAATATTCCAAGTATGTTAATAATTTTCTTAGTAGACATTCTTAGGGGTAGTCTGGTTTCAGGTGGGTTTTCATTATGTATTAGCTGATGGGAGTAAAATCATGATAAATAAATAAATAAATAAATAAATAAATAAATAAATAAATAAATAAATAAATAAATAAATAAATAAATAAATAAATAAATAAATAAATAAATAAATAAATAAATAAATAAATAAATAAATAAATAAATAAATAAATAAATAAATAAATAAATAAATAAATAAATAAATAAATAAATAAATAAATAAATAAATAAATAAATAAATAAATAAATAAATAAATAAATAAATAAATAAATAAAAATAAAAAAACTGGTACTATCCAATGGACTAGCCCTAAAGTAAAAAGACCCAAAAAACACAAGTAACTGGACTATCCCTCAAGTAAAAACACCAAAAAAAAAGACGGATAACTTGACAAGCCCTAAAGTTAAAACACCAAAAAAAATAAAACTAACTTGACAAGCCCTACAGTAATTTCAACTTGACTAGCCCAAAAGTAAAAGGGCCCAAAAATTCAAGAAGTCTTTTGAACAGCCCAAAAGTAAAAGTGCCAAAAAATACAAGTATTTTGACCAGCCCTAAATTAAAAAAAACCAAAAAAAACAAGTTCAACTTGTGTTAAGCTGATCCCATCCCAAGCTTAACATAAGTTAGACTTGTTATGGAATCAGCCCAACACAAGTTGAATGACTTCCCATTAACTTCTCATTCAAAACACCAATATAATGATGTTAACTCAAAACACTCAACATAGTGATGTTCCAAATGTGATAACCCTTTATATTGAGAGAACTCATTAGCTGCATTAGAATTACAATTTATATGAAACCAAATGATGAAATGAAGTAAAAGTCTATAATATCTATAATCTAGAATAAATTTGCAGTTGAGCTTTCAGATGATCAACCCAACAAGAGGCTTTTTTTCGAAATCAAGGAACATGGTTTTCCTACAATGGGCGGGATTGGAATCATTTCTCCCTCAAGTACTAATAAAACCCTGTGGTTATTGTTTACAAATGAAAGAAACATTGGATCTGATTGATCAGTAGAACCATTTTTCATTGGAGTATAATTACCACATGACTCAAATGAAATGAAACATATAGGTTTGGAATATGTGTCTGCTAGGATTTGACCCATGTCTAATTTAGCCAGCCATTTTGAGGAGGGAATCTTTTCATTGATTTCTTCAACATCAAGTCTTTGTTTAATCTTTTCAACCTCCTTTGCACCACCAAGGATTTTAATATATCATGCTTTATGTTTCTCTAATGTTCAATTGCTTCATTCCTAAATTTAAACCAAACATGTTCTCCATAACCAAGAGATTTAGAAATGAGTCTAAATCCGCAATTCCCATCTCCAATTGGATCCCAAACCTCACACAAGAAATTGCGGAATTTCATGGATATTTGATTGAGGTATTTCACGCTTGGTTCCTATCATGAAAACTAACTTAGTATTCATTTATTTAATTATATCAATTAAATTAATACTCACCAAAGATGAGCTTCTGGTTTAGGTTTTCTGCACGTTCTCTTCCTCTGAAGAGGATTCTCATTCCAAGTTAAGTGATGCTGATTCACTTTCAGTCTCTTCCTCTGAACTATGAAATTTGGATTCAGATTCTGCCAACTTTGACAAACAATTCATCATTAGTTAGTAACTAACTTCATCAAACAAAAAAAATGAAAATATCCCAAAAGAAAATACTTACAATCTTTGGTCTTTTCTTGTTTCATGCCCTTCTAGTCCTTTTTTCCCCTTGAGTTGTTTTTCAGAAAGATCAAAACAACATGGTTCTTGCCGCGTATCTGTTGATTTTGGCCTGCCCCTACTTGATTGTAAGACTTCAGGTTCAAGTCTTGGCTGCAATCAATATTTTTTAATCTTCTGAATTATATAGTTTAATAGTTTGCTTTGCTCATGATCTGGAGATTCCAAGATCATTGCATTCACTTTTCACATAAATGAGGAATGCTTAGCATTTCATTGACATTGCACTTGAAAAATTCAAAAGGATCAACCATTAGTGAATTAGGAATCATTAATCAAAAAGAATTAATCAAAAAGCATTAATTGAAAAGCATTAATCACATAGTGATTTGAACAATACAACTTGAACAATCCAACTTAAGCCAACTTACAGAACTAAAACTGCAAGGGTCATAGTCCAACCTCCACTGAGGATGAAAATCTTTGGGTACCATGGATCCTCTTAATGCTATACTGTCACCTATTTGGTGGGAACAGGGCAAACCCATAGTCTTCGAGTATGACTTGGTGCACACTTTGCCATCATGATCAAGTTTGAACTCCTTGAATTGTTTCCTAATAAGATGAATTGCCTCTAAAGAAAATTTGTAACCCAATGGTAACAGTTCAGGAGGAAGAACTTTCCCTCACTTAATATGAGAGTTATAAAGTGATGCATGAACTGATTTAATTTGATTCAAAAGTTTTCCTTCAAGGATTTTCCAAACATCCAACAGGTTTCCCAGAGAGTTTGCAAGGAATTGTTTGAGATTTGCATGGTGCCCTTCAACCCGAGATGTTGTTTTGTTTCCAAAATCTGGTTTTATACAAGTCCACGCTGTTAAAAATGTTTCCTTGATAGGTAAAATATTATTTTTGATATATATGAGTACATCCTCATAGTTTTTCAAGAAAAAATATACAAGTTAAAAGGAAACTAGGAAGAATAAGGAGCAGTGATTTTGACCTACTCTCAGTTCTGCATCATTGACCTCTGCCTTCTCCTTGGTCTTTGAGGCCCCATAATTTTCCCACAGATTCATAAAGCTTTTCCACCCTTCAAACTCATTAAAAAAGCGCACTTTCCAGTTTTGTTTTATGTTTTTAGACAAGTGCCAAGTACAAAATTGTCTTGATCACTCAGGGAAACTATATTCAATAACACAAATCAGAGCTTTTTCATGGTCCGTCACAAAGAATTTTGGAAGTCTCTCAGGATCATAAGCCAACTCTATGAATGCATTTACAGACCAACTGTAGAACTCAAACGTTTCTTTTTCTATAAAAACAATAGCTTTTTTGAAATTTTTGCAATCGGCTGTCATTCCTAAAACATGCAATAGTAGGGTTTTGTATTTATTTGGCTTATACGTACAATCCAACATAGCAATATGATGGAATTTTTTTGAAAGCTTTACTGCCTCTGGAAGTGCTAAGTAAACAGACTCCAAGTGACCCTCTCCACTTAATTTTGACTGGTGAATCCAACTTTTTTCTTCAAGCTGTTCATAGAGTACCTACATATCACTTTTTCCCTTTAGTTATGCAAGCATTACCTTCTGCTTGGTGTTATAGATTGTTTGGTCCTCAACATAATCCCCCGCATCAATCTTGCTTAATCTTCTCTTAAGTTGTAAAGTATTGAGCCCATCATTCGTGCATTCTATTAGATTGTCTAAGGCCATCCCCGAGATTCATCTCAGTTGAGGATTCACAGAGGGATGTTCAGCTGTTTGATGATTATGTTGGGTTTCTTTGCAGGAGAGGCACCACAAGGGGTCTGCCTTTGTGCAACTTGCATGGATTAAAAACCTGCTCCCAACCTTTCTTTTGTTAGTTTGTCTAGACCGTTAGGTAAGAGGTTTTAATGAATAGGAACCATGTATATCACAGGCTAAATCCACATATTGGTCACGCTTTGAGTTGAAAACTGTTAAAGCGTAACCATGCTACATTGCCCATGTTTGAAAATAGTTTTGTGCCTCTTCCCTAGTAGGAAAATCTCTCAAGGGAGGTGGGTAAAGTTGATCTGACATAGTTAAATAGTTATATTGATGGAATGCACCCCATCAGTTTCAAACAAATTAAATATGAAAAAGACCAGAAAAATAAAATGTTACTCACAATCAGAGGTCAAATCCCACTGTGAAACATTTTGCTCTTCAATCGTCACCCTTGATGAGAATTTCATTGGGGATTCCAATTTTTCATTACCCAAATCCTTTTTTTCTTTTTCCAAAGCTTTGTTGATGGCACTATCAATGTAGATATTCCACGCAGCCATGTCAGAATAAGGAGGGCTTGCCACTGTTCCCATTCAAAAAAAGCAATGGTATACTTCAGTATTCAATCCAACTTTTGATTGAACAAACAAAGTTTGCTTGCTTTCAAGTTGAGAAAGAATTGTTTGCAGAATTTTATTTGATCTATGATTTCAGTTTTCACCCTAATCTCACTTTTGTTTCACTTTAATGTCTCTTTGGGATTGCTAGGTGTGGAACAACAGTCCCAAAAATTATTTTTTAATCCCAAATTTAGTCTTACAGAACCCAATTGTGGTCCATGGGGTGCTCAAAATTCTGGCACAACTTCTGGGGGGTTGTGCACCCCCCAACACGGCTAATTTGAGCCATGTACAGGAGTACATGTGTAAAATTAGCCATGTTTTGGGGTAACACGGCTCCTACACAACCCATCAGGGGTTGCGCATGTTTGAAACAGCCCTTTGTAGTTGTCTTTGGACCCCCACACCTCATTTGAGCCATGTAGGGCCCTACACAACTACCACAGGTTTGGAGCAGTGAATTCAATATCACACATTTTTATATAATTTCATGTATTTTTAGATTATCTATTATCCACAGTAACATTTATTACATATGTAGTATGTCTCTGTCTGGGTTAAAGCGGCTTTACATGGTACCTGGGCTTCTTGAGCTTCCTCTCACTCTGTCGGCCCATAGTTCCACGGCTGAATACTTTTCAGATACCAAGGGTTGCATACAGGGCTTGTTAGGGTACGCAGACAGGGTGGCAGTGCTTCTGCTCAGCCGCGGGGGGATGTGTTGGTTGCCATGGCTGCGTGCGGGAATTGTGACAAATCACATTACCACCAGTAACTCCTCTAAATCACAGAATTCTTGGATTCTGTCACAAAATTCACTGTGAAACCTATACATGGGATTTTGTGTGAAATATTCCAATGACCAAAATCCCAATGCTGTGTCTCTTTCCAAATCTTCATAATTGATTTAAAAATATAAGCAGTAGGAATTTGAGGTAGTTGTCAGTGAGTGACCCTACCTTAATTTTCATGTAAATTCAGAATTTGAAATAATATCTCCAATATTATTTCTCCTTCAATAAGATTTTTATTTATTTGTTTTGTTTATGTTATTTTGTAACTTTTTCAGCTTGCTCTGCAATAGTGGAAAGCTGAAAAATTCAGTCTTTTTCATCAAAGTCTTCACCAACATCAACATCAACACAATGATGGCCCTTAAAAATGTATTTGTAGAAGTATTTAACAGCCAAGATACCTCACATATCCTCAAATTTTTGCAGAATTTGTGCTTTGCAAAAAGGTGAGTATTTTAAGTAAAAAACCCCAAATTATCAATGAGGGAATTTCTATGATTCCTCTTTGGTGAAATGGCAGGTCCATATGGAATCTTATTTATATTTATAAACTTCTTTTTTTTGAAAATATTTCAGGATAGAAGTCTTTGGTGTATTTCTCCTGGCATTTCCCATCATTGATGTAAGCTTCATCCATTTTTGAAGTACCACATGGGACAGGTATCATGTGTCTTTTAATTGCTTTAAATTTTTTTGGCTGTGAGAATAGATCAGGTAGCTCTGGAAAAAAATTCATGCCAATTTATTCAAATGTTCTTGGTTAATAATCATGTTAAGGAATTACCAAGATTTGAGCATGATTCAGACCTCTTCCTTGGAATACTATAAAATTGTTCCTTCCCATTTTCAATCCAAATATTTCATTCATGGGTTTTGATTTTCAAACCTGTGTTACTATATCTAGTTTTTTTATGGAACAGGTTGGCCATTCAAGTGATGAGATGGATGATGGATCCACTACTGAGAATTTGTGGACCTGCAATTGGGTATCAAACTTCTTTGTTGAAATGATTGGAAAAAGAATAGTTTCTGGATGGTAATCAAACTATAACAAACTCATGAGTTGGGGGGTTGAGAAATAATTCATGATTAAGATCAGGGTGATCATACGTGGTTAGACTTTGCAAGTGATGGTAATGATAATTGTGAGGAATTTCATGAGAATGTGAGTTATTTGATTCAATTTGAAGCACCAATAAAGGAACTGAATATTTTCTTCAATGTAGATTTGGAAAATGACTCATGGTTGTTTTATGCAGAGGAATCAATGATATAAAAAATTCACCTTGTCACCACAAAAAATAGGGCGCCACCTGTATGCAGGTGGCAAGTTTTATCTCACCTGTATCCAAGCTATATCTCAAGAAGTATCTCTGCTGTATCTTCAGTTGATCTCACCTTCCCCCCTCTGTCATTGACAGAGGTTGTCACATCACCCTCAACTCTACATCCACATATCTTTACCCTACTACACCTTCAATCCTCTCTGGTCCTGGACAGAATCCATGAGTGGAGTTCAACTCACATTTCTCCACCAAGTTCCAGGGGAAAGTGGAAATTCCATTCAACCTCCAAATTATCAGAAATGCTACCTCCAATTACGTAACTATGTAATTGGTTGATTGGGAAAATTAACTGAGGAGTGAGCCACCAACTCCAACACATTGTTGGAGTGAAGAATTCACTTTTTCAACCACCAGGTTGCAGTGATCATTTTGCTGCCTGTTGAACCAGGGGGATGAAAATTCTCTTGCAGGAACATACTTTTAAATAACACCCTAGTGATCAGTAACCACATTTTAGTTCTCAATATGACCAAATAGATATAAGCATCATTTGTGCCTTTGAGAATTGAGCTCACAAGTTGAATTGGATTACAGAATTTGGATATTTCTTTCAACTTTATTTTTTATTATTTATTTTTATTTTATTTTTATTTTTTCTCATGGTTTTTCATCTTTTTCTGCCTGAGGTACTCATTGGATGATGTGGGGGAAAAGTAAATGAGTGGTATCTGCTGGGAAACCCATCCTAGTATGGCGTGCTCTGAAATATATATATATTATTGTTTTTTTTTCTCATGGTTCTTCATCTTCTCCTGCTTGAGGGAAAAACTGGATGATGTGGGGGAAAAGTACAGTGGGTAGAAAAAAGTCATGGGACTGTTTGTCAAATCATATTTAACAAGGTAAGTTTTTTTTTCAACCTTGTTTAAATTCATTTTATTAATTTATACACAGCTATTTAAAGTAAAAAGTAAAAAAAATAACTTTTCAAGTCAAAAAAAGAGAAACAATACAGTTGAGGATTGGTTGCACAACCAGCTTTGATTGACACCCAAACCAACTTGGCAAGGCACCAGGCCAATTTGGTGATGTGCCAACTGGCACTTGAAAGGGCACCAAGATCACTTGGCTGGGTGCCAAGCTAGCTTTTTTGGGTGCCACACACACTTTACAAACAAAACCTGGAACTTTGCCAGGCACCCAGACCAGCTTTATACACCATAAATTTTCAAATCGGGGTGTATATTGCAACCCAAAGTTGTATATTTTTGAAGAAAAATGTTGTTTTAGGCCTCTCCCATGGCCATATACACATATGGTGTGTAAAGTGTGTCTGGATGCCTGTCCAAGTTTGACTTGGCATGTGCCTAGTGGGACTTGGATTGGCACCCAGGGAGCTTGATTAGGTTGGGCTTGTGGGGATTAAACCTTTGCACCTAATCAAGCTGCCCTTGATGCCAATCAAAGCTGGTCACACCAAAATTGACAAGCCTCCCTCCCCCCAACTTCAAGCCTTTTTTTTTTTTTCCAAGTATGATCATGTGATTGGTGGGTCAATGCAACCAGCTTTGATCAGCACCAAGATAAACTTTGCCAGGCACCAAACCAATTTGGCCAGGCGCCAAGTTGACCTGGGCAAGCCAACAAGAAGGCGTTGCCAGGCACCAAGATGACTTTTCTAAGTGCCATGCATGCTTTAGAAAATTTTGGAAAAAATTGGCTTGGCACCCAAACGTGCTTTACAGACCATACACATACACATACATGTGCATGGTTTTCAAAAGCAGACTTATATGTCAAAGGTATGTACCACATCAAATCATTGCATGAAGGAGCTCTTATGTAAATGGTATTGGTACAGTTATGTTGATAATAATGGCACAAGGTAGAATGTATTTTGATGCAAGGGAAGATAATTAAAACAATTTGGACATGTTCAAGATTTAATGATATTTATGTGATTTGACAACACAGGTATGTCTGATGACAAAAATATTCCAAGTAGGATATCCTTGCAAGAGTTTATGGATTAAAGTAGTGAAAGTTGAAAATTTTATTATCACAAGAATCAATATTGAAACATGACTTTAGATCTACAAATAATTTAAGGTATTAGTTTAGACATTATGAAGGCAAGGCCAATTGGAGGCTGAATATCCAAAAGCTGTTTGCCCTCTGGAGAAAGGGAAGAAATCAAATCAGGATGATAACAGTTGCTGGGGAGTCTTGTTGGCACCTTTGTCAGTTTTTCTTGGAGGTTGGAAGGTTTCCTCATCATCCACATTGACTGACCATGTTTGTACCGTCTACCAATTTTCTCAGCTTTCATGTTGTCAAATGTTTTATCTATTTGGTGACCAAGGGCAGAGAAACCTTGAGATCGCCATTGGCACTGGACCTTTTGGAAGAACTTTTCATTGGAGACCTCCGTGTCAGAGCAAAATTGTGTTTCACTGAATATACTGGACTGATGTTCTGGTAATGCAAGTGATTACAAGATCTCTGTTTGTTCATTTGAGAGCTGTAGGCAGAGAGGAAAAACCATGTGAAAAAGATTGGGGTAAAAAATACCATGGGATGACAGGGAGTAATTGCTTACTTGTTTGCGCCATCTGGATTTTCTTGTCTGATTTTGTTTAGCTGCATGGGCTTCTGAAAGATATTTTCTGGACTTGATATTGGATCTCCTGCCCATGAACCACCTCTTGAGGACAATGGTAAGGTTGAATTTGGTGTTATGCACTGAGTTGAATGGATAGTTTCGAAATGCACCATGTGCATGGGCATGGTTCCAATGTTTAATGATGAGTCCCATAAACAACTGGTTCCAATGCAATTCCCAAGGCTCAGAAAAATTGAACCCACAGAAAGGAAAGTTGATTTGTGCAAGGTCTTGAAGAAAAACCTCTCTTGCTAGGGTTGATATGCCATGTAGTAGACATGAAGACTTGGATGGGACTAGAGAGGTAGTGGATTGAATCTTTTGATGAATGCAAGATGATGGCAGTGATTGAACCTGGGATTGTTGGAGGGAATTGTGGATTTGTTGCCAGTGAGTATCAGTTAACTTGGTGATATTCATCAAAACTCTACAGTAGGATGAGAGACATCAAGAGAAGTGGGAGTTGGAGCCAGGGACACTGCTGGAAACAGCTTGATTGAAGAGTCTGGGGTTTTTTGATGGGGCTCCATTCCAGAGGTATTTTACCATGATGGGTTGTTTGTTGTTTACACTGCATGATTATCAAAAGTAGGAGAGCAGGGTCAGCATTCAATAATTGCAAAGCACAGGGGGATGATGACTTGAATGTTAAAAAAGGTGGAATTTTGCCAATGGACAGCCACCATTACAGAAGGCTCATGGTTGGCAACCATTGGGGCAACCTAATGGTTGGCAACCATTGGGGCAAACTAATGGTCGGCGACCATTGGGGCAAGCTAATGGTTGGCAACCATTAGGGAAATCTAATGGTTGGTGACCATTGGGGCAAGCTAATGGTTGGAAACCATTGGGGCAAGCTGATGGTTGGCGACCATTGGGGAAAGCTCAGCCTAAGCTAGTGGACAACAACCATGAGGCTAAGGTAATGGATGGTGAAAATTGATAGTGAGTCACTCCGCAATGCATATATGCATACCAGGTAGTGTATAAGATGTGGGTGGGTAGTGCACCCAGCACCCAATTGATGAATCCCTCCATCATTTAATGAATCCATCCATCCATCCATCCATCCATCCATCCATCCATCCATCCATCCATCCATCCATCCATCCATCAATTGATATGAAGACAGCCAAATGGAAGATATGCCAATGTCTGGAATTCAAATGTGGCAAGGGCACATATGAAGACAAAGATGGAGACAAAAAGATAGGAATGGCTTTTTCTCCCTCTGCCTTCAAGAAACATCAGGCGGCTAGAAGCCAACTCAATGATCAGGCCCTGAAAGTCACAACAGATATATTGCCATTACAAGGGAGCAGTCACGTAAGTGGAGAGGAGGGATGGGAAATAGTTAACACTGTACATTCATGTGCTGATCGTCTGATTTGCCTGCTATAATTATTTTCAGGTTTCAAACAATCCAGCCAGGAATTAAAGAAAAGAGAAGATTCACATTCCACTTCACCAGGTGGGGCACTGGTTTGATACTCAAGACCTTAAGTATAACTCTTTTCATCTAGTCCCAAGGCACAGTGTGCTTGTGCTTCTCCAAGCTGCAAAACTGTGCCTTGTTCATCAACTTAGTGACTTGGCAATCACATATTTCTTGAAGACAGAGCGGGAGAAGATTAAGAATCTGGGGAGGGAATTCAATTTTTATTAAAATAACATCATGAAGGCAATACCTCAAAGCAAAGTCACTCTAATTCAAAGGCTAGGTTTTGAGCCCAACCTGGAAACAAGGATATGCTTTCCAGAATGCTTCAAGCTGTATCCAATCCCAGACAAATCCAACAAAACCAAGCATCAATTGTCAAGAAATGTACTGCCAAGTTCTATTCCACTAGCAAAATCTTTGTGCGCCAAACTGGTAATGAGCAGGGCCTTTACTGTGATACAGAATTGCTGATGAAGACCAGTGGGAAACATAAAAGACCCATCAAACCAGCTTGAACATTTCAGTATCAAAGCTTGAAGGCCTGGCTTGGTAGAAAATTATGGTTTTCAGAGTTTGAAAAGCTCATTGAAATCAATCTTCATCATAAAAACCTCAATTCAAATTTGATGAGCAATGTTTGGGATGGCTCAGTTTGGCGCAACTTTTTTGGAGGCGCAGACAAGAAGAGAAAATTTACGCAACAACCAGGGCACCTTGTCTTCAGTCTCTATGTGGATTGGTTCAACCCATTTGGAAATAAGGTTGGGCACAAATCAATCTCAGTGGGAGAAGTGATCTTGATCTGTCTCAACATTCCACTATCAGAAAGTTACAAGATAGAGAATTTTTTCCTTTTTGTTATTATCCCTGGGCCCAAGGAACCCAAAGTTGAAGAAATTAACCACATTCTAGATCCATTGGTTGATGAAATCAAAGAACTCTGGGAAGGAGTATGGTTTTCTGAAACCAGCCTATTTCCTCAAGGTAGGGATATATTTGTTGCACTGTTCCCATTGATTGGGGATTCGCCAGCTATGCGCAAGGTGGCAGCATTCTCTGGTCATTCTTCAACCATGTTCTGCTCATATTGTCAAATTACAAAAGACAAGATCAATGATCCAAATGTCAAGGATTTCCAGCCAAGGAGAAATTCCGAGCACATGAAGAATGCACAGAAGTGGGAGGAATGTCATACATCATGGGAGCGAGATCAAATTACCAAGTAGAAGGGGGTCAGAGAAAGCTGTTTGAACAGGCTTCCATATTGGCGCCCAATAGAATATTCAGTAATAGAGCTCATGCACGGGTGGATTTTGGGAAATCTCAAGGATCATAGCATGAGTTATCTTAACATTTCTCTAGCGGGAGAAGAATTGGGGAAGGAAAAAATCCGAGAGAAGAACAGAAGAGAGGAAACTGGATCACTGGTTAATGTGGAAAGCGTCATTGGAAAGGGGAAGAAAAGGAAGTCTCCTGAAGATCAATCAGAGGAGGGTGATCACCACCAGAGAAGTCCCAAGAGACGGCTTAATGCCAGCAATCTGAGAGCACTTACAAAAATAATGGAATAAAGATCAACAAGTCAATCCAGACAATATGAATTGAGATCTTCACAGGCCGGGAAATCATCATCAGCCTCACAGAAAAGCAAGAAATCTCAACCATCTTCTGAATATACTAGTACTCACTCGTATTCTTTAAGAAGTAGAATTATTGGGAGCTTGGGAAGTTCACAAAGTATAGCCAGTCAAGGAAGCCACACAAGTACTCTGAAGCTGATGGGGGGTGAGGGAAGCAGTCCAGTGAGCAAGGATTATGACAGAGGGAAAGCAGCTCAAGTATAATCATCCATCCAAGGGCCTCAATTAATGCTTCATGATTTGAGTTGCATCAAACAGGTGATTGAGGACACAAAGGTGCCATAATGGATGACAAGGGTACCAAAGAATGTTGGATTTTGTGGTGCAGGATCCCTCAAGGCCGCAGAGTGGCTGACACTCTACATGGTTTACTATCCCCTTGCTATGATTCCTTTGTGGGGTGGTAAGCATAGACCCGGTATTTATCACACTGGCTTGATAAAAATCTTGAAGGACTCAACCGTGCTTCTCATTTACATAAGCAACATGTTAATGAAGCATCATATTTCAAACCAAGAGATCATGGAGGTTGATTGACTAATGCTGGAATACCGTCAAACACTAAGGACTGGATGGCCACAACAAAGGAGTAAACCCAATGTACACATTACTCAGCATTACCCAGAAGTGATCAAAAGGTTTGGTCCACCAATGGCCACGGAAGCCTGCGCCCATGAAAGGTTGAATGGTATCTTGGGAAGGATACCAAAGAACAATTGCACAGGTGAGCTGACTAAGAATCATGCTGTAGACCTTTCTTCTTACTGGGAAAACAAAGAAAATAATAAATGAATTGATTTCAGGTGATATACATGGTACAATCATGAAGACATGTATATCAAGGAGTCAATATTCAAGTTTATTGATCCATTAAAACTTAATTAACAAGGGACAAGAAAACTCAAATCCCCGCTTCAGCCTCACCCCATTAGACACGGAAATCCATTGCTTATGGATACGAGAGGTTGGAAGATTGGGTCTGCAACAGGATGTGTCTCTCAATGACAATGTGCATAAAATCAACAGTACCTTGATACATCATAAAAGATTTACAGTGAAATGGCTGGATCAAGGTAAAAATCACTCCAATTCCTATGTGGAGATCATGCGGGATGAACTCTGTTCATTTGGTCAAATCACTGAGCTCTTTGTGCAATCAGAAGGTGGGGATGTTTGGTTTGTGATTCAGTTATTCCAAGATGCACATTCAGAAGACGCCAAAGATCCATACACAGCCCACCCCAACTTAAATGTGCAAGTGGTCTCAACAGATCTAGGGGAGATTGTGGTGGTGAGGGGAAAGGAGATAGTGGGGCATGTGGCCATTTTGGAAAATGTTGCGGGGATGTTTGGCTATCCAGGCAAGACAATGACTTTGGTTTCCCTGACACAAGTAGTGAGTTTCCCTTTTAGCTGATATGAGGAAAAGGTCAAAACTGATTGTGGAATGTGCAGGGAAGGATTTCAACATGAATGTACCAATGGTGTTTGGCCTATGAGTGACCTGAAACCTTGGCAAGTATCAACAAGCATCATTTCAGGAAACATGGACAAGTGGACACCAAATGCCAACCATATGACACTTTTTGTGGACATGAATGGGGCCTAAGGGATGATGAAATGGAGATTAGATGTGAGGTTGGTAGAAGTAATATTTGTAACAACAGAATCTTGGATATTAAGATTGTCATCATGCATTGTATTAGTTTCCAATGAATTGGACAGACAAATCCTCAGTTGTCAAATTTTTACAATTGGGGAATGGTGAAGGAGGAGGGTAGGAATATAAATAAGAAATCCTCTTATCTCACATTGATCATCATCCTCTATCTGTTCTTTCCCCCATACCAATCACTGGGTCTATCCATCAAGTTATCTGTTCATACTCTCTCACAGTTCAACAATACTATCTCACAGACTCACCATCTATCTCTATAACAATATTGGTTTTTCAAGGTTTGGAAAATACCGACATCAACCCTCTCCAAAATCAATTCAGTCCCCAGTGTTGGCACCACAACTTAACCATAAGCTGCGTTGTGCCTTGCCTCTCACACCAGCCATAGGGCCCTCCTCCCCACATTTGGGTCATTACGGCACTAGTACTATAGTATTATATTACCCTTAGCCAACCCTTCAATATTAATTATTTATCATGCCAGACCAAAGTGCGCATACCTCCCAACCTGCTGCAGCTGGTCAAGAAACTCCGATGCTGCCTGTAGAGACAATATCCTCTGGTGTGCAAGACACAGTATCTTTTGGTTTGCAATATCATGAGGGACACCTGGATGACTTACTCAGGGGGGTTCCCCCAGATGCAAATACTATACCAGAATCAGGTGAGCAGTATGATTGAACTGGGAAGTCCACTAATTTCATTAACACAGAGATGCTGATTGCAATTGGTTTAGTGGACATGAATTATTGCACTGCTCAATCTAGGATTGGACTCACCAACCATTCTGAAAAGCAAAAACTTGACAAGGAGACTTTAGACCGTGAATTGAGACAAGTGCGCCGGATAGTCACAAAAACCCCCCTCCCCAGTCAATCTAGTACAATCTCACGTTCTTTACGGAAATGGGTCTGCTTTTTGATGGGGATGCCAGCAAACATAACCAACTTCCCCTCACCTCCCTCTCCTGAAGAAATACTGAAATGGGAACAGTGGGCTCCTATGAGTTCGCAGCGGGTCATGGCACATCTGGAGTCTGTCTGGACAGAACATGGAACGGCAAATCAGGCGGATGGGAAGCTGCAATACAATGAAGAAGTGGCTAGACTCAGAAACAACATTGTACCCCCACAATTCCATCCAGCACCAAATGTGCCATCAACCAACAATTTCCCATGGAGTGCTAAGATAACATGTGAGAGAGACGTGCAAAAGACAGTTTTCTCAAGGATTATGTTTGAGTGGCATGCAAGGTCCTTTGTATCATTGGGCTGGAATGCGGCAATAGGTGCCATCATAGTCCAGCATTACTCAAACTGGAAAAGGGCGCAACCTGGTATGTTTTGGGATGGCATGGAGAACATTAGCGCATTAGTGGAGAGATGGGTCTTGGGGCAGGGAAAAGAAATACGGCGAGCTGAACTATTAGGGTCAAAGTTGCAATAAAATAAAATTACCAAGGCCCAACGCACATCCATCCAGCGAGCCAAAAAGAAGGTTAGAGCATGAGTCCTGGGGGTTTGTATTCAAATAATGGACGCTGATGGTGTGTGTTGGTTTACATTCCAGATAAGTGAAAAGCGTTTTCACACAGCCTGCAAATACCTTCCCAAAGAAGCAGCAGAAGTCATTGCAATATTTGACCGTGTGGATGTTGTTTCCAATTTGGAGAGGGATAAACCTGGCACTCGCACAACCATTGAAACCCCCTGGAGAAGCTGTGAACTAAATCATCTAACTCAACTACTAGATGAAATAACGTTACAAGTTGCTATGAAGCACCAAGAAATCAAGCAGTTGCATTCGCTACTTGATTGTGTGTCAGGCAAGGTGAAACCCAGGGAATTCACCCTCCTTGAATGCCCTAAAAAACTTCCAATTGATCCTTATCACCCTGCAGCACTGCAAGCCCTTTCGAAAATTGACCTCAAACTTGTGGCTCCTTGTGACAACTCAAAAATTGTTGCATCAATCAACTTACTATCAGAAAAAATCAAGAAGAAGCCTGGTACCACAATTAGCATAGTTCCAGCTCACACCCCCGAGGCAAGTGGATTGCACCAACAATGGTTGAGACTTGGGTGGTATTTTGTTTCCTCCTGTATCTTGAGAGCCTTTCTATTCTTATATTTCTTAATGCAATAAAAGTTGATATACAAGTTTCAGTGTTAATATCTCTGTAAGTGATGCATGTGTTTAAGTGATCAATGAGTATATGTATCAAACACAACTGAGAGATTGGGCACTTTATATTGAGCTTGATGTTGAAATACATATATGGAATAGAGTGGAAATGACATTGAGGTCATGAAAAGTTTCAATGATCAGGTTACCTTGCATTGCAGGAAGTGCTTGGTTGCCACACAGCACATTGCACATGCCATTTAATTTTGTGAATGCAGGGATAACACAACCCGGGATGAAACAAGTATTGTGTTTTTAAGAATGCTTGGACTGGGCAACAATTTCTTTTGGGTTCAATCAATTTTTGCCCAAGTTTAATCACAGGGTTTTGAGCCAATTTTTTAGACTAAAAAAATGGTTGCCATCCATAGAGCTATTACAATGCATCTGGCCCATTGGGCAAGTGAATAAACAGTGTGAATGAGCTTTGAGTGTCTCACATTACCAGATCAGATGCTTACAGTGGACTACAACAATGGTCACCATCCATAGAGCTATCACAATGCATCTGGCCAATGGTTCTGATGAATGAACAGTGTGCATGGGCTTTGAGTCTCTCACTTTCACAGGTGCTCATGGGAGTCAGCTCACCGCAATGTCACATTATGAACTCATTTATCAAGGATTAAGTTGCATAAGGCATACATGAATTGATTTATAAGCATTATTATTAAAAGCAATGGAGAAAGAAAAGCTAGTACACTAAGACACTGATAAATTTGGGATAGCTGAAATAGAAACATTAGATTTGCGAGGTAAACTAAATACAGGATTATCAGTTGAAGGGTTTTGGGAGAGCCAATGATCACTGAAATCAAGGAAAAGACATTTTGCCAAGTCAACGCGGGATACCCGTGTTCCTGGCCCAAATTCAGGGCTGAAAAAGCAGTCTTGGATAAGCTGCACTATGTAAGCATTTTTCTGCTTCCATACTTGTTCCTCAATGTCCTTGGGCTCTAGCTGGTTGGCTTTGAAGACAAGGCTCAGGAGCTGGAGGGATTGAACCAGGGGAAATTTCCTAAGTCTGATTGTATCAGCAAGAGGCCATGTACTCCGGCTACCAGGTAGGCCACAAGAATGTGGTAGTAGGGTTGGGATGTGATGGTGACCATGATTGTGTTGAACTCAGCCTGCTGTGGTGCCACTGCTGTGGAGGACCCCTCCAATCAAAGTTTTGTCCGCAGGAGAGCAAATGCAATGAGCAGGTGGTAGATGTTGTCAACCAATTTGTCCAGGGAGTTGAAGCCAGATTCATGACTAGGGCTGTCAACTGGCTGTCCTTCAATCCGAGCCATGTCTTCATGTGGGCCAAGACAAGCAGCAAAATACTTGATGATTGAGATATCACGGCTTGCCTCATCTTCAGTATCTGGTGGTTGGATAAATTCTGGTGGCTGGGTAAGTTCTCTCAAGACCAGGAGGATTGATTGGAACCATAATTGTGCCCATCTAACCTGTGAAAACTCTGGAGGGTGAGTAAGGTGGATCCAGAGATTGTGCAGCTTAGACCCTATGGTGGTGGCTGGAGGGGGTGGTGACCCAGGTAGGAGAGGCAGAGCAAATACATCTGGCATGTAATATGGCTCAGATGTGCAAGGTGGGAAGGGATTTGCATCTGTACAAATGAGGAGAGGTTGGCTACTGTGAGGGCAAAAGATCCCAGTGGAATCAAGCTTACCACTTGTAGCCAATTGACTAATCCATTCCTTAATACCAGCACTGATGGTGTTGAAACGGATTATGTGAGATAGTAATTGAGGGTAAGATCGCCATTCTTTGTGGTCTTTTGCACGTAATCCAAAGAGGTGCATTGCTGCCTCAACAGTGCTCTTGTAGCACTTTGAGTCAATGATGCCATTTGAAAAGGGTTGAATGGCTTCCTGGAGTTCAGCCTGGTATTTTTTGAACAGTGTAGGCGAATCTATGGAGGGAGCTACAGTGATTGGCAATCAGGGAAGGAATTTGGATGGATTTGGTGGAAGTGACTTACCAGGGTCATTTGAAGGATCAGCGGCAGCGGTGGGAGTAGCCCCCTTGGTGGGTTGGGAGTCTAGTACCACCGTTGTATTATTGGGTTCAAGGGGAGTGGTGATGGAGGCCTGCTCTGCTGGGACTTCAGGGGTAAAGAGTGGATTTTGGGATTCTTTGGAGGGCACTTCATTTGGAGCAGCTTGTGTGGCAGGAGTAGCAGGGCCTGAGGTACTTTCTTCTTCATCACTTTCCATCAAGGGCGCAAATTTATGCCTCTTCTTGTTGGGATTGGCAGAGGCAGTTGCAGCCCTTCTTTTGGCAAGAAGTTTCCCAGACCCAATCTGAACCTCCTCCTTGGGAGGGAGGTCATCACCATTTTCAACCACTGGTGAAGGACACAATGAGGATCAGCCAGGGATTAGACTAGCATTCAATTGTTTCAACTCACAGGCCATTGCATCTTGAAGACCCTTACAGGACTTGACCGCCATGTCTCGCACTGATCGTGGCAGTGATTTGTCATCAGCCATTTTAAGGAGCTTTACCATTTGCCGCTTGCTATTAGCAAGGAAGTTAGACTTTGAGACAACTGAAGCTTCCTGTGTGCTCATCAAGCCACCGGTCTGGGCTGGGGGTGGGAGTGGGGGTGTAGCATTGTGGCTTGATGATGATTCCGTGCCTACAACTTCAACCCATGGTGGGGGTGGTGGAAGAGAGGCTAAGGGAGGTCTGGTCAGTAAGTTAGGCCAACATGACAAAGTGAAAAGAGGACTCACGGTCTGGGGTGATGATTGCTGGGCAATCAGCAGATTGTTGATCTCCAGTGGGCTCAATGGGCTGGGCAGACAGAATTGAGGGTGGGGGTTCAGTGTGTACTAAATCGGCGGTTTGTTGATCTCCAGTGGGCTCAGTGGGCTGGGCAAATGGAATTGAGGGTGGGGGTTGGCTGTGTGCAGGTGATGTAGACATAGTGGAGAAGTCTTGTGGTGATGGTATTGATGGATGGATGGATGGATGGATGGATGGATGGATGGATGGATGGATGGATTGATCAAATGATGGAGGGATGGATGGAGGGAGGGAGGGAGGGAGGAAGGGAGGGATAGATTCATCAATTGGGCGCACTATCCACCCACATCTTATACACTACCTCATATGCATTTATGCATTGAGGAGTGACTCACTCTCAATGGTCCCCATCCATTACCTTAGCCTCATGGTTTCTGTTCATTAGCCTAGGTTGAGCTTGCCCCAATGGTCGCCAACCATTATCTTGCCCCAATGGTCGCCGACCATAAGCTTTCCCCAATGGTTGCCAACCATTAGCTTGCCCCAATGGTTGCCAACCATTAGCCTGCCCTAATGGTCACTGACCATTAGCTTGCCCCAATGGTTGCCAACCATTAGCTTGCCCCAATGGTTGCCAAACATTAGCTTGCCCCAATGGTTGCCAACCATTAGCTTGCCCCAATGGTTGCCAACCATTAGCTTGCCCCATTGGTCGCCGACCATTAGCTTGCCCCAATGGTCGCCGACCATTAGCTTGCCCCAATGGTTGCTGACCATTAGCTTGCCCCAATGGTTGCCAACCATTAGCTTGAACCAGTATTGGCTAGATCAGTAGAGCCTGATGGGCAGTTTTCTGATGAGAATTGGATAGAAAACAATAGACTCCTGGATCATCACAGAAATAATGTAAATGAGCAACGGTGCAAGTTCTGATTATCTGGTGAGGCAAATTACTTGTAGCCAAAGATTCATAAGATGAGCCAGTTGTGATATTTTGAGAAAGATGGTTCTTGCGCCTGGAACGAACTGTGTGAGATAAGAGTGAGTTCCCTTGATTGATGAGTTGGAGACTTCAGTGGATCTTACAAGTATTGAGCTGGCTGCGAGAGACTGTTGAATTGATTGAATGACCGATGATTGGATTGATCAAGAAGTCATAACTGATCGTTGTTTGCTTGAATCTGGATTGTCTGAGGATCCCGTATGAGGAGTTCCCTGCGTTGCTTTTGGTGGTGATAGATTGAGCCGCGGTGATGCGCGCAATAAATGAAGTATGTACACTCAGGCATAGAGCGCGTTGATTGAAACCCAAGATATAACCAGTGACGCAGGTAGATCAGAATATATAATAGAAGAGATAAAAGAAGATAAAATATAAAGATATAGATAAATAAATAAATAAACAACAATAAAAGAACACGCACCAATATATATTGGAGTGCCTTAACAATCATGAAATTGAATATGAATGACAGAATAGAGATCTGGAGCGTTTAGATAGAATATTCATGATCAGTTATGAGAAGCAATCCAACAATGATGTCATAAGCCACTCATTTCCAGAACTGTATATAGTTTTATCTACAATGGTGTACACCATTGGAATGAGACTATGCCCCATGGAATATAACAAAGCCATTTCCTCTTTGAACGGCCAAGGCGGGCTGGGGCAAAGCACCCACATAATGCACATCTCAGAGATATCAGAATTGCATACTCCTCCTCCACTTACCTGCAAATCTGGCCACAGAGCTCAAGACCAAACAAAAAATCTGTTGACATGAATTCATACCACAGAGCCACCTCCTGGTCAGCTCAAAGATATAAGTACTCTCCTTCACATGCTTTTCTTCCCCCTCCCAATCGTTGCTCTTCTCACAATCTCCCACATATTCCATCTATCCGTCTATTAAATCCCTTACTCATCACATAACTTCATCAAACCTTAGCCGTGGCTTTCTTCACTGCTAAATGTCTTGGCCTCCTCAGAACCACCCTCACCTCAATTCCTGAAACTTTTCTTCCCTATCTCATTTCCAACCCAAAAACTCATTTGGTCTCCCTTCTTCACCAAACTGGCAAGCTTGCTGTCAGAATCCCAACTCTAGATCAACCTGTTGGCTCCTTACCACTTCCCCTATCATGTCTCCTTCTCCCTTATATCCCTGATCAAACCTCATTTGGTCCTGCTGGGAAATGCCCTTTGCAATTTCCCAACCAGACAGCTCCACAGATCTTTGTTGAGTCAGTTCTGCATGTCTCCCCCCAGCCTGTCATCACATTCAATTTGGCATTATTGATATTTTGCAGCGAACTTGATCTCATGGCCATCACCACCTCCATTGTTTCCTCATTCATAACCCTTGAACGCCCTCCACGATACAATCCTTCAAAACACAACTCCATTTCCCTTTCCAACCTTGCCACAGAAATTGTAGACCTCCCATCTGCTATCAAGGAGCTACATTAAAACCCCTCTCTACTTGAGGTGCCCAGTGGGTGTGATCTGGACCCTGTCTCTCCCCCAGCCAATGTAATCAAAACCCCATTGCTACCACATCAGTCTCAAGGACTTGCTTTCCTCCTTGATAGGGAATCACCACATGCTGCATCCGCCTTGGCTTTGTGGAAGAGGACCTCAATCAATAACGGTGCACTATGGGAGAACAAGATCACTGGTGAGAGCCTAGCTCTTGCAAGGGGTGAGGACATTCCAGAATCCCCACTTGGATCTATCCTGGCCAATGACATGGGTCTTGGTAAAACAATACAATCAAATTCACTTATTGCAACCACCTTGCTGCAAGCGCAGACCTATGGCCTTCCTCTGGATACCCCCCCTGAAAAACCTCCACATCAAGCCACACTGGTGATAACCCCCCCACGCCTCCTGAAGAATTAGAAATGAGATATTATGAAGAATACCCAGTCAAAGGCCATCAATTTTCTTACCTACCATGGGAAATGGCGGCAT
This sequence comes from Puccinia polysora, assembly GCA_025617555.3. Lineage (NCBI taxonomy): Eukaryota > Fungi > Basidiomycota > Pucciniomycetes > Pucciniales > Pucciniaceae > Puccinia > Puccinia polysora. Next base: position 10,177,515 of record CM062634.1, on the reverse strand, counting down.
CAGACCATGGATTGTCTACTGGAACATGCAGACGTGATTCTCACATCATATCACCTGGTGTCATCTGAATACAGCAAAATGCAAGCCAACCTCAACAACCAACGCTCCATCATCTTCTCCAGAAAATGGTTCAGGATTATTTTGGATGAGGCACAGTAAATCCAACCTTCATTTTTCCATCTTTCCTACCCAAGGAAATTTTCTTTGGATCAAACTGACTGCAATTCACTTGCATGACAGCACTATCCAAAATACCAAGGCAAAGCTTTCCCAAGCGGTCACCCAGGTTGCCACCAATTGTAGAGTTTGTCTCACAGGAACGCCAGTGCAAAACTGCCTTCAAGATCTCCTCTCTCTCCTTAGCTTCCTGGGTATCAGTCTAGAAAATGAGTACAGTGACTGGGCAACTACCCTTTTGCCCCAACTAAAAGCAGGGGACTTTTCCCCAATACAAATGGTCCTCCAACACACCACTCTTTGAAGGACCAAGGTTGATGAGCTGTCAAATCTCCCCAGTATTACTCATAACTACATCAAGACACCGCTTTTACCTGCAGCAGAAGACTTCTACTGCCGACTCCAGGACCGATTCATTCCCAAGATCAGGAATGAGCTGCCTGCTGATGGATCCAAGCCAATGAATTTTTCACTCCTCAAAGATCTTCGCCAGCTCATAGGAGCATGTAATCATCCCGTTTTGGCAGACCCCAATGTCATTATGGACCAAAATGGACAATTCATCCTCACAGAAGAGTCGGGTCCCATTAAGGATCATAGCACGGGAGTTGAAACAATTGTCCACCACATTGATATTGACACCTGCCTTGAGAGCTCCAAAATCAAACAGCTTGTAGGGATGATTCAGCCAGGATCAGTGGTGGTAGCTAGAGAAAGCAAAGTTGTGGTCTTCTTGTGTTGGAAACGCTATCTTGATCTGTAAGCTGGCTGTCTTTTTCTCCTGTTTCCAATCAGACCCCACTCAAAATTCCATTTTCTCCCCCCATGTGCAGGATTGGAATGACACTAGATGAATATGGAATCTCCTCCTTTTGTCTGGATGGATGGCTGACGGCAAAACATCAAGAATCAGTCCTTGAGCAGTTCTCAGGAAGTAGCACAACTTATGTCCTTCTTGCCTCCATTCAGGCAGCTGGTGTTGGAATCAACATCAAATCAGCCAATTTTGTATTCATCATGGTAAGTACCCAATACTTTCTAGAATTTTGCCATTTACTTAGTCTACATTCATTTAATCCACATAGGAACCCCTCTGGAACCCCACAACCCAGGCACAGGCAGTCAATCGTCTGCATCGAATGGGTCAAACAAGGCCAGTGCAGGTTTATTACCTCATTGCACCTAATACCATTGAGGAGAATATTCAGAAGGTAATGTCCTCATACTCCACTCATCACATGCACCTCACTGAATTTTCCATCTCTCCTTCAGATTCAGAAACGCAAGGAGCCACTTTCCCAGTAAGTCTTTTTTTCCTTGAAAGATACCCACCAACCTTACAGTTTGCTGATTCATGAAATTGTGCTTATATCATATTCAGGTTGACTATTCTCACCACCAGGGATTGGAGGGAAGTGTTCCAATACCTGCAGGATGACACCTAAATCTCCTCTCCCTTAGCTCCTCATCTCCTTCTTCCCAATTTGACTCATATGGTTGTTTTCTTCCTTCCTCACTATCCTGTACATTACTCTTGCATCAAAATTTGTGAGAAGTAAAATTTTTCCACTATGCCATGAGTAATTTTTCTCACAATTCACATCTTGCGTGGCTTGCCATGCACCGCCTGTCACCAATACTCCCAAATGTGTAGATAAGATTTTACACTGTGTGTTATTGTGTGTGACACTCTTGTCCTGGTCATGACACTGGCAGGAGAATAAATGTTCAGCGACCATTAAGGCCACAGTTTCTCATGAGAATCAATTGTTTCCATCCATAAAAAACTGCAATGGTTGGAGAGCATTAAGAAGAACATTGCTTGCCCTCCATGAGGCATTCTAATGGTTGCAGTTGCTCATGAGAAGCAATTGTCATCATCCATTAAGAACTGCAATGGTCGGCAACCATTAAGAAGAACATTGCTCACTTTCCATGAGGCATTCCAATGGTCACAGTCAATCATGAGAAGCAATTGTCATCATCCATAAATAGTTGCAATGGTCGGCGACCATTAAGAACATTGCTCACTATCCATGAGGCATTCTAATGGTCACAGTTGCTCATGAGAATCAATTGTTTCCATCAATAAAAAACTGCAATGGTTGGCGACCATTAAGAAGAACATTGCTTGCCCTCCATGAGGCATTCAAATGGTTGCAGTTGCTCATGAGAAGCAATTGTCATCATCCATAAATGTGCTAGATTATTTTTCAGCCAATGCAGCAAGTCAGCAAGGCTTAAATATTCACATGTCTATCCCCAGATAATGCAAGCCACATGCATCACACCAGCATGACACACAAATGACCATGGATCTGCATGTCACATCATGTATACATGGTCAGCAGCCATGTTTTTTTGGTGGGTTGCAGCAAGAAAAATGAGACAAGTCTTCTTGTCAATGGCTATAAATAACCCTCCCTTCTCTCAGGTTTTTCCCCTTTTCTCCATTCCCCAATACCCCTCAAGCCAGCTTCACATCTTTTTCCCATCTATTTATCAATACGCTCAAAATGGCATCCACTGCTCCTACACAAGCAATCCCACCTTCAGGTTTGTTGACCCACTTTTTTGTATTTCATCAAATCAAAAGAACCATCCCTACCAACCTTGGCCTCCATTGACTAATGCGTTGGCATAATCAACAGAGTCCTCACCATCAAATCATGAAGATGAACAACTCTCAGCACCTGCAGACGAGTCCAACCCCACATCTGAAGTCCATGAAGTAACTGAGGAAGAATTCTATCAGAATTTAGATACTATTCAAGAGATGGTCATGACCTGTTCTTGCCTCAGGATCCCCAGGTCAATCTGAGATACTGTGAACAGGTTAAACTCCTGCTTGAGTGATATCCAAAAAGGCTAGTTTTTTCCCCACTGTCATTCTTCACATTTGCAGATTTGGAGGTCTGATTGGTTTGTTTTCCCTTAGAATACAATTGTAAAAGGTGTCTCCCCCGCAGAGAACGGCTGAGCATCACACCCAGCTCCTCATTGGCCCAACGGCCCCCGTCACAGCCACCTCCAAAACGTCCACACTTTATTCATCCCCCTGTGGACATGACCCCACATCTACAAATAATGGGCAATCACAATCCAGCCCCCTCCTCCCCTGATGCAGCATCAAATCACAAAGCCATTTCACCCTACCCTCAACCAGAAATACAAATAACTCCTGAACCTTCCCTCTGTGCCCAACCCGCTGCAACCATGGAGGAACCCAAAGTCACTTCTGAGCAACCACAGGTGGCCCCAGATCAACCCGAGACATCCAATCAATCATTAGTGATTGAACAAGACCCAACCTCTCCCCAGCCCATTGTTTCTGGTATGGATTCACCCCAAGATGAGGAGCCCACTTATGATTTTGATGATCAAGCAACTAGAGGTTATTTTACCATCATTTACCACAAAAGAATACGCAAGGAGCTTCATTAAATCACTCAATTGTTCAAGGGTTGTAAATCTCCAAAGAAGATCCAAATGGGATGGGAGGCGGTGAAGCACTTTTTGGATTTCCGTCTCCAGGCCACCACTGCTATGGAACCACCAGAGATGCGGTACATCTCCCATTCAGCCAATTTTGAGTATGGTAACTGGGTTCGGCAGATCCATGAGAAAGGTTAGTTTTATTTGAACATCTCGTCAGCTTGCTAGATTCCTTTTTGCTAATGACCACTTTTTCATTTCAAAGCAACAGAGTTTCTAGGCTTGGATTCACATGAGCCATGGTGGGCACCAGACATCATCAATTTTCCTGCCCTCAACCGCCTGCAGAAAAGCCATACTTGTCCCACTGGTGCACCTCCCCTAGATCAGAAAACTGCTCATCTATAATCAAATCTGGTGCGCTTTCTTCATTCCTTGGACCATCCCACTGGAAAAGCCATCAATAAATGGGCCAAGAAAGTGGCTTTCTCAGTGCAAACAGTTGCCGATGAACTGTGTGCACAGCCTCCCCATCCTCTGACATCTCCTGTCTCCAATGTCAAGGCAAACCTACAAATGGTTATGTGGCTCCAAAGCATCAAGACATTGCCAAATTCACTGCAGCCCAAATCAATAGAGCATCACATGGTCCTAGACAATGAGGCTGAGACCAATCAGTCAGAGGCTATGATCACCAATCAGTCAGAGGCTATGACCATTGAGCCAAGGGACTGTCTTCAAGAGCTATGTAGCATCATTATTGATATCATGATCAGCTTCACCTTACTTCAGGCTCATTCCCAGAAAGACCCAAAGGGGCCCACCACCGGCAAGAAGAAAAAGCCCAAGCGCAAAGACCCTCCAGCATCCACTGTTGACAACTCTTCCCTGACTGTCTCAGAGTTTTCAAATGAAAAATTTCGCACTGAATTGACTCAACTAGAATGCCGCCACAATTACCTCCCTTTTGTCTTCTACCTGCTTGCTGGCATCCGGGGGATCTTTATTGCTTCAAGAGACAGAAGGATTGCTTCTTTATGTTATTGTCATGAACTCCTCTGTTTAATTCAAAAAATTCAGTATGTCTCAGATGGGAGACCGTCAGCCAAGGAACCCATATGGTCTCACCTTCAAATGTACATTTGATCCATCATGCTCAGTATACCTGAGAACCCTCAAGATAATGGGAAATTGACATTACCCACCCGGCATGATCTAGCCAAGGCTATTGCTCATGACTACATGAACCACATGAAAAAAAATTCCTGTTCCAACATGCATTTCAGCCTAAAACCCCTTTCAATCTCTGAGTTACCAAGCTCAAATGTTTAATATGAGTGCTTTCATTTCTTCTCTGATTTTCTCTAGCTTTATTGTGTCATCTTGCATGTAATTTGAATACTTTTTTCATAATTTCAGCTCTATTTTTTGTTTTTAAAATTTCTTAAAATTTCTATTTGCATGATAATTCATGATCAAACGTTTCAAAAGAGTGATTGTCCAATATTCTTCAATACTGGAAGCCCCAGTAAAAATCATTTTCCCCTGAGCAGTGAGATTGGATTTCTCAAGGTCAACTCTTGGATTTGGACTTTCTAAATCCCTAACCCACCACTCAGTACTTCTAGATCAATTGCATATTCAAAATGCCACACCTTGTTTGCCACCACCCACTACTCAACCACCTGGCTAAAGCATCCTTCAAAAACTACTTAAACAGGGTCCTCTTTCTCCCCTCGAGCGATTTCCCCCCATCCCATCCCACCCCTTTCAGCAATATTGCAGATGCTCCATTTCAGAAAAACCAAACCCTCATTCAAAAGTATCACATCTTATATTTCTCCAACTTTTATTTCATGATCCTCTTGGAACCAGCTCTGATAACATACAAGCAAAGCAAATCCACATATTGCTTGGCTGCAATGCAACAGTACCTGGCCACAATGCACCAAATTTGATTGTCTTTACAGCTGTCAGGGCCACTAAGTAAGTAGTCCCTCATCAAGTCTTTGACAGTTCATCGGTGTGATTTCATCATCATCAATCTCACAAGCTTCCAAAAGCATTTGCTTTTCTTGTAGCCCAATGCATTCAGAAATTTGTTCACAGAAGTAAACTACTTGCAAAGGAGGATTGATTTATTTTGTGTTTTTCTTGGTCCACCATTGATCCAGATGCCTTTGTAATTTGGATCAATTTTTCATTCAGATCAATGGTGGATCAAGGAAGACACAAAAAGAATCTATCCTCCTTTGATGGTAGTTTACTTCTGCAAACAAATGTCTGAATACAGGGGCTACAAGAAAAGTGGATGGTTTTGGAAGCTTGTGGGATCCATGATGATGATCCTTGACTTCATCAACACTGTGGATTTGCCAGATTCCAACAGATCAATCACCAACTTGAATGACAATGGACATCACATTCACACCACCATGCAGAGTGTATTGGTGAGAAGTGGAACCTATTACTCACTGACCATGGTAACCTGAAGTATTAAGGGCTAAATTTCCTATGGAGGTAATAGCTCTCTTGAAAGCTTGACAACACTTTGAGATCAATTGCATATTCAAAATGCCACATATTTTTTTCCCCCACCCACTACTCAACCACCTGGTCAAAGCATCCACCAAGAACTACTTAAATAAAGCGTTTTGCCCCATCCCATCCCACCAATTCCCCCTGTTGGAACTGTCACCATACCACATTCACTCAATTGGTCAAACAGCCCAGAACCTCCCACCACTACTACTGTCATACAAACTACTTGTATGATCTTGGCTTACTACAGTTGGAACCTGTCTCTCAAACACTAATCTTACCCAACTCCTTACCTGACTTGTTAAATAAAGCAATTTCACCCCATCCTAACCCACCAATACCTCTATCAGAACTTTCACCATACCACATTCACTCAAATCCTGTGTTTTCCTAACGTAAATCAAACTCTCTGGGCATAAGGCCTCACAGTCCTCTCCCCATTGAATTGCTACCAACCAAATTGATATTTTCATGGCCAGGAAAAGGACTGAAGCGTATAGTTTTTTCCTTATTATTATCATTTAAGTTGATTCACCAAGCTGACATTTTCCCAATCCCTCCCCAATTTTTGGCTGTAATATTCTTTCTGAAATTCTATGATTCAATATGCTACGGATACTTCCCCTGGTGAATATAAACTGCATACCACTCAACTATTAATGTGGTTACTTTCATGATTCACCAGGACAAAAGCATATTGTAATTGTAAGATTTCTGAAGGAAAACCAGCCCAGTCCAAATTGAAGAGGGATCTTCTCTTTACCCAAAAAATCACAGGTAACAAGGACAAGGGACAACAACCAAAAATTCTGTGGAGGTACAGGTCCTACAAAAAATGCAAGCTCTATCCCCAGATTGATCCTGAAAATCCAAGAAAGCCAACAAATGAAGAGTTACAAGAGGCCCATGCCTTTGTTGAATCCAACTTTCAACTAGTTGATCATGGTCGAGTGCTACTAATGGATAAGGAAAAGAATGATATTATTGCATATATCAAATTTACCCCGATTGAGGACCTATCACCTCAGGAGTATGATGATATTGAATTTCTTGCTTGTTTCCTGCACCAATGCAAGAAATTTGTAAACCCAGTGGGCTCACCATCTAGATCATGGGCTTGAAAAATGTGGGCAATTGGATGGAGAAAGGCCATGGTAACAGCTGAAATGATTGGCCGATACATCAAGGACCCAAAGACTGCTAATACCGAATGCCAGTATGACAAACTTATGTTTTACTCAGAAAGGGCTTTTATTATACTTGGAGGATTCTTCAGAAATATGGCACACGTTCCATTTCAGAAAAACCAAACCCTGTTGCAAAAGTATCATATCCCATCTTTCTCAAACTTATCATTCAATGATCCTCTTGGAACAAGCTCCTGTTCACCTCACCTTACCTTCACCTCTGACAGCTTCTGCAATTCACCCCATTTTGATGAAAATGATATATCCAACTTTTCCTTTGCTTTATTCATACCACAGAAGAAAGCATGTGGATCACTTGCTACTCCCTCCAAGGGCTACAATGTTCATGATGGGCATTTTGTCATACCTTACTATGGGTTTGGGATCAATTTCTCTACTCAAAAAGGAATTGTTAAGTTACTCTGGCAATCAAAAAAGTATTGGCACTGTACACTTCCTCCTGTAGAAAATTCTTTGTATACCTGTCTTGCCATGTCTTTACAAATCAATGTTAGAACCCTAAACACTTGTAGAAGCATTTAGGATGGTACTATACATTATACCAAAGCTCAAAAAACAAAGCACTCCATATTGCTGATCATAATTATTATTTGCATAGAAATTAAACTTTCTTTTGAATCTTTAATATTGAACCTTGTTAGTCTTGGTGATAATGTAGGAATAAAAATTCATCCCACTTCTTGGTCTGCTTTTCAAAGGGAGATCCTGAGGTACAATTTGTTTTTTTTATGCCTTGATTCTGAAATTTTGCCAATTTTGATTTACATCATAATTCATAATGCAACTTTTCAAAAGAGTGATTCTCCAATATTTTTCAATACCGGAAGCCCCAGTTACAATAATTTTCCCCTGAGCAGTGAGATTGGATTTCTCAAGGTAAACTATTGGATTTGGACTGGCTAAATCACTAACCCACCACTCAGCACTTTTAGATAAATTGCATATTCAAAATGCCAAACCTTGTTTGCCACCACCCACTACTCAACCACCTCGCTAAATCATCCATCAAGAACTACTTAAACAGGTCCTCTTTCTCCCCTCAGGCTGTTTTCCCCCATCCCATCCCACCCCTTTCATCAATATGGCACATGTTCCATTGCAGAGAAACCAAACCCTCATGCAAAAGTATCACATCTTATATTTCTCCAACTTATTTGTTGATGATCCTCTTGGAACCAGCCCCGATAACATACATGCAAATCTCAGCCACATATTGCTTGGCTACAATGCAATAGTACCTGGCCAGAATGCACCAAATTGGATTTTCTTTGCAGCTTCCAGGGCACCAAAGTAGTTCCTCATCAAGTCTTTGATGGGACATTGTTGTGATTTCATCATCATGGATCTCACAAGCTTCCAAAACCATCTGCTTTTCTTGTAGCCCAATGTATTCAGACATTTGTTCCCAGAAGCAAACTACCAGCAAAGGAGGATAGATTCTTTTTGTGTTTTCCTTGGTCCACCATTGATCTGGATTCCTGTAATTTGGATCAATTTTTCATTCAGATCAATTGTGGAGCAAGAAAAACACAAAAACAATCTGTCCCCGTTTGCTGATAGTTTATTTCTGGGAACAAATGTCTGAATGCATTGGGCTACAAAAAAAGTGGATGGTTTTGGAAGCTTGTGAGATCCATGATGATGAAAGGACACCAATGATCTGTCACAAAGCCTTGATGAGGGAATACTTAGGTGCCCTGGCAGCTGCAAAGACAATCAAATTTGGTGCATTCTGGCCAGGTACTGTGGCATTGAAGCCAAGCAATATGTGGATGTGGTTTGCATGTATTTTATCAGAGCTTATTCCAAGAAGATCATCAAATGATAGGTTGGAGAAGGATGAGATGTGATACTTTTGCATGGGGGTTTGGTTTTTCTGAAATGGAACATGTGCCAACCTCAATTTGAATAAGTCATGATGCAATGAATTGGTGTTTCCACACTCCCAGATGATTGAATAAAGTCTCTCTATAAAAAAATTATGAAAAATGAATATTTATAGTCATTAAATCTGTTGTTTTGGGGTAGCAAACAAACTCTTTGCATGTGATATTTCCTTGCTTAGTGTGGAATTCTAAAATTTCCTGATGTAAAAATATTAATTCCAATTGTGGGTTTTTATTAAGATCATCAATCTTCAAATGAAATACATTATTTTCCATCAGGGAATTCAATTTTGAATTTAAAACCAAAGATCTTGGTATTGCCAATGTATTTTACATTGGTCAATCATGCGCATTCAATATGATCCATTTATTAGGGAAATTTCTCAAAACATCAAATGTAACTTTCCCTTACACTCCCACTGAAGTTAATATGCATATTCAAAATGGAACCAATAACCTTTTGAGGTTTTTTTTTATTTTGTGATTAAGCTCATCAGCAGATGTAAGATTGAATTCAAAATCCAATCAATCTTTTTATCTATTTCCCTGTAAGCCTTTCACTTTCTGCAAACTGAAAAAATTGACTTAACACCCAATCCAATTCAACAAAAACAATGAGAAAACCACCATTGTTGGAAACATTTGTATATTCCAATGCACCATATGTTCTCAAAGCACATTTGAATATGGAGGTAATCTATATACTGGTTTTGGAAGGTCAAAAAAATCACATCAAACGCATATATTACAATCAGATTTTTCGACAAATGTATGTGAGTGATTTTTTCCCAGGTTTCATCAAACTTCAAAACATCACTGGTCAAGTGTCATTGATACAAAGATTCATAAAAATCAGTCACCAAACATTCTCCAATCTATTAACAGAAGAAACCCCAAAATTGAGCCACTACAAGAAATTACCAGCCCTGTGAGTAAAGATCTTGTTCAAAAGTATGTTTCTTTTTTTTATTTGAAGTGGGGTTTATTTATTTATATACCCTATGATTTTTCATATTCAAGCCATCAATTGAAGAATTCTTTTTTTTTTTTGGTTTTTTTTTTGGTTTTTTTTTTGGTGTTTTTTTGGTGTTTTTTTTTGGTGTTTTTTTGGTGTTTTTTTTATGGTGTTTTTTTTGGTTTTTTTTATGGTTTTTTTTGGCTTTTTTTTGGCTTTTTTTTCGTTTTTTTTGGTTTTTTTTGGTTTTTTTATGCTTTTTTTTTGATTTTTTTTGGTTTTTTTTTTGTTTTTTTTTTTGGTTTTTTTTGTTTTTTTTTTGGTTTTTTTTTTGGTTTTTTTTTTTGGTTTTTTTTGGTTTTTTTTTGGGTTTTTTTTTTGGTTTTTTTTTTTTTGATTTTTTTTTTTGCTTTTTTCGAAGAGGTCGATGCACCAAGCACGGCCTGGCTTGTTGGGGGGACTTCATCACCCCCCAACCAAGCAAGCAAGCGAGGCGGGAGGGAGGGCCCGGCTTGGTGGGGGGATTTCATCACCCCCTGACCAAGCGAGCAGCAAAGGGGGGGTGCAGCTTGTTGGGGGGACTTCATCACCCCCCAACCGAGCGAGCGAGCAAGGCGGGAGGGAGGGCCCCGCTTGGTGGGGGGATTTCATCACCCCCCAACCAAGCGAGCGGCAAAGGGGGGGGCAGCTTGGTGGGGGGATTTCATCACCCCCCGACCAAGCAAGTGGTAAAGGGGGGAGCCAACTCGGTGGGCGGACAGAGCAAGCGGCAAAGGGGGGGGGATGGTGGGGCTTGCAGTGGGGGGGCCCAGCTTGGTGGGAGGAACAAGCAAGAGGCCAAAAGGGGGGGGCCGGTGGGGCTTGCAGTGGGGGGGGGGCCGGCTCGGTGGGCAGACCGAGCGAGTGGCAAAGGGGGGGGGGCCGGTGGGGCTTGCAGTGGGGGGGGCCGGCTTGGTGGGCAGACCAAGCAAGCGGCGAAGGGGGTGGGGCTCGCAGTGGGGGGGGACTTTATCACCCCCCCGCCCAGCGACCAGGCAAGGGGGGAGCAAGCCACCGGCTTGTGGTGGGGGTGACTTCATCACCCCCCCGCCCAGCGACCAAGCGAGGGGGGAGCAAGCCACCGGCTCGCGATGGGGGTGACTTCATCACCCCCCCGCCCAGCGACCGAGCGAGGGGGGAGCGAGCCACCGGCTCGCGGTGGGGGGGACTGCATCACCCCCCCGCCCGGCAAGCGAGCGAGGGGGAAGGAGCTGGTGGGGCTCGCGGTGGGGGGCACTTCATCACCCCCCCGCCCAGCAAGCGAGAGAGGGGGACATCAAGGCGGGAGGGAGGGGGGGGGATTTCAAATCTGCTCCCCACCTAGCGAGCGAAAGAGGGGGGAGATCAAGGGGGGAGGGAGGGGGGGATTTCAAATTCCGTCCCCACCTAGCAATTGAGCAAGGGGGGAGATTGAGGGGGGGGAAGGGGGGAGGGATTTCAAATCCGCTCCCCACCTAGCAAGCAAGCAAGGGGGGAGGGACAGGCTTGGTGGGGGGGTTTTCCAATCCCCTCCCCACCTAGGAAGCTATTTAGTAACCTGGACCACACCAACACCAACCACCACCAACCACCACCCACCACCACCCACCACCACCCACCACCACCCACCACCACCCACCTCATCCACCTCATCCACCACGACCACCACCCCATTGGTAAGTAACCTTTTTTATTTAAAAAAAAAACAAGAGGGTATTCAATTTTTGTAGATATAAATATTGATGGAATTTCATTTTTTGTAAATATCAATATTGATGGAATTGAATGAAGGCATGTCTAGTAAAAATGGGTATGGGATTTAAACTTTATTCCTCAATATCCTTCAACAATAAAATTACTAATTGAAATTTTGATTCTGCATTATTTTTCTTTGAGTTTTCCATTCATGTTGTGATTCCTGGGTGTCATCCTGAAACACGGTTTGTAGTTTTGATGAGCTTGGCTTTTCAGGAGATGCCAAGGAGACACAACATGGATCAAAGCCTCTAGTAGTAGGAAAACAACACAGACTACCAAACTCAGATGTTACTTCAACATCCAAAAGTAACAAGAAGTTCAACCGTGCCAGAAGGCAATTTTCACAAGGTTGTGACAAGCCAACATACTTTGTGACCCTTTGGGAAAACCTTCCACCCAATCATGTTGTCTTACCACAAGTGTGCCCTGGCATGCTGGTTAATGCTGTCACAAACCGCCTATTCCAGCCCTACTTCCTTATCAAATACCACAGTTTGGAGGCCCCCAAAACTCCACAAGTGGATACTTTGTGCAACATCATCTCGGACTTGTACCTAATGGCAAAGAACCACCATTCACTCAGAAAAACCAACACAGCTACCTTAACTGGCTGTATGCATGCCATTGGATTTTGTACTGGAAGTGATAGGGGTGCCTCTGCAGGTTTGTCCAATTGTTTATTAAAATTAAAAAAATTGAATCCATGTTGACTTTGTAATCAAAAACAGGGGTCTATTCTCGAAAACCAGGTTTGGATGAAGAGACTATCAAGAAAGATGATGAACTGTGGGAGCATCTTCCTGCACACAAAAAATTCATCTTTGAAAGAATCCAATCATTGTGTACCTCAGCTCATGCTCAAAACAAGAAGGTTTCAAATCAATATTTAATCCAAAACTGGTCTTCATCTGAGTGTATGGAAGCTGAGCAAGATTTCAGCATGTTTTCCAATGTGGTTGTGACATTTTATGATTTCTCAAACAAGCTCCATACTGATATGAACGATTTAAATGGTTTCACATATGGGATATTTTCTTACTTCAACAGATCAACAAGACAGCCTATCCTTCCTCCCTGCAATGATTTGGGTCATGGTTTATCTTTTCCAAAACTTGGTTGTATTGTTGACTTTGCAAAAGCCAAAGGCATTATTGAAATTCTTTGGCAGACTCAAATTTTTGAACATCAGACTACATTTCCTCCTCCTAGTTTAAAAACCTCTTCAACCCACACTCACTTTGGCTGCTCATTCCAAATTAATAAAAAACTAGCCAATGTATCTTTAAAATTCCAAAATTCTAGTCCTTCAAAGATTGATGAACAAATTTTGGGAAAGAAAGCCCAATATGGCTGATATTGTTGTTTCTATTGTATTTTTTTCATTTTTGAAAGTTTTATCTCATCTATTGTATTTTTCTTCATTTTTGAAATTTTTACCTTAGTAATAAATCAAATATATTTACAAGCCCAGTAATTGAGCAATCTCCTTGAGTTCTTCCACTGTTCTACTGCTGCCAATACATGCAATGGCCATTGACCACTTATCTTTTTTAAATGTCTGAATACATTGGGCTACAAGAAAAGCAGATGGTTTCAGAAGCTTGTGAGATCCATGATGATGAAATGACACCAATGATCTGTCAAAGACTTGATGAGGGACTACTTAGGTGCCCTGAAAGCTGCAAAGACAATCCAATTTGGTGCATTCTGGCCAGGTACTGTTGCATTTCAGCCAAGAAATATTTGTGTGCAATTTGCATGTATGCTATCAGGGCTGGTTCCAAGAGGATCATCAAAAAATAAGTTGGAGAAATAAAAGATGTGATACTTTTGCATTAAGGTTTGGTTTTTCTGAAATGAATCATGAGACGGTTGTTCAATGATGACATGCCTTGGTGACTAGCCCTATTCCCAATCAACTTCATGTCTTTTTATTTTATTCCACAATGGATGCCCTCCTGCTCAGGCCAGAACTAGTTCAATGCATTTTTCTATTTTTATAAATTTTACCTATTCTTGGTTTTCTACACTGCAAAAAGAAGCCTGCCTCTTGCCTTGGTGTCAGTTAACATTCTCCCTCAAAAAAAAAAGAACCAGCTCTTTTGTGCAGACCAGAGAAGGTGATCAGGATATCTAAGTGAGGATATTGACTTTATTTTCTTCCCTTGTTTGTTCTCTTTCCTTTCTTTCCTCTCTTTGGTACTTTGTCATCTTTCATTTCAAATATTCTTCAATTTTTGAAATTTGAAAAAACAATTTTGGCTTGGCTTTCTGTATTTTCCCTGATGGAAAGTATAAGTATAAAAAATAAATTTACACCAACATAGCTTATTGAATAAGAAACCAACAGAAAAAAAGCCATGAATGGCTGATTTATATGAGGAAAGATTTGCACAGTTTATGAGCATGGTGTGTTAGTATTATCTTAAATACATGTTTATTAATTTAATTTTGGGAATTGAATAAGAGAACTTACCCAGTTTTTGACCAGTTAATGGAAATTCAAGTCTGGAAATAATCAGCCTCTTCTGGAATTTTAAAATTTCACTTTGAAAGAATTCCCAAACACCAACTGCAGTAATTTGTGGCTGATGTGTGGACTGCTTGTGAAGCAACAGCTTTGCTCATATCTAGCTTTCCCTTGACAATCTATTATGAACTAATGTGCCAGAAGTTCAGCAAATGCTGATCTCTAGTCACAATATTTCTCCACCTGCTGAAAGTTAATGATGAGATACAGCATCACATAACCCTGAGATATCGATGGGATACAGAAATGCCACCTGCATACAGGTGGCAGCCATTTTTCTGTGGTGTGTGGTGTGTAAAGATTAGGAAATGCAGTAGCAGGTGGTATTTATTTATAATTCAAACTGATGGTTACCTCCTTGGTTAGAGCCCCCTGTTAAATATCTTGCAGCTCATTGATATTGCACTGAAGGTGTTCTCCCTCTTTACATCCCCCATTTTACACTGTTGTCGGTTACATGCCTTGCAGCTCCTTAATTTTACACTGAAGGTGTTCCTGTTGGTTAAATCCCCCTGTTACAAAGTGGAACCAACCTTATTTATAAGTTTATACATGCAGAAATATGTATCTTGACATGCAGTCAAAAAAAAGCAGACACCTTAAAAATATATATATATATATCTATTCAAAAATCAGATAACTAAAAATATATTTGTTGTGATGTACACCTTGAACCAAGCAGTTATAGCTCAATTATAAGAGCATCCTTCATGCATTGGTTAGATGTGGGTTTGACTCCCACTGACTGCATTACCTTTTCCCCGTAATAAAAGGTGATGAGCCCAGAACTGGAGCTGTAGCTGTCATACTGACACCTAGCCCAGTCTAACCATAGCAAACCCATTCTAAACCTCAGGCATACTCTAATTACCAAGGAAATTCAAACTCAGGGCTCAGGAGACTTATATCAGTATATCTATAGTAACTATATACCTCAGGATCTTCATGCAGTACATATCTACATATAGTCTAACCTCATACATTTTGCACATAGAATCCATAGGCTTTCACATACTTAATTTCCCAGGTCTGCACATACTGTAAACACATTAAATCTTTCTAAACCATACTCTGTCATGGTTTATCCTTTGATGATCTTTATGTACATCTTCCTGCAGATTCTATTACATACTCTCTCTACTTAGTACATATTTTCATGAACTCCAAGTACAATGTATATCCTTCAAATGCAATCTCCCTACTTAGACATGCCAGACCTTCAACCTTGTCCCAATTGAAAAGCAGCCTAACCTAATGTAGTAGCATATCTGATCAGCCCTCACTTTTTCCTAGTGTCACACGACCACCCCACATACTATAGGGCAATTCTTAAATGATCATGAGCGCGGAGGAATGCTGAGTGCAAGGGCAAGTGCAAATAGCAAGGCTCAGTTGCAAAGTGCAAACTTAGGGGTGCCACTCGACAAACGGCAAGAGGAATGGAGGGTGTTCCGAGGAGGGAAACTCAACCTGAGTCCAATGTCATAACTAGGTTGTAGCAAAATGCAGAACATATGAAATTAACTAACTGAGGAGACAATCATCAGGCAAGGGGGTAGCCCTTATAAGGTAATCCAAAGTGACTAGATACAACCCAATGGGGAGCCATCTACAGTTGAAGGCGGTGAGGCAAATGAGTGACAGGAATGGGATAGGAAATAGAGAAATAGCACAATCATTTCCAAGGCCATGGCGTAAGTGTGAGACAATAGAATCTGAGTGTACAAATGTATGATGAATTGGGACAGGAGAAAATTACATTGAAGGTAATACAAGTGAGAAGTAATAGTGTACGCAGGGTAGGGACTATTCCAATTGCAAACTGTACAGTAATGATGGCTTAATTAGACGTGGATGCGAAATAACAAACAGTGCGTGACCGGAGATGGAAGTCCGAGGCTGTTCATAGGCCAGGGAAGGAGATTGGATCTTGTAATGGATGGCCGACCGGTATGGAGTTAACCACAAAGTTTGTAAGTATATACTGAGTTGGTCGCCAAAATTGGAAGGTCAACGCAAGCCAGAGGAAGTAAGCGGATTGCACCATTGATTTTGTGCTTTATTTGTGTCACGCTTATAGACTGAGGTAGATGGTACTGAGGAGAGGACATGTCAAAGTGATGAAGACAATAATTCCTAAGTGCAAGGCGTGACAGTTGCCCGGGTATAAAGACGCAAGCTCCTGCAAGCGTTCAGATAAATTTTCCCATTGATTTCAAGTTGTTGATAATACTGTATACCCTTTACTATTATTTAATTCATTACTTGTTAGACTTATGAGTTAGATAAAATTTCTTCATTGTCATCCCGCCGTTGCAAAAATTGTATTTGTCAAAACAAGCAGTGTATCCCTAGTACTGCCGTCAGAGGTCTTTGACGCAAGTGCAAGCTGTGTTGTCTTTGCAAGGTTGCCTGTAACTTCCCTATAAATAGCAAGTTGACTTTCAATGCTCCCACGGAGTCATCAAGGGAGATGCGGAGTCGTAGGTCTGTGTCAAGGGTTAATTACAAGATACTACCCTTGCTGGAGATTGAATTCTTGGGTACTCAAGTTCCTGGTGAGTACTAATTGGGAATGACTAGTGATAATAAAGGTAGTGACCAAATTTCACTTGTCTTGCTAGTGTTGCCTTGATTCCGGAGATATAACACAAACACACCACCGCCACCACCACCTTATTGGGGACGGCCGACTGAATTCCCAGGAGCCCAGATGAATGCCAAGGTGGGAGATGAAGTGCCCGGTGCGGAACCGGTTGGGGTCATAGCCAAGGAAGCAAGGGAGGAAGGAAGGAACAAAACGGAAAGGGAATTGGAAAATTGAGAAGATGGAGACGGAAGTGGAGGGAGAGAGGGAACGGAATGAGAAGAGGGGGAGGTAACGGAAGGAATGGGAGAAGGGAATGGAGGAGATGCAAGGGATGGAATGGATGGAATGGAAGGAATGGAGGGCCAAGGTGAAGCAAACCCATTTCAAGTCAAAGGGCTGATCAAGACTGATGCAAGGCGATTGACGGGCAATGTTGCGGAAGGTTTGTCGGGAGGCCAAATAAAGAGGACATACAAAGAACTCTTGGAGGAAGGTGGATGCAATGCTTGTCAAAAGCAAGCTCAGATTGCAAAGTCCGAGGAAATATTTGAGAGATACATTGTATCGGAGGTGATGGTTCTTCAAAAGATGTCCTCATTGATAAATGATGAAGACATGGATACCTTTTGATCCATGGTTGCGGAGTTGACTGCTAATTGGGAAGATGCAGAGAAAGAATTGAAGGAGACTTTTTAACTATTATTATTATTATATATATATATATATATATTTATTATATATTTTTGTTTTATTTTATTATATATATTTTTTTTATGTTAGTATAAGGAATGGGAATTTTATTTGGTAGGAATGAGAGGGGGATGAGAAGAAGGAATAACACAGTGAGATAAAGGGGTTGATTGATGGACTGGTGAGGTTTAATGGAATGGGATTGGATGAGATGGAATGTGGAATGGAATGGGATTGGATGGGATGGAATCATGATTGTCAAGGTTTGCAAGGGTAGCTCTCATGGAAATCTCAAATCAGATTGGGAGAATTGCAAAGGTGATTGGCTGGTTCCCACAAGGTGCAATCTTTGTTGGACTGGAAGCCAGACCATTTGAAAAGGTATTGAAGTTTTCCTTTGCGTAACCTGGAATCCAGAATATAGCTTACTTCCAACTCTTGATGATCAAAGAAAGTGAATGGTTTGGGAGGGGGATGAGTCTTGCCCGGGTATAGGACTCAAGCTGGCTCTAGGAGAGACACATGAAAGACTGGGTGGATACCTTTCCATTTTGCAGGTAAAGTAAGTTTAAAGGCGTTAGGGGAGATGACTGATTCTACTTTAAAGGGGCCAAGCTTTCACTTGGAGAGTTTGCGGGTTGGGAAAGTAGTGCAAATATTGCAAGCATCAAGCCACACTTGATCTCCTACTGCAAAGGTTGGAGCCGTAGTGCAAAATCGGTCTGCTTGCTCCTTATAGCACTGATTTGCTTCTTTGAGGTTGGTTTGAAGTTGCAATTGAAGGGATTGAATTTGTTCAAGGTAATTGGTAGAAGGTTGAGAAGGTGCTACGTGAAGGGAAGAGAAAGTTGGGTTTCTACCATAAAGAGTTTGGAAGGGCAAATGTTTGGTGGAGGAGTGAGTGGAGTTGTTGTAGGCAAACTTGGCTAGTGGGAGCCATTGCAACCAGTTGTCTTGTTGATAGGAAACATACATTCAAAGATATTGTTTGAGAATCTGATTAACTTGCTTGGTTTGCCCATCCGTTTCCGGGTGGTACGCCGCTGATAAATTGCGGGTGATCTTCAAATGTTGGCATAGCAAGGTCCAGAAGCTTGAGACAAACAGATATCCACGATCACTAACTATATTATCAGGGAGGCCATGTTTCAAAAATACATATTCTATGAACAATTTAGCTAAGTCTTCTGAAGACGCCGTCAAATTACTGCGCGTAAATAAAGCCATCTTTGAGAAGAAATCTACTACTACTAGAATAGCATCATATCCGCTAGAAGAAGGTAATTGAGAGATGAAATTCATAGAAAGTCAGTGCCAAGGATGAGGCGGAATTGGAAGTGGCTGGAGCAGCCCATACTTCTGGTGTTTCCAGGACTTGTTACGATTGCAATCATAGCACGCGCTAACATAGTTTTTTAGTTCTTTGGTCATACCAGGCCAGTAGAAGTCTTGTGCAATCAATTGGTAGGTTTTATCCTGCCCATGATGACCAGCAAGCGGAGAATTGTGCTATGACTCAAAGATATCTAACTTAATGCAAGAATTATCTGGTACTACTATACGATTATCATAGAGTAAGAAGTCATTATCATCAATACTGTAACTACTATCTAATATGTCAGCTCTCTGATACCAGGAACCTTGCAGTCCTTTAGCTACAGAGAGTGATAAAAATGCTGGAATGATAATAATAACTATCTTTCCAATGATAAACGCTTAGAAGCTCAAATAAATGATTTAATAAGAGCAGTTGCAAGGTTTAATTGGTTTGGTAATAAATGGTTTTCAATAGAATATAAAAGAGGGGCCAAAGTATTATAATACTGATGATCTTTACAGACTAGCAACCTCTCTTCAAGGGGCCTCCTTGGGCAGTTTAAGAACCTTGGAATAAATATAGGTGCCTTAGAAAGGTCTTATTCCACTAGTGGCTGGGCTTAACAGCAAAAACAACCTAGACAGGAAGGGTAACACTCACTCCAAGCACTTTCCCATGAAAATCCTGCAATAATTGGAAGGGTTTCAGAGCAGATGGGGTAGATTGCTTGACTAAACTTCAATGGTTGATTGGTTAATAAAGGTAAATGATACTAATACAGACTAAGTCATAAATCACTTGATTATCTTCATATAAGCACTTGATTAACAATTACACGGTTTCTGATTGATAATAAATAATTCCTTGTAACTGATTAACTTTTGGAATAATGGATCCAAAGAGGTCTGTATAAATACCTTTTTGGGGTGATTTTTGGTCTTCTCAGGACACATAGAGAGGGTTCTGCTCGTGGGCTGAGGCTGGCAAGCCAGTCAGGGCAAAATTAGCACGTCCACTTGGAGCTGTCAATCAGCTGTCCTTAGATCTGCTGGGCTTCTGTACTATTTTAGCCACAGGATCTGTTAATCTGTTATGGCCTAAATTTGATCATTCTGTACTCATCCTTTATTTTTACTATTGATATTGTTTCAAAGCGTGCAAATTTGGATGTTTCCTGATATCTTGCCATCTGCCAATCATGTAAATAATTTTTAATAATTTTTATGAACACTTCTTGTAGTGTTTTGTGGTCTTCAAAGATCAAGATCAGTGATTTACATGGTAGTCCTTCATCTTTGATTTATTATTAAAAAATGTTTAAAACTTAATTTTCATTAATTTTATTTAAGTTTTAATCTTTTTGGATCATTAGTAATGCATATGTCCATTTTTTACATATACTAGGAAACCCTAACTAGGTTGTAGCTCTTCTGAGCGGTACCTGGTTGTCAGATTAGTCACGACTGATCCAGGTGCAGGGATCAGTTAGTACAGATGCACGCGGGGTAGGATACGCTGCATGCGTGGCAGAATCAGCTGCGCGCGGGTCTCTAGTACGGGGGAACTTGCTGCTGCTGGTATGTAGGGTTATGTAATGATGTGGGGCTGCGCGGGGGAATTGTGACATAACACATTTCCGCGTGTAACTCCTAAAATATACACCACACCTCAATTCTGAGTGAATTTTAGGTGTAAACCCTATACGTGACAATACGTGTGAAATATTAGAGTGGACAAAAAGTGCCATACAGGTATTGTAATTTTTAGTACTTTTCCTTTTAATTATTTTTAAAAATATAAAGACTTGGAATTCAAGGGTGGGGTCAGTGAGTGCCCTACCTAATTTTGGGTGAGGAATCAATTCCTGTAATAATATTTATGGATTCCTCACTCCTTACTTTGTTAATTATAACTGTGCAAATTTAGTTTATTGACTGACCAACAAGCTGAGAAACCAACACATGAGAAACATAACAATCATAAGAAACAATGGATGAATAGAATGATATAATCATGGTGAAGAAATACCAACACCATAACTGAGATGCCTGGATTGGTTATTATTGGGTGGCTGGATGGAGGATGAGCATTGTGGTCTGGACAAAAGATGATGTACTCTTGAGTTGAGAGTCAATGTTGAAGGCGTTTAATTGGAATAGCAGATCTTACCAGTTAGATGTTGAATGAATTGTCTGATTGAGGATCCTTGGTTTTGGTTGGTGAAGGATTTTTTGTGGGGATTGAGACAAGTAAGGAAGAAATATGACACAAGGCAAGTAGAGGTAAAATGAGATGAGAAGTAAAACAAGATGAGAAGATTCGAGATGAAAGGAGGAACCACTCAAAGATCTGATTCTCTGATTGAGACTGAAAACAACTGAGGACTAGGTAGGACCGCGTCTCCCTCTCCCAGGAGTATCCACAGCGCGATTTTACCCGCGGGGTGAATCTCAGTCCCCGCGGAATGATCCGTTGCGCACTCTCTTGGCTTAATGACTCTCGCAGCTCTACACTCCCCTTAACTGGAGATCGGCCTATTCCTTTCTGAAAATAAGATCAGTGAACTTTGTTAGCTTTTTTTCATTTACTGCCTTAGTTAGTGGGTCTGCAAGCATCTGAGAAGTTTCAAACAGTTGTACTGTCAGTGATCCTTCTTTGAGTTTGTCTCAAAGGCCTTTTGTTTTGAAATCCATGTGTGTGGTCTTAGCATTTGAGCCAAATTTCTTTAGTTTGTCGTCCAGCCCTTTTTTGTCAACAAGGTGATTGGACGACGGGATGTCTTCTTGAAAGTTTTCCTTCAGTAAATGGCGAAGCCATTTTCCTTCTAAGAAGGAGTCTAGTAGCGGGTTTAGTTCAGCTTCTGTGGATGAATAGGTTATATTCCGCTGCTTGTAACTATTCCAGGAGAGAAGGGAGCCAAAGGAAAGACACAGGTAACCGTATCGTGACTTGCGACTGGTGGGGTCTTCTCCCCAGGAGGCGTCACTGTAGCATTCTAGCGGTCCCTTCAAATTGTTGTAGGTGAGGGTCAGCTTCCAATCCTTGGTGTGATTGAGGTATTGCCAAGTTTGCTTGAGCTCCTTCCAGTTTGTCAGTCTGGGTTTATTTTGAAACCTGGCTAGGATAGAGACCAAGTAACTGAGGTCTGGTCTGGTTTGGCTTGCAATGTAGTTGAGAAGGCCTATGGCGGATTTGTAGTTTATGTTGAGCTTTTTGAATTTGTCAAAAACTTTGTCTGATGCTTCACATAGTTTTAAGTGTGCCGTTAATGGTGTCGAGCAGGGTCTGGATTTGAGGAGCCCGAGTTCTTCTAAACCGTGCGCTATGTGTTTTGGTTGGCTCAGGAGAATACTCTCTGGCGTCCATTCAAATCTCATGCCGAGTATGGTGTCTGGTTTGTGGGCTTGTGAGTCTTTGAACCTAGAGTTGAACTTGTCGTTGAAATTGTTCCCATCACCCACAAGGATTAGGTCGTCAACGTGAAAGAATATGAAGGATTTGTTATCTTTGGACTTGTATAGGCAGGGGTCACTATCTGACTCCTTGAACCCAACTGATTTGATCCAGCTTGTAAGTGTCCCGTACCAGTTCTTGGGAGACTGTTTGAGTCCATATAGGATCTTCTTGAGTCGCAGATATTGACATTTGCGTTGGCATCCTTGGGGTGTTTTGATAATTACTTCTTCATCTATGGGAGCGTGGAGAAATGCCGCC
Organism: Puccinia polysora; assembly: GCA_025617555.3. NCBI lineage: Eukaryota > Fungi > Basidiomycota > Pucciniomycetes > Pucciniales > Pucciniaceae > Puccinia > Puccinia polysora. The sequence goes on along the minus strand of CM062634.1, from coordinate 10,154,695 downwards.
TTTAAGTCGTATTGTCTGATGTTTAGCTTGTTCTTCAGGGCATACAGAGGGATTGCTCTGCGCAAAGCTATCTTGCCGGTGGGTGCAAAGGTTTCCTCAAAGTCGAGTCCGTGGACTTGGTTGAATCCTTTAACGCAGATCTGAGCCTTGTAGATAACCGCATTGTCATGCGCGTTTTCCTTGATTTTGAATACCCATATTGTATTGAGCGGGTTCAGAGGTGTGTCTCCTTCATAATCCTCCTAAACTTCAAGTAGTTTGCATTGATCCACCTCTTTCTTTATTGCCCCCCCCACTTGAAGCTTTTGGCACACCGGCGTGCTTGATCAAAGGTCTTGGGCTTGAAGTAATGATGAAATCCATAGCGCTGCGGGGGTTTGATGAGTGAGTGGTCTCGGAGTGGTCTTCTAGCAGGTACTGGTTCCTCAACACCCATGGCTCTTTGATTTGCATCTGGGTTGGCAGGTTTGGCTGTCAGATTGCTTGTATTAGACTCTGCTTCCAAGACTGGATCACCTTCATCTGAGGAGTCCACCTCGGCAGGGGGTTCCCTGTAATTCATTCTGGGTGCTGGATCTTCCCTTGTCGCCGTGGGAAGTTCTTCATTTAGTTCATATACATTGAAATCCAGGTCTGCAGTCGAACTGATTCCTAGGTCATTGACTGAGTTCTTCAGGAACCTAACGTGCTTGGATTGGATGATTTGCCCATCGGGCAGGAGGACTCTGTAGGAGAGGAGGTTGGTGTTATAGACGATGAGTTTTCCTTCTCTTCCTTTAGGGCGGAACTTGTCTCCCTTTGATCTCCTTTGGTTCAGAACAATGGTTTCTATGCCGATGGGTTGAAGATAATTTAGGGGAAGTCTGCTACCCTTGATGAGCTCCCAGGGTGACTGTTTGAGGTCATCTTTGGGAATCTGGTTCAGGCCGGTACAGCAGGACTTGAGGATCTCCAACCAGTACTTTCTTGGAAGCTTAGCTGAGCTTAGGATTGATCTTACGCTTTCTACAATGGTTTGGTTGGCCCTTTCGGCTCTGCCGTTGTGCTTGGGATGGTAGGGTTCAGTGAATAAATGGTTGATGAACTTCTCCTTGAAGTATGTTACTAACCTGTTATTTATGAATTCCGTTCCGCCATCCGAGCAAACCATCAATGGATAATAACCACTGATATTCTTTTGCTTCTCAATGAATTCTATCAATATTGGAGTTGCCTCATCCTTTCAAGCCAGTGGAATGCCGGAGAGGTACCCAGAGAAATTATCCACAATGGTTAGAAAGTACCTTTTGTGTCTATGAGATTCTGGATTAATTTTACCCACGATATCGAGATGTATTCTATCAAAGGGTTTTGTATCAGAAGTTGAGACAGATTTGAAGGGAGACTTGCTAATCTTTCATAGAAGGCAATCTTTACATTCAAACTTGTCTTTTTCTTTGGATGTGTATTGTATTCCCTGGATCTTGGAAACACGTCCAAGTGAGGCGTGGCCGTAAGACAAATGCAGATTTTTTAGGGTCCTTGGGTCCTCTGCACTTGTTGAGTAGCATTTCTGACTGCCAACCTTGCAGGGTGCGTCAAGGACAAAGAGGTTGTTGGTGATTGTGCCTTGACAAAATTTTGTTCCCTCCTTTTTGATCTCAAAGTGTCCGGATTTAGCCTTGAGTGTGCACCCTTAATCAATTAGTTTTCCTGGGCTAATTAAGTTGACAACAATGTCCGGGATGTACAGGAAGTTGGAAAGAGTGATTGTGTGAGTCTTCCATTCTAGCTTGACAATTCCCATCCCTTGGATGGGAAGGTCTGCTCCAGCTTTTCCAGTGGTAACATGTTCTCCATCGTATGGCTCCAGGGTTTTGAAGAATTTTGGCTGGTTGAAGATGTGCGATGTTGCACCACTGTTGATTAGTATATTCTTCTCAACTCCGATCCTTGAATCTATCCATCTCGTCACGAAGGCGTGGAAGTGAGCTGAGTCTGGAGTTTTCTTTTGCTTTTATTTCCATTGAGCCTGGTTTTCTCTCCACCACTCAGGAGCCTTGTTGGGGTGAAGATGATAGCACTCTGATTCGGAGTGATTCTTATCCTGCTTTGGATTGTGATATCCTTTGACACATCGATTGGATAGTTGGTTTTTGACCTTGGTCCTCATTGTGGCAAGAACAGTTTCAGTTGTACTTTTTTGGATGCCTTTTTTGGTGACTTCAGCTTTGATTTTGTTGTGGTATTGAACAAGATGGTTGCATACAAATTTGACCAAGATTTGCTTGTCTGAGTGCATGAGTTGCTGCTTGAGATCCTGGAGATTTGATGGAAAGTTGAACATAGTTAGGTATGCCAAGATGTCATCTGGTAATTCAATACCTATGTCAATAATTTTCTTGATAGCAGTTTTGACGTTGGTGACAAACTTCAGGATCTTGTCTTCTTTGAATTTCATATGCAAGAAATCGTTGAAGATTCTGGATTGATTAGAAGCTTGAGAGGAAGAGAATTGTTCCTTGATGGCTATCCATATGTCCTTGGAAGAGTTGATATTGGCAGCGCTGATCACGTTATTGTGGGTGATGGAATCAACCTTTGAAAGGAGCAGTAGCTGAATTTTGTTGTTGTCTTGAGGTGAGAGGTGATTTGAGGCTGATTCAAGTGTGTCTAACACTCCTCTTAGCTTGAGTAGAGATTTCATCTTATCCATCCATATACCGTAGTTCTCTTCTGTCAGCAGCAGGGTGGTTTCCAGGGCTGTCTTGAGCATAGCTTGACAAAATGAGTCCAACAAGAAGCCCAATCCCAATGCCATGGTCCTAAGTCTTGTTGGTCGCGGTAGAGTTTGGATTTTAACCGTATAACTGTGCAAATTTAGTTTATTGACTGACCAACAAGCTGAGAAACCAACACATGAGAAACATAACAATCATAAGAAACAATGGATGAATAGAATTATATAATCATGGCGAAGAAATACCAACACCGTAACTGAGATTCCCGGATTGGTCATTATTGGGTGGCTGGAAGGAGGATGAGAATTGTGGTCTGGACAAAAGATGATGTACTCTTGAGTTGAGAGTCGACGTCAAAGGCGTTTAATTGGAATAGCAGATCTTAACAGTTAGACATTGAATGAATTGTCTGATTGAGGATCCTTGGTTGTAGTTGGTGAAGGATTTTTCGTGGGGATTGAGACAAGTAAGGAAGAAATATGACACAAGGCAAGTAGAGGTAAAATGAGATGAGAAGTAAAACAAGATGAGAAGATTCAAGATGAAAGGAGGAACCCCTCAAAGATCCGATTCTCTGATTGAGACTGAAAACAACTGAGGACTAGGTAGTACCGTGTCTCCCTCTCCCAAGAGTATCCACAGCAGGATTTTACCCGCGGGGTGATTCTCAGTCCCCACGGATTGTTCCGTTGCGCACTCTCTTGGCTTAATTATTGGAGTAGTCACTCCCCAGTCTCTTTCTTTCCATATTCTTGTTACTTTCTCATCTCATGTCTCTTTCAATCCCTTTCCAAGTTTCCTCCATCACCAGGATCACATCAGCCTACACTCAATGTATGCCTCTCACCTCCAGAAGCGCAGATGTCAATTTCATTATTCAAATTCATTTTCATCTCTACACATGTCACCTGCTCCTGTGAAACCTGATCAGGATAAAAAACCTGAGGACAGATTGCGGGTCAGATAGAAGATTTCCTTCCTCATCCTTCTCTCTGACTCCCAATCTGAATATCCTCAGGTAAGCGTCTCCTCTGTTTTCTTTTGACTTATTATCATTAATTGTCTGATCTTTCCATATTCATATTTTCATTCATCTCTGTTTCATTCCTTATTTCATCTCTGAAATCAATCTCATCTTTCTCTCTGACTACCAATCTGAATATCCTCAGTCAAAAAAGGTTATGAGCCCAGAGCAACCAGCCGCCAACTAGCTGAAACCACCTCATACAGGAAGGATCCGTCACGAATCTCTTGATAAAGTGTGCTCAAAAACTAACTACCATGGAGGAACCTCTATCCTCTCACCCCGTGCTCAAAACACCTTTGATCATCCCACTGAACGCACCAGGATCAGAATCCAACTATCTGGACTGGGCAATGATCCTCAGAATTCATTTTTGCGCATCCGGAGTTGCCTATCTGATTGACGTCAAAAAGAACAAAAAATCTAAATCAAAACAAGAAATATTGTCCAGAGACAACCTGGCCGTATTCTCAGTGATATCACAATCAGTCAACGTTGCAAACTTTCAATACATTTGTAAACACGAAGAAAGTGCCCTTGGAATGTGGATTGCTCTGAAAGATGCCCATCAAGATAACTCCTTGGGCGGAAGAATGTACTGGCTCAGGAAGCTACTCCTAACCAAGCTCAATAATAAGGACATTCCCACTCATCTAGCCAAAATTGTCTCCTATGGAGAAAAACTATCATCTCTTATCACTCCCCACAACCCTCTTACAGCCAACGGCCTTCAATCAACCACAATAATATTATCCCTTCCCGACAATTGGTTGGCGTGCGTATCCAGCATGATGAACGCAGAGTCAATTCCGTCCTCCAAGATCATCACTGCTCTCAAACAAGAACACCTCCGTAGACAAACTAGACACGAGGAAGTTGTAGCTAACTCAATAGCTGTGAAACATCCATACCAAAGGGAAACACAACCCAAAAAAAAAAACAAGATCTCCACCCGAACGTTAGAACATACTACTGCACTCACTGCAAAGTGGAAGGCCACTCCTTTTCAAGGTGTAGAGAAGTTTGCGAGGCACTCGACCAAGCAAGAAAAAACAGGAAAAAGGAGAAGAGACAACTGCAGAGCACCAAATTGGCAGTCGCTAATCACATCAAGCAAGATTGAGATATTCAACGATGACAAGGACTCAGACAATTTCTCCGACTCCGAAATCGTCGTACATGCGGGATCAGCAATTGTAAACTCCTCATTGGTGAACCCAGGCTCAGACAAGGACTTCAACATCGACTCAGGATGCTCAGTATCCATGACTCCCCACAATAACCAACTTTCCAACAAACGCTCTGATAACACCATGATTTGCCTCTCCAACGGTTCAGCCATCACCTCCAAGAAGGTTGGCAAGATACACTTCCCTTCCTTCAATCTGAAATCCTTATACGTCCAACAACTGAGCTCCCCCCTTCTCTTGGTCTCTTCGCCATGCGACGCTGGATTCAAGGTGATTTTCAGAAAAGACAGATGCAACATACAGACTACCAATAAGTTGTCACGAGACAATAACACCCTTGTATCAGGATACAGAAAAGGGAATCTGTACTATCTACCCAACAAGATTGTGAGCCAAGATACATGCTTCTCAACCACTGTTCAACACTCTTCTGACAACAGTCTGTTTGGATACCACTGCAGACTTTCACACCTGAATCTGAAATCCCTCAAGAAATATCTGAAAGATCACAATCTCTCCCCAGTCCCTTTCAACACACTACAAGTCCAACAATGCAAAACATGCATCAAGTCAAAAATGACCAGAACGCCCTTTCATTCTGGTCTTAGCTATAGGTCTACCAGACCCGGACAACTGATATATTGTGAAGTATGCTCCTTTGACACCACTTTGCGCAAGGGATACTTATATTTCATTACCTTCATTGATGACTGCTCCAAGGCCATTTTTGCCTACCCAATGCGTCACAAATCCGACTCATTTGAGTGCACAAAAATATTTATATCCTTCTTTGAAAACCAATACAACTCCACGATCTCCTCCATACGAACCGACAACGGTGGCAAATATCTAAGCAACCAAATGAATTCCAACCTCCTCAACAAAGGAATTGAGCACAAGCGGGGTCCACCTCACTCTCCGCAGCTCAACAGCGTAGACAAACGATCCAACAGAACCATCAACAACATGGTCCAATGTGCACTCTCTCAATCAAACCTCCCAAAAACTTTCTGGGCGGACGCTCTCCCTCACGTTCTCTTTCCCTTCAACTTGTTTCCCTGTAAAACCCCCTCCGGTTTCTTCTCCCCCAACTCCATCCTAAAACCTCTTGACGTGGACCCAGCCTATCTTTACCCCTTTGGCTGTCTTACCTGGTACAAACTCCCAGACGTCACCCAATCAAAACTCTCCAACAAAGCAAAGCCCACCATCCTACTCTCCTACCTACTACACGGGAACGGATACCGTCTGATGGATCTTGAATCAAAAGCCATCATCAAGTCTAGAGACGTCCTTTTCAATGACACAACCTTCCCCTACGGCTGTCCTGCTAAAGATGCAAGTAACACCCTGCCATCTCCCTTGGTACCTCTTATCTGGCCCACCCCTTCTGAATGCTCTCCCGTTTCTCTTCCTTCTGCTTCCTGCCCCACTTTCTCTTCTTGTCTTTCCTCTCCCACCCCGCCTCCCAACCTCTCTTCCGTCTCTCTAACCACTCCCACTTTGGCCCTCCCTGCGTCTGTTCCTGCCCCCGTCTCCATTCCCGCTCCCACTACTTCTTCTCCTCTCTCCGCTCCTGCTAACCCTCCATCTTCTCCTGTTCCTACAGAACAACATCCACCCTGCCCTACCGGACGTTGCTACCGCTCCCCGAGTATCCAGTTGTCCGGCTCAGACCTTTCCTCACCCCCCTCGTTCAGTCCACCGCCCTCCCTCCCTTCCTCGCCCAACCCTCCCGCTCTCTCATCTTCCCCTCCCACGCCTCCACCACCACCGTCTCCTCCCTGCCATTCCTCACATGTCCGTCGTCCACCGTCACAATATGGGACTTTCTTGCAAAAGGCTTTGGTCAAGGATGACCTACCCGCCCCAAAGAGTTGGAAGCAACTTCTTTGTTTGCCGCACTCGCTCCGCTGGATCTCCTCGGCTCAGGAGGAGATGAACTCCCTCCTTGGCATGAAAACCTGGGTCCTTGTTCCCCCACCCAATGGAAGAAAGATAATCCGCTCGAAATGGGTCTTCAAGGTCAAGCGTCCCGCGGATGGCTCAATCATCAAATTGAAGGCTTGCCTCGTAGCCATGGGCTTCTCCCAAATAAAAGGCCTGGATTTTTCCGAGGTGTTTTCCCCCACACTTTGTCTTGAGACTCTTTGACTACTCCTCAGTCTAATGGGCTCCAGAGGATGGACAGGCCGTCAGATCGACTTCAAGACAGCGTTTCTGAACGGGAGTCTCAACAAACCGGTTTACATGTCACAGCCGCCAGGTTTTGAGGAAGCTTATCACCCAGACTGGGTATGCAAGGTTTCCCGTGCAATCTACGGTCTAAAACAGTCCCCTTGGCAGTGGAACATGGAACTCCGGTCGGCACTCACTTCTCTTGGTCTATCTCAGTCATCATACAATCCCTCCCTTTTTTTCAAACTCGACAGCGGACATCTTATTGGCGCGCTCACCGCTCATGTAAACAATCTTGCCGTTGTCAGTACCAGCGCCTTTGTTGCGAAGTTTGTCAAAGACATTGGGCAGATTTTCACCATAGGCTCGGACAACAAGCTTTCCCTTTTCCTATCCCTCTCCATCTCACATCATCATCCCTCTCGCACCGTATCCATCTGTCAATCTCACTACATAGACTCCCTAGCTGATGAGCTCCTTCCACCCAACTGGAAGCCGGTTTCCTGTCCAACAACAAGCCGTTTCAAACTACTCCCTCGAAAATCACCTGATGAAACGGCCTCCCCCCCTCAGTTCAATTGGCTTATAGGCTTGCTCCTGTGGGTGTCTCAATTCAGCCGCCCCAACGTCTCTTTCGCCATCAACAAACTATCCCAATTTCTGAAAGACCCCTCTATGACGCATTGAGATGCTGCAATACGAGTCCTCTGCTATCTCCGATCCACTCGCTCCCTCAAGCTGACGTTAGGTGGCACAACTTTTGATCTGTCAGGGTATTTGGACTCCGACTGGGCTGAGGATCAAGATGACCGTCAATCAACATCCGACTACACCTTCCGCGTTGGCTCTGGAGCGATCTCCTGGAAATCCAAAAAGCAGCCTATGGTCTTGCTGTCCAGCACAGAAGCCGAATACAAGGCCATGTCAGATGGGTGCAAAGAAGGGCTGTGGCTAAGGAATTTCATGAGTGAGCTTCATCTTCACAACAATAACCCGGTCAAGCTTTTTGTCGACAACGAGGGCGCCAAAGCTCTTTCAAAAAACCCGGAGCACCATTCTTGTACCAAACACATCGACGCCCAACACCATTTCATCGGCAAATGCGTCGAGCATGGCGTCTTCATGGTCAAACACTTCTCCACAAGCAATATGCTTGCCAACATTCTCACCAAACCACTCTCCCGAGTTCTCCTATGCTCTCATCAACTCCGTTTTGGTCTTCTGGACTGTGCTCAGCAAGGCGGGGTATTGGAGTAGTCACTCCCCAGACTCTTTCTTTCCATATTCTTGTTAATTTCTCATCTCATGTCTCTTTCAATCCCTTTCCAAGTTTCCTCCATCACCAGGATCACATCAGCCTACACTCAATTTATGCCTCTCACCTCCAGAAGCGCAGATGTCAATTTCATTATTCAAATTCATTTTCATCTCTACACATGTCACCTGCTCCTGTGAAACCTGATCAGGATAAAACACTTGAGGACAGATCGCGGGTCAGAGAGAAGATTTCCTTCCTCATCCTTCTCTCTGACTCCCAATCTGAATATCCTCAGGTAAGCGTCTCCTCTGTTTTCTTTTGACTCATTATCATTAATTGTCTGTTCTTTCCATATTCATATTTTCATTCATCTCTGTTTCATTCCTTATTTCATCTCTGAAATCAATCTCATCCTTCTCTCTGACTGCCAATCTGAATATACTCAGTCTCAACATTAATGACTCTCTTAGCTCTACATTAATTGAGGTATTCTTATTTTTCATATTTTGTGTTACTATTTGACAGTTTTGCTCTGTATATAGTAGCAAGCAGGCATTCCCCCGCTCCAAGATATGTCTATATCTGAAAAAGAATTCGGGCTCATGCCTCCTGTTGGCTCTATAGTTCCTCATGTTGGAGTCAATGATCAGATCATGGACTCTTACTCAACTCGGAAAGTTGAGGACCAAAGTTGAAAGAAACAAAGTCAATAAGGTCAATTGCAAGGTCCTGGAAAAGACTGGTTTAAATAGATCAAGTAGAGAGCCCCTCAAAGGGGGCCTAAGGCACTTTATGACTAATCAGCATTGGCAGAAACTATATTGACAAAAGGCAACGTGATCAAATATGAATTAAGCCAATAAGAAAGAATTCATAAGTTAATAATGGACCAGGTGACATGTGGTAGTAAGATTCTGTGACAGAAGGGATCAAGACTATCAGCAGAAGACATAATACTCCAACACACCCCCTTGCTGGTAGGCTTGAGACTTAGTGAGAAGACAAGGAGGTATGACAAATGATACTTGGAGAGTCGGGAGGCAGTCAGGGGGACAGTCGCAAGTGATAGCAGGCACAAGTTGAGAATCAGAGGTCATAGCATATTCAAGACAGAGCGATTACTAGTAGAACGGAGGTAGCAAAAAGGGGGTGATGTTGCAGCAATGAGCGCAATCAATGTTGGTAGGTGAAGTTGAGCAATGTCGCAAAAAGAGACACGAGCAATGTCGCAGAGGTACCGCGAGCAAATTTGGGGTAATAGGAGCAAGCAAGCAGTTGGAGGCAAGAGATGAGTGGCGATCAATGTTGCTAGCAAACTTGAGGTTGAGATCAAAGGATCTGAGAGCGCAAGCGAGGTGCAAGCAATGTTGCAAGCAAGGAAGTCAGCAGGTGATCAACGTTGGAAGCAATGTGTAGGTGAACAGGGAATCAAGTTGCAGAGAGTTGCGGGCAGTGTTGCACTCAATATCAAATGGTTGTAGGAGCGATATTGAGATTGAAGTTGGAGGGGCTGAAGATATTGAAGTCGCATAATGAGTGCGATTGAAGTCGCAAGAGAACTGCGAGCGATGTCACAAAGGAGCCGCGAGCAAAGTTGCAGAAAGGGCAGAAGCAATCAAAAGCGCGCAAGCAACGTTGCAAGAGGAGTTGAAGCGATCATTGGACCAATATTGGAAGGATGTTGCGGCCGGGTGGATGATTGAGAGAAGTATATGAGGTTGCGGGCGGGATAAGAAGATTGAAGAAGAGGTGAAAATGGGCGATGTTGGGTTCAAGACCAGAAGAATGAGGAAGACGGGGTCGCAGGAGTTTGGGAGGAAGCAAACAAAGCTAAAGTGATTGGTAGGGTTGTAGGATGGTTTTTGGTATGATCAGGGGCATCGAAGTGGATGGATGGGATGAGATTAATAGTCAAGCTCATCCTCATCTCACCCCCTCGCCAAGAGAGTCAAAGAACGGTAATTGGGATAAGACTTTTGAAGGCGGACCGATTGAAGGAAAAGAGTGGGAAAGACAGAAGATAAAGGGCTAATTGAGAGGGAAGAATCGGAGAGAAACAGAGGGTTGGAAAAGGGGGGAATCAACAGTTTTAGGAAGGGAAGGGATAGACCGTGGTGATGAAAGAGGGATGAGGGTGCAATGATGAAGCAGGCGACAATTGCAAGATGAGGAGCAAACAAGATTGCAGGATGTTGAGAGCAGTTGTTGGAGTTGATATTGAAAGGTCAATCAGAGAGGAGAGGAGATGGTAGACGGTTCGATCTTGTTGTGAGTGGTGAAGATTTGATCAGGGGTTGGTCGGATGAACGAAGAGGAGGGTTAACCATTGGGTAACCTAAATGAAGAGGTTCTGATGTGAAGAGGGAAGATTGAAGGGTGCAAGATTGAAGGAAGAAAGCCGACCGAAGTGAAGGAAGAAAGCCGACCAAAGTGGTAGCCGCTATTGATGGATTGAACAATCCAAGCATTGACCGACCAGGCAGAAAGTGAAGGAAGAAAGCCGACCAAAATGGTAGCCGCTATTGATGGATTGAACAATCTGAGCATTGACTGACCGGGCAGAACAGGACCAAGATGAAAAGGTAAAGGAGGTAAAGGATGAGATTGATAATTTGGAATTGTAGGAGGGAGCAGCCAGACTAGAGCCTTGTCCGAGCCACTTGACCAAGCTAAAGTGATTTGTTGGATAATAAGATGAGGTGGCTGGTGGTCAGGATCTCATCCGGCGTGATGAGTGATAAGGTGAGGGGTTGATGGCAAGGACACAGAATTGGGGCTTAAGGTCTTGACCAAGCGAGGAAAGGAAGGCAATTGGAGGTCGCAGGGTCTATATGATGAGCAATTGAGGTTGCCAGGTTGAGTCGGAGAGCAATCAAGATGTAGGTAAAATCGCAATTGACTGGATGAAGATGACGGTGATGGCATTGGATGATCAAGGAACTAAGGGATCAAGCCTGAGGTAGCAACGGGGTCAAAATAAGGGTGAATAAGACCAATGAAGGTCACTAATTGAGGGTGTTCAACAGGATAGGTCGGATGGGAAGGTAGATACGGTCAGTAATAGAAGGACAGTAGTGCTACTCGGGAAGACCATAGAGGTGACTAATTGAGGTGATTGATAGGATCAGTTTGGATGAGAAGGTAGATACGGTCAGTAATAGAAAGACAGTAGAGCTACTTGGGATTGAGGGATGACCAACAAAGGTCACTGAATAAGGAGTAGATGCAATTAACAATAGGATAATTGGAGAGCTACTGTACTAAGAGAGGATTTACTTGAAGCAATAACAGAGACAGCACAATAGGTGCTCTGGGCTCATAACCTGTTGAGAATGTGAAAATGAAGATGTGTCTGGTGGGATTCAAACCCACAACCTCAGATAGACTGAGACACATACTAGAGTGCTGCCTTTACCAACTAGGCTACAGACGCTTGTGGCTGCCAGGGTTGTTTGGTATTACTGGTCTAGAATCAACTGCACAGCCTCTGTACTGTGGTGATACATCATGTTAGCAGTTTTAACATCAACACCCCCCCTTGCCACGTGATGTAGAAATAGGTATGGAAATACCCAGGTGAAAGTGTGATCAGTGTTGGGATTGAACCCGTGATAGGCTTACAGGGGATGATGGTCTTACAGGAAGCATTCACATCTTATTCAAGTCTCATAAGTAAGCAAGTATACTCTCAGGTAGGCTCTGGGCTCATAAACTGTTGGAGTCGATGATCAGATCATGGACTCTTACTCAACTCGGAAATTTGAGGACCAAAGTTGAAAGAAACAAAGTTGATAAGGTCAATTGCAAGGTCCTGGAAAAGACCCGTTTAAATAGACAAATAGAGAGCCCCTCACAGGGGGCCTAAGGAACTTGATGACTAATCAGCATTGGCAGAAACTATATTGACAAAAGACAACGTGATCAACTATGAAGTAAGCCAATAAGAAAGAATTCATAAGTTAAAAAAGGACCAGGTGACATGTAGTAGTAAGATTCTGTGACAGAAGGGATCAAGACTATCAGCAGAAGACAGAATACTCCAACACATCAGGTGTATAGGTCTGTAAGGGATATTATGCTCAGGCAACCATTCATCTTTATCAGCTTATTCTCCCTTGTATCTAACCAGGTAGAGTCAGACGTCTTTTCCATTGATCCTATCTTTCTTATCCTTAAGGATCTTTCTAATTTTACCTTTGTACTTTTCAGGTTCTTCTGTAACAGGTATTGCAGGTGAAGGAGTATTTTCTCCATTCCTTGGGTGGTAGTGTTTGATGAGGCTTACTGGGAAGACTGGATTTTTCCTAGAAAGCTCATCACTGAGGATTACTTCCACCGCATTTTTACCATGAAGATTATTAATGGTGAAAGGTCCAACAAAAGCTGGTCTAAGCTTCCTATTTCCACCCAAGTTGGTAAAGTTAGTGGTAGAGATCAAGACTTGATCACCAATCTTGAAATCAGGTTCCTTATGGGTTTTATCCCATCTTTGCTGGTTATACTCCACAGAATCCTTGACACACTTCACAGCATGTTTGTTGGTTTCATCTATCATCTTTTTGAAATCAAGTAATGTAGGGTGAATTTTGGTTAGCTGGTGGTCAAGGTTATCCTTGGGTAATCTAGGAATCCATCCTCTTTCCAGTATGTAAGGTGCTTCCTTAGTGGTAGAGTGCTTGCTACTGTTGTAGGCCATCTCCAGTGCAAGTAAAAGGCTAAACCAATCATGGCAATAACTTTCAGAATTCTTGTACTCTATTCCAAAGCCACAGAATCTCCTGAGCATGTCTTCTAGGGTCTGAATCATCCTCTCAGCTAATCCATCCGTCTGAGGGTGATAAGCGGTAGAGAAAGCTAAGGTGGTTCCAAGCATATCATGTAGGTTCCTCCAGAACTCAGAGGTGAATTCAGGATCTCTGTCACTGATAATAATCTTGGGAACTCCAACATCAGCAATGAGTCTGTTCCAAAATAATAGGGCAACTTCCATAGCAGTGTCTTCCTTGTGATTAGGTAGGAACTTTGCTTTCTTGGAGAACCTATCCACAATGACTAAAACTGAGTTGTAGGAATAGGCTCCTCCTGGTGGTAGTCCAGTCACAAAGTCCATATTGATGATCTCCCATCTTTTCTTGGGTTAAGCAATCCTTTGCAGCAGTCCAAACCGTTTCCCAGTAGTCCTGTTGGACTTCTGACAAGTTTCACAACTAGTAATGTACTGTATAGTGGAGTCTCTCCAATTAACCCACCAAGAAGTTTGTTTAACCTTATCCAAGGTTCTATCAGCAGACAAATGACCAGATGAGCATTTATCATGGCACTCAGCCAGAACATGTTTTATATGGTCATCCTTAGTTAAGACTATGACACTTGAATGTTGATGCCTATAGTATACCAGACCATCCAATATGGTGAACCTTCTGACTTTTTATGGTTTCAAAATAGGTTCAGGTAGGCTATTGATCAATTCAGGAGGTGGAGAGGTACTTTCCATAATAGTGATCAGAGTCTTTATGCCAGAACTTTAAGCTTCTTTGATAGAGTTGAACAATGATTCATTTAGTTCACAAATGTGAATGCCCATTATAGGAGCTTCAATGTTTAACCTGTTAATATTAAGGATAGGGAAGATGTAATTATCCTCTGGATCATAGGCAGGGTTACTTGGGTCATTGGGTAACGCATTCCTGCTTAAACTATCAGCATTCTGATGTTTAGTCCCAGCTTGATGAACTATGGTCATCTGTCCTCTGTACTGTTGTATAGCTATCTGCAATCTCAACATATGCCTGATAGGGGTCTTCATGTTCATCAAGGTTCTGACAGCGTTGTAGTCCTTAATAACAGTGAATTTGGTTCCTTCTAAGTAATAATGGAGGTTCTCTAGGGCCCATACTAAGGCCAGGCATTCCATTTGGCTTGCACCGTACCTTTTCTCAGTATCTTTAATTTGTCTAGATATGAAGAGTATATGTTTTTCCACTGGTTTATCATTTTCTATGACTTCCTGGTGTAAAGCAGCTCCTAGCCCTTCCATGCTGGCATCTATATAGAGCTTGAAAGGTTTAGAGTAATCTGGCTGGATCAGTGCTGGAGCTGAAGTCATTGCCATTTTGAGTTCCTCATAATTTTTGACTCTATCATGAGTCATTTCAAACACGGTGGTTTTGTTGCAGATCTCATACAAACATTTGGTTAGAAGGGAAAACTTTTGTAAATACTTCCTATAGTAGCTGCAAAAGCTGATGAAGGATAGGAGTTCAGTTTTATTCTGCGGCATAGGCCTATTCATTACTGCTGCTATCTTGTTTTGGTCAGCAGCTAAGGTTAGTCCAGAGACAATGTGTCCTAAGGCTTTGAGTTTCCCATAGCCAAAGTTACATTTTTTCATTGATACTTTCAATCCTACGGCAGAGATGGTTTTGAGGACTAGCCTTAATTTTTCCATGTGAGTGTCCCAATGATCTGACTAAATGACAGCATCATCAATGTATACCATCATCCATCCCTGTCTGATGAATAATCCTAGGACTAAGTCCATTGTCCTTTGAAAATGAGAAAGGGCATTTTTAATACCAAAAGGCATCCTAAGATACTCGTAAATTCTCAAATGACAGATAATTCTCATGAATTTCTGGCTATCAGGGCTGATAGGTATTTGGTGAAAACCTTTCAGCATGTCCAGGGTGGTTATGTACTTAGCCTTGGACAAGTTATGTAGAGCATGGTCAATTCTTGGAATTGGATAATGATCAGCTTGGGTGTAGTTGTTAAGAATTCTAAAATCTCCAACCATTCTTGAATTATCATTAATCCAAGCTATAATTACTGGGGTAGTAATATCCACTTGTTCATTGTGGTCTACTTTCCTTAAGACTTGTAAGTCAACCAATTCTTGAATATGGTTTTCCAGAGCAGCTCTAGATTTTGGACTCAAAGGGTAAGCAGGTCTCCTGAGGTTAGGTGGGTAAGGAGGCTTAATAGTTAGAGTTAGGATCATTTCATGTCCTTTGATGTCACCAATGGGGTGATCTTTGGTACAGAAAGCATTCTGATTTTCAAAACATACTTGTAGGATATCCCGTTTCTGTTCTTCATTGAGAACGGAATTCACAGAAGCTTGAGAAAATTATTCCTGATTGAACTTCTCTAAGTGTTTTTCATAAGTTGAATCAGAAGTTTGAGCATTGCATGACATATTTGGAACTTCTTATTCCAGTCTCCCCCTACAGTGAAGTATCTACCTTTGCTTTGGAATACATCTATACCATATAGGCAAAGAGAATCATTCCCAAGGATAAAATAGTCACATACTCCGTTTTGGAGCACTACAAATTCAATGTTCAGTTTGAGTGATCCTTTAGAGTGAGGGAGTATTATATCAGAAGACCATACTCCAACAGCATTGAGAGCAGAATTACAACTGCTGAACTTAGCCTGAGGTACTTTTAGTAAGTTCAGTTTCCAGTTTGGGTCTTGCTTCTCCAGATAAGTTGAACCAACACACAAGCAGAAGGCTCCACTGTCTAGAAGGAAATTAACAGGGGAACCTTGGATTAAACCAGTAGCATAGCATGTTTTGCCTGAAGTGTAACTTTTACCGGCAGAAGGTTTTAAGGTCAAAGCCTTAGCCTCAGAGATGTGGTGAATCTTCATGTTGGGATTCCATTTTTGAGGTAAGTTAGAATCCTCATTGACGGAATTTATGTCCAGAGAAGACTCAATACTACCTTCAATAACATTGATAGGGTTATTGATTATTAGATCACAATCAGAGAGTGATCCGTCAGTATCATCAAGGTGAGGGTCAGGATTGTCATACTCTTCTCCTTCAATAAGATTAATCCTTTTCCTAGGTATAGGACAATCAGGTTTTACGTGTCCTGTTTTGTTAAAGTTCCAGCATACTTTCTCTTTTGATTCTGGAGTCTTCTTGACTTCCAAAGTAGATGGATTAGTAACAGGGGATTCCTTAGTTTTGGCGGTATATTCTTCCCTTTTCTTAGTATTTTGTTCCCTTGGAGGTCTATTGACCCTTTTGTCAAGACCATTCATATCAATAGTCTCTTCCAATACACCTATTAAGGTGGAAAGATCTGAATCCATAGGCATTCTACACCTTACACTGTGGTTGATTTGTCCAGGACATAAGTTGAGGAGTCTTTCATTGACTTCTTCTTTATCAGAATCAGGATAGAAACAGTCCAACCTCTTTTTCTGGTCTAAGCACAACTTATGAGTTTTGTCCTTGGATGGATCAAACTGGGAAGTTTTAAAAGTTTTCATCATCTTTCTTTTCCAAATCCTGGTACCAAACTTCACTTTGATCAATTCTTTCCAATAATTCAAGGGTAAAGATCCAACTTCTTCTCTTTTATTGATAAAACAATCAAGAGCTACTCCTTCAAATAATCTGGGCAATATTACCACAGCTATTGCATTGGGGAGCTCATAGGAAGAAAGAGTATAGTCAATAAACTTGATGGAACTGACATGATTTTATTCTCCTTCTCTGGAGAATTTAGGCCATTCAGTGATGGGAGGAAGTAGCTTCAAAGTCTGCTCCATTTCCAGCGAAGGACTGGGTCTGAAAGACTCATTCCTAGTTGTCCTGGTCCTGGGAGGAACACTAGGAGTACTGGTGAACCTTGAAGGTCTATTTTCTTCTAAGTCAATGACCAGAGAGTAAGTAGAGTTGATTTTAAGATCTCTGAGATCATTCTTCATCATACCTAACTCTAAATCAAGTTTTCTGCTCAATAGGTCAATTTTGTTTATCAGATGATATGAAGGAGTAGGATTAGTTTTCTTAACTTCTTCCTTAAGCTGGTCTATGGTTGCAAGAATATCTTCCTGAAGAATTGATTGATTGTCATCAATATGCTTCATCAGGTCAAACTTATTAGCTCTTATACTATCCTTGATTTGTTGTATTTCCAACTCATCAATTCTCATAATCTGAGACTGAGTGTCAATCACTCTAAAAATACTTGAACTTAATTTGTCCAATTGGTTACAAAATTTGTCAAAGCATTGGCTAATAATGGTAAAATTGTGAGACACATTTACAGAAAAGATATTAAGAGATTATACATCTAATTGCGGTACACCTTTTTCCACTTCTGGGCTAAGGATATTATGTTTTCCCAATCCTTTGGGTTCCTTAACTTCTGATGATCTGAGGACCTCTTCTTTTTGGGGTCCTTTCCCTTTAAGGAAGCTAACTGATACCAAGGATTCCAGTTCTGCACGTAGCCTTATACTTCTTTCTTTGGGATCAACCTTTGCAGAGAAATCTGAGATTTCTTTGCCTGAGAAATGGCTTTTCTCATACCTGGTTGATCCTCCTGGGTCTGAGCCAACCTGAATTGTTCCGAATAGCTCACGTGCTCTTTCACTAACACTTTGACCCTTTCCTCTTTCGTTGAGTCCAGCTGGGGAGGCATAGGAGGACCTTTACCCTCCTGGGATAACCTGGTGGGCTACGGAGGGCTCTCCAACGTTCTGTTGGTCAATTTTATGGCCGTGGTCGTTGCCGTCATCATCCCGTGTGACGCTATGGTCACAGGTTTGAGTCCCCTCATCGCGGTTGCCACTGGAGTCCTTGCGCGTACGGGTTCCTCCAGGCAGAGATCCATATGATGGGGCTCTACCAGTTGCACGGGTGTTGCGCCTATTTTGATACATAGTACCAAAAAAAAATATGTAAGTCTTTTGTTGAAACTTTGAAAAAAGACTTTAAATTTATAAAAATAATATTTTTCGTGTGTTTTATATTTTTAATAATTTTTTTAGAAATATTTTAACTTACTTAGAGTTAAATTCAATGGTACCAACACTTGGTTGGGATCACAACTATCCTTGTAAGGTATTCCAACGGGGTCTGAGTGAGTTCCAATCAGATCCTGGGATAAATCCAAGGATAAATCCAATGGTACACTGTCTGGGACCTCCTCTAGGAGGTCCTGGTCAACAAGATCACCAAAAAAAAATCCACTGAGACGGATAAAAAATATAAGTTTAATAAAATTTTGTATTTTTACATGATAAGGTGATTTTTAGAAAAAAAAATAATCAATTTTATTATTTTTGGGTTTTTCTTTATCTTCAGGATCATTTATTTTATAAATATAAAGCTTCCTTTAATAAATATTCCACTCCTTATGTCACTATAAGAAAGAATTGAAATTGATAATTCTTTCACGCTTGATTTCTTTGTCTTTTATAACCTACTGCTTATAATAAAGCAATTTCTTCTGTTGTTGCTCAGGTGTTATAATAACAGGGACAAAGTTACAGAGTTTTTCTTCTCTTTTCTTTTTAAGAAGGTCCAAATAATAATTGATTGATTCTCTGTTTCTCTTAAGATCCACTAGAGAAACAAATGATCACAAATATATGTTATAAGTATGTTAACTTATTCTTAAAAATAAATAGACTGGTCAAAGGAATAAATAATTAAAAATTAATTATTTAAGGATATTTCCCGGCCAGACCCCCAGTTGTCAGCTCTCTGATACCAGGAACCTTGCAGTCCTTTAGCTATAGAGAGTGATAAAAATGCTGGAATGATAATAATTATTATTATTCCAATGATAAACTCGTAGAAGCTCAAATAAATGATTTAATAAGAGCAGTTGCAAGGTTTAATTGGTTTGGTAGTAAATGGTTTTCAATATAATATAAAAGAGGGGCCACAGTATTATACTACTGGGGATCTTTACAGACTAGCAACCTCTCTTCAAGGGGCCTCCTTAGGCAGTTTAAGAACCTTGTAATAAAGATGGGTGCCTTAGAAAGGACTTATTGCACTTATGGCCGGGCTTAACAGCACAAATGGCCAAGACAGGAAGGGTAACACTCACTATGAGCACTTTAACACGAAAATTCTGGAATAATTGGAAGGGTTTCAGAGCAGATGGGGTAGATTGCTTGACTAAACTTCAATGGTTGATTGGTTAATAAGGGTAAATAATACTACTACAGACTAAGTCATAAATCAATTGCTTATCTTCATATAAGCACTTGATTAACAATGACACAGTTTCTGATTGATAATAAATAATTCCTGGTAACTGATCAACTTTTGGAATAATGGATCCAAAGAGGTCTGTATAAATACCTTTTTGGGGTGATTTTTGGTCTTCTCAGGGCACGTAGAGAGGGTTCTGCTCGTGGTCTGAGGCTGGCAAGTCATTCAGGGCACAATTGGCACGTCAAATTGGTGCTTTCAATCAGCTGTCCTTAGATCTTCTGGGTTTCTGTACTATTTTAGCCACAGGATCTGTTAATCTGTTATGGCGTAAATTTGATCATTCTGTACTCATACTTTATTTGTACTATTGATATTGTTTCAAAGCGTGCAGATGTGGATGTTTACTAATTTTCCGTCATCTGCTGATCATTTAGATAATTTTTAATAAGTTTTATGAACACTTCTTGTAGTGTTTTGTGGTCTTCAAAGATCAAGATCAGTGATTTACATGGTAGTACTTGATCTTTGATTTATTATTAAAAAATGTTTAAAACTTAATTTTCATTAATTTTATTTAAGTTTTAATCTTTTTGGATCATTAGTAATGCATATGTCCATTTTTTACATATACTAGGAAACCCTAACTAGGTTGTAGCTCTTCTGAGCGGTACCTGGTTGTTAGATTAGTCATGACTGATCCAGGCGCGGGGATCAGTTAGTACAGATGCAGGCGGGGTAGGATCCGCTGCGTGCATGGCAGAATCAGCTGCAAGCGGGTCTCTAGTATGCGGGAACCTTCTGCTGCTGGTACGTAGGGGTATGTAATGATGCGGGGCTGCGCGCAGGAATTGTGACATAACACATTTCCGCGTGTAACTCCTAAAATATAAACAACACCTCAATTCTCAGTGAATTTTAGGTGTAAACCCTATACGTGACAATACGTGTGAAATTTTAGAATGGCCAAAAAGTGCCATACAGGTATTGTAATTTTTAGTACTTTTCCTTTTAATTATTTTTAAAAATATAAGGACTTGGAATTCAAGGGTGGGGTCAGTGAGTGCCCTACCTAATTTTGGGTGAGGAATTCATTCCTGTAATAATATTTATGGATTCCTCAATCCTTACTTTGTTAATTGAGGTATTCTTATTTTTCATATTTTGTGTTACTATTTGACAGTTTTGCTCTGTATATAGTAGCAAGCTGGCATAATAAGTTTGCACTCTTGCAAAGTTTGATGCACTTTGGGTCGTGAGGTTGAGCTTGTTAGAGTTTGGAAGCCAAATCTTGTAGGTGAGCAAATATCAAACTGAGTTGGGCAGATTGGGTTGAGAAGAGTGTCCTAACGTTTTCAGGGTTGTTTTTGGAAAAGGTTCTCCCCCCTGGGTAAACATCATCACAATGTGATAAAGCATCAGGGACTACCGCTTGTTTCCCAGGGTGGTACGTGATTGTAAAGTGGAACTTGTAGAGGTATTTGGCCCATTGTGCCTGTCTACGTGTGAGGACGTTTGAGCTCATGAAATGCTTTAAAGAATTATGATCAGTTAAAACCTCAAAGGATTCTCTAAGGCTCAAAAGGTATTAACGCCATTTCTTTAAGCAATAAACAATTGCAAGAAGTTCCTTGTCATGAATCTCATAGTTAAGCTCTGCAGCAAGCAACTTGCAAGACTCAAAAGCTACGGGGTGAAAGAGAGAAGTGCAGGAAGAGAACTGCAAGATTACTCCTCAGATTGTATAGTCGCTTGGGTCTGTTTTGACAATAGTGCAAGCCAGCTTGTTGAAGTGAGCAAGTATTGGAGCAGTGGTGAATGCTTTTTTCAGAGCTTTGAACTCCAAAGCAGCTTGTTTGGCAAAAACAAAATGAGTGCCTTTTTGAAGAAGGTTAGTAAGATTCACTGTTTTCTTGGCCTAACCCTCAATGAAACTCCTGTAAAAATTACTGAAACCAAGGAAAACTTGAAGGGATTTAACGGAAGAAGGTGGGGGCCAGTCCAATATGTGTTTGCTTTTGGCTGGGTCCATCAATAGTCCTTGCTGCAAGACTAGACACCTAGAAACCAAAGGGAAGAGGAATGGAATTTGCACTTAGAGGCTTTCACACACAGGTCATTATTGCAAAGTCGCTGCAGCACCTCTTGCACATGTGCAATGTGATCTTTAAGGTTCCTTGAGTATACTAGTATATCATCTAGGTATACCACAAGGTATTTACCTACAAGATTGGAGAAAATGTCATTGACAAAATGTTGAAAAGTGGAAGGAGCATTACAGAGGTCAAAAGGCATGACGGTATACTCATAACTGCCAAACCGGGTTCTCATTGCGGTTAAATACTCATGACCTTTCATAATGCGAATGAGGTTATAGGCACCTCAAAGGTCTAACTTTGAGAAATAAGCAGATCCATGGAAGAGGGTGAGGATATGTGACATAGGCGGTACTGGATAGGCATTCTTCCGGGTTACCTGGTTCAGTTTCCTGTATTCAACACAAAGGCAAAGTCCACTGTACTTTTTTGGAACAAATAGTCCAGGTGAACCGGTATTTGAATTGCTTGGTCAAAGAAAACCTTTTGCTACATTTTCCGCAATATAGTCTTGAAGCGCAATTGATTCTTGCTTCAAGAGAGAGTAGACTGGTCCTGGTTCCAGAGGTGGGCCAGTAAGTTTGATCTTATGATCATAAGGACGGGATGGAGGCAGTTTATCTGCTTTTGCAGCTGAGAAGAAGTCAGCGAAGTCATGATAAACTGAAGGTAAAGACTTTCAAATGATTTCTAAATCTTCAATCTTGTCATCTTTGAGCACCGGATTTGAGGTGCTTGCATGATGCGAGAGGATTAGGGAGCTCAAGATACACCCTTTGGTTGGTTTCTGTTTCTCTTTGAAGGAACAGGAAAGAGGTAAGCTGGATAGGTAAGCAATGACTCCTCAATCTGAAGAGGGAAATTGGGAATGGAGGTCAGGATATTGCAAATCTCCTGGCGGAAAAGTGTCATCCAACTCAATGACAGTGTCAGGTAGGCTGTTTAATTCCTGTTTGACGGAAAGATTAGCGTTCTGGGGGTGCAAGGTTCAAAGGTTAATTACTCCTTCTTGCCAATTCACATCTGGATTCCAGTAAACTAGGAAATCATGGCCTAGAATGGTATCATCCATTCTGGGTATAGCCAAGACAAATAAATCCCATTCCAAGCTGGGGAAATTGGAGAATGCAAAGGTCCATTTTTCATTTTGGGAGACCCAATAAAACGGTTCAGTCGCACTACTTACTAAATAGATAGGAAATTTATCTATCTTGGAACGCATAAGATTTTTGGAAGTGGCAAAAGATTCACTGATGAAGAAACATTAGCGCCGGAGTCAAGTAAGACTCAATAAGGGGTGTTGTTGGAATGGAATAGGATAAATCTTGAACAAGGAGCACCTAGTTACTTGCAAGTGGAAGATTTACTTGCAGTGATTTAGATAATGTGTAATTTTCCTTGCAAGTATAAGAAAAACTACAAGCTAATTTTTTGACTGCTTAGCCACTTCACGCGCTAACCGCTTTGCACAACTGTCAACATCATGTTTTCCTCCACAATAAATACACAGCCCATTCTTCTCCATCCGTAGCCTTTCCTTGTACTGTAGCATCCCGGTTTCTTTGTCCAAGAACTTTTGAGTTTTGGTGACGGTTTTCCCTTTTGAGTTGGATTTCAAAGTTGGGGTTGGTTTGGATGGTTTTTGGTTCCTCGCGTTTTTCTTTGAGTAGTTTT
The DNA here is from genome assembly GCA_025617555.3 of Puccinia polysora. Taxonomy (NCBI): domain Eukaryota; kingdom Fungi; phylum Basidiomycota; class Pucciniomycetes; order Pucciniales; family Pucciniaceae; genus Puccinia; species Puccinia polysora. Next base: position 10,131,583 of record CM062634.1, on the reverse strand, counting down.
CCACCCTTGGAGCCAAGTTGGACGGTCCATGGTCGTTTTGCCAAGAGCAATTCTTGTTTTGATAGCAATTATCAAGCTCAATCACTCAATTGATTAGCTGCTGTAGCAAGGTTGTCTTATATCCCCCAACTGCAAGCTGTTTGATTTAGCGTGCCGGTAGACTCTTTTGGAAATGGAATAGAAGAGCGGCCTTATTCCACTGGGTGCCAGACTGCAAGTTTTGAAAGTGAGAAATATACACGGAAGCTCTACTATTTTCCTTCATAACTAGACTATTAAGTTTGTATTTGGTGTTTCAAACTTCATTGGGGTCTCCAAACAGGGTGAACAGTTGTTGCTCAAACCTTTCCCAGTTGTTGAGAATACACGTGGGACTGTTGCTGGACCAAAGTTTGAGGTAAGGTTCAAACCATTGCAAGGCTCTTCCTCCTAAGAAGGAAAAAGCATACATAAATTTATGTCTATTGGAAGGGAAATTGTTGGAGTCTTTTGAGAAGATGATTTTACAGGACTGTAGGTAGGATCTAAGCTTATGAGGGTGTTCTCCCGTAAATTGATTGGGTTGCTTCATGCCTGGAGTGCAAAAGCTAGGAGTACTCGGACTAGGTCGTGGGGCACCATGAGTGAGGGCCTGGATCAAAGTTAAAAGCAGGGTTGAAGCATTAGGCTTGGGAGCAGTAGTGCGAACCCCTGGTCTACCACGAGTTGAGATTTCATTGGAAGAATGGTCGGAATCTGCAAATTCTGCAAATGGGTTCTTTGGAACCCCCCGTGGAGGAGTCCGAGGATCATCGAGGGGTTCAACAGATGGTGATTTAGAAGGAGGAATGGGATCTAAGGGTTGTTGGGCCCGAGGAGCGCTGGTTCTCCCTACCCAATGGATATCATCATTGTAAGGGGCAAGGGAAGCCTTCCCGGTTGAGCAAGTACGTGACATCAAGAAGAAGAGGTCTACTATAGGTTGGCAAGCTACAATAGATGAGTCCAGTTAGTTAATTTACTGTTACACGACCACCCCACGTACTATAGGGCAATTCTTAGATGATTGTGAGCGCGGAGGAATGCTTAGTGCAAGGGCAAGTGCGAATAGTGAGGCTCAGTTGCGAAGTGCAAACTTAGTGGTGCCACTCGACAAACCGCAAGAGGAACGGAGTGTGTTCCTAGGAGGGAAACTCAACCTGAGTCCAATGTGATAACTAGGTTGTAGCAAAATGCAAGAACATATGAAATTAACTAACTGAGGAGAAAATCATCAGGCAAGGGGGTAGCCCTTATAAGGTAATCCAAAGTGACTAGATACAACCTGATGGGGAGCTATCTACAGTTGAAGGAGGTGAGGCAAATGAGTGACAGGAACGGCATAGGAAATAGAGCAATAGTACAATCATGTCTGAGGCCATGGCGTAAGTGCAAGACAATAGAATCTGAGTGTACAAATGTATGATGAATTGGGACAGGAGCAAATGACGTTGAAGGTAATACGAGTGAAAAGTAATAGTGTACGCAGAGTAGGGACCAGTCCAATTGCAAACTGTACAGTAATGATGGCTTAATTAGACGTGGATGCAAACTAACAAACAGTGTGTGACCGGAGATGGAAGTCCAAGGCTGTTCATAGGCCGGGGAAGGAGATTGGATCTTGTAATGGATGGCCAACCGGTATGGAGTTAACCGCGAAGTTTGCAAGTATATACTGAGTTGGTTGCCAAGATTGGAAGGTCAACGCGAGCCAGAGGAATTAAGCGGATTGCACCATTGATTTTGTGCCTTATTTGTGTAATGCTTATAGACTGAGGTAGATGGTACTGAGGAGAGGACATGTCGAAGTGATGAGGACAATAATTCCTAAGTGAGAGGCCTGACACCTAGACTATTACCTTCTATTGACATATGTGGTATGTAGTCTGAGTCCCAACCAACTGTACCTCTTTTTTAGCTCTAGCCCTTGTCTATTTAAACTGGTCTCCTGCTACTCTTTCCTGATTGTTCCACAAGAAATAATTTTACTACTTCTTACTAGGAATACATCCAAGAAAGTGTCATTAGCACCTTATCTTCAATGCAGTCCTAATCTGCTTCTGTAAGAAAATTCCAGTATCCTTTCCCCAAGTCTAATGAGAGAAGAGTCCCCTTTGTTTCAAGCCCTTCTTGCATTTCAGCAGCCCTTGTGACATTAAACTGATTTATTTCCCAATAATCCCTTCTTCACCACCAACAATCCTTAACCTATTTATAGCATCAAATGTTGCTATTTAGTTTTTGCCATTCTTTTTGCTTTATCAGCATTCCCAAAAATTCATTTGCTATTGAATTTGTGGCCATTTCATTTTACCCCTTATTTTTCTATAAATCCTCTTTGCAACCCTCAATTTTCCATTGTCTAAACCCCGCTTCAATGCTTCAACTTCTTGCTTTGACACCTTTGATTTTTTGCTTTGAAAACTTTGATTTTTTCTTTGAAACCTTTGATTTTCATCTTTGACACTTTGACACCCCCTTCAAGTCCTTACTTTGACGCTTTGAAGTCTTGATTTGATGCTTCAAGGCCTTACTTAAATGCTTTGAGGTCTTTTTTTGACCAATAATTTAGGTAATTGGGTTATAATCTTTTCAATCATTTGTTTTCTTGTTCAAAATGAAGAGCTCCTTTGGGTAACCCTTTATTCTTAGCAATAGGAATGCCTCCACAACATGCTCTTTTTTTCAAATCTCTAGCCCAGCAGAAACCTGTATCTTCAGGGGAAGAGATAACACTGAACCTACTGACCCTTCTACCCCCAGAGCTTGTGGAAAAGGTAGAACCTTCTCTAACCTTCTAGCACCATTGGCTACCACATCCTTTTCTATGGAAACAGATTTATTGGAGCCTATCCCCCAAATAACTCTTTCTACCATTCGTTTTCTGAAAATTCTAGCCTCCATAGAGTCACAGGACAGTTCCCAATCCCAGGCTACCATGCTTTGGACTCTCCTTCTTATGACGCCAGTTTAGTACCAATTCAAAGACAAGATGAAGATGAGGATGAGGATAAAGACTTATTATTTGATTCCAGAATCTTGAGTGGCTTGGATTCACCCTCCCCAGAGGTTAATCCTAGACCAACTTCTAATGCAACAGAAATCCCTTCACCTTCCCCAGCTACCAAACTTCCTTCCAATCCTCAAGTCCCTTCATCTGACACTGCTCTGATGGCCATTCTTCATCACAAAACCACTGCAATGACCCAACTCTCTAAGCTTTCTGACCACCAACCCTCCTCTAACTTTAAATCACTATCCATTAATTCCCCAGGCAAGTATGATGGGACAAACACAACCAAGATAAGACCTTTCCTCCAAGCTTTTTAACTCCTTTTTTCAAATGATGAGAGGGTGTTTTCTAATGTCAGGAAATTATTCTTTTCATAGTCTCTTGCCTTACAGGAAAGCCAGCTGGTGTATTCAGCCCTACCTTGCTCACATTGGTAATCATGAGCCAAACTTCCTACTTAACTCTTGGTTCTTGTTCACTCAGAAACCTCATACCCTTTTTGGAGATTGTCTAGAAATTCAAGGCGCTGAAAAGGAACTGAACCTTCTCAAAATTAAAGATACTGGTTATGAAACTAACTATATCACTGAGTTAACAACACTCATGACTAAGGTCTCTGGCTGGGGTGATAAAGCTTTTTTCTTTCTTTTCAGACAGTGACTTCCAGCCAGACTATTGGACCAACTAGCTGGTCATGATGGACCTCAAGAAACATTGAAAGACCTAATGGAAATTTTCCTTAAGTATGATAAACGCTACTATGAAAGGATCTGGGAGAATCATTTCAACTCCCATCAAGCCTCAAGACCTTGACCCAGTTTTCCAACTCCTCCAAAACCTCAACACACCAGCCACCACGGTAGGTTCAAGGGAAAAGCAAAGGCTCCCCTCACTAATCCTTCTCCAACCTAATGTCCCCATCCCCATTTAGCAGAAGATGGACACCTAAATGCTGAAGAAAAGGCTATAATAGAAAAATGGGCTTTGTGTAACTACTGTGGAGGTGCTCACAAATTTAGCCTCTTCAGACAACTTCCAGAGTTCAAGCCTTGTCAGAAACCCATTCCTGCCAAACCCAAACAGAGAAAAGACTAGGTGATGGAAATTTTGTACTCCATGACCATCACCCCTCCAACAACTTAGTAGATAATTTGGAAGGGAAATCATCCAATCTCCCTACTAACTACTTATGTTTCATTTGTTTTCTCAATAATCAGGCCTATAGTGTACTCATTGACTCTGGAGCAAGTCAATCTGTTATTTCCAAATCTATGGTTTCAAAGTTTTCTCTACCTCTTAAATCTCTGACCACTCCTATTTTCTTATTTAACTTTGGTCCTTTTAACTCACCTTCCCAGAAAATTACTCAAAAATTTTCATTCAAACTTTCCTTACCTTCCTTTCCCAACTTAGAATGGGACTTCATGGTTGTTGATACTTCCTCAAAAGAATATATTATTCTATGTATTGACTTCCTCCATTTATGGAACCCAGAGGTAAATTGGTGATTGGGATTGATCACCGCAATTCACTAACAAACTGTGGATCATTCCCCTTATGGCATACTCTTTTTGGCCACTACTAACCTCCCAGAAGTGAACCTGCAGGTCACTGCTCCTGCTTCCCTTTCAGAATCTATGCAATCAAAACACTTTACTTTGAGTTCAACAACCACTTCTGTCAACAGGATATTCTTTGGACATTCTCTGAAATTCTTAGAGGATACAGAGGATGATCTATCTTTTCAAACACTGCGCATGATTATTTCCACTTCTGGCTCTGCCCAAAGCAGACTACTGCAGAAGCCCTAGATGAGGATGAGGAAACTGATGAAATCAAAACTGTGACAGAGAGAGTTCCAGAAGCTAAACATGCCGTTTTAGATGTGTTTTCTAATTTTAAGGCTGATAGGCTCCATCCTTACCATGCCTATGACCATCATAGTGAACTGGAAGGCCCTTTGCCTCCAGTTGGGCTTATCTACTCCCTCAGTCACCATGAGAAGTAGGCCCTACAAGCCTATATAGCAAAAAATATAGAGAAGGGTTTCATTTGCGCCAGCACTTCAAGCAATGGTACACCTGTCCTCTTTGTGAACAAGAAGTATGGTGGTTTGCAATTGTGTGTTGACTAACCCAAGGTTAACGCTGTTACTCAAAATAATTGGTATCCTATTCCTCTTATTAACAGTCTTCTCCACTTCTACTTTCTTCTCCAAAATTGACCTCAGGGGATCTTATAATCTCCCTTGAATCAAAGAAGAGCATGAAAATATTACAGAATTCAGGAATCAGTTTGGATGATTTGAATATATGATCATTCCATTTCCACTGAACAATTCTCCTGCCTCTTTCCAATGTCTTTTTAATAAAATTTTGTCAGACCTTCTAACCATGTGTGTGGTGGTATATCTTGATGAAATCCTAATTTTTCCAATAACTTGAAAGAACATACATCTCATGCAGTGTGTGAAGTCTTAGGCAGACTTTGGAAGAAAAACTTCTATACAAAAGCTTCTAAGTGTGAATTTCATGCATCCTTGGTTGGTTAATTAGGCTAGGTTATCACCAGGGATGGAATTAAAATGGAAAAATGCAAGTTCCAAAAGGTCTTGGATTGGCAAGCCCCAACAAATAAAAAGGCCTTTCAAAAATTCTTTAGTTTTTCTAACTTTTATTGAAGGTTTATCATTAAATACTCCAGGAAGGTCTATCTCCTCACTGCTCCCACTGGTTCAGACCCCATCTTTCCTTTGTCCACAGGAGCTCTGAAACAGTTTGAAGCCTCAAGCTCTACTTTACCAAGGCACATCTCCTTGGAAATTTTGACCTTTCTTTGCAAAATTTTCTGGAGACTGATGCTAGGGACAATTCCCTAGGGGCTGTCCTCACCCAAGTCTTCCCTAATGAATCCAAGCACCCAATTGCTTTTGACAGCAGAAAATTTGGATGTGCTGAACTGAACTATGAAATCCATGATAAAGAACTCTTGGCCATTGTATGGGACATCAAGATCTGGAGAGCTTACCTCCTCAGTCTTGCATCTCCTTTTTAAGGTCTCACTGATGATTTGTCTCTTAAATATTTTATGAACTTTTAAGTCTTAACTTCTGGCCAAGACTGTAGGGCTGAGTCTTTATCTGAGTTTGACTTTACTACAGTCTACAGACCTGGAAATAACTCCATAGTCCCTGATTTCTTATCACTTCAAGACAAAATTTATCTCAAAGGGGGGATGCCCTATGCAGAAAAGAACCCGGAAAATTTCAAAGAACTCTTGAAACAGACTGGCTTTGAACCTTTGAACATTTTCTTCATTTCCACAAAAAAGATTGATTGGAGCTTTGAAAGTTTAATTGAATCCCAGATCTCCAACAAATCAACCCAACGGATTATTCAGAATTTAAATAAAAAGGAAAAAGTAAAGAGTTACCTAATAGCTCCAAACACTGGTCATCTAATTTTCCAAAATAGAATAGTAATCCCCAAAGAAGATGAACAAATCCAACTTGAAATAATTTGAAAAAAAAAAACTCTCCCCTCTCTGTTAACCCTGAACAAGACAAAACAATTCATCTAGTCAAAAGAGACTTCAATTGGTAAAATATGACTCATTTTATCAAAGATTATGTTTCTTCTTGTTACCTTTGCAGCAGAAATAAACACAGTCACCAAAAAAGTTTTGGACTCCTTAAACCCCTACAAATTTCAGATTCTCCCTGGACTTCACTCTCTATGGACTTTATCTCACAACTGCCACTATCCAGGGGATTTTACTAAATCCTTGTGTTATTTGATTTTTTTCAAAAATTTCTCTATTTATTAAAACCAGAAATGATGGCTCCTCTGTGGATTTGGAAAACTTACTAATCTTTCATTTCTTTACTAAACATGGACTCCCAACTGACAGTGTCAGTGACAGAGGATCTCTATTTTTTCTTCTTTTTGGAAAAATGTATGTGAAAATTTACAGATAAAAAGAAATATCTCCGCAGCTTACCACCCTGAGACAGAGGGAAAGAAAGAAAGGATAAATCAGATCCTAAAAAAATTTCTTTGGATGTATGTCAGTTATCACCAAGACAACTGGGATACCTGGATCCCTCTTGCTGAATTTGCCTACAACAATTCCACCAATACTTTGACTAAGCAATCTCAATTCTTCACCATTTATGTTCAACAACACAACTTTGATGGCCTCCATGTAGTAGAAAACCAACCTTCCAGTCACAAAATAACACATATCCACCAGAGTAACAAAACTTAGGGATAATGATTTGAAAATAATTTACAACACCTAGAAAGCCTCTAACTTCATTAGGATTGATTTGAGTGGCCCAAGAGATGATCTTTTTGACTTTGGCTGGTGCAATCCTTCTTCCTTCCTTTCAGACCACATGACCAACAATTTCCATAGAAGGGACAAAAGCAGCCAATTTGGATCCAGAGACAGTAAGGCCAGATTCCTCAATTCAAACCAGAATCCTTTCCAAAGTAGTAGCATATTCCCAGATTAATTTCAAAATTCCTGAATGCCAGGGTAAGAGCTCATTATCACAGTCGGAAACTGGAACTTTAATTTAAAAATTGTGAATAAAGATCCCAGCATGATCCAGTATTTCATCCTGGGGGATCCACATCATCTGAGCCTGATAGACTGAAACCAAATTTTTAGCGCCTTGAGGCAATCCAGTAAGTTGGAATCAACCAAGGGGAGTATTGAAAGTAGTGAGTGTTGTCATTTTTCTGTTCATATTTTGTAACTGACAAATTTAGTCAGCCTTAGATCTATCTTACTGCTTTTATTATCCTATTATTATTGTCTCAGGCCCCTTCTGGGGGCTCTCTAGTTGTTTTAACCCTGCTACCCTAGGCCCCCTTCGGGGTTCTCCAGTTGTGCTTAAATACTGGTCCTCCCCTTGGACCAGGAATGAAACTTATCTGATTACCAGTCAACAATAACGGAGTGCCCCTTCCTCCTCATCAGATCAGTTCCTCTTGACTATACAAGACATATCCTCTCTCTATTGGCTCTTTGTAGCCTTATTATTCCTCCTCATCAGGCTCCTCCATAGCCTACCATTACCGTTTCATCCCTCATGGCAATATAGTCATTCTTCAACTCTTCAGTGAGAGGGCAAGAGATAGGATGTAATGATTTTTTTCATAACCACCCATAATGTCCCCTAGACCATAGCAAGCTTTCCCAGAGAAAGATTCAACAAATTCTTCAGTGGCAGGAGGGATACCAGAATCTTTAATAGTAATTTTTTTAGGAGGTTGAAGATCATGAACTACTCTAATTTTTCCACTACTCTTGAGGACAAAGAAGATAGTGATAAAATAACTGCAATTAAAATGTTCATATAGACCAGTACAAATTTGTTTGCGGATCAACTTGATAAATTTGTTGATTTTAGCAGCAGGGATAAGGATCTTTTTCTTTTTCCAAGGATCATGTTCAACTACAGGCATGATATAAGGGAGGCCAGAGGATTCTTTCAAGAGATCTTGCTCTTCTTCAAAAAAAGCAGTATATTTTTCCCTTAGAGACAAGAAATTTTTGATCAAATTCAACTCATCAAAAAGAAGCTATCCATCTGGACCAAATTTGACCACTTTCAGACATTCTTCAGTGACACAAGCATCAGGCAAAAAGGGAACAGTGATGGATTGTGATAAACCACAGTAAGGATTTCAAGATGAGGGAGGAAAAATGAGAGGAGGATTGAGGTTTAGAGGCATAGGATGGTTCACTAGTTGGAAATTTTTTCAAAGGTTTTATAATTGGTAGAAAAAGAGAGAAGTTCTTGTTTCCTCCAAGCATTGAACAGCAAAAACTGAATACAAAAACTGAAACAAAGCTCCAACATCTTCCACATGAAATGTTCCACAATTTCCTCAAAAGGTGCCTTTTCCATAAAGGGATAACCAGGAGATAACACTTTTCTCATTTTTGTGGCACTAGGTAGGGTTTAAAAAATGACAGTAGAATATTTCCCTAGCAGTGCACCATTTGGAGGACTTACTTCTTCCCCAAATTGCCTTGACTTAAGCCCATATTCCTCCCTACTAAAGCCACCAAGAATAGAATCAAGATGTTTATCTGGTTTATACTCATTGCGGAAGTTCAAATCAGAACTTAGAGGACATTGATCAGACCTAAGAGTACAGGGAAAAGAAGAAACAAAACATCCAGAGAGAGAAGAGATATTTTTTGAATGTTCTATTTTGACATGTTTTTGATTTTTAATTACTTCCAGATTAGAAGTAGATGATGAAAAAAAATAAAAATAAGCCTCAGGGATGAGATTTTATCCTGGATATGAAGTCCCAGGCTGAGAATGACTAAAATTATCAGTAGGATCAACTATTTCCATAAAAAATGAGAGGAATTGGAATTATGCTTCCGCTTCCCCTTAAAAATTGATTAAGGGGTATGACCAAAGAAATATCTTTCCCAAAAACCAGAATCTCAAGAACAGAGAGGAACATCAATTTTTCTACCATCAGCATCAGGGAGAAGGATAATCTCCCCAAATTATCCATTAAGAATGGTTTACTCCAGATAATAGGACCTTCCAGACAAGTGATCCAGAAATCACAAGTTCCAACAACATTTAGACCAATCCTAAGTGGGACATCTTCAGCAATACTAACCAATTCACAAGATCGATTCCCTATCCCATTAACAGAATACTTGAAGCTGAACCTAGGGCCAAGCTTGAGTTTACAGGCCTTGGCATCCAAAATTAAGTTGAGCTGAGAACCCCCGTCAACAAGGAGTGAAACTGTTGAAAATGAAGAATAATTAATGTTGCAACCTTCTTCAATATCACTTTGATATCACTCAAGTATCACACATCACTCCTTGACTCAAAACTTGCTCTAATCTCTAGTTAATTCTCTTTACCATCTCTCACCTCACCTTATCCCTTTTCTTCTTCTTCCTCATTGCTCTCCATTACTTTCCTATCCTTGCTCATCATTCCTTCCTATCCTCACTCCTATCTTTGCTCATCTTTCAATTTCCTTCCTTGCTCCATCCTTGCTCCAATCAATCCATTTCTATTCTCATTATCTCCATACTCTCTTCCTTCCATCTCTCCTCAACTTCCTTTCCGACCAACCTCTCATATTAAATACTAAGTTGTGTTGTCTCTTCATCTGGTGAGAAGATCACCCTATATCTTTTTCTTTATCTCTAATTCTATCTATCTCAGATTCTGTCTTGACTCATTCAAAAATCTCATTTCTCAGTCGTCAAATCTCATCTTAAGGCCAACTTTAAACAAACTACAACTTTTTATAATTGGAGTTTCATATATTTGACTTTCCCTGGAGTTTAAAGAACTATTGATTGGATTGATTCAATATTATTATTGTTAACCTTAAAGTACAAAAACATTAGGTAAAATATAAATTGGCTGTGCTGTAGTATTGTGATTAACAGACTGTTTAGTCATAGCTATTAGATTGTTTAGTCATAGCATTTCACTAACCACGTCACTTAAACTGCTTATGTTAATTTTGCCTTATTCATTTTGTACCCAACCACTTGTTAGCCAAACATTTATTTAGTCTATATAAACCATGGTTCTCTCAAGTGGAATTCAAGAATCTGTTCAGCCAACAAATCTACCGGAGTGTCCTTTTCCTCCTGATCTTAGGTCCGTTACGCTTGATGTTTTAAGCTCCTTTCACTCATTCTTTAATCCTTTCATCTCACTAGAGCTCAAGCTCTTTTTATTTTTACACAACTTACTCTAGTCTCATTCATCAAATCTTAGCTCTCTCTGGTGTTGATTGGTGTTGGTTTGTTATTACTAGCAATCAAGCTCCTTTTCTTAAATTTTTACACAATTAACAGTTGAAACCGCGCTTACCAGTCATATATCTTCACAAACCAAATACCAATATGGAAGACATCAATCCAACCATTCTAAAAACTACAATTGAAGCCATTCCCTTACTTACCAATGACAGCTTCACTATCTGGAAGACTAGAATGAACGCTCTACTCAATTTGGCCAAACTCAAGGACATTATGTCCTCTGACGACACTCAACTCAATACTGAAGACAATACAATACTTTCATCTATTATAATTTTGAAGCTATCTGCCTCTGTTCACAACTCAATCATTAATACGACTAATGAAGAGAATGCCAAGCTCATTTGGAACAACATTCTCAAACACTTTGTCTCATCTCAACCAGCAAATTAAGCAAGGGTGTACAGCTCCTTTGAAAATATAATCTTCAACAAAAATGAAATTCAATCTTTTATACTGGAGATAAGATCTGCTATTGATCGAATTCAAGAGATTGGAATTTTTCTGCCTCAAGACCTTCTGGCATACATGATTTTGCAAAAGTTTCCCAATAAGTTCAAGGTTATAAAACAGCAGGTAACTCACTCTTGGAATGCTAATGAAGTTACTCCCGAAGCTGTGTTAGATCATCATTCCATTCACCTTAACAAACAGAAACTTAATCCCTACAACAAAGAAAGATCTTCCTCAGGACCTGTTGTTACTACTCTTTTTACTGATTCTTCCGGGAAATGCAAAACAAGAAAGCACAAAACCCTGGCCAATCACCCAGAACATTGATGCTGGATGCTATACCCACATCTCCGTCCTAAAATTAATCCGAGACCTATTGCATATGTTAGCACTCCTTTGTTCTTTCGCTCTGATTCTCTCCTTTTCGTCCTAGACTCAGGTTGTTCAGACCATATGACGGCTAATCAATCCCTCTTTACACATATCAAAGGATAAAAAGAAGGAGGGTTAATCAACACTAGTTGTGGATTGGGAACCTTGGAAATCAAGGGAGAAGGACCTGTTGTTTTACATCACGAGAATGGTAAACTGACCCTAAAAAGGGTGCTGTATGTTCCTGAATTGTCTGTCAATCTTTAATCTCTTTGTCAGCTCCTTCTTGATGGTTTAATTGTAGCCTTTAATTTAAATTTCATTAAGATCAACATCAATGATCATTTTGCAATAAAGGGTTATTATTTTAACAACATTCCATGCATTCAATTCTCCTCACCGTCCATCAATTCATTCTTATTGAATTCTGAGCTTCTTCACAAATCATTGGGACACGTCATTTACCATAGACTAAGACATAAACTTCAACTACCGGTGAAAAAGGAAATCAACTGTCATGCTTGCGCTGTTTCTAAAATCACACAAGCCTCCTTCAAAACGCAAACCTCTAGTGCTTACAAGCCGTTCTCCAAGATTCATTTAGATACCATTGGACCGCTACCACTTTCCAGAAGGGGAAATTGGTATATTCTCACTATCGTGGATGGTAATACCAAATTCTGCGCTGCAATTCCCATCATCAGCAAGGACACCATCTCAACTACACTTAGAAATTCGGTAGATGTTGAAGCAAAAAGATTCAGATACTACCCAGCCATTATTCACTCTGATCAGGGAACCAAATTCAAGAACACAAGTATAAGTTAATTCTGCAAGAAAAATCTTATTAATCAAACCTTGTCAGATCCTTACAGTCCTCAACAGAATGGGCTGGCTGAAATGTTTAATAGGAATATCCTCAAATCACTGCAAACCATTCTCTTCAACTCTAACTTACCTAAAAACTTGTGGAGCGAAATTCTGTCAGAAGTCACTCTTACACTAAATCAAATTCCCACTCATAAGAGCAAGAAGTCTCCTTATGAACTTCTTAAAAAACATTCTCTTCCACTATCTTATTTCAAGCCCATTGGAAATCCAGTATACTATCTCCTGCTACAAAGGCAATCCGGATCAAAATCATTACCTCCCGGAGGACTAGGAACCTTGATTGGATACGCTCCTTCATTAATCTCTTACCAAATACTCACATTCTCCAACACAATTATTGAGACAAAAATTTCCAGTTCCTGTCATTCAAACCAAAGAAAAATAAAATTCTCTCCAATTCCGACAATTGGTTTCCCAAAGGGATTGAATTCAAGAAGAAGTCTGCCAAATTGCTAGAGTCTGCTGAATTTACTGTGCCAGAAGAATCCCCAAACGAGAACAATCAGTCCTCTATTGGTACCTATGACGGCAAATCTACCATGGAACCCTTGATCCTCCCCACTGAGGCCTCAACTCCGGCAGAATCCTCAATTTCTGTTACTCAATCACTCAGAACTCAAACACTGAAATTTAAGCCTGATAAATATTCTTATAAATCCACTTCTCTAGATCTTTCTCTGGTCAAAGAAGCCAAAATTTCTGAACTTGACAATATAGAAGCTCATGAAGTTTGTGAAGATTGTTTCAAAACTCCTAATCACTTCTTGCATACAACTTGGGCCACAAGACTGAAACCAGCCACTCTGTCCTCAAAAGAGAAGGTCAAGGCTTGTCTGTGTGTGCAAGGTTTTAACCAACTTCCTGGACTTTAATATTCCAACACTTTTGCCCCCACGGGTAAATTTCCATCTCTTCTTCTACTTCTAATTCTCAGTCTTGACAAAGGACTATCTATCAGACAATTTGATGTAAAGAGTGCCTTCCTTTTTGCACCTTTGGAAGAAGACATCTATCTTAAAACACCAAAGGAATCAAAACAAAGGGCTCCATTTCTTAAGTTGACCAAATTGCTGTACGGACTTAAGCAAGCGCCAGACAACTGGTATCATACACTTACCTCTTGGTTCAAAGATCTTGGTTATTATCAATCCACCGCTGATGCCTGTGTCTTCATACATAAAGATCAAGATTCCTTCATTTTCTTTCATTTTGATGATTTGATAGTAGTTGCAAAAATTGAAGCCTTTGAGAAATATTTTCTTCTTAGATTTCCTGATTCTTCAGCTCACAATCTGGACACTTTACTGGGTATGGTCGTAAAAATAACCAGAAGTACAGCCAGTTTAAATCAATGCGCCCTGATTGACAAGGATCTTTTGTTACTCAATCTTGGAGACTGCAAAAGTGTTGCTACTCCTTTAACACCTAATCTTCATTTAGAACCAACTACCAATTTATAACAAGAAGAGTTCAAAAAGCTGAATGTCAATTACAGAAAATTCACAGGAATCCTCAATTATTTGGCCTGCAGGACTAGATCTGATCTCTCTGCTGCAGCATCCTTAATTTCTTGCTACAATCACAAACCCGGTATTAATCACTGGAGAGAAGTAATTCATTGCTGGAAATATTGAAAGGGAAAAAGATCCTATTGACTTTCTCTTGCTCCCACAAAAACCAAAAATGAATCAATTGAATTCTACACCAATGCAACATGGGGAGACAATCCAATAACCCAAATATTGAAAAGTGGAAACTTAGTTTTTGGTTAAATTGTCCTGTATCCTGTAATAGAAAGAAACAACGTAACATTACAATGTCCTCAACTGAATCAGAATTGTCAGCATTATCAGATGGAGTGCAAGAGAATCTTTGGCTATCACATTTGATCTCGTAACTCTGGGGCAAACCACTATCACCCACTGTGTTTCACGTTGATAACAAGGGACTACTCGACAAGCTAAAAAATTTTGGCTCCAACTCCAAAACAAAACATCTGGACATCAAGATCAAATATCTTCAAACCATGTACTACAATAATGAAATCAAGGTCAAACTGATCACTACTTCCAAAATGCTTGCCAACTCTCTCACCAAAGCGGCTCCTCAAAAATCTCTGGAGCTGTTGACGTCTAGACTATTCTGAAGTCTGTGTTCTTAAGTTCCCTTCTCATCAGATTACGGGGGGTGTTGAAAATAAAGAATAATTAATGTTGTGAAATTCTTCGATATCACTTTGATATCACTCAAGTATCACACATCACTCCTTGACTCAACACTTGCTCTCATCTCTTTTTACTTCTCTTGACCATCTCTCACCTCACCTTATCCCTTTTCTTCTTCTTCCCTCATTTCCCTCCATTAATTTCCTATCCTCGCTCATCATTCCTTCCTATCCTCACTCTTATCTTTGCTCATATTTCAATTTCCTTCCTCACTCCATCCTTTTGACAATCAATCCATTTCTATTCTCATTATCTCCATACTCTCTTCCTTCCATCTCTCCTCAACTTCCTTTCCAACCGACCTCTCATATTAAATACTAAGTTTTATTTTCTCTTCATCTGGTGAGAAGATCACCCTATATCTTTTTCTTTATATCTAATTCCATCTATCTCAGATTCTATCTTGACTCATTCAACAATCTCCTTTCTCAGTTGTCAACTCTCATCTTAAGGCCAACTTTCAAGCAACTACAAATTACTCTAGTCTTGTTCACCAATTTCCAGATCTCTCTGGTGTCAATTAGTGTTGGTTTGTGATTACTAGCAACCAAGCTACTTTTCTTAAATTTTTACAGAAACAGTTTTAGCTGAATCACCAATAAAACAAGGGAGAAAACCAAGAATACAGGAGTAATTTTTAAAATCTGAGGAGCAAATTTTCCCACCAGAGTCCTCTATCAAAGTGCCAGAGGAGACCTTTAATTTTTCAGGACCAATCTTTACATGTCAACAAGAGACACATTTCTTCATGAGGAAGGAGGCTTAGGTTAAGATTGACATTTAACCAGTTTTTGGAGAATTGAATGTGGCAAGGAAGAAGCTTTATGAGTTTTGGGTTCCTCATGTTGTTTCTTACCTGGATCAGATTGATAAGCTCCAACAAGACTGGAGGAGGAGATGGCTGTAGGATACCAAGGTTGAAGGGTACCACAGGAGGATTGGAAATTGAAAGAAGCCAAGTATGCCTTCATAGGAGGTGGTGGCTGAGAAGAGGCAACCACATGAAGGATAGGGCAACATGAATTGAAAGGGATCAAAGCACCATTAGGAAGAAAAAAATTTTTCCCCTTCTTCTACAACAAATTTGCTTCTTTATCCTTCTGGATTTCAAGACATTTTCTGGTTCCATGGCCTTCCCTATGACAGTAGTAGCAGACCAGAGTGGTTTAGGAACAGAGCTAGAGGTTTTAGGGGTAGCAAGAGAAGAAATCTCTTCATCAATTTTGTTTTCAAAAGCTTGCAGTATTTTGGTGATCTTGTCTATGGTAGCAATTTCCTTGTTGGACTTGGGATTTGGTGTGGAACTGCGGTCAGCCTCCATTTTATTCAGGATTTTGTTTGATTCTTTGAAAGAAGGAGAAAGGAATGCTTCAGTGGTTCTAGGTTTTTTGAAATTTAAAGCAGTTTGACCATTCATGACTTCATTTAAAGTAATCCTAACAACAAGTAATACATGGAGCTTGAATCAATCATCCCTGGTGGTGATCATTGATCCAGAATTGATCAATTAATCCCCAATCCTTTC
This sequence comes from Puccinia polysora, assembly GCA_025617555.3. Classification (NCBI taxonomy): domain Eukaryota; kingdom Fungi; phylum Basidiomycota; class Pucciniomycetes; order Pucciniales; family Pucciniaceae; genus Puccinia; species Puccinia polysora. Next base: position 10,115,253 of record CM062634.1, on the reverse strand, counting down.
CTGCACTGCTAGCAAAAAAGATTTGAAAAATTTCACTCATAATATGGCCACTGTATCAATGTGATTTTCCTGGATAAAATAATTTTAAACTGGATCCCATGACTTTCTCAAAGACTGATAGTCAGAGGCTGAAGAAACACCACCATTGGGGGTCCATTGAGAGACAAGAGAATCCATGTCCTGAAAATTAAATCAAGATACATCCATTTCCCCCCCAATATGCAAACACTTCTTACCTTATAAGTGTCCAGCTATGGGAATCAAATCCATCAAATGACTCAATTACTTCCTTGAATTCATCAGAGGAGATAAAGAATTGTAATTGATTGGCCATATTGTCTTTACTTGCCCCATGCACTTGTGCAGCCATTTTGTGAGAATTCAAGAACCGTTCAACATTGACCCCACCGAATCCTAAGCTCTTGTTCGTTGATTTGATCTTGAACTTCTTAGTTCAAACCAAGGTGGGGTTAGTACCAGCAGATTCCATTTTGAATAAAAGATCTCCTAGAGGATCCAAAGAGTTGAATTCCAAAGTGGCTCACGAGTGTGGCAAGAGAAGTGTTTCAAAAAAAACAAAAAAAAACAAGAATCTTTCCCTAGCGGTGCACAATTGGGAGGACTTACTTCAAAGATAAGTTGCCTGTATGTAGCAGATCTAAGAAAAGAGAAACAGATAAAAAATAAAAAAGGATTGTATTTTTAAGTTGATTCCAAACTATATTTGGACTGTAAATCCCAAGGTTCCTGGTTTGAACCTGGCCCGGGGGACCAGATGTAAGACTCCAAAAAATGCTGAGACGCAGGCAGTTCTGTGGAGGGGAAAGGTTTTTTAGGCTGCTGTCCTGAGCATTACAAAAATATTTAAATTTAACCAGAATCAAGATCCAAATCCTTTTAAATAAGGGATCAAAGAGAATGGATCAGTTTGATAGTATTTGGTAGCAATGGAACAATTCTATCTGAGGCAAGATGGTGAGGGAAAAGAATTGAACATAATAAGCTAAATTTTGTCCAGAGTTAAATAGAAAAAGGCAGTTGTGAGTTACAATGCTCACAAGCTAATAACTCTTATTTTCAGCAGAAGATTAGGAAAGATCAAATCAATCCCAACCAAACTCCAGGTTCTCAACGAACCTTCCCAACTTTTCCCATTCTTGCACTTGAAGGGTACCAGATAACTGTGGGTGGCTTTACAAAACAAAGCAATTTTTTTATGAAGCTCTAGAATCAGTGCAGTAAAAACTTTGAACAAAAATAACCCAACACTTATCAAGTGACTCAAGAATATTGTGGCCATATTCAACTTGAAAGAAACAATGGGAGTTTTAACAATCCAGTTTTCAAGCTTAAAGAAACCTCTCAGTCAAACGTGAATGGTTCCAGAAGGATGATCAATAAAATTATCCGACCAGTATGGTCAAAGAAGGGATCAAAGAGTGGTATAACACACTCAAGAATTCAACCAAATGAATTCTTCTTCAACCAGAAAGGCCATTGGTTGGTTATAATGGATAGTTTCATAGAGGACAGATCAAAAATTTGAGTATGGAGGCTCAAGGATCAAGGGGCAAAAAAAGATATACCCAGGATAAGGATGCTAAGATAAATTTGAAGGGCCCCACATGTTTATTGATTGAATATAATGGATGATTCATGGATGATAGATCCCTGAAAAGGGCAGGGGAGAGCCCCTCCTTTTATGGGAAAGATGCACTATGGACTACTTACAAGAGATAACTACAAATGAGTGCGTAAAAAAATGTTTTTTTTAAAAAAAAAATGAAGGATCAGGAAAAAGAAGCAGTGAAAAGTAACAAAATTGGCGGAAGGAAGCGCATTTCATGTGAAAAACAAAAGAAAAAAAGATGAGGAAAAATAAAACCCGCCTGAATCAAGGAGGACAGCAGGCAGCGGATGAATGTCCACTGTGGTGTTGTTATATAGCCTTGGATTGGGAACCGTGCTGCGGTTGGCACCCTCATCACAGCCGGCTCTGACATTGGAGACCCAAGAATGGAGCCAGCCCAACCAGGTTTGCAGGAAGCTAGTCTGGGAAGATAGAGCAGGGCAATTGGGGCGGGGCACGCAAGCACGGGCCAACCTGCGGTGCAGGAAATCACACGGCACACCGGGTGGATACAGAAAACACGGGGGGCTCCAAGGAGGGAACGGTGGAGGGCCGTGTCATGAGAAGGAAAAACCAGGTGTGTGTAATGGTAGGCGGGCTTGAGGGGGGGTTGCGGTATGGGAAATGCTATAGGAGCACGGCGGGCAGGCGCAAGTGCAGGCCAACCTGTGGGGCAGGAAATAACGCGGTGCGCCAGGCCGATAAGGACAACATGGGGGGCTCCAATTAGGTTGCAGCGGAGGGCCACGTCATGAGAAGGACAAAACAGGTGTGTATAAGGGTAGGAAGGCTGGAGGGTGATTGCGGCATGGGAAAGGTTTAGGGTTAGGCTAGGATTCTGGTTTTTAGGGTTTCTTTTCTATTTGTTGTTGGGCTGTCATTTCCCTTGTACTTAGGATATGGTTGAGAGGGTGGGTATAAAGTCAGCGCTCTCAACCCTAGTTTGTAGGAAATTGATGGATGAATGGATGGCAAAGGATATGGAAAAGGATATGGCAAAGGATATGGCAAAGGATATGGAAATCTGCATTCATCTCTCTCTCTCTCTCTCTCTCTCTCTCTCTCTCTCTCTCTCTCTCTCTCTCTCTCTCTCTCTCTCTCTCTCTCTCTCTCTCTCTCTCTCTCTCTCTCTCTCTCTCTCTCTCTCTCTCTCTCTCTCTCTCTCTCTCTCTTCTCTCTTTATTGGAGCATCCTTATCCTCACAGATGCTAGGACCATCAATTCCAGAATTTGAGGACAACTAGGAGAGTATATCTCTCTTACTTTCCACACTGAGCAATAGTGGATGCAAGGTGACAACACGGGTTGTGGATGGTGATTAGATGACCGCGGTTGGGCGGAGATGACTTTGTTGAGGTCCGGATGAAGGAGGATTGAGCGGCAGGTGATCAATGGGTGCCAGTGCTTGAGGTGTGGTGGTGCAAGCAACGGTGTTAACCATTTATAGCAGGTCTTTGTTGTTTCTGTGGATGAGGATGGAGGCTGCTGAAGCCCTTGGGAACATCAACATCCAAGGGGAACTTGCAAGCTGGAAGGCAACGTTACTGACCACTGCAAGTGTTAACAGTTTTATGGGCAATGGGAAAAAAACATTTTGCAGGCCATCAGATTAGTGAAGCAAAGTGATTGGGACAATAATGTCCATGAGGGAAATGGGGGCTTGATGACAGAGGTTTGCAAGTTGACGTGCAATGGTACCAACGGCCACAAGCAACCACTTGCTGGTCTTTCAGGTGATCTAAAAAAGGTTGACAAGGTGACAGAGATGGGGAGAGTATGGTGATGGCTGCCATTGATGAGCCAATGCCAATAGATTAAGGTTATGAGTCAATACCAATGAGGGCCATGATGTGGATGACAAGTGGGATGGCCTTCTACATGCGCTTGGCCAAAAATTCAGGCCACAAGTGAAGCAAGGGGGAATTTAACAGAGAGGAAAAGGGATTTGAAAACCCTGGAGGAGCCTACCTAGACTTCTAGGACAATGAGAAGTTGGGACAAAGCAATATAGAAGGTTTTCCATAATAATAGCAGAAAATATGTATATAAACTTTTAAAAAAATTTCCCCTTTCCATGAGGTGTCCCGTATTGGTCACCACACCAGGCAATATTTTTGTTGTTTCTTTTTTGAAACCCTACTCTTGCCACACTTGTGAGCCTCTGTGGATCCTCTAGCAACTCTTTTATTCAAAATGGCATCTGCTGGTACTCCCACCACCTCTGTTTGGCCTAAGTTTGTCAAGATCAAACCTTAGCACAAGAACTTAGGGTTCAATGGGAAAAATGTGGAACAGTTTTAGGAATCTTACCAAACAGCTTCTGAAGTGGATGAAGCAAGTGAATACAACATGGCCTACCAGTTAAAATTTTTTATTGCCTACCAGTTACAATTTTTTATCTCCTCTGATGAAGTCGTGGAATTAATTGAATTGTTTTCTGGATTTGAAAACCACAACTGGAAACTTCTAAGGGAATCAATGTTGGCATTTTGGGAAAAGTAGATGTAGCTTGCTTTAATTTGCAGGATTTAGATGCTCCTGTCTCTCAGTGGATATCAAATGGTTTTGTATCTTCAGCTTCTGAATATTAGTCTTTTAGGAAGTCGCGGGATCCAATCCAAAACTATCTTATCCAAAACAATCATATTGATACAGTGGAAAAGGTTTGAGTGCAATTTTTCCAATCTTTTTTGCTAGAAGTGCAGGAAAGGATTAGGGATGAATTTCTCAAATCTGGATCAATGACCACCACCAGGGATAATTGATTCATGCTCCCTGTTTTACTTGTCCTTAGGAGTTCTGTGGATGAAGTCATGAAAGGTCAAACTGCTTTAAATTTCAAAAAAACTAGAAACACTGAAACATTCCTTGCTCCTTCTTTCAAAGAATCAAAGAAAATTATGAATAAGATGGAGGCTGACTGCATGTCCAAACCAAATCCCAGGCCCAACAAGGAAATTGCTACCATAGACAAGATCACCAAAATACTGCAAGCTTTTGAGAACAAAATTTATGGAGATTTCTTCTCTTGCTACCCCTAAAACCTCTAGCTATGTTTTTAAACCACTCTGGTCTGCTACTACTGTCATAGGGAAGGCCATGGAACCAGAAAATTTCTTGAAATCCAGAATGATAAAGAGTAAAAGTTGGTGGAGCAGAAGGGTAACAATTTTTTTCTTACTAATGGTGCTTTGATACCTTTCAATTCATCTTGCCCTATCTTTCATGTGTTGGCCTCTTCTCAGCCACCACCTCCTTTGAAGGCATCTATGGCTTTTTTCAATTTCCGATCTTCCTGTGGTAGCCTTCAACCTTTTTATCCTCTATTCATCTCCTCCTCCAGTCTTGTTGGAGCTTATCAATCTGATCCAGCTAGGAAAGAAAATGAGGAACCCAAACGTCATAAAGCTCCTTCCTTGCCAACTTCAATCCTTCAAAAACGCTTCAAGTTTCAATCTTTAACTGAGCCTCCTTCCTCTGATGTAGAAGAAAAAAAGGTAGAGAAGGAACCACTCATGGAACATTTTCAAGATCACTCTAGTCCTCCTCCATCATCTAAATTGCCTCAACCTTCTGATCCTGTTCCTGCTGCACCTGAACTTCCTCCCTCCACCCAACCCAAAGTCTGGTTTGAGAGGGGAATTTGAAAGGACCCAGCTAATGCTGTAGAAGGTTTATTAAAGAGAATTGCAGATAAAAAAATCCCTGATCTATCTTTGGCTGAACTACTGCCAATTTCTCCATCTGTTGCTGAAGGAATGAAGAAATGGGTCTCTTGTCAATTTGTGGAGATTGGTCCTGATGAACTGACGGTCTCCTTGGCACTTTGATGGAGGACTCTGGTGGAACAGATACCTCCTCAGATTCAAAAATTTACTCCTTTCCTCTTGGATTTCTTCCTTGTTATCTTGGTGATTCAACTAAAAAATTTTTACTCCTTGTCAATTCTGGTTCTTAGCTCAACTTAATGTCAGATGCTATGGCCTGAAAACTCAAGCTTAGTCCTAGTATCAGCTTCAATTCTGCATTTTATGGCATAGGGAATCCATCTTTTGAATTGGTTGGTATTGCTGAAGATGTCCCAGTTTGAATTTTTCAAAAAATCTTTGAAAACTTTCACTTTTGGATCACTTGTTTGGAAGGTCCTATGATCTTGGGTTGACTGTTTTGATGGATTTTGGTGCTACCCTGATTTTTTCTGATCAAGTTTGGGAGCAAATCCTTCTCCCTGATGCTGATGGTAGAAAAATTGAAGTTTCTCTTGGTGCCCTGGATTCTTGTTGTTGGGAAAAAGATTTCCCTGGTCAAACTTCTAAATCAATTTTCAAGGGGAAGCAGAAGGATAATTCCAATTCCTCTCTTTTTTTATGGTAATAGTTGATCCTATTGATAGTTGTAGTTCTTCTCAGCCTTGGACTTCAACCCAAGCAGCAACTCTCATCCCCAAGGCTTATTTTTCTTTTTTCTCTTCATTTTCTTCTGATCTGGAAAGTATTAAAAATTCAAAAAATGTCAAAATAGAAAATTCAAAAAATATTTCTTCTCTTTCTAGATCTGTTGTGTCTTCTTTTACTTGTACTCTTAAGCCTGATCAATCTTCTTTCAGTCCTGCTTCAAATAACTGCAATTAGTATAAACTAGATCCTGATCAAAATTCAATTCTTGGTGGCTTTGGTATGGAGGAATATGGGGTTCAGTGGAGGCAATTTGGGGTAGAAGTAAGTCCTTCCAATTGTGAACTTCTAGGGCCATCTTCTACCATCATTTTCAAAACTTTACCTAGTGCCACACATGTGATCAAAGTGTTATCTCCTGGTTCTCCCTTTACGGAAAAGGCACTCTTTTACAAGGTTGTGGAACATTGGAAGTGGAAAATGTTGGAGCTTGGTCTCAGCTTTTGTAGTCAGGTCTCACTGGTCAATTTTTGGAGGAAACAAGAACTTCTCTCTTTTGCTACCATTTATGAACAAGTTGCAAAAAATTTCCAACCAGTAAACCAGCCTATGCCCCTCAACCTCAATCCTCCTCTTCTGAACCCTCCTTGTCTTGTGATCCTTACTGTGGTTTATGTTGATCTCTTTCTGTTCCCTTTGTCCCTTGTGGTTGTGTAATGGCAGAACGTCTGAAAGTGGTCAACTTTGGTCCAGATGGATGGCTTCTTCCTGATGAGTTTAATTTAATCAAAAATTTCTTATTGCTGAGGTAAAAATCTATTACTCTCTATGAATAAGAGAGAGCTCTCTTGAAATAATCCCATGGCCTCCCTTATGACATCCCTTTAGTTTAACATGATCCTTGGTAAATAAAAAGATTACAATCTCTGCTTCTAAAATCAACAAATTTATCAGTTTGATCTGAAAACAAGGTAGTACTGGTCTATATGAACAGTCAACTTCCAGTTATTCCAACCCTTTATTCTACATCCCCAATAGTAATGGCAAACTTAGAATAGTTCATGATCTTCAACCTCTCAAAAAAGTTACTATTAAGGACTCTGGTATTCCCCCTTCCACTGAAGAATTTCTTGAATCTTTCTCTGGGAAAGCTTTCTATGGTCTAGGAGACATTATGGGTGTTTATCACAAACAATAATAACATCCTATTTCTTTCACTCTCACTAATTTCAATACTCCTTGTGGTTTATTCCAACTTACTCAATTGCCTCAAGTTGCAACTAATTCACTTGTAGTCTATCAGGCTCAGATGATGTGGATGCTTCAGGATGAAATCCCTGATCATGCTGGTATCTTTATTGACAATGGCGCAATTAAAGGTCCATTTTTTCAAATTGAGGAATCTGGCCTTACTGTCTCTGGATCCAACTTTGATGCTTGTTTCCCTGCTCTGTAAGTATTTGGTCATGTTGTCTGCAAGGAAGGAAGAAGGATGGAACCATCCAAAGTCAACAAGATCATCTCTTGGGTAACTCCAATCAATCCTACTGAAGTCAGAGGATTCCTAGGTGTTTTAGCTTATAATCAAATCTTTATCCCATCTCTATAAAATCTCTTTTCTCCCTTCCTTTTGCTAAACAGGAGAGAAGGAGTCCAAAATTCTTTTCAGTTGCTCAAAATGATTGTTGGTAAAGACATAGTCTTGAAAAAGATCTCTTATGGACCTGGAGCTGGCAAGATCAAGCTGGCTGTCAATTCTAGTTATCAATCTGTTGGGGCTGTTCTTACTAAGGAAGATGAAAATGGTTTGGACCATTCTGCTCTCTATGAATCTTTGTTATTTCCAGATGTAGAATCCAGATACTCCCAACCAAAACTGGGACTCTGTGGTGTGGCTCAAATGTTGAAGAAGCTTCAAAATGTCCTTTGGGATCAACATGTTGAATTAAAATTCAACGCTTCATCCATCATTGAAATGATCAATGCTCCCAGCCTCCCAAATGCTCCTATGACTCAATGGGTGGCCTTCATCCATCTTCTCTCTTTTGATATTATTTGCAGGCCTGGAAAAGCTTTCACCATTCCTGATTGTTTATCTCAAAATCCTCTTGGAGATGAGGAATCTGATGTTGGAATGGATTTCAATGAAAAAGAACCTTTAATCAACCCTGTCTTCTCCTTCTCCTCTCAAGATTATTCTGGCCTAAACTAGAGCAGTACCTTTTAACTTTTCAAAGAACCCCTGATCTCTCTGCTAAATAATTTCAATCTCTTAAAGAAATTCCTCTAATTACTTTGTACAGGGCTCTTGGATTATGAAAAGAGCAATTCCTTGTGCTCTCATTGTTCCTAATATTCCTTCTAAACAAGATTCTATCTTTGAGAGTCACCATAAGGGTCTTGGTGATTGTGGTTAAACCAAAACTTATCAAGAATTATCCAAACAATTCTGGTGGCAATCTGTGAAGAAATCTGTTTCTAAATGTTGCAGCATTTGTGAATTTTGTCAAAAATGTGATCTTAGACATCCAGCTCGAATTTGTTATCCTACTGGGGATTCCACTGTCTTTGGGAGGATTACTATGGGTGTGGTTCATATTAAGGCAGGTGGTGCAAAGTACGTCATTGTGGCCAGACATCATTTTTCTGGATGGGTTGAAGCAAAATTTTTTAAGAATCTTGGTTTTGAATCAGTTGCAGCTTTTCTTTATGAGACTTTGTCAATTTGTTATGGCTTTGCTCAATCCTAATCTACTGGTGGTGGCTCTGAATTTTGTAGCAAAATTTCTGAAATGATCCAAACTCTTCCTTGACAGCATAGATTTACTATTCCTTATTATCCTCAAGGCCAAGGCATGTTGGAACAAGGACATGCTCCTTTGAAGGCTGCACTTTTTAAACTATCTGGTGAAATTGGCAAGAATTGTTGCGAATTTCTTGCTCTGGTTCTCTTCTCTGATCAAATCTCAACCAAACGGACCACTGGCTACTCACCTTAAGAAATCATCTTTGGTCAAAGAGCAGTTCTTCCTTTTTATCGGGAAATTGAATACTTCTTTCTTATCCCATTGGAGGAGGTTTCTTCAACCACTGATCAATTAATTGCTAGATCCAAGAAACAGGAGCAAAGTTAAGATATTTGTGATGAAGCTTGTCAATATATGATTGAATCATCAGAAAAACTTGTTCACTATTGGGAAGATAAGCACTTAAATCAAATCAGGGATCCCTTCAATCCTGGTCATCTTGTTTTAGCTTATAATTGATCCTTGGAGACCCAGTGGGGAGAGCTTTTCTCAAATTGCCGGAATGGTCCTTATTGGTTTTTTCTCCAAGTCAGAGGTGGATCTTATTTTTTGGAAGATCTGGATGGTACTCAGTTGGACAGAAGGTTCTCTGCTGATAAATTTATAAAGTTTCATTGTTTTTGAGGCAAATTATCCCAGAAGTCAGTGCTCCCAAGT